>JAYKKI010000069.1:3100000-4300000 GCA_039881145.1 Druceiella hillmani | reverse complement strand
AACATTTTCTCGATTCGCAGAACGAACTTTCACCCGGACGTAAAAACGAACGATGAAAATTATTAAGCTTAACCATAAAAACAGCTAAAATATCTCTATTCACAAGTTAAATTCAGGAAAAAATTAATTTCGTTTTTTGCGGCGAAAGGTTGTTTTGATTTTTAGCTTCTGTTGATCGAGTTGTCACAGGGGAACAGCTCTACTTTTTTATTAGGAAATAGTAATAATATTGAGCTGATAGATTGAGATGTATGTGTGAATTTATATTGATTTAGTCCATTGTCTATAGAGTAGAAATCATTTTTATTTTGTGTTAGCTAAAATTGACACATATAATAAAATTGTAACACAGTGAATTCTGTACATGGAAAATATTTTAAAAATAGAGATGATTTTGCATATATAATGTTACTAGAAACCAGAAAACCATAATTTTTTGGGTATGTCTTTATGTTAATTTATTCTTCAATCACACAAAATCTACTGCACGGGTTTTGATGAAATTTTGTATGATAATAGTTTATACTCTCAAGCAATATATAGGGAATGCATTGATCTGGATATTATAGATTTAAAAGAAACCTGAATTTATTGATGAATATTAACATATGGGTACTGCTAACGCCATCTATTAGCGTTTTAGTAAACTTTATGCTCACAGATATATAATGATATGGGACAGCCAAAGCCGACGTTCTTAGTAATATTTATGCTCATAGAGTTCTGAGAGAAAAAAGAATAAACAACACAAAAAAATGCCTAATTACTTTTCTTACATCGAATTCCACGCGAACACGTCAGCACAGCTAGTACTTAAGAAATGTACGAAACTGGAACGTCAGTCAGGTCATGTGAGAATAAATTGATCATAGACCATTTTGAGAAGTATCGTTCTTGACAAGTACAGAAGATGCAGCTAAAAGAATAATTGTTGTTGCTTATGGCTAGATTAAGTTTTACTTCCATATTCCTTTATTTCGGAAGTTATCATCCATATCCTTTTTCTGAAAATGTGTATTATACAAATGGTATAAGAATATTTTGTTTTTTGATGTGAATTTAAAGAAAGGAATAAAAGCATACAATCAACTTTCAAAGTTTTCATACGGCACGGAGTAAGAAAATTTTCCTACGGATCAAACTTTTTGCATGTTTTTTGTTCTTGTTCATTACATTTTCACATTTAAGTAAATAAATTCAAATTTGAAAACGTAATAAACAAGAGAAAAGACATGTAAAAAGTTCACTCCGTAGGTTTAACTAAATAAAGTTAGATATTAAAATGTAATAAACAAGAGGAACTACATGCAAAAAGTTTGATTTGTAGGAAAGCTTTTTTGCTCTGTGCCGTATGAAAGCTTTGAAAGTTGACTGTATACTTTTAATCGATTTCATGCAGTAGCAGTGGAGGCGTTACAGAAATGTTGCTCGATAGCCTTCTGTGTTTCTTCGGCAAAGTTAACGTTTCGTGACTAAAAGTATTAGGGGCTGTGTGAAATATGATACATATTTCAAGAAACTATTTGATAAGTGGACTTTACTGTACCTTAATCAAATACTATTTGTTTTATGCTTGACATACATTTTTACTTTTTATTTGTCGTCATTTAAGGAAGTTAGTTATAAGGAATTTAAAAATACATATAAGGACCCTATCCTAGGAAGAATATACCAAAATGTGCAAAAAATGCATTCTTCCTATTTCCGAAAGTACCGAACTGAAAATCATGAGGTAAAACAGGTTTGGCATTCTGTCAACCCTGTTTTTCCTGACTAGCAAATTGCAGATATTTAAGGCGATTATTTTAGGGTTTTATAGTTTAGAATTTCTTAATGATTTTACGCCTGTGAAACATATATATATATATATATATATATATATATATATATATATATATATATATATACACACACACACATACATATGTGATATATTAATACGTTTTGTAAACAATTTTGTACCCTTAAATGATTAAATACATACGTTGGTAATTGAATACATCAGTAACTTTATTCGTAATGGTTTACAGTCTTTATTGAAAGAAGTTAAGGAAAACATATAGAGAGATTTATTTATAGAATCAATAAAATATTTCAATGAAATATAACTTCAACAAGTTAAGTGATTGCTTATATCTTAATAATAAATAAACAGTTGTCATAATAAAATAATTGCAAACTTTTGATATATCTTTGGAATACTTCAATACTAATCCCGATATATAAACTACTTGGGCTAACTACAACTACAGATTACCCATTTTATTAAATGCTTACGTTAATATTTAGACACTTTAGCAACCATAACCTTCCACAACAGTCATATTATTGACATATGTATTAAATTGTTTTCCGTTTGATGGATTTCGATTGATAAGTAATTAAATCAGGATTGAGTAGACTTCACTGACATATTGATTAAAGTTTGGTGTATCCAGATTTATGAGCAGCTGAGAATTTTTCTTAAAACGGAAATGGTTAATTTCCGTTTCTAGAATACAGTCTCATGTATTTCTATGTCCAGAGTTTAGGTTGTGTTTACGGTTCATACCATTTTCTCTTGAAATTTTCCAATTTAAACTATTTTCTTTATATACAAACAAAATTAAATGTTATATTAAAAACGAAAACAAATTATTAACTGGAAAATAATATTATTAACAGGAAATTAATTCACAGTTCAATGAAACTACGTGATGTAGTATTATTTCTACTTTGTTTAATTTCTTTACCACCACCTAGGTTTCGTTGTATTACAACATCTTCAGGTGAAAGGGCCACCTTATAAGGATGGAACACACGATCGTAGACGGGACTAGTATTTCGCCCCGTATGATCTGAAATATTAAAAAGTGCACTATAAAACTTGATAAAATTTTCCGTATACATATTTAAAAACTAACAATTTTTCAGACATTTTATATGACTGCAAACATATTTAAAATAGTATAGAAAGCAAGTTTTATTTATCACCGGATTTTAGTGAGAAAAGGAAATATATAACTGCCTTTACTTACAGTACAATACTTAAACTGTCACTGGCGATAAATGACGTATAAATGTTTTATTTATTCATATTTAAAAACTAACGATTTTCAGACGTTTTATTTAACCGCAAACATATTTGAAATAGTATTGAAAGCAAGTTTTATTTATCACCGGGTTTTAGCGAGAAAAGAAAATATATTACTTTCAGTATAACAATACTTACACTCTCACTGGCGATAAATGACATATAAAGGTTTTATTTATTCATATTTAAAAACTAACGATTTTTCAGACGTTTTATTTGACCGCAAACATATTTGAAATAGTATTGAAAGCAAGTTTTATTTATCACCAAGTTTTAGTGAGAAAAGAAAATGTATTACTGCCATTATTTACAGTACAATACTTACACTGTCACTGGCGATAAATGATGTATAAACGTTTTATTGGCCGTGAGAATTAATGGTGTCCCGCCACCACTCATGGTATTATGCTCCACAAATAGCGGATACCATCTACTGTCAATAGTATCATAAATACCCAGATAATAGAGTTGTAAGTCGCAATAATAAATCAGGTTCAATGACTAGTCAACTTTTTTTTGGATTCATGCTTCATGTTTGTATTATAAATATACCCTGTTTATGGTAATATTTTATCTATTTCTGACCATCATATATAAATTTATAACCGTATTCTATTGTAGAGAAAAATCTTCTTCTGTAGTGAAAATGGAATCTAAACACACAGTAGTTAGAAAAAGTACAGTACACAGTAGTCAGTCAATTAGGGAAAGAAAAAAGGCGGACCGTATATATATTCATACGAACCCTTTGGAACTATTTTCCAGCCCCAACTTATAACTTAAAATCTATTTGATCTACAGATCCGTAATTCTGTTTGTTTCTTAGCATTTCAAAATCGCAATTTGTAACTCTGATTCACTGATTCACTCGTTGTAAACCTAGACCATTTGCAGTTGACAATAATATTACCTAAAAGATTAAGTAATGTTTCTTTAAATTTTAAGGAACTTTAATAGATCTTCGTATCCGCTTAGATCTCAGTTCTTTTATCAGCGAAGCCAAAAAACCAACTCGTTCTTGTCACTGAACTTTTCTCTTTTTTAAATTTAGGTTTTTGGTGACTTTCTATTAGCAGCTTCCTGTCAAAATTCATTGCGTCATGACTTAAATGTAGATATTTTAGACATAAATCAATGGTGAATACGCAATTCCGGTCAAAATTTACAAGGGAAGAATTCATCAAGTTATTAAATAGAAAATTTTAAGAAATGTTATAAATAAAAATAGGCGAAAACAGCAGGGTACAGGGAAAATGAGCAAGAAAATCCGCCCAATAAGGAGATTCAGAGCATTCACTGAGCGCGAAAAAGGGAGATTTTTAGAAAATTTTTTACAAAAAAAAATTGTGAGCCGTCATGAAACGCCTGGCAGATGCGGAACATCCACATTTTTTACATTTTTATATTGAAATATTTTTATTTGAACGAATTTAAAAGGAAAAAAAAAATTCAGGTATATAAAATATTAATTTAATTTTATTATTTTTTTTATGAAATAATTTTTAATTTTATAATACTTTTAGCTTAGAAGACGCGAAGCTGGCCGAATGGCACGTCGCGACGTACTATCAGAACGTTTTAATACCCATTCGAATGCGCCGTTAGATGTTTCACATCAAAATAAACTATTCGACAAATCATTGTGAAAATCAAAGAGATTCGACAAATCATTTAAAAATCAAAGGAAATTTTCATCATTCGACAAATCATTCTGAAAATCAAAGTAAAGGTGGGATGGTTAACTAATCGATAGAGAAAAAATAACCAAACTCGGTCAGTAATTTCAACCTATAACGGGTCTTACGTGCATACGTATATACGTGCACACGTACATACGTGCATACGTACGTACGTATATATGTATATATGTACAAATCAACGAACGGGCATTTTTAAAGAGAAATTTAGATCATAGTAAATATTTTAAAAATGAGTCCATCATCAAAACTTGAGGCTAGGATACGTTCATACGTTCATACGTACGTACGTAGATATGTATATATTGCATGTTAAATAGTTATTTATATGTGTACCAAGTTATAAGATAATCGTAAAACGAATCATTTTGAATAATTTTCATTAGATTTAAGTATTTTTCTAGGTCTAAGTAGGTCTAAGTCTCTTCAATATTTTATCTGAATAATGATTTCCCTTTTTAATTTGTTTTTTCAATTATCGTATTTGTATTACGTTTTTCTTATTAGGAACTGGGTCACTTTACGTTAAATCTTACATAGTTCCGTTTACGTAGATATAAAATATATACCATTTCCCCATTTTATACATATACATATATCGAACGGTTTTGGCAGAGTAGTAGAAAAAGACAAATCATTTCTTTCTTCGGCTCATATCCTTTTTATATATGCAAGCCAATCGCCAAGCTAGCGTGTTTTTGCTATAAACAGTATTTCCCGAGGAAATACTCAATTTTATGCAAGAAATAACTTTAATTTGTGAATAATAATTTTAATGTTATGTGATAACTTAAGCTTCGTAACAATTATCTTTGATATAAATCCAGTAACTGTTAATAAATAAGGACATAAAGTATAAATTATAGTAAACAATTAAATCATTGGTAAAATCAAAAGTGCACACTCCGCGCGTATTTATTGTTCATTAAATAAACAATTGTAAGAATAAAATTATAATAAAAAATAAACTAGATATGAACTAAAAAATTAAAAAAATAACCTTTAAATTTTTATAAAGATTTTGGTCAAGAGCGAAAGGATGTCTCACAACTTGGTATAACTTAATTATTATTTTAATAGACTTAAATATGATTGACAAAAAATTAACTCAAACGTACATTTTACTTACGTCATTCATTCAACTTACATTTTCATAACAAGTACCCTTGCTTTAATATAATTAAAGAAATTTCTTTAGGTCATCCTTTTTATTCTTTTTTATGCTTATTCAAAAAAATGAAGTTATACCGACTTGTGAGACATCCATTTGTTTTTGACCAAAACTTTATATTTAAAGGTTATTTTTTAATTGGTTAGTTCATATCGCTACGAAAACCTGTTTTTTACTTTATACATTTCTAGTTAAGACATGTTTGTATATAAACCGGTTCTTAATACCTGTGCAAAATTTCAAATAATTGGGAAGTCTGGAAGTGGATGAAAATTTAATTAAAATATTTAATTACATTCATACATACATACATAAATACATACAAGTGAAGCTAATATAAAACGGAAAAAAAGTTAAATATAATCGTGCACGTTCATATAATTTCTTATCGCATATTAATACAACACGCAGTTCAATTTTGGACGAATCTGTGTTCAATATTAATATAAAGATATTACATCCTCTCATTTTATCACAATTTTCTCTTCGAGACTCGTAATATCTGCTTTTGATACCGAAATATTCTTCCTCATATAATTTATATATCTCCTTACGTTATATATTCTGCAGACGCCCTGATCTTATCAATACCATGAACTTGAATAAATCCTATCTCAACGCCACGACACTAATTTGTGCTCGATTCAATAATCCCTGATTAGTAAACGGTGGTATAATGCCAACAATGCCCGGAAATACGGCGAGTCGACTTTGCCCAAGCGCGCAATTGAACAGCTATTCGTCACCGGACGTAGCGAGGAGCTATATATTATATATATGAGACAGCCCTCAGGTGTACTACATGAGACCATCCACCCCGCTAGAGAGCTAAACAAATGTGGGCTCGGCGCTGGAGTGGTTTCGTTACGTTCTCGACGGTGCTCGTAGCTGCCGATTGCTCGGCAAACAGTTAATGGGAGCGAATGTTGAAAGTTGTTTTGCAGTTTGTAGTTTGTAGGTACTTTGGAAAGGCTCGTACAGTATTCTCGACTAGAATAACGTCGCGCTAAGCGTTACAGTGTTATTTGTAATGGGTACTCTGATAAGCGCTCGTGTTTTACTTTGTACGCATATTACAGTTTAAACGTTATTTGCCGAAATATTAATATGTGGGTGTTTCCATACTAAACAGCATAAATGAGTAACAGAGTTACTGAAACTAGTGAACAGATTTGGGGAATTATGGAGAACCGGTTTTATTTACTTCTTATTTTGTTGATTAATTACGCTTTCAAAGATCTGTAATGGGAAAGTATCATGTAAGTGTCATAGATGAGTACCTCAACCATCCCCGTGTTGTAGATTATATCGTGCAAATAAGCAGTGATACGAGCTAATTTCTATTATACCAAATGATTTTAATGAAGCTTCGAAAAAAGGTCTACAAACGAATCTCTCCAAAGAAAATTAAGCAAAGAGCACTCAATAATCTGCAGATCGGTGGAGTTGTTGAGAACCTTGACAAAAATGTCTACCTCGGGTTCAAAGTTTAACTGGAAAAAGAAACCCAAAGGGTGGAAAGAAACAGAACTATCGGTTTGAGTTGGATTACCTTTGGTAACCTAACCTTCATATTAATAAAATAACACAAATCGAACTGAAAAGAAAAGTCTATAAGCCCTGTGTATTGCTATTGAATTGTAACCATTATTTTAATCTAAAAAATCGCCAACAAGATTATAATGAGCCAGAAAGCCATGGAGTGAACCATGCTGCCTATCAGTCTAGGAGACAGAGTACGAAAATAACAAGTTAGACCCCAAACAAAAGTAATTGATGGTACTGAAAGAGCGGCATGATTGAAATGGTTTTCAGCGGCGCGTATCACTTGAAGCCAAGATGGACAAAGCGACTTTTGATTTGGCACCTAAGAGTTTGTGGTGCGGTTTGTTCTCTGCTTCGTTGGCGAGGTGACATCGAAATAATACTGAACATATTTTCGATGCGGCTTGTTCAGGGATAGGCTAGCATGGAAAATTATGGAAGAGATCTACTTCAAGTAATGGACGGATACAGGCTGATGAAGAATATTAATACTTACTCAAATAAATGCTAAGTTTAAAAACATGTTCTTGTTTTTACTTTTGATGGAGAATACGAATAATAGCTTCTTAAAATTCTGAACAGATTCCCCACAAATTTTTCATGTTTAAGGGTAGGGAACCCTTATAAACAAATTTTAAGGGGATGGCGTTCCCTATTCCACCCTCTTACTTCCGTACAAAGTTTGAACAGGCTACTTAGCTAGCAGAGGAAAAAAAAGAAAATAAAAAATATCTGCGCGCGCTTTTGTGTGCGCTCTGGAACGATTTTGGTGAAGTTTTATATTTCCCAATTTTTCATAAATATCTTTAGAACTTTCTTAAATTTTTTTCGAGTTCGAAATTCCGCGTACTTATCATAAGACTAAATCATAAAAGTAAATTTCTTTGTAATGGCTTGAACAATTTTCTTTAAACTTCTGACATTATTATTATTTTATTAGCTCTACAATATGTCACAACTCGTTTTTCCGATGAAAATATGATATGGGTGCTTGGTGCTTTAAGTACCTGGTGCTTTATAAGCCCATAGCAACACTGTGCTTATTGTAACAACAAAGCAACACGTGCTTGCAGTACAGGAGAAGGTAAGTGGACTGAAGCTATAAGTAAGAGCCGTTAATAAGTATAAGCCGTTCATTTAAATAAAAGTAATATTAATATTTTGACATTAGTCTAAGTAAATCCGCCTTTCTCCAAAAGAATGTCATTTAAAATCTTATTTTGAACGGTGTACGTCTCTAATTTAAAAATACATATACAACTTACAAATAAACGGAACCATCGCGAAATTTTTGTAAATAGAAATTAAATTATTTTTGAAGTCCTGGTTAAGGCTAATGTATACGGAAGCTCAAATATATACTTATATATTCATATGTTATGTATACCCTTATACACAGGCTAAAATAGATAGCAAACTTTCTGTTTTTGTTAAAATTTTCCAACTTAGGCAAACTGTAACCTTATATTAAGTTAGGTTAGGTCAGGTATAATTAATAGGATATTTCCCTTTCAGCGAAAATGTAGTCGATTGCTTTCATGTGTTATTCTTTGTTTTCACATTTCTGAAAATATGTCGTTCGTTTATTTGATAGGTTTATATTTTCGAAATTGTCTTTGAAGAGTATAGAGAATGTGCGAGTGAACTTCAAAACTTGAAAGTTTTGAAATTAACTCGCGCTTTGTTTATACGAGACCGTTATAAGATTATATATTGCAACACAGTATGTAGTTTTGCTTGTTTTGTAGCAGGTAAGTGGCCCTTATCGTTTCCCTTTGATCATTCGTGACAATGCTAATTCCGTTCAAGGCGACTTATCGCATGAATGCCACCGCACGAGATCTCTTCACACGGATGCTGTTCGATGAGGTAATCACATGACGTGTGGTTATATAGACTTTCGAACATGTATCTATTTACAATGTCATCAGAACATATTTTTAAAACCATGTTTTAATTCCACATGGTTTAGTGCTACTTGTCTATTATTTTATTACGGTTTCATACCCAAAGGGTATCGGACGAATCCTATTGTTGTGGCAACGCTGTTTGTCTATCCATTTGTCCATCTGTATGCGAGAGGCTTTTAACTTCTAAACGAAATCAGACATAGACTTCAAATTTACATATAATATGTAGTTGTTCGCCCCAAAATTATAAATGGTATTTACAATTACTCAAAATTATAATATTTTCTAAAGTGAAAAATAAAATGAACATTTTCAAATAGTCTATACGTTGTGTAACTTTAAATGTATCTAAGCATGTACGGAACCTTAGTAGTGTGATTTCTATTAGTAATTCACAGGTATAATTTTTTATCGGTTCAATTAATATAACAGTCTATGCTATTTTAACTTTATTTTTAGTTTCGAGCGAGAGAAACAGAAGGAAATACTGTTTTTGCTTACAAAATTTGATTTTTTGTAAGCAAAAACAAATTTGACGGTTTGACAGTTTGATTAAAATCAACTCTAAATCACATCTTGAGCGTAACAAATATTTGCGTATGTCCTAGAATACACGCGCATGCGTGTGGGCGTATGTGAGTGCGTACGTGCGTTCGGGAGTTCATGCGCATGTGCGTGGTTGCGTACGTGCATGTGAGCGTGCATGCGTATGAGCGCGCGCCCTCATACGTTCTAAAATCTATTGGACTAACTTGTTCTAAAATTCATTGGATGAACTTGCGTATTTGGCTGTTTATTCTACACGTCTCTAAGTTTTCGTTTTTTTTAATTTAAAACTATTTTGAACGTTGCATAGATAAAAACGTGTCCAACGAATTTCTTCAAACTTTCAACATTGTAACATCTTTAGTTTTTTTTAACCTTTTAACATTGGAACATCACTAGTATTTCTTCAAACTTTCAAACATCAACGAATTTCTTCAAACTTACAACATTGGAACATCACTAGTATTTCTTCAAACTTTCAAACTTCAACGAATTTCTTCAAACTTTCAACATTGGAACATCACTAAATTACGTATCCAACGAATTTCTACAAACTTTCAACATTGGAACATCACTAAATTATGTGTCCAACGAATTTCTTCAAAGTTTCAACATTGGAACATCACTAGTATTTCTTCAGACTTTCAAACATCAACGAATTTCTTCAAACTTTCCACATTGAAACATCACTAGTATTTTCGTGAAAATCTCTTTAGGTACTGACGTAATTTTGATATAAAACTTAAGTAATTTGTGCGTTCCTAGGTACTGTGAGGCGATCCTCGCTGTGCGCGGTCAGATGCGGGATGCGCAGCGTTGTATGAGCCCAACAATACAAACGCAAGTTCAACAATAAAATAAAGCAATAACATTTCATTGCGGCATTAAAAAAGACAGCTACGTATGTCTGCATTTACAGCCTTGCGTTTCGCAAGAAAGTAAATATATGCGGCATGGTTGTACCGTTTATTTATCAATACTAACCGACACCTCGTATTTCTTTCTTATATAAGCTTTTTGTTCTATAGTGCTATGCCTTATAGTTATGACATACCCAAACAATCTACATGGATAATAGCAAATAAAAAGTAAATGCTTGGGTACAAAATTGAAAGTCGATACTCGCGCAATTTGAAAACGTATCATCTTATTGTTACTGACATTGAGTGTTATGTTTCAAAACCAGAATTCACGGCCTAAGCATGGAGTTAAAATTGGTACAGTGATATTCAAAGGTTAATTTCGTAGAACAGCACATTCAAAGACTAATTTCGTAAAACAGAACAGCGTAGTGTATTCTCAAGATGATAGTATTCCGATATTATTTACGAGTGTTCGAATATATATTTCGACTATAGAAAAATTGTATCCTTCACACAAACAGATTGGCAATGCCACAATATTCTTCATAATTCTAAAATCATAAAGATATTCAATTTTTCGCCCATTACCACAATATTGCAATTATAATTTTGGACAAAAATGTTTTTTGTGATACTTAATCTTTCCTACTAAATCAATTTTCGATTTAGAAATTTGCTATGGCTTCTAGGAAGACAGTCAGCACTACCCCTAAGCAACAAACTAAGAGTGTACTGCTCCGTAATAAAACCCATTTGGACATATGGGATTCAACTGTGGTCATCGGCCAGTAATTCGAACATACTCTGCCTACAAAGAGCCCAAAACAATATACTTAGGGTCATATCAGGTGCACCATGGTACTCCCGCAATTCGGAAAGACACGAATACCTACAAATCTCAACCATCGTAGACGAAGCAAAACGCTACACAGCCACATACAAAGATCGTCTGACATTCCATCCTAACCCACTTTCGCACATGCTGTTGCAGCCCAACTCGATAAAGAGACTCAAGAGAGCTGACGTGCTTCATAATTAGAGCGATTAAGGGCACTGGCCCTATATTCGCCCAAACAAGATACATACCACAACCTACCTGCTTATAGTTCTAATGACTGATCGCAGGACACAAATAGAAAAAAAAGAAAAAAATTAATCTTTCCATAAATTGTTTATGGATCGTGTAAAAATATATGGTCTTAAAATTTGCAGTTTAAACAATTTGTAATATGGTTTCAATAAACTATATCGCAAGTTCTGCTATACTTCCAATCTTAATATCTTCTTCTTTTGTTAGCTAAATTAACAATATTGATTTATTAAAGCTTATTTTTTTAATATATTTGCGAAAAGTTTCATCATTCTGCTGCCTATATAATAAAGTCATTAGCAAATAAATGTACATAAGTCTTAGTGGCTGAAGAAATAAATTATTTTTATTTTGTTAGTTAATTAATTTTGCTGTTATTTTATTTTATAGAAGTTAAAAACGTGTTTGCAATTTATTTTATTGGTATTTTAGTGGTACTCTCTATTGTTTAAAAACATAGTTTTTTTTTCTAATTAACAAAAAAATTAGTAACAATTTAATATTTAAAGCTAGAGTGGCTAACATAACTTATATCCTTATATCGATATATATCATTTTCAACTACTTTTCGTTTGGAATTGACTGAAAACGGGGCTTTGTATCTATGGTAAACAAAATAAAATAGAAAAAAATATATCGATATGTCACTGTCAATTAGTCTCCGTTTGAAATTTTCTAAAACGAAATTTTTTCTTTAAGCGAACAAAGTAGGATCGGAACAAATTAATAATTAAAGGTAGAGTTCCTTATCTAACCTATATTTATATATCGATATAAGTCGCTTTCAAATACTCTCCACCGGAATTTTTTTTAAAAATATATCTTTCTCTTTAAGTGAACAAAATGGAATCGAACAAATAAATATTTAAATAAAGAGTTCCCGGCTTAACCTATATGTGTAAACCGATAAATGTCACTTTCATCTACTCTCAGTTTGAACTGCTCTAAAAACAAAACTTTTTCTTTGAGTGAACAAAGTCGGATCCAACAAGTAAATATTTAAAGACAGAGTTCCTGGTTTAACCTATGTGTGTAAACCGATAAATGTCACTTTCATCTACTCTCAGTTTGAAATGCTCTAAAAACAAAACTTTTTCTTTAAGTGAACAAAGTCGGATCGAACAAGTAAATATTTAAAGACAGAGTTCCTGGTTTAACCTATGTGTGTAAACCGATAAATGTCACTTTCATCTACTCTCAGTTTGAAATGCTCTAAAAACAAAACTTTTTCTTTAAGTGAACAAAGTCGGATCGAACAAGTAAATATTTAAAGACAGAGTTCCTGGTTTAACCTAAATGTGTAAACCGATAAATGTCACTTTCATCTACTCTCAGTTTGAAATTGTCTAAAAACAAAACTTTTTCTTTAAGTGAACAAAGTAAAATCGGAACAAATTAATATTTAGACACAGTATTCCCGGTTTAACTTATATTTATACATATATCGAAATACGTCACTTTGAACTATGGCTTCATTTGAAATTATCTAAAACCAAAGTTTTTTCTTTAAGTGAACACAGTAGAATGGTAACAAATTAATATTTAAAAACAGAGTTCTCGCTTTAACCTATATGTATATATCGATATATACATATATTAACCTTTGATCATATCGATTCTCCTTCCAGTGGAGTTCCTCTCCCTAACTTATGAATATTTTCAACCTAATTAACGGCGTCGGCCTGCAATCGACGCTGCGTGCAGTTTTTGCGAAATCCGCGCCGAAGTGGTCGAGTGGTTCGCGATATCGGCGCGGCGGCGTTACCCGCATTGTATAAGAGGTCGCCTTGCCGAACAGTGGACGCGGTCATTAGCGATTATTGATTACGTCGGCGGTATCGGGTAACTCGCTCCGCGGTTCGTTGCCCGCCTTTTTTGTCGATTTCGCCCGCTCCATTCAGTGGGTTATTAGTTGGCCATTCTGGGCCGCCGCGTATTGTCGGAGAGGTAACAGTCGCTTCGACACGTCGGTTCATACTCTGATTGTTGTTCGAGAAATGAATAGGTGATTTCGCGTGGTAATTTTTGCGAATGCCGTGTAGCCTTTCGCGCAGTTGTGCAATCGAGAAAGAATGCGTTGTGTTATGGAAATAATGACTCAAAGAATTGTTTTGCGAAAAGTCAGAGGTCTTAGCATCGAGGAATGTGTACTGGTAATTTGGTAGAAAGTATATGACTGGATATTTTCATTAATTGTTCACAAAATCACTGGATTTGTGCAGTAGTCAGATTTGAAGTAGAAAATACTTGTTTATTTCGAGTTACAATAAAGGCTTAGTTTCCAAAGTTTTATATGTACGTACAGAATACTTGTTCTGTTTCGAAAATTAATATAGATTTCTAAAAATATGGAAATGAATTTATATTTTGGTATTTGGAATAACTGCTTGATATTGATGTTGTTCAAAATTAAGCCTACCTTTGCTTTAGTCCATGAATGACGATGAATTTTTATTTGGCCTTTTGTTACGAAGAAATTTATTTTTCGATAACAAAATTGATAAACTGTTAAAAGTTTCGTTACCGTAAACAGAACACTGCATTGCCAGTATAATCGATTTTTCTTTCTGCGAATAACACTCGCTTTTCTTACTATTCAAGGTCCAATAAGGTCTTATGTGCATCGTATGTCATTATGATGATACCGCACGACGCTCGATAATAACAATATAATAACAAAGGGATATTGTTTAAGATAATAAGCAGGAAACGATTATTGTAGGAACAAAACTGTTATTCAAGAAATTACTGAAAATTTATTAGTATATATGACACAAGCCTGTAAATACAAATATATATAGTCGAACTTTGTGTACATATTAATAACGATTTGCTATCAATAAACTATATAACATTTTGGAGTAAAATAAATATTGTTTACCTGCTGTTGATAATTGAATAAAAGGTCTGGGGACAATTTTGGGAGACTTTTTCTCCATAACCACAGGTGTACAGTTTAGTACAATCTTGGCGAGGTTGCCGGCAGGTTAGGCCGTGATTTATTTCAGTTATTTTCGTATGTTTCACCAGGTCGAGTTCCCGGTAAGTCTTCTACGGAAGGATCACGTGTTTCTTGCTCTGTACTATTATCGGTTTTAGAATCGTAACCAGCGTGTTCATCGCTGGAATCATTATTTTCACTAGAGGTTTCGGTATTATTGCCTCCGCTGATACTAACTTTGCAATCAGATTCCCAGGAGCAAAAGTGGCCCTGGGAATCTGCTCTAGAAATTTAAATGCAAGTAAATATGCGATATAGTGAAAAGTGTTTTAGTTTAGTAGTAAACTTGTACGAATATAAGGATTAAGGAACAGAAATACAAATATATTTATTAACGTAAGGTGTTTCTAATTTAAATAGTTTATAATTACAAATTGGCTAGTGATAATGGACGCACGGCATACATAATTGTTTGCGATTTACTGAAATAGTATGTCGGGAGTCTGAAAACCGGAATTTCAAGAAACAAAGAGCAGTTTAAGATTAGACATGCTCCGATGGGATGTAACGTGGTATTATAAATAACGTGGTTCCCAATCAGAGAGAATAAATTTTAAGGCCGACAGACCTAAGCACATAAGTCAAAAAATGCCAATATACTTTTATAACTTTAGTCACTGGTTTGTACAATCTGCCATCGGACTAAAGCATACAGCGAGCAAAATTAATGCAAAAGTGTATCTAATCTATATTAAAAACCACCAGATTAATTGGGCTAGTCGCAGTATATTTTTAAACATCCAAAAATATTGTTTCATCAAAAACTTAACGGTAGCGCGTATCTCAAAAGCTCGTTTCCGTGACAATAAAAAGGGCGAGTTCCGTGAAGCGCCCTCTCCAGGTTTACATAAATAGACGGCAAGATGCGAGCGTCACGACGCTCCGCCTCACGTCCGTCCGCCTACGAGCTTTCACATGAAAGCTTATTAATATAGAGATTGCTAAGTTGTCTTGTTTTTGGAGTAGCGAGAAAGCTGGACCTGTGCTGATTCGAGTGGTTATTAGGTCTAGAGTGATTACTACTCGTTGTGTATTTGAAAGTTCTTTATATTATTTTATTGTTCGCTAATATAAAATTGCATTACTTTTTCCCATAATTTTTTCCTCGTTTTTATGTCGATAATTTAATCTATTTTACAGCGAGCTTTTACGTTTACGTAAATGCAATAAGAGCTATATTTGTTCAAGTGATTCACAACTGTATGTGGTTATAAAATTGTACTGATATTAAACCATAACGTATTTGTAACCACAAATATACATTTTGCCTGATGATTGTATTTATTACATTTATTAATGTATTATTTAGTCTTGCGACTTTGATTGTGATCAAAATGAAGTATTTTTGTGCACGATAAATTCGAGTGTTATTTTCGAAGTCTAGTTTAAAATTGTATTCCTAAATGCTGCTTTAAGTTCGCTCGAAAGTTTTAAACCTTTGTAGCGTCGTGGTTTCACTGTGCAACTACAGATTTAGCAGTGAATTAGGTGCTGTGTGATATAATTGTGTAATCACTTTATTAATATTTCAAGATGTTTTTCAGGATAGGACATTCAACTTCTAAATAGTAATCAATGCTTAAATGACAGGGAATGCTTTTATTTATAGTAACTTTAATTGATATTTTAAAATGCTAGAGGAAAAAAGTAAGATATTGATGTACAAATGCTTAATAAGATGTTTCCTGACACGTTCATCAGAAACGTTGACGTAAACCTAAAGAAATGAAGAAACTCTTGATTTATTTGAAAGAAACAATACGAGGAAGCATCTTTAGTGGTATAAAGGTAAAGTGACATGGTAAAGACAATTAATATCACTACTCTGTCAGGTATATAGGAAACTGAATTATGTAAAATTGATTAAAATTCACGAAATAAGATGAGCTGGCCGTGTAATGTTGTTGAGTGAAATAGCAATAAAAAACCTGAGAAAACTATTGGAGTTCACGTAAAAGACAGACCAAAGATCAGATCCATTTTCTGTACTGAGAAAGACTTCTATACTGATGATAATGAACTGTAGAACAATGGCCAGGAATAGGTCAAATCAGAGTAAAGAGGGCACACAATTTCTCTCCCATTTGGCTTTCGTACCCCAAGGGTTCGAATTAAATCCTGTCGCTGTGGCAATATCGTCTGTCTATCCATACATCTGCCCAACCGTATGTCTGTCAGAAGCATCTAACTTCAAAACAAAATAAGACAGGGACTTAAAATTCACACATAATGTGCAGTTCCTCAGCCCAAAACTATAAAATTATTGAAAATAAAGTTTTTGAACAGAGTCTAAATCTGTTTGTTACTTACAATTTGGCGAGTCATTAAAGTGGCTATTTTTAGACCCATTTTTTGACAAGATCTATCTCGGTATCAACGATATTACGTGGGAAGCTGTAATTCGGCTCTTATATTTCTCATTTCCTGTATTTAAAAAGGAGATACTAAAAAGAGGTTAATATCTAATAGTAACAAAGTTATGAGTAATAAAATATAGGTATTCTCCTGAAATTCATGTTTTTTCATTTTTTTCAATTCATATTATTGGGCACGGGAAAGACTTTGTAGGCGATATATTTACAGGATGAAAAATAAAATAAACTTTTGAAAATAGTTTAATAGAAATATTGTGTAAAATGTGTAAATTTGTAAAATATACATGGGGCATACTTAACAGGTTTATTTAGAGATTAGTTCCATGAGGTACGACCACGGGGTAGGATTGCTCCGTGGTCGTACCTCATGGAACCAATGAGTGAACTCATGGAGTGCACCTTATTGAATGTACCTCACGGAACGTACCACACGGAACGTACTTTAAATAAGTCGAAGACAAACTTTAAGTTTGCATTATAGTTAACGAAATACTATTTTAATTTTAGTATAATAATTCGTTCACACAGTATTATTATTTCTTAATGAGACTGATAAGACTAAATGTTAATTTTTGTTACTAAGCAGACATTTATTGGCAATTTACATTAATTGTTCTTGATAAGTAAAATATAGTGTTTCTCCAAATGTTGATTCCCTTAATTTGCAAAGTCTGTTATTTGTTTTTCTTTTACATCAAAGTTTGATCTCAGTTTTCCCAGAAAGTGAAAATTAATGAGAAGATTTATATGAGATCATGTGGGAAAAAATCTCTATGCGAAAACGACGTAAGCAAATTTTCGGGATATATATATATATATATATATATATATATATATATATATATATATATATATATATATACATACATGTATGTACATTCTAAATTAGCTATATTTGGTTATAATATATAATGAAGCCACATTATGTAAAACAATCTGTCAAGTACGAGCGGAACTTTATTTCACACCATGTAAACATATGAATATATTGTCTAATATATCTTTCTCAAATATAATAAGTAAACATTCCACAGTCGTACCATGTAAAATGTGATCATCAATGTGTTGCATACGTACTATTTTTGTTCAGAATGTCTGCGGCTATTTTAGCGAAATTGTATTTTTAATCACTTCCGGAACAGAAATGTGGCAAGGTGTATTGTCACAAGATAAATTAATATTTCTAAGAAATTATAAAAACCTGTGGATAACTGGATAAGCCAATGGATTTCATGATGAGACTTACTCGCAAATTAATCCAGTAATATGTTACCTAACGGATGTACTTTTTATTTCCAAAATTTGACGCTTGAAAACTAAACTAATTTCAAGCACATTACATAACCAGCCACTAACAGTATACTAGTGCTCGCCCTTTGTTTACGTACAACCCTGGAAACCTAGTTAGAGAATGGTTACGGGAATGGAGAATAGTTCTAATTTAATTAATTACGATATGACTATTACCTGAATATTCCTAATTTCTATCACCGAATGATCTGTTTTACGGCGGGTTTTATGTTTAAAACTCTGTCGCTTTTACTTGCACAATGCACTTGTACTAATGAAGCCATCTAGTGTATCTATATAGAACAGGATGTATTTTAAATTATGAATACACTTTTGGAATCTTTCTTGCGATTTTGACAATCTCTCCACTATCAACTGCCTACTCATACAATTCTAGAAGAAAATTTCAGGTAACCATCTATGGCAGAATTCCTCAAACATTTTTATCGGTCACTCAATCATTTACACTCGACCATGTATATAATAATTAAAAATGTGTAGCTCAGATAATGTTTAAATATTGGCTCTATTTAGACTTTCTAATACCACTATATGAAAAGTTAAAAACTCGTACTGGTAAAGCTATTAAAAGCATAATTTATTCAAAGGGTCTGATTTGCATAGCGATTGGCGGTAATGCAACAAGCCAGCGCGCAGTGGCGCTCACGTGCTATTTAGCGAGTGATGCACTTGCAAGTCACGTGTTTCCAGGCGCCAGTCTGATCCAAGACAGGAAGTACTTTGCTATCTAAGTGTCAGCTGACACATTGTTTAATTTAGTTAAACGTCGCCATGGATAGTACTCGGTCTTTTGAACTTTAAAAAACAAAAGTAAAATGTCATCAGGTTAAAAATGAAAAACCTAATTGCTTGCTAAGCACAAAGATTTAAGGATTTTGTAGTATCAATAGATTAAGATTTTACTTAATTTCTACAGAAAAGTATAATATTTATAAAATATCAGTGAATGTTATTATAAAAATAGAGACTGTGGTTGATGGCGTGCGGAAGCTGGGATTTGTGACAGGAAATGAGGTATCCGTCGATACTCTGTTTATGGGGAACTTAAACTTTAAACTGTTGTCAAATTGCTGTCACGCATGATCACTGTGCTTAATTATTTAAAAAGGCAGTCAAATTCAGAATGATAAAAAAACAATTATTTATTAATAATTATTATTTCGAAACCGGAATTTCATCCATTAATCTGTTAGTCTCAGCGTTATCATTTCGTTTTGTATCATTAAGCCCACATCCATCGTACTCGAGAGTTAATATAATACCTACAAGCCACGAAAACATCGCGTTTGCAAAATTCCACGTGGAGGCTGCCAGCCTCCCGGTTGCTACTGTACCATTTGCGTGTAATATAAAGTTTTTACAACTTTTTGTAAAAAAAAACGTTTGAAATTATCGAAATGCAATTCATAACCCTATAGTTGTCTTATTTTTCCCGAGAAACATGTTTTAAGAAATTGAAAAATTAAGATATTGAAAAAGTTGACTTTTATTGCAGTCATGCAAAACTTCATGTCAAAATATTTAGTCATGTGATATGCAAGTTCCGTTACGTCACAACGCTTTAAACGAACAATTAAATCAGAAGGTGGGTTTCTATTTCTTACGCACATTTCGTCATTCTATAGTAAAAAATAAATATTGTTTATGGAATTAAATTTATGGGATCGCGGCGTATTGCTCACACAGTACCTTGAAGTTAGAATTGAAGGCGGACGATTAGTGTTTCGGCGTTTAGTCGCATTTTATTTTAAAACACTATGTTACTTTTCATTCCAAACATTAATTAAGAATATTTATACCAAATTTATTGCAGATAAATCTCGTCGATCGTTATTCTTAATTCAGAAATAATAATAAACGTTAATTAGATTTTTTCAACACATATATTGCGAAAACTTTATTGCACCAGATATGTTTACGGTGGTATATGTCTAATTAGACGATTATATCAATCATATATTTGGCCATATACCATTGCAAACATATTTGAATTTTATACTAAGTTTCATTTTTATACTAAGTAACGATAATTTTCCATTACGATAATGTGTAACAAATAAACAAAAGAAAAGAATACGGAGAATAAATAATAATCTAAAGGACCGTAAATCGCGATGTTTTCAAATTGTTCGTAGCACTATAACGTTTCAGATCACGTCGTCACATAGCTCCCCCACAGGAAGCGTGTGACAGGTGGACTCCGCCAATTCGAGCGGTACTCGCTTCACGGGCTCACATGTCGTCGTGGGCTGTGAAATCGGTCGTGTGTGTACTCTTTATTGTGGTCGATTTCTCTAATGGTTTCACGCCTTGTGGGGAGTGGTATTATGATAACACGGTGGACAATATGGAGGGAGCGATGAAGTGGAGGGGGTGGATGTATTATTAAGTGTCATTTATAGTTATTATAATACGTCGAAAATACTATTTACGATCTATTTGCTATACCACGACGACCCTGGCACTCTCATAATATTATAGACGAGCTTTCCTTTTCAAATAGAATATAATACCAGTTTTAGGATATAAAAAACAAATAAATCAGCTAAGAGCAAAATATAAAATACAATTTATAACTGTAATATAAAAAAAAATTATATTTTTAATATATCGATACTTGTTGGTTGGAAATAAAAATAAAAATCTAAAGAAGGACTTAATAACTTTTTAGAAACCATCACAAAAATAATCAGTACCGATGTTTTTTTTTAAATTTCTGGCTGTTGCCTAAATTAAAAAAAAAGGGTGCGTGTACTTATGTACGCGCGTGAGAAGTTATACTTTTTAGGCATCATTAAATAATACATACGGATAGATAACCTCAATTATATTGGAGCACTTGAAAAAGTCTATAAACACAATTTTTTCACTAATATTTACGAATAGTAAATATATTAATCAAAATATTGAATTTAAATCACTACTGAATATAATTTATCAGCACATATATAAATCGCACTTATATGAAACTAAAACACGTGTGTGAATGTAGACACTAGAAACATGTGGATAAATACTTTGAATATGAAAATAGTGAACAGAGGCGACGATGGTGCTAATAGCTTTTGTTTCGAGACTGCAACCGCTGCAACTTCATACTGTAACTTTTGTGTGACGAATCTTAAAATTTCACTCTCATCATTTTTTCATAACGCGCCTAAAGAAGTATAACTTCAAAAATACACTTTTAATTGGTATTGATATTCATTAATCGGAAATAAAATTACCTTTTAGTCGGAAATAAAAATAAAAATCTAAAAAAGGACGTAAAAACTTTTTAGAATCCATCACAAAAAATAATCAGCACTGATGTTTTTTTCTAACTTGTAACCGTTGCCTAAAGTCATTAAAAATAAACTTTTAACTGATATTAACATTCGTTAATCGGAAATGAAATGACCTGTTAGTCGGATATAAAAATAAAAATAAAAATCTAAAGAAGGACATAACCAGTACCGATGTTTTTCTTTTAATTTGTAACCGTTGCTCAAATTATTTAAAAGTAAATTGTTAACAGAAATTAACATTCACTCTGTTGTTGTTAAAATTAATGTCTTTTTAGACCTTTTTGAGTTTTAGGTAGCTTTAACTACGATCCTATAAGAACTGCGAGTTTCATGGACTAGCATCTTGCATCTGCGTATGGAGGATATGACAGGGCACAATTTACACTTTGCTTCATCGTGCTAGTTCAAAGAATTTCGTAGATATAGTATTTCCAAACTATTATGAAAAACAACCCGACTCTCCATAAAAAAATTTAAGACCCCTCATTTATCTGATGGGCGATTTAAATAAAAATTTTCTCTAGGATCTTACTTTTTTATTTTTTGTTTTCAAGAACATCATTTTTATTTTTATAACATCCAGGTTCAATACTGTAACGAATTTTGCCGATCTACTTTAATAAATATCTTTTTGACAATATGGCTTCTTCCGCTCGCCAACATTCGAATCTATCTGCGTTCACGGATACATGTCACAAATATTAACGTAGCTAAGTAACTTCAATATTTATATTAATATTTTAATAATATAAGAACCTTCCTGGATAAAAACTCTATAGCAGTGAAAATCGTATCAAAATCTCTCTAGCAGAATTCTGTTCAAAAGCGAACAGACAGGCGTTGTACTTTGTATATGTGTGTAGAGATTGAATGCTTGTCCCGACTTTAAAAAAAAGTGATGCATAACTGAACTTTGATTTAACCTCAAAATTCGTAAAATTTTATATTTAGTATTTAAACTCGAATCGTCCTAAAAAGGTTCTCGCAGAAATTACTAACAGGACGTTGGTGGGTTGTTTTATGTACATTTTTATTTTTTTTAAATACTAGCTACAATACCAAAAGTAAATTTTCACAGATTTTCCTAAAGAAAATATGTATTTTTTCAGTTTTCAAAGAAATGTATGCATATCACAAAATTGAATAGTCTGCATACACTGCTGTCAATATTTTTTTTTATTGATTACGGAGAAATTATTTATTTTCAAATTATATTTTTTATTTTCAATTCTTTTAATTACATTTAAACGTTTCATAAACATAAACGGAAACTCCATGAAAAAAAAATCTTAAGAGAAACACTGAATTGAGAAACAGAGAACAATATTCAAAGTCACTATTCAGTTATCATATCGCTTTGATAAAGTGGCGCGGTGCCCGGTGTGCATACACTGCGAGACATTTAACCCTTGCATTGAAGTTGCAATAGAGTATCTCGGGAAAAGGATGAAATACAATAAAAAATTTTTGAATATAATAATTTTATCTTGTACCCCGGAACCAATAGAAGTCGGTAAGCTTACGATTTTTACAACACCTGTATAAACACAGAACAGCGAAATTTAAATTGAACCAAAATAAATCACCGCTATATTCGTTTTTCTATATAAATATTTGAGAAACATAAAATGGAGATGGAAATATAATCTCTGTAGCTCATTTATTAAGTATTGTTTAGATGTATAAATTTACGATATGTCTTTAAGAGACATTTGTGCCATTACATTATGTACCTGGGTAGCAAATATCAAGCACAAAAACTTGGAATGCTGCCAAAATTAAAGATGATTCAAGAAAACATTCTGTGACAACACTGTTGCTCTTAAAATGGCCAGTAGTGAATTTAAAGAAATTAATGATTTATATAACATCTATGAGTAATTCATAATAAGCTTTTTTCATTTCATATTTTTTACTTTCGAGTGACGTAAGGACGAAGCAATTGTAATTCCTCAAAAATTTGAACTTGGTATTTTCAGTGTTAACAGTGTCTAAAAACGCGATATTAAAAATAAATATGATTAAACATATGAATATATCATCTCTCTATATGAATATACTGCTGTTTACATAAAAAAAAATTAAAATCTTATCTCAAAAAAGTTTCCAACAATTTTCTCCAAACTCGTGGAGATTATAATACAAGCAAAAGGATATACCATAATTTATTTTGCTAAAAATTAATGATAAGCATCTCGTAAGCAAAACTGAACTTAATTGCACACGTTTGTAAAGGTGATTGGTATTTTATGAACCAAAGATATATAAATAGTTATATGCCCTCAATTGTCAGCACTGTTCGTTGTCTTCTGTTTGCTGATAATTTGAAACTATTCTTGGGGGTAGAAAAGCAAATTGATTGTGAGGTGTTTCAAAGTGATATCGACTCAGTATTTCAATGGAGTCTGAGCAAAAAGCTCCAATTTAATGTGGACAAATGGGCAATGATGACGTATTCACGCCGACGTGTACGCATGACGCACATTTATATCTTAAATGGAACGGAGCTCAAAAGGGTATCATCCAGGGTACGGAATCTTAGAGTAATTATGGACGAGCATCCTATATTTCACAATCATACCATCGAAACCTGTCAGAATAACTGTGGAGGCTAGGATTTGACATTCCCACGATTTTCATGACAATGAGTGTATTGTGACCGTCTTCAACTCTCTAGCCGGTATTTTGATCGAAATCAATGCAACCGCCTGGTCTCCGCATGAAGTAACTAATATACTCATGTTAGAGAAAATAGTAAAGAAGTTTAATAGATTTTTATTTAAAAATTGTACGAATAGTATTTGCAATTGTTTCCTTCACATTTCATGATGAGCATTGTCGGATGTGATTTCCTTCAACTACGACGAGAATTGTCGAAGATTATGAATTTAAGACTTAGATGATGAATTTTTTGAAATTATTAAATAATTATGTAGATAACTCCTCTGTCTTTGGTTTGATAAAGATTTATGGCTCTGACTGTTATGTGAGAGGACGTTGTCATAGTTTATGTTACCTGCCTAGAGCGCGTGCGAACATCGTACAACGCTCACAAGTTGTTCACGCGCTTACGTTGATTAACGTGGTATCGTGAGAAGCGCTCAATCTTGATACTTTTTCCGCTCCATTGACCGCGTAGGGAAGCTACTATGGAGTTGCTTCGCAGTTCGCTTTCGATAATTGCTTAGTTTTACGTTTAATTTGAATTAATATGTTTTTTTCTGTTTTATTATTTTATTAATAATTGTTTATGCTATTTGTGCTATCAATTATCGTATTTTTTGTACTTGCTCATGTCCGTCGCCTGTAAGTTGAGGTTATTTTTGATAAATATATTAATATATAAATAAAAATAAAAACGTGTTATAAACCCAACAATAAAATGAAATATTGAATATATTTTGGCGTTAATTTTGTAGAAATTCATTATTCATAATTAAATGAAATTACGCGATGTAGTAGTATTTCTACTTTCTTTATGTTCTTTACCACGACCTAGGTTTCGTTGTATTACATCTTCAGGTGGGCTATTAGCAATAATAGCCTAGGTCGTGCTAAAGAAAGTAGAAATAATACTACATCGCGTAGTTTCATTTAATTGTTAATAAAATGAAACAAAAAATTTAATTACGCCATTAGAACATATTTGCATGCATAGATTTGTGTTTGCCGCGAGGAAGTGTGTTAGTGTTACTTGTTGACTTTACTTACCTGAGGTACAATAACTTCAAATTTTGTCATTACAGAAATCTTTCAGATTTAAATACTGATTTCTTATGTCTCTGTATATAAATACTAAAATAAATTCAACCTGTGAACTAATTGTTGCTACAATTAAAAGTTTCTTTATATACATAAATAAACGTGGGAAATTAAATTTCAAATCTAAATTAGAACTACACCTATCTACTACTCAGTTTTCGTATACTCTGAAAGAGGCCCGTCGGAAGGCGTAAATGAATTGAGTCATAAAAATAATCGTGGGGAGAATGTAAAAATGAGACTCGGTACAGACGAACGATTGCAGGAAGAAGCAGGGCCGTGCGCGAAGCTCGGCAGCTATATATAGAGCGACCACTCGTCGGCCGCTTCACGCTTCAATTGCGATATGATTTACGAGCCGCGCCCGTCTTGATGATGGGCTCAGCCGCCCGGAGACTGGCTTCCTATGATGAAAATAATATTTACCTACCTAAACTTAATATCTGACTGTACATTTATTTTTATTTACGAGTTTATAATGTTTATTGAATCTCAAGTAACAATAGATCAATTTAATAAATCTATATAAAGCTAGCATTTCCGGATATATAATATATATGTACGTCATTATGAGAGTTTTTTATTTATTATTTATATCGAAATTCGGTCGCCATTAATTTTTAGACTCTAATCCGGAGAAACTCTGCAATGCAGATTAAAAATATAAAAATTTTAAACCATGAAAGTATTAATAGTATTATATTAAATATTATTTTTATGAGATAAAAAGTCTGGTGAACAGCCAGAGTTATTGAGGCTCACTTGCAAATGGCAATGCAGATTAAAAATATAAAAACACATTTTAAACCATGAACGTATTAAAATACATGTTGACTGTGAGATAAAAATAATATTTAACAATAAATTCACAGCGTACAAATACAAAGGATAAATAATTTTGGTATGGCCATAACTGACGGTTCATTAAATAATGGTTCTCAATATTTTTTAATATGGCAATCCAATTTTTGCTCACATTTATTTATTTACGATTTCAATAGAATAACAAATAAGATTTAGTAGGCAAATAATGTTAGCATTTTAAAATAAAAGTAAACGTATTTCGAGTAATGAATATTATAAAGAACAAAATATTTTTTTTAATTTCATCTATCAATAATCAATTAAGATAAATGTTATATGTTGTATGTTGTATCAGGAAATGTCTTCGTTGTATTTAAATTGTAATTATTCGACAAAATGTTACTTTTAAAAAAAATATTGAAAATGGTTTCAGAGTCCCGAGGATTACACATTTGCCACTGATACCACTAATACGATCAAAAAATGTACACTACTTTGGTGTATAAATCTGCTCTGTCTGTTTTGGTGTAAAACTTTCTAGAAATTTTAAATAGGTTTTAATTTAATTTAAAAAAATTAAATGGCAGATAATTACTTAACAGAATTGAATAATACACATAGTGCATAAACACGAATGTACATATAAACAAAAATATACGTTCTCAAACACATATATACATATACTATATGAGAAGCCAGGCGGGGCGGAACAGGGTATGAGGCGGAAAAAGGAGTAAGTGTAATAAGGAACAATGGGTGGTGCAGCTTTTTCAAACGTTTCTAGAAAATGCATATTGAAGAAGAGTTTCGTATATCGATAGGTAGTTTATTCTGCAGGCCATACTATAAATCAGTTTCTTGATATCGATATGTTTTATGACCGTTGGAGAGACGGTCCCTTTCGCAAGATACTTACCATTTGTTTAATTGGAATTAACTTAATAAAAAGTGTTTTAAAAATTGTGCGTGTCAGCTCCAACGCGCGGCTGAAGTTTACTCCTTAAGTACGATTATTTTGGAATTTATGCAATAGGTAACACTAATAATATAAATATGAATACCAATATCATTAAATGTAAATGGAAAATTCTTTAATAAAAAAATGCTGACAATATAATTATTTTCAAATAAAACACAAATGAGCAAGATCAAATTTATGCAACAAAATTAAAAACACTTGTAACGTTAGACTAAGAAGTTAAAATTAAAAGAGACTTTTTAATTATGTAGGATGGAAGATGCCAAATATTCACATATAATTGCATTTAATGATTTACATCTTGATATAAGTCAACGATAGTAAACTATGTGTGTCACATTACGTCATTGCGATTACGCCATAGGGAAATGCCAAATAAACATATTGATATCTCACTCTAAAGATGCGCAGAAATGTTGTGCGGGGAGGCCACCTAACGGTTACACTTTTTTAATGCTCTGAACTTCGTACGATCAGAACCTAAAGGTTACATTTTTTTAACGGTCTGAACTTCGTACGCTCTGAATTTTTTATTTTACTCCTCATAAAACTTCATACCGGGAGCTATATATAAAAATCTATTCTTAAGAAGGAAACTACAAAAATGTTTATTATATCTGCATACTTTAGCTATTACCGTGATACAAAAATAGTCTATAATATTGTTTGACACGCAACCCCCTCTAGTCTAGCCGTATAAACGTCTGTACGAGAGCTCTGGCCCACTCCAGTACACGGCTGCTACTCCGTCCTCGCTAATTAGAGCGTCTGGCTGTCTCTAGTGCGAAGCTTGAGATAGCAAAACCTTGTTGTGAATTGTGCTGCCGTTTTATTAATTCATAGTTTCTCTAGGTACTCAAATGGCTTGTAAATGTTGGTAATTTTATAACATTAGCTAACTTTCATTCCAAACTTTGCTGGAAGGCGGCTAGAGATGGTAGCAATTTCAACGTATATGATAGCCTGATTGAATCGATTGACGCTTTAGTTTAGGAGGAGTTTTGGGGTACTTCACTTTGACTCTAATTAGTTTAAATCGGACTTCAGTGTTTAGTCCTTTGAATTATTAAAAGCTCGTGGTTATTTTGTCTGTGAAAGCAAATATTTCATAGTCAAGTAATCGTAATTTGTAACCGAAGTCATGGAATTTTATCAGTCCTTAACTGCTTACTTAGTTTAAGTTTTAGTTGCACTAGTCGTTTTATGTATACTAGTATCGATTGAGATCGAAATTCGACCAATTGTTTTTGTGAAGTAACTAAATTCAACCTACTTTTTCACATAACTAATTGGAACTTATTTGTATGAAATTTTTTAATTATTACTTTGACGCTACGAGGAAAAGAAAGGGCAAATATGAGGGAATTAAGGCCAAAAATTTAGTAAAACAAATAAAAATCTTTAAAAAGTAAATAATTCAACTATTATATGGTAAAATAATATTATAAATAAGTAAAGAAATAGAAATAGCGCTATGTATTTGTTTACATAATTTTTGTTTGTAACATTCTTCCATGCGAGGAAAGCAAAAGAATCTAAGTTCATACAACCATGAGTGTGAAAATGCTTTTATTTAATTGATTTTCTTTAAATTAAATTTTCACTTTATTTTATTAGCCTTGACGCAACATAAACATATGGTTTTTTTGTGTACATTTATGGCACAGTACCTTTTCAAGGACATAAGTTTCATTCTACTCCTTCTAAAATAAATATTAAAAAAAAGATACGACAATTATCGAGATTCACGTGTCATTACATATATATATTTATATAATTATCCTCGAAAGGCTGAACAATGTCAATGGAAACGATAGTGCTTTGATTTATAAATCATTTGCAACTACATTTTGAACCGTTACTTCTAATTAACGAGATCCCAGCTATTTTACTTTGTAATAAATTGACTTGAATTGTACTCGTGACGGCACTTCACACTGGGAGCCGACGCGTACTCGGAACGGAAACTGGCTTCTACGCCCCTTTCCTTGCAGTTGAGTGGTGACTTCTGGTGCTACTGTTTTTGTTACACTGAAAAGCGGATACGGGTACGCTTCGGACTTTGGATTTGATAGTTATAAATAACCGTTTACAACTTGGTTTATATATAAATTTAAATACATGTATTTCATAAATCAATGAATCTGAAATTAATGGGTTTCAAAGTTAATGCTTATTTTGGACATGAATGTTAAATTCGATTTTTTATTCAGAAAACTATTTTCGATAATTAAGAATATTTATGAGAAGAACTAAATCATAATATTTTTAGACTTGAGAAAGCTGAGGAATTGTACTGAAAAACATTGCTGCATTTGAACGCATCCTTACATATACGCTTCTTGACAATTAAAGTTTATTGTATCTACATAGCATAGGTCTGTGTATTTTTTTTCAAGTCTAAGTGTTTTATAATAAGTTAGATCGTCCTCAAAATTTATGCATCCGTTATATCTTCGGGCACAAAAAATATGATCACATGTGCAAGTTTTGGTCTAGTCTCCAATGATTAGTGACTCGGGACCATTGTAATCTTCATATTCTTTGTTTCTGTTCAACGTTTTGAATATTTCTAGCAGCCCTTCACATCTTAAATCAAAATTAACTGCCTTACCTGCTCATGGCCTTAGTTTACTTCTTGGAAGACTCCTTATCATCGTCATACTTACTTCTCTGATGGGTCATTCAAAGTATACGCTACCAAGTTGTGTAACAAGTTATACCTCGACATATAAAATGCTTCTTCTATATGCGCAATTAAGAATCGTCTCAAAAAATTACACCTCTGTTAACTTCCTGTACTTAACTTTCTTTTTCTATCCATATCCTTTTCTCTCAATATGTGTATATGAATCTATATGTGTATATGAATACGTATGTTTATCTACATGAATACTTAAGTATAAGTTTTTTTTAATTTCGTTTCACTTTTAGTTAATTGCACAGTCTATTGCAGTCTACTACAATACCATTTATAGTTTTAATAGTATTCTGGTTGGCTGTATTCTGATTGCTCTCGTAGCGATAAATCTGCCACATGTTTCAAATGTATACATTAAAGTCTGTAAATAAATAAACAAATAAAATATTCCGTAATTCACAGACGATGGATCTTTAGTATACAACAAAAGGTGTGGCTGCCCCAGACGCGATATTTGTTTTGTAGTTCAAACGATGTTTCTTTCAGCGTACTCGGAGTATCTTATGCGGCGACAGTCAACTTATAATCGCTTCAAATTACCGCGGGGCCATACCAATTTCCTGCTAATGCCGGTAAATTGTCGTCCACACACAAAGAGGCGGCCTCTGTTACATTTGGAGCGCGCCACAAACGAGTGGATCGCGTGATATCGAGTTGCGAGCGTTGCTGTAGCGTTGCGCCCATTTTGTCCAGCGTTTGATATACTCGACATTATAAACATATTTATTTTTATGATTTATTTATTATTCAATACATAAATGTTTTCCTAAAAATAATTGCAGCGAAATAAATATTTTTCTGAAGAAAGCGAAAAAATGAGGTTCTGTTGATATTAATTTAATTGCAATTTTGGATGAGTTTGGATTCTATTTGATATAAAGGCAATTACTTGAAAATTATCTTGAAATATTTTTCTTAATTCGGTAAATATGTAATAATTCCAAAATCACTACTATCATGCTCAAAAGGCGTTTGTCTAATTAAATCTTGTATATCTAAAAGGTTAGTGTATTTGAATCAAGGCAAGTTTAATTCGTCAGCCGCTCGTGAAGTAACGTACGTGATGAATGTTAATTATGTTTAATTAATCTCAATTAATTTTGATAGCTAGTAGGAGTTATTATTTTGCAAGAGATTTAAACCACTTTATTTTGGCACGTGTAAACTGGAATGCATAAAATTTATGTTCAAAAAGTTTTTTTCTTTGTGAATTTTTCAAAAATATTTTTTATCAATTTAGTTACTTTGATGAATATATCCACCGGGCGAAATTATACCTACAGCTGCAATATTTTTAAAGTCAAAAATTACATGGTCTCCTTCCGTTGATCCGTACGTATGTATTTACATATATATTGTTTATTCAATAAATGGTAAATAACGCGGGATGGGCACTTCTGATTTTGCCAACGACATTAAATATTGAATATGTTTGGCGTTAATTTTGTAGAAATTCGTTATTCACAATTAAATGAAACTACGTGATGTAGTATTATTTCTACTTTCTTTAATTTCTTTATCACGACCTAGGTTTCATTGTATTACAACATCTTCAGGTGGGCTATTTGCAAAGAAATATTTTTATTAAGCATAGAATATTATTATGCATAGAATAACCCACCTGAAGATGTTGTAATACAACGAAACCTAGGTCGTGGTGAAGAACTTAAAGAAAATAGAAATAATACTACATCACATAGTTTCATTTAATTGTGAACGACATTAAAAATCTTAAACCAGCATATTTCGTATTGCCATCTAGTATTTAAGACGTAAACTTTTAATTATGGAAGAAAACAACATTTTTGATCTGACTTAACGTAATCATTTTCGTATTCACGTCACGTAATTTTTTACTATCACGTAAAATAATTCTTTCGGCGTTTGAGGTTCTCTATCCTAAAGTACTAAAATAGTATACAATTTCTCTCAAATATTATAACCTAAAGTGCCATTATTACATTCTATATTTTTGAAACCACTTAAAGATAAAATAAACCAACAGTCAGAGATAAAATAAACCAACGCCTCTCTGTCACAAAGAGTCAGACAGAAAAAGAACCTGCAACACCCCCCACATAATTAGGGAGCAAACTCGGGTGGTAACTCGCAGGCGGGAGCAATCTCGGCCGCTGTGCTAATTAAAAAGATGCAGCTAGGCCAGATAGCAGATACAGCCTTAATTGTGCTGTGACCTAATTAAATGTCTATTTCACGTCCCCCTGGGGCCGTCGAAACGTGCCGCGAGGAATACGAGTAGCTGAAGCTGTCAACGTTAATGCGAAATGCTTTTTAGTTTCATCGAAATATGAATCTGAATCGAAAAGCATTAATTTTAGATTCAAGTTAAAATTAGATTAAATTCATCTATATCAGATTTTAATCTAATTCCTTTATACGGAAAATCTACGTGAATTTTGGAAATATGTTTCTAACAGCTATTACCCGCGACTACTTTCGCGTAGACTATTAATATTCTGACCGATTTTGTTTGCATGATTTAACTAACGTACAGCGCTCTCTAGTGGAGTCAGTCGGAATCAATATCAACATATCAATGCACTGACGTTTTTAATAATATTCATATAAATATTCAGCCTGTTTAGTGACAAAAGAAATAAACAGGTAATGAATATAATAACGTACGGAAATATAATTTGTTAACTCGTTTTAATTAAACTGATTTTGTTTACATAATCTTTTATAACTATCAAAAACTATGTTTAAAATAAGTTTCTTTTAAATTAAATAAACAAAAACTGTGAAAAATCAATTTTCAATACACTTTTCCTTATGTTTTAGTAATGTTTGTTTAGTCATATAAATTCTTATTTAATCCAAAGGTGAATTTTCTTGTGCTACTAGTGATTAATATTTTTGTTATATAAGATTGTTTATTCAGTATATATGAATAAACTATATATAAATATATATATATATATATATATATATATATATATATATATATATATACATATATATATATATATATATATATATATATATAATTGTAAAACTACTGTTACTTTTGGTAGTTTCTAAAGAATTGCATGAAATTGTCGGAAAGCTTTGGAAAAAAACACTTTCTTGTAAACACCCGATTACTCCGTTTAGTAACGGGAGAATCGCGCTTAAAAATACAATCAACGTCAGAAGAAAATGGAAGTTAAATATTTAAAAAATATGCAAGAAAGCTCATCCATAAACATCGAGCTTACAGCTTGAGACAAAAGCTCAGACCGAGCGTAAAACTTGGGGCTGGCAAACGCGGAAACGATTTCCAACCAGTACCTTGTCGGCGTCTTATTAGGAGCAAGATTAAAAATGGCCCTCGCGCAAATGTAACCACGATTCGAGGGTAATATCCTGCAGGACCGACACGCCTCAAAGGGCAGTGAGACAAGTATTTAGCCTGAAGGACGGTGTGTTTTGAATGGCTTGTTTAATCTTGGATTGTTCTTTGTAAGGTCCTTCGTATCAAATCATAGTTGATTGTACTGGTTGTTTGCTTCATTTTCTACTAAGTTTCTAGACTTATACTTTCTTATAAACCAAATTTTTCACTAATTTCGTGGTCGGTGCCAGTAAGATCAGGCTGGTTGGATTACTGACACGGGAGCAAGCCACATAAAACTGATCACGAGAAAAACAACCCCCCTCCCGTAAATTAACCCCAACGAATTTAAGAGTATGGCCCTGTGATTTATTAATTGTCATAGCAAAGCCGATGTTCACTGGAAATTGAACTCTTTTAAATTTGAACGGTAGGTCGTTGGATATCATAGGGATTCGGGGTGTGAAGACCGTCTCTCCCCTAGCGCACCCAGTCAATAAGTTTCTAATGCATTCCGACGTAAGACTTCGAATTGAATTCCATTAAAAAGTGTTGGTGGCTTTAAATTCCTTACCCACATAATGGGCTTAAACATCCAATCGTTAACATCCGTACTTATCTACAACTCCGAAAAAATGATATATAAAGATGATATCAATATTACACGTATATTGGTTGATATCGATTTATGCTGCTCTATCGCTGCCATATTCGCATAGAACAACAAAAGTGTATATTTTGCTTACTTTTTATCTGGTTAATTTCGGTATTCGCCTTTGGCCGAATTTGACTTATGAGAGATGTGCCATCTATTGCATAAATGTATTATACTTAATTAACCTATCAGGTTAGAGATTTGTTATTTTATTAGGTAAGTTTTATATCGTTTCAATCCTAAGATTTCCTCTGATTATCTGATGAAATATTCATAAGTCTTTTATATTGCATGCCAGGCGGGTGTGTACTTTACGATTATAATAGCTAGCTTGCCGGCCTTGAGTGTTAACGATAGAAGTAATTATAACTCGGGCAATTTTAGAAGTAGTCAACTTTTAATGTATCTTTTTAGAAAAAGAAGATCTTCATCTAAAAAATGGTACATTTTTAGTATTTTCGTTTTTATATTATCTAAAATTTCTTTTGAAAAATTTTTGTATCGTCACTTAGCCTGTACGAGGTCGCAATTCTAGACCGATTTTGGTGAATCTTTTTTCTATCGATTAGTTAATTATCAGAATAAAACTCTGTTGATTCCCACAACAATTTTTCAAATAATTTAATTTTTATAAATTAATGTGCGAAAAATGTAATCAAACATGTGAACAATATTTAATTATAAACAATTCTCTACAAACGACCCTGCTTTTCGTATTCGGCGATTCTTCTCGTCTTCCGTTTTGTGCTGATTCTTACCCTCTCTAATTTCCGCTGTTTTTCACTTTTTTTATTTTTAACTTTTTTTACAACTGTTTATTTAATAAATAATAAAAACAACGTGGATTGTGCACTTTTAGTTTTACCGACGATTTAATTTTATTTCCAAGCGTAGGACTATATCCTATACCAAAAAACATGTTAAATCAGAAATCTTTTTTTTATTTACTCTTTTGAAAGCGCAAAGAGCGTGGATAAGTTATTTAAATTCATAATTATATTTGAGATGAGATGTAGAGAATAGCTTACAGATAATCGTAAAACAATAATACAGAAGACCGCAAGCTATCAGCGAATACAATAACGTGTAAGTCCAACAATGTCAATAAAATTGAAGCAAATATTTTTCAATTAAACAAAGCTTCAATAATCATAAGCGATTGTGTTGTAGAAACATGAGATACTCGGGAGGCGGATGATCGATGAGCGTGGTAAAGTATCGATATTTGCTGGAGACTTATAGTCGCCATTGAAAAATGGTATAAGAGCTCAAATTGCGTAGTCACAAAAGACACAAGTTTAAATTCGTCGTCGAGATGTTTCTGGCTACAGAGTGGTAAGCTACGAAGCTTCAATAATCACAAGCGATTGTGTTGTAGAAATATATGATGCTCGGGAGGCGGATTATCGGTGAGCGTAGTAAAGTATCGATATTTGCTGGAGACTTATAGTCGCCATTGTAAAATGGTGTAAGAGCTCAAATTGCGTAGTCACAAAAGACACAAGTTAAATTTTTCGTCGAGATGTTTCTGGCTACAGAGTGGTAAGCTACGAAGCTTTAATAATCACAAGCGATTGTGTTGAAGATACATATGTCGCTCAGGAGGCGGATGATCGGTGCGCGTAGTAAAGTATCGATATTTGCTTGCGGCTTGTAGTCGTCATTGAATAACGGTGTAAGAGCTCAAATTGCTTGGTCACAAAAGACACAAGTTCAAATTCGTCGTCGAGATCTTTCTGGCTACAGAGTGGTAAGCCGCTACAAAGATACTTTTGCATCTTTCCTTAAACGTCTATACTGCCAGTATAATATTTATTTGGTATTGATTTAGAAATTGATATAAATATATAAAAACCACAGTATTTCGTTTTTAAAATCTGTTAATTAGTATGATTTTTGTTTGTATTTCGTTATAATTGCTATTATGAACAAGTGAAAAATGTATTCTTTATTGTTTAGCAGGATTTTAACTGCGAAAGTAACGTAATACAGATAAGTTGCAATATCAAGGAGGACACACTTCTCTATATACCATAAACGGACTCACGATACCTTATTGATTCTTTTGCTTTCATTTTGGAATATGCAATCACAAGAACTAATTGCGGAGACTAAGATTTATGATGATGAACTTAAGTCAATAGTGGAAGTTAGGAACTTATGGTATAAGTTTTATTTCAATATTTTTTATTACATGGTCATTATGTAATAAAAAATATTGAAATAATTGTTGATTAAGTTGAGTTAATACAAAAAAGAGTCGGTCACGAAGAAAAGAAATCTGTGATGACAAGTTAATGGTTTGAGCGAAATGCAAAATTACCTTCCAAAACTCTTTGAAAAATAGTGCCGGAACCCGAAGGCTAGCCAGAAGAATTTCACAGTGATGGTTCGAATTCTGCGTTGTCCACAACTCCTTCATGCCCTATGGCACTTCAATTATAGCATATGTGTACTATCAAGAATTGCTAACTGTAATGGACAAACTGGCCTTCGAAGAGTCATGGATATCCTATTTGCTGCAATTGTACATCAAAGCATTGATACTCACGGCACAATAGTTCCTCTTTAAGTTAATGAAGTTACAGCTGGAAACCTTTTATCGCCGACTGTACTTACTGATCTTTTCGCTAATTGAATTCGAAATTGTATATTGGAACTTTTTGACAATCCAAAAATTAAATTTCCCACGAGGCCGTGAATACTGGCTTCAGAGAATTCATCAATTCCCGTTCGTATGACAGCAGCAGAATGAATTAATATTATGAGTCTATACTTTGAATAAAATAAAATTGTTTATATAAAATTGTTTGGAAAATATTTTTTGTGAATCTTTTGTTATAAAATAGTAGTTTCGTAGGTATGTCTATCCTGTTCCTAGGCATGTCTACCTATCAAGAAATTTCTATTAAGCACGGGTCACTCTATATGATTGATCAGCTTTAGCTTATTTCTTGAGTAACCTAATAGATTACAATTTGGGGTTTTTCCTACTTGTCAACAGCAAGACAAATTAGTATTGTAACCTAGTTTCGTCTCTGTAGTAATTGCGTTTTCGGATCAGATTTCACTATGTTTTACTTTTATGGACTTATGAAGTATAATAATGCTTGTGAGGTTATTTTACTGGGGCAATATTTATTTACTTACGATTAGTTATAGGTTGATGTAATTGTCGAGTTATCTATCTGTACATATCATACAATTGTAATACAGAGAATTCTGTACATTGTAAATATTTATAAACAAGTGATCGATTTAGCATATAGAATGATAATAGAAGCCAAAAACACTTTTTTTCAGAATTTCTGTCTATATGTATGTTAATTTGAGCAGATGTCACGCAAAATCTATTGGATGGATTTAGATGAAATTTGGTATGGTAATAGTATATACCCAGAAGCAACATATAAGATAAAGAAAATTAAGGAACATTTCCTAATTAGACGCGCACGAAGTCATAGACACAGGTAGTAGATAAATAAAATGATGTTTATTAGAAAGTACAACGAATCCTGGATAATTATAGTACAATTCGTCATTTGTTCAATATGAATCATCAAGTCGAAATCGAAATTGTATATTTTGAGAAGTTGTTGTATAGTTAGAATATTCAGGGTTTTACTGTTGCAACTTATTTTTCCATAATTATTATGATTTTGTAAGCTCAAGATCTTGAGTGGGAGTTAAACCAACTAAATTAATTTGTAAAAGTTTGGCAATAGAAAGGTTAAGTATGATTTAGTTAGAGTTGAAATACATAGATAATCTTAAGCGGCATATTCTTGCTGGATTCAGATAATCCAACAAAGCGAATAGCTCAATTCGTCTCTAAACATTAACGATTTGTTGGGGGGTCAAAATCCCTAAATATGTAAAATTAAAAATGGGACTTTAATACATTTTAAACGACTTGCTTAATATTGAATATATTTGGTGTTAATTTTGTAGAAATTCATTGTTCACAATTAGATGAAACCACGTGATGTAGTATTATTTCTACTTTATTTAAATTCTTTACCACGACCTAGGTTTTGTTGTGTTACAACATCTTCAGGTGGGCAATTAGCAAAGATGACTTGCTTAATGATCCCCACTCGATGGAATGTATGAAGGAAGTGTTGTTTTTCCACTCTTCAGTCATAATATTCCTCATATAAAAAATAATATTAATTAATTTCAAAAATTAATCGACACATATAATAAAATTGTAGAATTGACGACTCGGTAAATCGAAGATATTTATGAAAAAAAAATATTTAGGAGTGCGTAGTGAAAGTAATAGAACACAATAATATTGTTTTTGGAATTTCTGTCTCTTTGTATATTAGATACAATTCGGATGTAGCTTGTAGAAAAATATAGGGGTTAACTGAAAGGAAACATTTAGTTTCAATTTCATCGTTATCGGTGCATTCATTTACCACTCAAATAAAAAAGGAGTGTGCTTTAGACCACACGACTGAAGTAAAACTTCAAATTCCCAAAATATAAACTTTAAAATGAATTTACTATTTTATTCACTTTAAACGTAGAATATTTAATGTATTGAACAAAATAATAATTTACAAAATTGTTCAAGAACGAAATGAAATTACATAATAATAACAAAATCACCGTTCGCGTAACGCTAGCAAACTCGCATATATATATATATATATATATATATATATATATTTCATGCACTGGCTATGAGAGGAAGAGAGAAAGAAAATGTGCGCTCGCACTGCTCTCTCTTGCTCCTACAGTGTGATACAGACAATAGGCTTGCACTGTGTCTTAGGTATACAAAACGTAACTCTCTCTCTTGCTGTCTTCACTATCTTATATCTCCCTCTCAACTTCCGTTCGCCTCGCCCGATCACACTTATCGTAACGCTCTCGTCACACATTCACCAGCTTACTCCCCAAGTCAAGCGTGCGTAAAGAAGTTTTACTTCAAAAATTCATTTACGTTGCACAAGTACAACAATAATAAAGAAGTGCCTAGCTGCTGGAAGTGTGGTAATTAAAAAAAAATGTGGTGAATCTATGTACATAAATAGATGGCGCTACGTGTATTTTAAATCACACTACACTACACTACATATAATAAACCTATAGAATTTGTTGCGCCTGTGGCGTATTATACAATATATGTTGATTTATTTTCTGTGTGCGATTCATCCGATGAATATCTAATGTACTCTAAACATTAAAATTGTATTGGATGGTTTTAATTCAGAATATGAACGGAGAACTAATGTTTAACACGTCACTATCCAATACATCTTTAAAATCTCCCATTTTCATAACATCTCTCAAAGTATGAGTACAATACAATCAATTTATTTTACTAATCTTTTTTACTTTTAAGTGCTTCTAATGTATATTACAATTACAAAATGTATTTTAATTTTTAGATATTATCTCTACATCTATGTTACGGAAATAAAGATGATAAAAAACTTATTGGTATTTTTACGCTACAAAGTATATCCGTTTCGGAAAAACATATTTTTCAAAATATAAAAAGTTTCCTACACAAATAAAGTTAGAAAGTCATCTAAGTGGCGCTCAAGGCATGGAATAAATTCTTTTGTTGCGAAACAATCTCCAGAGGTGTTGGAGAAAAACAAGTTAATTATTTCGCAGAACAGATTTATTTCGTTTACATTGAACGGCAGTTTCCTACCATTTTCGGGGACATCTTAATAGAGACGTATTGATTTTGGCTTACACACGTGCCGATGAAGAAAATATATTTTCATTGTCAAAATTAGTTTTCCATTGTCGCTATCAAAAACGGAATTTTCTGTATTATATTATTAGCTGATATTGCAGTAAATTTTAACAAGCTTTTATTACGTTCACTTTTATATAACTGTGTATAACAATAAACCTATTGAGTCGATTTTCACTATCGATATTCACAATTATCGTATTAATTTGAAACTTTGTAAATTTCTTTTGACGAGAACGTAATAGTATGGTACTATCGAGATAATATGATGATAGACGAAGGAGATGGTCGGGACGGGAAATTCCTATTGGCTAACATAAACCCATTGAGTTTCGGCTCGTTTGAATTGTCTCGATGAGTCCTTTGGTTACATATGGTAACCAAGAGGGTCTGATGACGGAGGTTCGATATACATGGGAACGTTTCAATCGCTAACAGTGAACTCATCGCGTTTGGATTCGTTTGACTTATCTTAATGAGCCTTTAATTAATATATTTTAAACAGGAGAGTCTGTTCGGTAGTTATGAGAACTTCTCAGTCGCTAATAGTGAACTCATAGAGTTTGGGTTCGTTGAATTGTCTCGATGAGTTCTTTTGTTAGATATGGTAACCAGGAGCGCATGGTAATGGAGGACCGGTGTCACGGGAACTTTTCGTAGACAGTAAACTAATCGAATTTGGATTTTTTTGACTTATCTTAACGAGTCCTTTGTTTACATATTAGGAACCTGGACAGCCTGATGATGGTCATGTAAACGTTTTAATGGCTAATAATAAACCTATCGAATTTTGGCTCGATTGATTTGTCCTAATGAGCGTGTTTTAATTTTTTTTTAAATAAAAATGGTTTAAAACTCGATACGTGATAAATACACAAATTCTAATACACAAAATACATATTCTATTATTGATTCATGCCCAAGCGGTTTTAATTATGTAATTTTCTGCTATGAGGATAAAATTCACATTTACTGTGGTGCATTTTTATGATTCATTAAAAACGGTTTTAATTATTGTATTCTATGCCACGAGATACAAATTTGCATTTTCAGTAGTGAATTTCTCATAAAATTATCATCCGAATACATTTTTACATTATTTATTGATATCAAAGAATTAATCTCTGTCACGAGAACCAAATTCACATGTTTAGTGTGAGTGTTCGTTGAAAATGTCATATGTTTTATATTTTTCGATTTTGTTGGTCACCAGTGTTACGTATAACCCTGATTTTCCGAATTTATATTCACATCCTTATTGGTTAAATTAATTATATTTTTGTTTTTTATCTTTGTTACAAACTAGGTTATAATCTAGCCCAACACTTTATTTTTACCTATATGTAGGGGTTCACTGTAAGAAATTTTCATCTTGAAAGATTTGTAGGTTGTCATCTGTGTGCTTCTTTTAAGGACATTTTTATATCCTTAATTAAGTTTTTTTCTTTCATGAAAATTTTTGTTATTGCTGTTCTTCTGCTGATTTTTCGAAAATTTGAATTTTGAATTTGAAATTCAAGCGACGAACATGATCCTATAAATTGATGACGAACATGATCCTATAACGGATCATGTTCGTCATCGATTGTCGATATTATAGACCACGTATCTTCACGCCTAGCTCCATAGAAACCTTCATACGCTACAGTAAATTGAGAATGAATGCTCACGTTGGCATTTCGGCCTATAACCTTTGTCAGCTCATTGTCAGGCGGGCCGAGTGCAACTTTCAACAGAGAACCTCAAGAATGCGGACTACGTCTTGTCGGTCTTACGCCGATACTTTTGAACGGAGCGAATGGAATGTATGAATTGTTTGAGTGCAGGATTGAGTAAGTTTTTTTTCCTGCATTTGTGGCAATGATATAAAAAAATCATTATAAATTTCAAGAGCACTGGGTTTCTGCGTGTTGGTTAAAGTTTGCGTGTGCTCATTTTATTTAAGTTTACGTGCAAGTATATTAGCTCATTATATTTCAATTTACATGCGAGTATATTAGCTCATTATATTTGAGTTTACGTGCAAGTATATTAGCACATTATTTTTCACTTTACGTGCTCGTGCCGTGCTTATATTAGCTCATTATATTTACGTTTACGTGCAGGTATATTAGCTCATTATATTTAAGTTTACGTGCGAGTATAATATATAATCAACTACATATATTGCAGGAGAATATTATTGTTTTATGTCATTGTTGGATTTATTAGGTAATTGTAACGTTGGGCACTGCAGCGCTGTGCGCCCGGTGCCCAGCCCTCGCTGTATGAACACGCGAAATTTACTTAAATTCTGTGTGACAGAAATCGTAACATTTTTTTCCAGAAAAACGAGTTATGGTATGTTTATTTATTTATTTAAAAAAAAAATCCATTTCAATTTACAGATTAAGCGTTGTACATGTTCTACAAAAATATAATTGTTTTTTTTAGGTATACAGTGCAAATCTGTGTTAATCGAAGTAACTACCGCGTGATTAATAAGTCTGCAACATCTATATATTAATACTTGGAGCGAAAACGTTGTACCCTTTTAAAGCATATTGCACGCACAGAGGAGTGCAAGATTTGGCATAGTTAAAGTTTAAATGGAGAAGAAGAGTATAAAGCTAAAATTGATATATAGCATGTGTTACAAATACAATGAATTATATAATACAAACACATTAAAAATATTCATTGTTTTGGTTCCTACTTTCAATGTCAAACAATAGTCTATGGTTAAACAGTGGCACAGAGTAGAGATTGCCGCCAAAGAATTTTAAAATGTCAGATTGATTGAATGATTTTCGATTTGTGAATTTTGTGTCATTTAAAATGTTCTTTTTCAATAGTCTGTGGAGTGTACGTGAAGGCAAAAAAGGAAAACTGTCAGCTTGCTTAATATACACCTGTTGCAAAAAGAAAATATTTTGTAGAAGCCTATTTAAATATTACAAAATTAAAGTAAATCTATCTACCTATTATTGTTTTCAACAAGGCTATTCGCCTTGTTGAAAACAATTAGATAAATATAATTAATTAATCTATCTACCTATTATTGTTTTCAACAAGGCTATTCGCCTTGTTGAAAACAATTAAATAAAAAGATTAATATAAGGGCTGTTACTGGACTGTTGTAAAATCAGTAGTAAATAAATGAAATATGTAAGGATTTCGATTTGATTTGAAAACGAAGGTGGAGCCTCCTTTAAGGGTTGTTGTTACGTATTCATCTGGACTATTCGATTTGCTCATTATTATTCCAACCGAGTATAATATTGAATAAAATATCTAATACAGCCGCATATTGATAAACATTTTCACGAGAACAGCGCCGCCCGCCCCGTCATCCTGTCGTCTTATTTCACGTCACGTATGTGTGTTGAGTCGCGAAGGGCGCCGCCCGAATCGAGATCCTTTTATTGATACTGCTGTAGCTCGTCTATATGCGACAAGTAGGGCGTCTTTCTTTTTCGCCTTTTTTATTATCGTCCTTGTTTGCGAAGCAATGTATTAGTTAATTGAGTGTGAAGACTGCACGGTTTATGGATTAGCAAGTGAGCTGCTTAGTCTATTATTATTTACGCCATGATGTAGGCTCGGATTAGCGCCGCTCTGTGTATCGTATGGCCTACATTCAACAGGCCGTGATATTCAAGTGCAGATCTTTCATCTCATTGAGGTGTTCTTTAAAAAGATGTTCGAACATGTCACGTATTGTATAAGTTCAGTTTTATTCAGTTCAGTTTAGAAGTATGTTGAGTGCATAAAATACCGTATGTCTATGATTTTTGTCATATTTTGAGTGATTGATTAGAAATGCATACATACACATGTGCAAACATCTCGGTATCTATCGCTTTTATGAGATGAAATATATGTAATGAAATCCTAACTATATCAGTTTACAATATGTGAATTGAAATAGATGAAACACTTTTCGTTTGCAATTATCCGGTTGTTCAAAGCCTTTGAGCGGAAAACCGATTTTGAAAAATTGTAAAAATAAAAAGTCGCACAAGCAAGAAAAACTGTAGTTAGATTCATTTAATGGCTGCTTTCACTACCTCTTTAAAGTAATCAACTTGATCGACCGATTTACGTAAAGTAAGTTTAGTAATGAATACGTAAGCATATGTATAAGTAATATAACATTCTACTTATCTAGTTCATCTAATGCGGTTATCAAATTTAATTTAAGTAGGGCAAAGCTTAAGGGGGTATTATTTGTATCGAGTGGGACGCCAAGTGTTTATTCGCATAATATTTAATGGATAATGTTTCATTTTAAAGATATTTCGAAATTGATTCGTGTCATTTTTTTACTTTGGTACGACATACGTTGTAACAGTGAACGTGTCTATTATTCATAGAGCTGATTTTCTGCAACACTATAATATAAAGGCGATTATTAAACTAGTTGTCATTGGTAAACATTTCTTTATATTAACATATTAGAATAAAGAAGTTTCACTTCTTACGTGCATTGCAACACGGGTTTTCTCAAAGCCCCTCCAGGGACCTGTAACATCGTTTCGCATACTAATGAGGAGACCTTCGAAGGTCCCCTAATAGTCTTCCATATCTAAAATCAAGTTCTTCCATCCAAGAAGATTAAATACTGCCTCTTCGCAATGATTCATGTAAGACCTCATTTTTTCAAGAAAGCTGTAAACGACTTAAAGATATATCCACCCTCAATCAAGCCAAGGTGATCAGAGAAACCATGTTCCAAGGAAGGTATCGCCTGATTCTACTTTAATATTACGGCACATGCTATCTGTCAAACTCCACGCGCATCGCCGTGCTCGCTGCAGTGGAACAACACATGATTCATGTTCTGTGTTTCGAAACCGCAGGAACACGACGGACCGTCTTTTAACACGAAGTAATGTAAGGAAGCACGGAAGGCACCATGACAGGTCAGAACTGTAAGGTATAATAATCGCTAACGAGCCGGATCTTATTTAACGACTCAGACGTACCGGGGAAAACAATCGTGGGGTATACTATTTGGAATTGGGCGAGGTCCACCTAGACTGCCAATGAGCACAAACCATGTCTTAAATACGTCTCTTTCTGTTAATAAGGAATTCCTCTATGGAAAACTCATTGAGATTAGTAATATTTTGTTCCGATGACGATTCTGTGTGTGAGCTGATTGATTTGTTGTGTAAGAACAATTGTACTCGCGACCTCTTTACCGTATTCAGTGTTTATTAAATATATTGGACTTCAACTGCCAATTGGGCGTATTCAGTTCGAATAATTTAAACATTATTTCGGTCCCTTCTTGACAGCCGGTGATTTAACACTTACACGCACTTCACTGCTTAGCGATCATTTATATGTGTGTCACGTGCCGTATTAGGAACTATTCATATACGTCGTATGACTGTGCCGTAGATGGCTGTCATCGAGTCTGCGCACGCGTGCGGCTCTCGCTTCGTGTCTCCTTGGAAGATTCTGGTTCGAAAGTATATAATGTAAATTCTTCTTCTAGGTATATATGTATATTTAGAAACCATTTTATTTCGCATTTGATTTGTATTGCCGACCTTATATTAAACTAAATACTTCTAACAATTTTATAAATATATTCTTACTTAATACATAGAGAGCGTAGATGATCAGTAACTTTTTGATATTATACTTCTTTAGACGCGTTATGAAAATAATATGAGAGCGAAATTTTACAATGCGTGCGCACTATGCTACAAAAATCGACAGAATGAAGTTGCTCACTAAACATATATTTACATGCGTGTAGTGACTGATGCTATATTCATGATAGTTACTGAGGTATTTGTAAATAAACAACACGTGTTTTATATTCAAACAAATCTAAGTAATATTTGTGCTATTTAATAATATTTTTTAGTAATTGAAATTTAATAGTGGCCCAAAATAAGGACCACTATTAAAAAACAATTATTTGTTGTGAGTATTCCTGATAGAAATTGTGCTTATAAGCTTTTTAAAATATATTTTAAGTCTAATTCTCTGAGCGAGGTTAAGTTTCGGTATGTATTTATTCGTATTAGGAATATTTAGTAAAATTTTATTATTTTATTGAATTTGGATTTTACAACCGTATTTATAATCACGCTCTAGTTCTTTTATTAATTTATTTCCATTAATTATTTGCGTACTAAATAAAGTTATTCTTGTATTACGCCAAAGAAGCATAACTTCTGACGCGCGTACGTAAGTACACGTACAATTTTTTTTTAAATAATTTTAAACTTAATCCTATCTTACTGTACAATATTCAGCTATGTATTAGAGTAGATATCGACATAAAACAGTTAGATATTTATTAATTAATTTATTTAATTATCTGCAAGAGAAACAGTAATATGTTTTTAACTATTAGTAAGTCCGACTGACAGTCATGATTGTGTGTGGTGCATATGAGCGTAACAGAGATGGCGGACATTTAGTCAGCTGTGTGCGCATCTTGACTCTTGCAGTAAGTCGGTGTAAAGTCGGTCACCGACTTTGTGGACAGAAGTCGACAATCGTTGGTCGCCAACCTGCTATCTTCAAAAGTCGTTTATCTGCGTTGTGTGTAAGTTTTATTACCCTTGTTTTTACTACACTTTACGACAACACCGTAAGCCGTGCAGTACGAAAGTCGCTTTGTTTACGCAATAATATAAAAAACATGTTTGTGTTTCTCGCTTGGACGCTCTTGCGTTCTTTTGAAATTTATTTCAGACTCTAGAATTTGAATATAACATTCTTCTTGAATTCAAGTCAATTCAGTATGTCATGCTGTTTAGTATATTTGATTTTATTTATTTATCTAATTTTCTGCAAGTTTAGAAAACTAAGTATATATTGACAGACTTATTACTACAAGAGCAATCTCTTACAGCCAACCACATTGAATTAGATGAGAAGGTGGGTGTTGTGACAGACAGTGAGCGATTTTTACACATTAATTAATTATACTTACAATATAAAATATATAATAACGTGTGGTAATAAAATAAGATTAACTAAAAAAAAAGGGTGCGTGTACTTATGTACGCGCGTGAGAAGTTATACTTCTTTGGCATCATTAAATAATACATACGGATAGATAGCCTCAATTATATTGGAGCACTTGAAAAAGTCTATAAACACAATTTTTTCACTAATATTTACGAATAGTAAATATATTAATCAAAATATTGAATTTAAATCACTACTGAATATAATTTATCAGCATATATATAAATCTCACTTATATGAAACTAAAACACCTATGTGAATGTAGACACTAGAAACATGTGGAAAACAGTGAACAGAGGCGACGATGGTGCCAATAGCTTTTGTTTCGAGACTGCAACCGCTGCAACTTCATACTGTAACTTTTGTGTGACGAATCTTAAAATTTCACTCTCATCATTTTTTCATAACGCGCCTAAAGAAGTATAACTTCAAAAAACCGACATTAAGAGTAAGGAGGGTTAGAGATGGGTTATAATGGAAAGGATAACGATTTTCCAATGACTTTTGAACGCTGACAACGAGGGCGCACTTTGTATATTTGTAGCCAGTCATTCCAAAATTAAGTACGGTTAAGGCTTCTCCATATAATTTCGTTCTACGCTGAGGGATTAGGAGGGTATACCTGTTTTTCGTTCGTAGATCGAGGTCGTGAGGTGGTAGTTATTGGAATCTGGATTTAAGGTATGAAGATGTAACGGGATTATTGGGGATATTATATACAAAACATAGAAGATGGAGGTTGCGTCGATCACGAATCTTTAACCATTTAAGGCGCGAAAGATACTCGGATAAACGGTAAATTTTTTTAAGGCCGAATATGTAGCGAATACACAAGTTTTAAAATCGTTCTAATTTATTGAGTAAATGTTCATTTAGATTAGAATAACACGCATCTCCATAATCAAGAATAGGCAGAAGTAAAGTTTGACAAATGTTTACTTTAGTTCGCAATAGAAGAAATTTTTAAAACCGTTTGAAGAGTGTAATTTGATGAAAATCTTACGACTAACATTTACTTGAGAATGCCATGTGAGATAGTATAAGCAGTAAACAACATTTAAAAAAATATTTATTCCAAAAATTCGCAAATGCATCGCGTAGCAAACAGAATAGTGTTGGCTTATTTATTTCTACTGACGATATGCGCTGCATTATTCAAACATGACGGCTTTGCTAAACATCATTGTGCATACCGAGTTTGCGGTATGCATTTGAATATAAACATCAATTAGTCGGCTGTGAATGCACGTTAGTTGTCACTTCATGCATTTAGTGCATCTATATGAATTGTTAGTTGTCTATGTATGTATATATTACATATAGTAAAGGCCTCATGTCTTTATATTGGAGAAAATATGTAAAATTTTTATTCGAAATTTATGACTAATTTCCTTACATTTATTACTTGTTTTTTATTCTGGATATGGTTAGATGTAAGTTTCTGCAAGTGAGAATAGATTGGAACAAGCCCTGATTTTATTAAAAATGTTAACAGGTTACATTGACAATGCACGAGTATTAATATAGTTTTTTGTGTGTAGAGTGATTAGTATACTTTTTTGTACCGGACTGTTATGCACTAGTACAAAGACATCCATTATTTCATATTCCGCACGCACGTAACAACATCCGTTTGCGTTCTCCTATTGTCCGCGTGGTTAATTTACTTAGCAATATATTGGACACATTGCTCATTTGTTCCCCTGTTCGATTCGCGACTTTAAAGCCAAGATCATGAAATATTTGTGTGGGTCACCGCTTATTTTTACCATGTTTAATTTATGTTTGTATTCATTGTATGTTAACCATTATTTTGTGTAATTGTATGATTATCATTTTTGAATCTCATCACCGGATCATCACCATATATAAACCCACATTGCTTGTACAAACTTTGAAATAAAAAAAAGAGGAAAACATTCGAAAAGACTTGTACACACAATCTTAATAGATAAATAATAATGTACAAAGTAGCTGATAGCAGTACTGAGTTATTTTTGTTTATTTGTGTGCAAAACTTTGACAGTTCACTTTTGACATACATACCATACAAAACAGCTGATAGTGAACGCCATTTTTATTTACGCGTATGTGTACACTTCACTATATTTTAGTGTCGATCTATATCTCTATCTCTCTCGTTTGTTAGCTAAGTGCCTATATTCCGTCCTTTTTGCGATATATCCGTTATATTCTGACGTCACAAATGTTGCATGAAGGATGTCTCGTCCTTTACATGTTACTCACATCTCGGCCCAAGAAGTTCACTTCAAAAAGGAATATTTATATACAATTTGTTCTATAACAACATTTTATTTATAAGTTAAATAAACAATAGTACCTATTATTAGAAACATCGTATTTAAATATTGAATATATTTGGCGTTAATTTTGTAGAAATTCATTATTCACAATTAAATGAATCTACGTGATGTAGTATTATTTCTACTTTCTTTAAGTTCTTTACCACGACCTAGGTTTCGTTGTATTACAACATCTTCAGGTGGGATATTAGCAAAGAATTCTTTGAATACAACGAAACCTAGGTCGTGGTAAAGAACTTAAAGAAAGTAGAAATAATACTACATCACGTAGTTTTATTTAATTGTGAACCAAATTTTATACTAACGTAATATTAAGGGCGGTTATTAAATAAATTCAAGAACTCGTTAAAATACAAAACAATCTCATATTTTGCTTCAAATGTCACTTACATAGATAGTAATATTTATCCTTATAATTTTTAAATTATTAGACTTCACAATAAGCTTTATGCTCACCGATAAGCTTTTAAGCTTAACTATAATCGCACTTTTGTTCTAAACATAAAAAACAAATGTACTTCTAGACAAATATTTATATCAAATTGGTTTTTAAGTACAACACATTTTCCTTTGTCACAAGGAAAATGACTCAAAAATATGTTTAACTTTGCTGAGTTTTGTGTAGACGCGTCTACATTAAGCTCGAAGCTTAATATATATATGACGATAGATGTAATATATCGTCAATGAGAACGTTGTACTGATTCAATTCCAGCCAAAGCGATGACCAATTCTCGATCGAACGGTAATTTAATAGGGACTTCGAGCCACGCCGGCGAGCAAATTCGAGCGAACAAAGCCCACAAAGTGCGCAATGGATTTTCAATTCTTCGGAAAGTTCGTGACGCCGCCGGCGCGGACCGTACATATTTTTCACAATATTCGATCCGTCTCCGTTCGTTATTTAGTTTATCGTTTATTGTGGAGTTTAAAGTGGATTGAAATTTAGTTGGAAGTAGAGTTCGAGAAGAGCAACTACGGAAAGTGGGTTATAAACTTGATTATTTTTCACGGGAAAAGTGTTTTTGAAACATTTTGTTGCATAATTTTCCGAAATATCTTGTTTCATAGTGCCCTGCAACACCTGGGGTATTGATTTTCACTAGTTTAGTATATTTTGGTTGAATTAAATTTAAGGCTTTTTAATGTCAAATTTAAAATGGCTGTGTAGGAAATTAAACATTTAAAACTTTTGAGGAAAGCTCTGTATGAAGAATTTGAATTATGTTAGTTTTTTATTGTCTTTTGGAGATACAATAACTCAATTTATACTTTAAATGAGATGCGTTTCTTTGGCAATATTTATTTAATTATACAGTTGAGGTCTTTTTGGATATATTTTATTGAAAGAGGTAAACATTTTTGTGATTGTTATTTTACGACCTAATATGACAAAACATAACGCGCGGGGCAAGTTTTGAAGCTGCTAATATTATTTTTCAAATTAAACATATTTCATTTCACATACGTAACACAACATATTATAACAAAATTTAATGCGCTGGGTAAGTTTCGAAGCTACCAATATTTGTTTCCAAATTAAACATATTTCATTTCATACACGTAACACTTACGACATATTATAACAAAATATAACGCGCTGGGTGGGTTTCAAAGCTGCAAATATTTGTTTCCCAATTAAACATATTAGATTTCATACACGTAATACTTACGACATATTATAACAAAATATAACGCGCTGGATGGGTTTCAAAGCTGCTAATATTTTTTTCCAAATTAAACATATTTCATTTCATACACGTAAGACTTACGACATATTATAACAAAATATAACGCGCTGGGTGGGTTTCAAAGCTGCTAATATTTTTTTCCAAATTAAACATATTTCATTTCATACATGTAACACTTACGACATATTATAACAAAATATAACGCGCTGGGTGGGTTTCAAAGCTGCTAATATTTTTTTCCAAATTAAACATATTTCATTTCATACATGTAACACTTACGACATATTATAACAAAATATAACGCGCTGGGTGGGTTTCAAAGCTGCTAATATTTTTTTCCAAATTAAACATATTTCATTTCATACACGTAACACTTACGGCATATAATAACAAAATATAACGCGCTGTGTGGGTTTCAAAGCTGCTAATATTTTTTTCCAAATTAAACATATTTCATTTCATACACGTAACACTTACGGCATATAATAACAAAATATAACGCGCTGTGTGGGTTTCAAAGCTGCTAATATTTTTTTCCAAATTAAACATATTTCATTTCATACACGTAACACTTACGACATATTATAACAAAATATAACGCGCTGGGTGGGTTTCAAAGCTGCTAATATTCTTTTCCAAATTAAATATATTTCATTTCATACATGTTACACTTACGACATATTATAACAAAATATAACGCGCTGGGTGGGTTCCAAAGCTGCTAATATTCTTTTCCAAATTAAACATATTAGATTTCATACACGTAATACTTACGACATATTATAACAAAATATAACACGCTGGGTTGGTTTCAAAGCTGCTAATATTTATTTTTTTCCAAATTAAACATATTTCATTTCATACACGTAACACTTACGACATATTATAACAAAATATAACGCGCTGGGTGGGTTTCAAAGCTGCTAATATTTTTTTCCAAATTAAACATATTAGATTTCATACACGTAATACTTACGACATATTAGTAACAAAATATAACGCGCTGGGTGGGTTTCAAAGCTGCTAATATTTATTTTTTTTCAAATTAAACATATTTCATTTCATACACGTAACACTTACGATATATTATAACAAAATATAACGCGCTGGGTGGGTTTCAAAGCTGCTAATATTTTTTTCCAAATTAAACATATTTCATTTCATACACGTAATACTTACGACATATTATAACAAAATATAACGCGTTGGGTGGGTTTCAAAGCTGCTAATATTCTTTTCCAAATTAAACATATTAGATTTCATACACGTAATACTTACGACATATTATAACAAAATATAACGCGCTGGGTGAGTTTCAAAGCTGCTAATATTTATTTTTTTCCAAATTAAACATTTTTCATTTCATACACGTAACACTTACGACATATTATAACAAAATATAATACGCTGGGTTGGTTTCAAAGCTGCTAATATTTATTTTTTTCCAAATTAAATATATTTCATTTCATACACGTAACACTTACGACATATTATAACAAAATATAACGCGTTGGGTGGGTTTGAAAGCTGCTAATATTCTTTTCCAAATTAAACATATTAGATTTCATACACGTAATACTTACGACATATTATAACAAAATATAACGCGCTGGGTGAGTTTCAAAGCTGCTAATATTTATTTTTTTCCAAATTAAACATTTTTCATTTCATACACGTAACACTTACGACATATTATAACAAAATATAATACGCTGGGTTGGTTTCAAAGCTGCTAATATTTATTTTTTTCCAAATTAAATATATTTCATTTCATACACGTAACACTTACGACATATTATAACAAAATATAACGCGCTGGGTGGGTTTCAAAGCTGCTAATATTTTTTTCCAAATTAAACATATTAGATTTCATACACGTAATACTTACGACATAGTATAACAAAATATAACGCGCTGGGGAGGGTTTCAAAGCTGCTAATATTTATTTTTTTCCAAATTAAACATATTTCATTTCATACACGTAACACTTACGACATATTATAACAAAATATAACGCGCTGGGTGGGTTTCAAAGCTGCTAATATTTTTTTCCAAATTAAAAATATTTCATTTCATACACGTACCACTTACGACATATTATAACAAAATATAACCCGGTGGGTGGGTTTCAAAACTGCTAATATTTTTTTCCAAATTAAACATATTTCATTTCATACACGTACCACTTACGACATATTATAACAAAATATAACGCGCTGGGTGGGTTTCAAAGCTGCTAATATTTTCTTCCAAATTAAATATATTTCATTTCATACGCGTAACACTTACGACATATTATAACAAAATTTAACGCGCTAGGTGGGTTTCAAAGCTGCAAATATTTTTTTTCCAAATTAAACATATTTCATTTCATACACGTAATACTTACGACATATTATAACAAAATATAACGCGCTGGGTTGGTTTCAAAGCTGCTAATATTTTCTTCCAAATTAAATATATTTCATTTCATACGCGTAACACCTACGACATATTATAACAAAATATAACGCGCTGGGTGGGTTTCAAAGCTGCAAATATTTTTTTTCCAAATTAAATATATTTCATTTCATACACGTAACACTTACGACATATTATAACAAAATTTAACGCGCTAGGTGGGTTTCAAAGCTGCAAATATTTTTTTTCCAAATTAAATATATTTCATTTCATACACGTAACACTTACGACATATTATAACAAAATTTAACGCGCTAGGTGGGTTTCAAAGCTGCAAATATTTTTTTCCAAATTAAACATATTTCATTTCATACACGTAACACCTACGACATATTATAACAAAATATAACGCGCTGGGTGGGTTTCAAAGCTGCAAATATTTTTTTTCCAAATTAAACATATTTCATTTCATACACGTAATACTTACGACATATTATAACAAAATATAACGTGCTGGGTGGGTTTCAAAGCTGCTAATATTCTTTTCCAAATTAAATATATTTCATTTCATACACGTAATACTTACGACATATTATAACAAAATTTAATGCGCTAGGTGGGTTTCGAATCGGCTAATATTTTTTTTTCAAATTTAAAATATTTCACTTCACTGAGATACGTCTAAGGCTTGCAACACATTAAAACAAAATATAACGCGCTGTATAGGTATCGAAACTACTAGTAATTTTTTTCCATATCCGTTACTTTTAACTAGATTATTGATACTATTTCTTTGGTTGCGTCAGTAGTGATACTTAAGTTGGTTTAGGCCGGGACTGACTGGGCTGTGGTTAGGTCAGTGGAATAGGTGCCACTCGCTGGGCCAGTAGGATCTGGGTTGTTACCGTCCCTTGGCTGGCTGACGACGAACAAGGGGTGGGTTTTTCCTAAACTGAGTTAAATCGATTACAACTGAAGGTCAAATCCCAGTGATGCACGGCACGGGCATTTTTTTAAGTTGTTACTAAACCCAGGCATAATTTAGGATAGGTAAGCAGTTTTTTGATGAATTGTATATTCTACAAATAATGAAAATCTGGTTATATACTAAGTACTCTCTGATTAGCCATTAATATTGATTACTACAAAAATTCTAAGACGTTTTAAACATATTTTCAGCGCTCGTTAAAGGCAAACGGCTTACCGTTTTCGGTCAGTGGTACTAGACATGAAATGAAGAAAGTGGAGCGACACTTCCCGTGCACATAGTTTGTTGTACTTTCTCTCGTCCTAGTGACTATTTTGGCGGATATTGTCTTTCGGTGTCAAAGTACAACTGGAAATGGGTGTAGAAGCAGGTGTGAAGGGATCATAGAAGATATAAAGACAATTGTAACCTTATAAATTTACAGGTTATTCTCATAATTATTGGTGAAAGGGTTGTCATAGCAGAAATTGATGATATGCGTGAACAGCAACAGGTTAGTAATTTTTACGGTTCGGTATATGCAGGAACAGCACCAGATTAGTAATTTTTACGGTTCGGTATATGCGGGAAAAGCAACAGGTTAGTAATTTTTACGGTTCGGTGTATGCGGGAAAAGCAACAGGTTAGTATTTTTTACGGTTCGGTATATGCGGGAACAGCAACAAGTCAGTAATTTTTACGATTCGGTATAGACGTAAATCAGAGTGTTCAATCTTTACCGTTCTTTTGAGGTAATTCGTTGCTTATAAGATTGTAGTAAGATTCTGTATGATGATAGTAGAAATATTCTTTATAATTTCATCATATCCGTCCATCTTTCACAATCTCACCGTTTCTACAGTTCTAGGTCCGTGTGCTTTAAATTTTGTAAATTTATGCTTCGGATGGTGATCTCAATTAATTTGTAACAAAATTTTAATTTTTGAAATTACATTTCTTATATGACTTCCGAGTAAGAAATACTGTCACGTTAAAATTATGTAACGCACATTTGCCGCATGCGTAAAGGTTTGATCGGCGCAATAACTAATGAATAATTTTAAAACACTTTTAGATGTTTAAAATCATTTGATAAAAGTCAAAAGTGGAAAAAATAATTTTGCAATATTTTCGCGTTGAAACCTTTTAGAGCTTTTTGCAGTAATTGTATATTTCTTATATACAATTACTGCAAAAAGCTCTAAAAGTTTTCATGCAATAGCGAAAGCAGATGGACTCAAGTACAAATAAAACGGAACATCGCTATTAAACTAAGCGTGTACTCTGAAAAGTTACGCGGAAGCGGTTTTGTCATTAAAACGTTATAGAGACTGAAAAGCAAATAAAAGCAACTTTTAAAAATGGTCAAGAGCGTGGCGTACTCGTCCACGGTTTCGTAGTTTTAGGTTTATAGATAATAGATGTTATTAAAATAATCGTGCCTCTATAGTTGGAATGTTTTTTTAAAATCGTAAAGTGTAAATGCGACAGTGTCAGAGTTTTTATGCTACGGTATAATTTTCATCAGAGTATTTATTAAGAGCTACAATTCAGTATTTTTTTAATATTTTTTTGAAATAATATTTTAGAACTTATGGGTATCTTGATAACATTTGGAACGTAGATAATTCGAAACCAGAGCATTAAAATTACTTAGTTCTGGAAAAAAACTTAATTGTTTTTTAAAAGAACTATCTAACGATGCCCGACTTGATGGCATAAGTTGCTTTAAATTAATTTTATTTTATATTTGATTTCACATCATTAACTTAAACGCACAAGCCTAATTTCAACTTAGTAGATGCAAAAATAATAGGGTAAATGCGCGGTGACAAACAGACGGACAGACATCGACAGACTTATAAGAGTCTCTAGCTCAGGTTACGGAACTCTTGAAAAAATAGTATGAGTATGAATTTGAGTGTTTTAATAATAGATATTAATTTGGTATACAGATGATAGTAAAAAAACCTGTCAGGCACGAGTGAAACTCGCATTATGAGGGTTCCGTACACGTTTATCGCATAATATTCCTATTAAACTATTTACAATATTTTAATTTTTTAGAACGAAAATATATTGCCTACTATACTTTTCACAGGCGCGTATTTAAAAAATATTTTTTTATGTTTTATAGCTGCAATTTAACAATTTTAGGATTTTTTTCCTTTACTTGTGCTGTGAGATCTTGCTTCTAATCGAATTTAACGATTATAGGTCAACGGGGAGTACCTTACAGGTTTTTATTTATTTTTGAGCGTCATGTAACGTAACGTAACGAAGAGCGGAATGTAACGTAGAAGCTTAATTTTTTTACAGCTCAAACCAAGCCAAGGGACCGTAGATCTAAACATTTGATACTAATTTCAAATTGATACCCCCACGCGTTTTTGAGAAAAAGGGGGTTGACGGACAGACGGGCGACGAAGTGATCCTATAAGGGTTCATTTTTTCCTTTTGAGTTACGGAACCTTAAAACTTAAAAATACTAATTAGTTACAATCGATGTTATATCTGTTCACGTGACCTAAACCGTCAATATTGAAGTACTCCATATTAGGTGTTTGGTGACATAGAAAATTGACCTAGAAAAGAGAAGTGATCCTATAAGGGTTCTTTTTTATTTTCAATTACGGAACTTTAAAAAGTAAAAATATTTATTAGTTACTATCTATGTTATTTCTGTTCAGGTGTTTATTGACCTGGAACATTGACGTAGGAAATAGAAGTGATCCTGTAAGGGTTCCTTTTGTTATTTTGAGAGACAGAACTTTACAAAGTAAAAATATTAATTAATTACAATCGATGTTATTTCTGTTCAGGTACCCTAAACCGTTAATATTGAAGTACTAAGAGTATTAAGTGTTTATTGATCTAGAAAATCGCAAATAAAAAGTACTGTAAGAAGCGAGTGCTGTTGACAAATTTTGCAAAAATAGATTATTCAAATCGTAAATTTAACCAATTATAATAATTTGCTTTAGAGTTACGTAATTGAGTAATCATGAAGATAAATTTATATTGTGATCACGTAAAATCCAATCAGTCTCGAAGGGTAAATGTTGAGTAGTGTGGGTTCATTATTCTCAGTTCGAATAATTGAATATTATACTAAATAATAATACAGTGTGTTATTATTTAGTAATGTTATCCTTTTTATACGAATGAAACACAGTAAATAAGGATGATAATTTTTGAGTTTACTCCTTAAGAATCGATTTTCATATATAGCGCCCGGTATGAAGTTTTATGAGGAGTAAAATCAGAAGTTCAGAGCGTACGAAGTTCAGGGGGTTAAAAAAGTGTAACCGTTAGATGACCTCTTCGCGCAATATTTCTGCGCATCTTTAGAGTGAGATATCGTTATGTTTATTTGGCATTTTTTATGGTGTAATCGCGGTGACGGAGTGTGACGACACATAGTTTAGTATTGTTCGCTTATATCAAGATGCAATTATTAAATGTCATTATGTGTGAAAATTTGGTGTCTTGTATCCTACAAAATTAAATAGTTTCTTAATTTTAACTTCTTAGTCTGACGTTAGTAAATGTTTTTAATTTTGTTGTATAAATTTGATCTTTTTGCATTTGTGTTTTACTCGAAAATAATAAAATAGTGTGCGCTTTTTTTATTAAAGCATTTTTCATTTACATTTATTTATATTTATATTTATATTTATATTTATATTTATATTTATATTTATATTTATATTTATATTTATATTTATATTTATATTTATATTTATATTTATATTTATATTTATATTTATATTTGTATTTGTATTTGTATTTGTATTTGTATTTGTATTTGTATTTGTATTTGTATTTGTATTTGTATTTGTATTTGTCTTTGTATTTGTATTTGTATTTGTATTTGTATTTGTATTTGTATTTGTATTTGTATTTGTATTTGTATTTGTATTTGTATTTGTATTTGTATTAGTATTTGTATTTGTATTTGTATTTGTATTTGTATTTGTATTTGTATTTGTATTTGTATTTGTATTTGTATTTGTACTTGTACTTGTACTTGTACTTGTAATTGTGCTTGTGCTTGCGCTTGCGCTTGCGCTTGCGCTTGCGCTTGTGCTTGTACTTGTATTTGTATTTATATTAAATTTATATTTATATTTTTAGTGTAACCTATTGTATACATTCCAAAATAATCGTACTTAAGGAGTAAATTCCAGGCGTGCGTCGCGCGTTATTCATATACTTTTATCGATTTTGTTGAATATGTTATTAGAAGTTTAATTTCAGTAGCACAGCAAAAGTGATAAGTGAAACGTAAGGGACGTTATATTTGACAAGTGGAAAACTTTTTCTCGTTTGTTATGGAGCTGAAGTCTCTGACTCGTAATTAGGACCAGCGGAGCGAGTACTGATACTGTGAAATAATTTGTACACATTTGTAGTACACTTAATAAAAAAATACTAATGAATATCTAGACAGGAAACACAACATAATAATTACGAATGTCGTCTAAATGTGCCATTTGTATACTTTTTGGCCAAAATGTAAATTGTTAAAGGAAAAAATTGTAATTAATATTTTTTAATATCCAAAAATATTGTATGTTTAGCGTTGCTAACTCTACAAATTTCTATGTTAGTTACTAATAAATATTGTGTCATATTTAGACATCAAATAGATTATTTTTTATGCCAAAGATTTATATAGATAAGATATTTAGATTCATACATAAGATGGATTATATGGATTAAATAGGCATATTATTTTATACCCATTCATACCAATGTTTATTCGTCATTATTAATTGTAAAGTTAACTCGATTTTTATTTTTTGTGAATTAGAATTTAGTTTATTTCTTTCACTATCATACTGAGAGAAAAATATTGTATTAAATTGCCTGTATTAGAACATCTGAACAAGGAGGCAAAAGCAAAACATTCTAAGGATGTTTGGATGGAGTACTTACGGATTAAAAAAAAACGACCAAAATACTGCCTCCAAAAATGAATATTGGATAAAGTCTGTAACAAAATGTTACATTTTTGTTACTTACCCTCGATAATGTCATCAAAACCCTTGGAATTTTTGGCTTAAATAGTAGTTTATTTTGTTATGTTACCGTGCAGAGAGTGAAAAGAAATTTTAATTAGACATTATACATGTTATAAAATTATGTATATATATATATATATATATATATATATATACATATATATATATATATATATATATATACATATATATATATATATATATATATATATACACACACACACACATATATATATATATATATATATATCGCAGAATTGGTTTAATCGTATAATTGGATGGAATTTATCGAAGTACACTAGCATTTTTACATATCACCATCAATATTAAGTACATAATAGAAAGGCATACCAAAAACGTGTCTATTATTCATACAGGTGATTTTGTGTATTATACTTAGTAGAAAATGTTAAGGAACTGTATAATAATATTTAACTGTTTCTGAAAAAAATCTGTCAATACCCAGGTTATAGTTACAGAAAGGACACCTTCCGATATACTTAGTTTAACGCACAGAAATCACTTGTATGGAAAATAGACTTGTCCTTTGATATAACTTCACACAGTTTGTGTAATATTAGAATAAAATACTTTTTTTCGAAAAATTAAAATTGAAGCAAAAATAATTTATTAAATCCAGTCATCACGAAGTGATGCTTTTGTTATATATTAATTAATGCAAATACAATTTCTGTTTCAAATGTTTATCGTAGCTTTCTGGCTTATATTTATTTTGCGTATACGTACTAGTAAACATGTTTATTACGATTATACATACGAGTAAACATGTTTATTAGAGTAGGTGAAAGCGATTGCCAACATTTGTTGTTTGTGGGGTTCTTTGAAGTAATAAGCGGACAATCGATCGAGTCACTTTCTAAGCAATTGCTCGTGTCTGTATACGCTTACATCTTATAGAGAATTAATCGTACGTTTCATTTGACATATGTATCGTAAGTGAAATATCTCTATATCAAACCTGCCCTACGGGTCGTTACCCTCCGTAGGTAGGTACAAAAATATTATTTCGACAATTGGGAGAGTATTTATGCGAAACATCCAGTAATTGGACCAAATTTTGTAAGGTTTATTATGATTTGAAAATTGATATTTACGTATTTTGTATATTTCTGTATACCTTATTTATATCTATATGTACTGTTATTTATGATAGGCTGTATAGAATCTACAGACCCTCTTAAGAACCATTTTCACATAAGGGAAACATAAGGGTTCAGTAGCTGAACTATCACAGCCGTTTTACTCGCAGACTATTCGTGCTATGGAGCTGAAATTTATATATGTTTATGGTTATATATGTTTATAATGCCTACAACTTTATGAAAATCTGTGAAACTTTTTTAGCGCTACTTATTCTACATATTAAGTAAGGTGATATTTTTTTCGCTTACTCCATCGTATAGGGTATATAATTAAAAATATTTAAAATATTTGGGTGTCATAAATACTTTTTCGATATAGGGTTCCGTTTACGAACTATTAAGTTTCAAAGTGGTAATTTTTGTTAGAGTTACGTGTTACCACCCCCTACCAGCTAAACTGCTATTTCCGAATATCAGAAAAGTATTCACAACCGTAGTATATAAAACGAAATTAAGGCTATTACTCTACCAACTATGAAAAGTTTATGGAAACTTCATATAAATAATTTAAATCAATTGTAAAAATAATTGTATAATTTAAAATGTACATGTATTATGTCTGTGAAAGTTATACTGGGGAATATATTTATATATTTATGTAGTAAGAAATAATGTTAATGTTTATAAACACTTTAATGGAAATGTTTACATGTACCTAAGCATGTACGGAACCCTTCTAGTACGAGTTTTCCTCATTAACAAGTTTATTTTTCTTCTCTATTGGCTTTCGTATAGTAAAGGACTACCTCCTCCTATTTTGAAAGGTTGTAGTGTTATTTAGTTTTATTATTATTATGTAAGAAGATGTTACGCATTTATTTTAAGTGTATTATTTATATATTTGTAATATATTGTTTAAGTTAATTTAGAAACATGTTACTTTGTCATATAGATTCGCCACAACTTGTTGTGTTTGCCCATCGAGTCGTTTTATAGTTTATTGCTCAGACTTTTTTTTGGGATTATACATAATTTATGTGATAAAAAAGTATAGTAATATTCTATTTCCGAAAGTTACGATTCTTAAAATAATGACAAATATTGAAACTGCAAATAGCGAGACCCTTAACCGGTAATAAACCAGAGGTTCGGATTCTTAATTTAACCATATTTTAATAATAATAAACTTAACCTGATTCTTAAATTAATCGATAATAACCAGGGGTTCAGATACATGCTAAATCTAAAGAATCTTATTTTGTAAGACAAAACTCAATAGTTTTTCGCTTAAAATACACTTAATTATTGAAAAGTAATTAGGAGTAAAAAAACAATCAAGTGCGGAACTGATTATTGCTTCGAGGATTATAGAATACTCGTTTAAATCATCATATATATTAATACGCTAAGGTTTTAAGATGTTACTCTCCCTTTTTAGAAAAAACCTCACAACTAATCCACATAAATTATATATCATTTTATAGATAATTGCTTGCTCTACCGGCATCCACAACTAAAAAATTTATTATTGCTATTGTTTTTGCAAATTAATTAATTATTAAAATTATATACACAAAACAGCAATGCTGCCATCTAACGGCTCAACGTCAATATGATTGACGGTCGGTAAAATTTTTGTTTAATTTCAAATCCACTCACGTATAAATAAAGTGGCGCTTTAGCTCAATGCTTTTGATACTTGCGCCTCTATATGTCAATTTTAGTAAAATATTTGTTTGATCTGTCATCTGAGCTTCATAATGGAATAAATAATAATGCGAGAAACTTATCTAAATTGACTGATCGCGAACACCCAGAATCGTGATCGCGAAAACCCAGAAACTGATCGCGAACACCCAGAACCGTGATCGCGTAAATGACTGATCGCGAACATGATAGATACGTGAATGATCTTATAAGGGTTTACTTTTTTCTTTTGAGGTGCGAGAAACTTATCTAAATTGACTGATCGCGAACACCCAGAATCGTGAATAGCTAATTCGTGACGAAAATAATGTGACATGAGATTATAAGTCTATTTACAACCAGAATACCGTCAGGTAGAAGCATAGTTGAAATTTAAGACACATTTGATTTAAGTCACACTTGGTCTGAGCGGTAGAGGAGTTTGCTAGTTTGCTATCATCTATGTGTATATACGTATACCTCTTTGCAGGACAACTGGAGTTTCGTAAGATTACGGTGTCACGGTGAACATCTGTGCCATCAATGTACTTGTGTTTGCTCTGTCCCTGTGATCTACCATAATTTATAATTAGCTATTTGAATGGCACTACATTTTTAGAAATATCTCAAGCGATGTCTTACATATAATATATAATCATAAATACAGTTTTCCCACATCATATAGATAAATCTTTAATAACTCTGTATTTCATAATTTTGACTTTAGTAGTTCCGGAAAGAGAGGGGCAACATATTTTTGTGCACATCTCGCTCTTTGGATTTATATCCCAAACAAAATAAGAAATTTAAAAAGAATCTATTATTTTTGTGTGTTGAAATAAAGGTAGGTCAATAAGCTAATTAGTTTGTCAAATTTTAAGTTTCTACGTCAAACAAATTTTAAGTTTCTACGTCAAACAAATTTTAAGTTTCTACGTCAAACAGTCGTCGAGGAAAATGGCTGTGACAGGCGGACACACGGAAAAACACGCGAGTGGACTTATAACGTTCCTTTTTTGTCGTTTTGCGATTCGGTATTTAAAAAAAACAACAAAACATTGAAAAATCACTAAAAGTTTTCTGTCCTTGCTGTCCGTAACAATATAATAGGTGACTGTAAATTTAGATAGAAAAACTTGTTTGTTCGTTTGATTTTCCGGATAAAGATGTTAATGTCTGAAACTACCGGAATGATTACGATAAAACATTTTGTGACGTATTCCTTGGTACTTTAGAACAAATAAAGGCTATTGATTAGAAGGTTATATAAATCATCATGTCATATCTAAAGAGAACTGAATAATGACAATAAATGTAAGGAAAATCACAAAAGAAAATGACGAAAAGTGAAAATTAAAGCTCAAATACATGTCAGAATACGGACAACATAGGGTTCGGTATAATTATGTTTACCATCTCCATGAAATTGCCGATACAAGTAATGTCATGTGAAAGTTAGCAAGGTAATTGAATAATGTCATGTGAAAGTTAGAAAGGTAATTGAATAATGTCATGTCAAAGTTAGCAAGGTAATTGAATAATGTCATGTCAAAGTTAGCAAGGCAATTGAATAATGTCATGTCAAAGTTAGCAAGGTAATTGAATAATGTCATGTCAAAGTTAGCAAGGTAATTGAATAATGTCATGTCAAAGTTAGCAAGGTAATTGAATGTCATGTCAAAGTTAGCAAGGTAATTGAATAATGTCATGTGAAAGTTAGCGAGGTAATTTAATAATGTCATGTGAAAGTTAGCAGGGTAATTGAATAATGTCATGTGAAAGTTAGCAAGGTAATTGAATAATGTCATGTGAAAGTCAGCAAGGTAATTGAATAATGTCATGTGAAAGTTCCTATGAATAGCTAGTATCTTGAATTTATTTTAATTTTACACCCTTAATAGGTTTAAATATGTCGTTAGAAAATTGTAAAGGAGAATAATTATTTTACAAATCGAATCTTTTTCTTTACTTAATGTTGACACTTAGAATCCTTAAAGCCATCTAGAAATTGTAACTGTTAAAATAAACCCTTTAACTGAAGTTGACACAGAACATTTTTGAGACTTTGTATGACAAGAATGGGCGTATATTTATTTTTTCGTATTCAATTTCATGGCTTTGTGTTCTAGGCATTTTGAGCCAGGCGAGTATAAGTACCGTTACTGTTGTCATTACTTGATATCCAGTAATCAGTATCAAAATCATTAAAAATGAATACTGAAATAGTATCGATGAAATAACATTTACAAAAATAAAATTAAAAGTAACACAAAATAAGTTCACGTATTACATTGAAGCTTAATAAATCACGTCATATTCTAGAGTTGTAGTGGGTAAAGATACTTTAAAGTATCATAAAAAACTAACGTATATATAGATTCAATCTATATTACAAACAACGTTTAAAATAAGGGCAACACTTTTCATCTATAAATGTCAATGTGACGTGATGATTTCTTCATCGCGCGTTTAACGAATCATGAATATTTAATTTTTTTATTTGTTGACAATTTTTTTACATAATACACATTGTGACATAATAATCTATCTCGTATTAAAAATTGTATTCACGAGCAATCTTTTTATAACATTTGTACCCAAAATTAATATATACTTAGAATACATTGCTACAGTTATTCAACAAAAGGTTCCTCATTACTTCTCTCTGAGATATTAACGTTTTAATATTTTAACCCGTATTAGTATGTTTTGATGGGCTGTTCGCCGAAGTTCACTTAGACGTAATTTGCCACAGAGCTTGGGTCCCGTTTAAACATAATCCAAAATGTAAAGTTAAAATGGTATAATATTGACATATTTATTATATATTTTAGTATAAATAAAGTAAACTGCATTTTACTTTATGACGTATATTTTTACTATAATATAATATTATAGTAAAAATATACGTCATAAAGTAAATTGAAGATTGGATTTTCCATTATTATTAAATTCTCAATTCAAAAAAATATGTAATAAGTATGAGAATGGCGACTGATAAAAGACCTATATAGTGCTGGACTCGATTGTTACAAGATAAAAATAACAATCTTAAATAGAGAAAATGAAAAAATAAGGTCGTTAAAAGTTTTATTTAATACGTAAATCAGTAAAAAGTCAGGCTATCTTTCATAATAATTTGTAAACAAAATTTCAACTAATTCTTCGAACCAGTAAGATGAAACAAAATGCGTATTGTGCCCGGTTGCATCCCCTGTATATAGATTTAAATTAGTAATCCCAGAAATTCTCAGGTTCGACAGGTTGTCAAAAAAAATCCCGTAAAATTCGAAAAAAAAACAAAAAAAGACATTTAATTTGATAACTTAGAATAAATGTCAATGTCAGTTAAATTTTTTTTTAAGTTAATTTAGGCAATGGCTACAAATGAAAAAAAGCAATGGATATTTATTATTTTTGATAATCTTTTCTAAAACGAGCTTATGTATTTTGCTAGATTTTTAGTTCTTATTAACAATTCTTAACATATTTAAAATAATATCTGAGTATATTAATATCCTTTCTTTCGTCTTGTATTATGATTACAAATTATATTTTATCTTCTGCTGTTTCCTGATTGTCAGTTGCTGATTTATTTTTAAACTCTTGTCTATTCCTGTAACGCCAATCCCTTCTTTTCCCGGTCTCCCTTATTAATCCGATCGTAGAGTGTTATCTGATTCCTATCTCCTATATACCTTCTACGATTTAAAGGTTTCGCTTTACGATTCTTTATTTAACTTCTAAAGACCTCATTTTGCCGTTACATGGTTTATTAATTTCCAAACCGAATTACACCCTTTAATTAGATATTTTCACGTCGAAAAGTATTATCGATAAACGGCCATCCCTCGTACTGCGCAACCGCATTATTACCAGGTAACTGTAACCGCGTATCTGCACAGAAATGACGCGGTATGCGGGCGTCTGACGCTGTTATTTTGTCCATTAACGATCAGCGGTCGGTGGGTGAGTTGACCAGTTGCGGTTACCGTCGCAAGCTTTGTTTTTATGGTAATACGCCATTTCGAAACAGGCCATTCTACTTGCAGCGAAAATCAATTTGCGCGCAAATGGTCAATCGCAGTAAAATGATAAACTTCGAATAAAATCAAAGAATTTGAAATAGTTTCATTTTCATGAGATATAACATGTTGAGAAAACTAAGTGATAAAAAGATTCGGAAGGGGTAAAGTAGCAACTGTGTTGCAACCTTCAACGTCGAACTGTGTCGTTACTGCGTTCTATTTACTATGAACCTTTTTCCTTTTAGTAATCCACAATTAAATAAAACTACGTGATGTAGTATTATTTCTACTTTCTTTAATTTCTTTAACCACGACCTAGGTTTCGTTGTATTATAACATCTTCAGGTGGGATATTGGCAAAGATCTGGCATCTTTGCCAATATCCCACCTGAAGATATCCCACCTGAAGAAATTAAAGAAAGTAGAAATAATACTACATCACGTAGTTTCATTTAATTGTGAATAATGAATTTCTACAAAATTAACGCCAAATATATTCAACCTTTTAGTAATAGAAAGTAATACACGCAAAATTGAATAGATGGTGTTAGTTGTTCACGACTCAAGATACGTTACGTTCTCTCGGAGAATATATCGTTGAAAATTATGTGAAATTTAACTAAACTTTGTAAAACTATTTTCTTTTATTATAAATTTGAATATAAAAGATTCTAATGACGCGTTTTCAACCCTAAATGTGATCTCCATCTAATACAGAAAGACGTGGTTCTATGTCAAAAAAAATCTATGTAATCTAGAATTAATGAATCGAGGAATGAGATTAGTATGATATAATTTTGTTTGAATTATGTAATTATTGCAAACAAAAAGTCCTTCAATGAAAACCATTACGAGATATGGTTATAAAGATTGTAGTAATAACGATTGTATTGGTCAATATTTTGGAAGGCTCACAGATGTATGGCGGATAGACGTATATCCCCTTATACGTATATCCATTCATTCTTATATCCCCCAAGCTTCGGTTAGGGGTTGCGGGAATATTATATAGGATCAGAAGCCATATCTATAATTTGTTTACGGCATTCCTATACAGATATATACAGTATGATCCCATTTCATTTACATGTCAATTTTCGGGCCTTTTTAAGTTTCCGTACCACCTGCCCTTGAAGCTTGGTACAGTAACAAAGCATATTAACTCACATATATCTTAACTATTACGCCATAATATTACATATATATACATACATATATATATATATATATATATATATATATATATATATATATATATATATATATAAATATATATTCAGAAGCAAGGGCAGTGACAACTATAACAATGATTCTAGACGTTACAGTTTTTGAAATATTCACAAAGAAATTTAGTGGAGAGGGTATGTACATACCCTCTCCACTAAATTACATTAATTGTGGAATATTTGTTATGCTATCAAGTCCATATTAGTGACAGCTTACATAAAGTAATTTCACTTCAAACGAGATATGGAACCCTCGATGTGTGAGACAGACTCGCACTTGCTTACTTTTTTAACCTTTAATAGGCCCTTTTTGTACTTTGGACAGTTTTTCAATTTACCATTTTTTCTCACACAATCTTTTTAAAATCGCGTGACACTGTAAAAATTTAAGCCTAATAAATGTTTGCCATCTATATTGGTTAAAAGTAATACATTTACAGTATATTAAACACTTTTATGAATAAGTTAATTTAATTTTAAGGCTAAATGCCTTAAAATGCAAGGGTTGTTTATTCTAACCAAGTTTTATGTTTTGGATAGGCAAACGTTTTAAATCCGTCTCTATAGTATATATATTCTTACCATCTCGAGGTTATTCTAAGAAAACACTGTAATTCAGGAACAGATGTTCAACGCTTAGAAAACTACGTATTTAGATAAGATAATTTATATGGAAAACGCTCTTTATTGGTTTCAGACAAAACTTTAATTTCTTCTCGTAAGAAAATGGAAACGTTTCAGACGACTGGCAAATATCTCGTTTCAACGAGTAGTTTTGAAGATACGCGCGTTAGAACGTTGTTATCGATTTTTCGTGTTGTTTCCATATATGTTAATATTGTTTAGTAAATATAGGGAAAGTATTTATATATCTGTATCGTACTTTGATGAAGAATACCCGTGTCAGAGATTGGTATTGGGTGAGCGGTCTTACAGAAAAATATTTGCCAATGGAAGAGTTTAAAATGAAAATATGACTTAGTCCAATTAGTGACGTCGAGTGTTCTTTACCTGCGTATGTTTACCACAAATAGCAATAAAAAACTGGCTGCGAATATACGTAAAAGCTTTGCGAATATACGTAAAATTACCGAACACCAAAAGTATTTATTCTGCGCAGCTCCAAACGGATGCGCGAATAAAATCGACTACATTCACGTCGCTCCACTTTACTTGTGCTTTTGTTTTGTTGTTCCTATTTACTTTTGAGTATTTTTATCCTTTTTATCACCTAAAATATGACAAATGTCATTTGACAATTTGCTGTCTTCAGGGGGCAACTCCACTAGCTCAACTAATAGCGAATATAGAACTGCAAATATCGTTCTATTTTGCTCGGACAACAGCTCGAATAGAACATTTATTTAATATATGATCTGTATCTCATACGTTGATCACACCATTTGGCGTGGTGCGGTAGAATTTTGAACCATTTAGAAATTGAGACCGAAATAGAAGGCGATTTTGACATTTCGGCTGGCGATCGTACCATTTGGTGTATGGACTATTCATCAGTGCCATTTAAAACTATTTGGGAATCGATCACGCAGTGCCATTTTACCAAAGTTGTAGCTGATTTTTGCATTCATGAGCAAATATCGACTTGCGACCACGCCATTTGGTGTGTTGGAGTTTTCGTTAGTGGTCTCCTTTAAGGCTAATTAAGAGTTGTATTGAGTAAAGATTTTTGAAAATAGATAATTACTTATATCTCGAAATTTATAGTAATTAAAAAGGTAGCTCTATTTTTGTTGCAATTTGTATTGTCTTCTAGCAGTAAGAGAACTTTCAAGCCAAAAACTACAGAGATAAGGCGATAGGCATACTTCTCATATCATTGTGTTGATGTCTCTAAAACGATGCAACATTAGGTAAAAAACGATACTTGCTGTCTTGAAATGTAAAAAAGAGATAGAGATAGTCTTAGACAGACAAACAGAAAAGATTCAACTGTGTTTCTTTAGCACTTTATGGTATAGAACCCCTAAAAATTAAGAATAATTGATGTAAAAGATAGCGACATACGAAGATCTATCTGAAGTACCAAGTGTTTAAAAGAGAAGTGAAGAATGTTGTTAAAAATAGAAAAATAGGAAAAGCAAGAGCAAAACGAATGTTTTAGTATTGAAGAATTTCCAAGAAAATGTTTTAGAAAACTTCGGAGTGCTTGCACTGTTGCCGACATAAAGAAAATCGATGGAATATACGGGATACATGTATGGCAGGTAGTATTAGTATCAATATCATTGATAGAATAATTAAATTCGTATCTAGAATGTGGTATTAGGCAAAGAAGATATTTAGGTTTTTATTCTTATATTTTATAACTATATATAATGCGATTAATCATTTATATTATGTCTTTAATAAATGTTATAAACAGTTTACCGTGTTCCATGCACACTGAGAAGGTCTTTGTTAGACATCTGAAAAAAAAGATTAACTACAAAAAATGAAATCAGGAAACAAAGTGGAAAAATTACAATAATTGTCCATGTGAAAATCGGTGTGAAGTTGACAGATTGATTTGAAATCATTAAAAGTGTCAGATAGAAGACCGTTATATTCCCATTGCAATTTGGCTAAAACTGTCAGGTAAAAAATTAGTTGATGAAGGATATGGAATTGGTGTCTTATGTCTAATGCATGCAGAGGAAATTGATGCGAAATCAGTTTTATCTCAATACATCAGACATGGCACCGATAGATTTACAAAGCCTAATGAAGCAAAAAAGTATTGAGTACACTTAAATTATGAGATGCTGGTAAGTTTACAGAGTAAACAATGAGAATAAAGAGAGGTAACATAATTAACGTGTATAATATCGGCATGTCAGTAACGTTATCGATTAATAAATGATATTACTAGATAAAGTTCCTAACACCCCCAAATCGTAACTAATAGTTATCTGGAATATCCGCCGATCCCTTGTTACGGGCGAGCATTCATAATTGACTTGAGCTTTGAAGAATTATGTTGGATGTCCGTTCTGACAGATCATTTGCCTTTCGTAGGGCGGCATTCAGATTTGGAGATTAATGACAGGCCGCCCATCGTGCTCGAAAACACATCTTGCCATTCAGGATAACTGATTTAATCATTTTTTGTGTTACATTAAGTGAATGTTATATTTATTTTTGTATGAAAATGTTATGTAATATACTTGTAATATGTCATGATCTAGTATATAAATATATATATATATATATATATATATATATATATATATATATATATGTATGTATATATATATATATATATATACATATACATATATATATATACATATATATATATATATATATATATATATATATATATATCATATAGAATCATAGTAGAAACCAGAATGTCTGTTTTTAGAATTTTTGTTTCTCTGTCTGCTGTATGTTAATTTGTTCTTCAATTACGTGAAATCTACTGCACGGATGTTATTGAGATTTGGTATGGTAACAGTTTATATCCGCGAGGAACATTTAGCATACTTGTTATCTGTATATTATAAATATAAAAAAATACTCTAACTTAGTGAATATTATCATATTGGTACTACTAACACCATCTTTAGCGTTTTTATATTACTGCCAAAGCCATTTATAAACGTTTTTGGTAAACCTTCTGCTCATAGAGATATGAGAGAAAAAAAAGAGACGAAAACATTCCTAATCACTTTTCTTATAACGAATTCCACATGAATGAAGTGGCGTCGACACAGTTAGTGTGTTATATTATGGCTGGAATGGTGTAATGCGTGGCTAAATGACAGCGCCACCAGTGCGAGAAGCTACGCACTGTGATCGCCAATTCGCTTATTCAACCTGGCGATCAGGGACTTTACCTCCAATGATGGTCTGCCCAATACGCGTTGTATTGGAGAAGATTATATGCAGTAATGTACTAAGACAGGAAAATTACCATTTTTATATTAAATTAAACTGAATTTATATTTCTTTATTTATCGTAAACCTATTAGTGAAACGCTAGGAAGTGAAACGCATAGTAGTGATTATGGAGCAATTAATATTTGATAACACCTAATATCATTAAGTACATATACATGTACATATATATTATTTTGAATATCTGCCGCCCTAGCGCAATTAATATTCGATAACACGTAATATAATTAAGTACATACGCATGTACATATATATTATTTTGAGTATCTGCCGCCCTAGTGCAATTAATATTTGATAACACCTAATATAATTAAATACATACGCATGTACATATATATTATTTTCAATATCTGCTGCCCTAGCGCAATTAATATTTGATAACACCTAATATAATTAAGTACATACGCACGTACATAAATATTATTTTGAATATCTGCCGTCCTAACGCAATTAATATATGATAACACCTAATATAATTAAGTACATACGCATGTACATATATATATATATATATATATATATATATTTATATATATATATATATATATATATATATATTTATGTATATATATATATATATATATATATATATATATATATATATATATATATATATTTTGAATATTTCAAAAACTGTGACATCCAGAATCTCTTTATTCCTACAACCTTTGCGTAGACTTCTGTTTTTTTTCCTAAGAAGTTGAGTTTATTCAGTAGTTTCAAAAATTAGGAGGAGAAAAGAGAGGTGCAAAATCACATGCTCCCCGCATTTTTGTGATTTTGCACATTTTTCAGTACCTATATTTCATAATTTTATGAAAAAAATGTTGTCAAAATTTTTATAAGAAGTCTTTTAAAACTATACTTCACATATATATGGAATTAAAAAAAATCGTTCACTTAATTTGCCATAAAATTTTCCATGAACATGTTTTTACCTATTAGCTATGGAGATATGTGCTTGTTAATTTGTTTTATTAGTAAACTAAACTCCAATTTAGCATAAGAATAAAGGAAGTATCTGAGAAACACGGTTGTAACAAACGGACGAACCAGTGATCTTATAAATATTAAATTTTTCAGTTTTTGGTATGGAAACCTAAAGACTAGGAAGAAGATAGACTATGAGCTAACAACAAATATGAAAACAGAAGAAAATTTTATTACAAATGCTTAAATAAGCATTCGATGGCTTTTAAACAAGTTTTATTTTATTGTGGACACAATTTTCCTCGTCTCGCCTGACATTTTCAATTTTTTACTTGTATAAACAATCTAAATGTTAATAATAAAGAAGACAACTCATAGGAAAATCATAGAGTTGTAGGTTCCAGGACTATGGTTTTCTATGACTATGAGTGAGTTAAAAATTGAAAACGTCACGTAAACCTCTGTATATTTCTACGACTTATTGCAAACTAAAAGGCGTCTATAGTTGTAATATAACAGTACTAGCGTGACCCGTGCGAAGTCTTCGCATTATTTATTCCATTATGAAGCTCAGATGACAGATCAAAAAAATATTTTACTAAAATTGACATATAGAGGCGCAAGTATCAAAAGCATTGAGCTAAAGCGCCACTTTATTTATACGTGAGTGGATTTGAAATTAAACAAAAATTTTACCGACCGTCAATCATATTGACGTCGAGCCGTTAGATGGCAGCATTGCTGTTTTGTGTATATAATTTTAATAATTAATTAATTTGCAAAAACAATAGCAATAATAAATTTTTTAGTTGTGGATGCCGGTAGAGCAAGCAATTATCTATAAAATGATATATAATTTATGTGGATTAGTTGTGAGGTTTTTTCTAAAAAGGGAGAGTAACATCTTAACCTTAGCGTATTAATATATATGATGATGATATACCGTATATACTGTTATATTCCGGGAATAAGTGTCGGACAAAAAAAAACGCTATTCGTTGGCTATAAAGGAATAAATTGCCTTTGAAATAAAACGTAAAACACGACCTTTTTCTAATTGAGTGCAAAAAACAATTTAACTACACGTAACTCTTTTTAACACACCCAACACTTGCCTGGAGCGCGGTGCTCGCCCGGGCAGCTAGATGTTTTCGCAGCTGTTTGCTGGTCATTTTCTCGAACGACGCTGAATAATGTGCGCAAGTATCGTGTGTTCGAAAAAGATGACAAATAATTATGAATATTATTTTAAATTTTCTGAAAAAAGTCATCTTTTAAATTTTATGTTAACGATAATCAACAATTTTTCAAAAAACGAATAACGTCTTTCTTTGTCCGACACTTATTTTCGGACACAGTGTATGTAACAACTATAGATGTTTAAATGAAATATAAATATGATAATAAGAATAAAATCAAATATTAAACTTTTAGTGGCGAATTGAATTGAAAAGAATCAAGATTATTAAAATGTAAATGTGACGGAAACTACTACAAACATCGCTTCAATAACACATCGCATATTATATACATGGCAGTGTCTGGCTATTTCGCCTCTCGTTACAAAACAACACAAAAGGTGACATTTATGTAATTAATAAAACAATTGAATTATTTTGTTTTGGGATGGGATGTAATATATAGGGTGGGCGGTTATGAACAATGCTAACAAAACCATTCGATTATGAAAATAAATCGTCGTTCGTTTGCGTTGCCCGTTCTGATTAATTGTAATTACTAATTAGTAATGCATTAGCATGAACAAATAAGTGACAGTGGATATTTGACAGAGTATTACCGAGATAAATTAACTAAATAGAGCAAGACTAAATGAGTAAGTGAAATGTGAACGAATGTTATTTCATTTAATTTTTCTGCACAAACGCCTAGATGGCGCTTTACGGCCTTTAAGTCACTTATGTCTTTCTAAATGAATCTGTATGATATAAAACTCAAATAATTGTTATGTAAATATTGGATAGGTCATATAGTATTTATCTAGAAGTCCTTGAGAACAGATATTTTATTAAGAGCGAATATTCATTTCTTATGAACGATGATTTTTATCCAAGTACTGTCAGTTGTGACAACAGTTGGGTAGAAATCGGCTTTCTATTATCACAATTGCATACCCTGTCGGTGTGTGTTTTATTATCGACTAATGCGCCAGCATCGAGTTTTGACGGCAGAAGTAATTATAATTCCTATTATTTTACAAGTAATCAACTTTTAATTTTTTTGGAAAGTTTTAAAAATTTTTTAAATGTCAATTAAATGAAACTCACAACATCTTCAGGTGGTCTATTAGCAAAGATTGTTAGCAAAGATGTTAGCAAAGATGTTGTAATACAACGAAACCTAGGTCGTGGTAAAGAACTTAAAGTAAGTAGAAATAATACTATATCACGTAGTTTCATTTAATTATCAATAATGAATTTCTACAAAATTAACGCCAAAAATATTCAAAATTTTTTAAATGTTAATCGACGTAGATTTATCTTTAGAAAATAACATTCTCTGTCCGTTAGTTTGTACCTATGGATGTAGGTGTGGACACGCTGCAGATCGTAATTATTAACCGATTTTAATGATTTTTTTCTATCTGTTTGATTAACTATTAGAGTAGATGTTTATTAATTGTCATAATCATTGGTCAAATAGTTTAATTGTTAAAAACAATTGTCCTTAGTTGTTTTTTTTTATTGTTGTATTAGTTGTTTAACTTTTCTTTATAGTTGCTAACTTTTCTTTACAGTACTGTATGAGTTGTTTAAGTTTTCTTTATAATTCTTTATTTAATAAATAAAATAAGAAAACGCGGTGTACCTGTGCCTACTTTTGGTTTTAACAATGAAGTTTATATCTTTACCTTATTATAGTTAAACCTAAAATTTTTCAATCTCGACACGTCCTAAGATCGATTTCTTATTCAAATACTTGGCATATTTGGATATAGGGAATGTTGAAATATTGAATATTTCCTATACGTAACGGCATCATTCCTCCCCACCAGTCGCTGTTTCAACGTCGGCACTGAGTGAGTCTCGCCCTCGATACGTCGCGTTCGTGTTTAGTATGCGCGTTGCGGCGCCGCACGGCGACAGCGCCGGACGCGAGCGCCGCTGCTTGCATTACAATCGGATTAGTCGCTCGACGCTATATACATTCCGCTCGCGTCGCCGGGCAAACAATGCAGCTAGTTTGATTTCGAATCGCGAACAAAAATTTATAGAAAATAAATCCGTTAAAAAGCGATTATCGATGTTCGCCTATCGACTGTGATACTGCCCTACTCGATATTGTGGTACGCACAACACATACACATACAATATATTTTACATATTAGGTTCTTTATCTTGGCGTCGTGTTTACTGGATTGTCATTTGTAATAAATCAGGGTTCCACAACGATGACGCTTTGTATAATTTAGGGCTCGGCCAAGAATATAAAAAAAAAACTTAGTTGTAAAAATAATATTTTATCACAAAATTATTTTGATCGGAATTAAAGATAAGATCGTAAAATAAAAATATTTATTACGAGTTTGTTTAAGGGCGACAGGTAGTTACTCTGGTGAACTTGTCAGACCTTTTAATAATTTATCTACCATTTTCACATGTATTATAATACAAGCAGTTTTAGGATTCCGTACCTCAAAAAGAGAAATGGAAATGTTATGAGATATCTCATGAGTTCGTCTGTAACAGCTGTTTTTCTCGGAAGCTCGATAATAGCTCGATGTAAATACGTGAAATTTAGCATAGTAATAGAGTATATTAAACCCGCACATATTTCAATAGCTATCACTCAAAAGTTTTTTTATCGACATTTTGGAGAATTGGGAGACAAATTGTGTATTGGAAAAAAATTAAATTTCATATAGGGTATGGAGTATCGTTCGAAAGGGTTAATTATAGGGTCTGAAAAATATACAAAATTATGCTCCCTCCCATATTTCCGAAAATTGTTAATCTGAAATTGAAAAAGCACGATTTAAAAGCCTACGCAAATGTTATAGGAAAACTATAGGTGTGTTTTCACACGTTAAAGCTTTTGTGATATTCATAATAATGTATATATCGCCCTGACTTAATTACATTTATGCCTGTTTAAATATTAATTGTTTTCGGAAATCCATGACTTATGATAAATAAATTCAAACGTGGCCTAACCCCCGAACCGCTAGGCAGAGTCACATTTAGCCAGTGTTATTTTAGAAACTAAACAGAAAATATTCAGACTAGACAAACACTAATGTTCGTTATATGAAAACATACGAATATACCTTTTCAATCACTCTTTTCCCAAAACAACCAAACCAAATGACCCGGAAAAAGAGATTGATTCCGGTTTCAAATAAATCCTGTTAGCCCTGATTTCCGGTCCACTAATGTATTACACCTTTTAAGATTACTTTCGTGTTGTTCTGATTGTCTGTTGTATATACCCGAGGGAAATTAGTTTTTCCATTTATAAGTAGTATTGTGGGAGTCAGTTTATATTACAGTTATTTGTGTTATTATTTCAATGTATAAAAAAATAATAGCAAAAATATTTGAAGTTAAATGAAACTACGTGACGTAGTATTATTAGAAATAATACTACGTCACGTAGTTTTTATTTAAATTCTTTACCACGACTTAAATTTCGTTGTATGACAACATCTTCAGGTGGGCTATTAGCAAAGATCTTTAGAAATTAGCAAAGATATCGGGTCTACACAAGGTAATATTATAGTAATGGATTAAAACAAATATTTTTAAATATTGAATATATTTGGCGTCAATTTGTAGAAATTCTTTATTCACAATTAAATTAAACTCCATCAAGTAGTTTCATTTAATTATGAATATAGAATTTCTACAAATTGACGCCAAATATTCAATATTTAAAAATATTTGTTTTAATCCATTACTATAAAATTACCTTGATTCAAGCATAATTTTCGTAATTATTAGCGTCCCCTACCATGAGGATATTGAATGTACAATTGTATATTTTGAATAAATCCTGTTCAATTATCATAAAGATACAATAGAAAAGTATTTTATTAGATATTTTCAGAAGTAAACCAAAGCATATTCGATTGTAAAAATAACAAAATTTGAATACCGCAAATCAAAAGTGCTAACTAAATATTTGAGCAATGTTTTATCTACTATCTCGGGAAAATCTCTAATCGTACATAAAAAAGTTAAAGAAAAACAATTTTCACACATCTCAATTTGACCGATCCAAACTGGCTGTCCAAGACAGTTGCAAAAGTTTAATATATTCTATAACCACGGAAATTTAGTTTTCCTTACAGTTGTTTCTACTGTACGGAAAATCTTCGTGCAGTGGACACTCTATCGCGATCGATCAATTTAATTTAAATATTTAAAAGAGAACGTTTCAATAATAAATGTTCTGGTTAAATGTTTCCTCAGTAATAGAGTAATTGAGTTAATTTTATTTTGTACCTATAATAAAAAATCTTTTTTTTATTAGGGGTCCAAAATAAATGAGCAGTTGTTCGATTACTATATTAAAATTATTTTCATTTTTTGTATAAATTACTGGGTTAGTCACAGGTACTAAATTGTTATATAAACTTAAAATTTTCTCCTTAAGTGCAGGAATTTACTTTAACTTTCTTTAAGTTACTTGTAATTTATTCCGCCTATTATCAATATTAATATTTTTAAACAATACTTCAATCTGATGTTCAATTGATTCCATATATTGTCACATGGTGAACCACTGTAGACTTTTCTGATCGATTGAACCAAATTTTTGGAAACGTTGATAATGTCGGAATTGCTAAAATTGTACTTGTATGCACGGTTTCAAGCTCATAAAGAAAATTCACTTTACATTTGGGAAACCGACATTTTTAATTCCACGATGAAAGTTATCAAGTATATACATTACTTGAGGTCTAAATTCACTCAAAACGTAGACCCATTTAAGAAGCATAATTACAAACTAGATTATAACTAAATATTATGTTAATGTTGTAGCACCACTGGACTATACAACCCTTTATTTCGATTACATTTTCTTTCTCATCGAATTCTATAAACATCGTTATAAACACTGATGTCTATTCTAAACGGAATCAAATCAACGAATTAAATTATTTTTTTGACGTAGAACTACCGCACCTACTCTCGACTTTCGAAGGATCGGGAGGAGATACAATACAACGAAATTAAGTCTTATTTTGAGCGCTTATATTTATGATAATCGCAAAGCAATAAAAATACGAAGTAGATATTGTATAATATATAATTCGATAAATATTACCGTATTAATATCTGCCTTTTTATTCTTACAGTAGTTTTGTTTTTCAGACGATTTTCTTCTAAAGTAGAAACAAATTGATAATCGTATGAAATCAATGCCATCTATTTGATAATATTCGAACTATATTCCCCTACAAAATGGAAAGGGATGCATGTGAAATTAACGCCATCTGTTCGTAATTTGATTAAATTTATTAAATGGGATGCAGTAGCGGTGTAATTACTACCTTGGAAGTTGCAGCACGGTTGCTACTGTGCCCTTTTTGATTTTTTAAAACTCGCTTTCATTTACTTCACTTCTTTAAGATTGTATAGGGAAATAGTTCATAATAAAAAACAATCCGTCCATTCGTTAAAATGTCTCCCCAGAGGAAGCGAATTTTTTTGTTCGCGCAATTCCATCGAGTAACATATTATTATATAGATCTTTTAAAATGGAATTAAGGCTTTATAGACCATTTTCATTTTAATATTCTAATTTTGGTTTACTGAGATGTTACACTTCTTTCCGCTGTATAATTAAATTCAGATTAAAATCTTCTATTACCTAGGTTTATTTGTCAAAATTAGGGCGTCCATTCGCATGGATTGCCTGATTTCAGTAATTCGATCTGAATTAGCATAGTAATCGCATACCGACAGCGGCGCTCGCGTCTCGTTACTCATTCAAGGCACAGCTGACGGCTGTTGGTCGTGCGCTAGTTCCACATCATATCGAATCTAACAACGTCATTTTATTTGTCGAACGCCTATCCAATTAGGTAGTGGGCCGCTAACGGCCTATTGTGACGGTATGTGGCGTGACGTAGCGGCTACGACGTATGCAGCTACGCCGTAGACGATAGTGGTCATAGTTACCAAATTAAAAAAAAAAACCGTCACTTAAGGATATTTGTATATTATTAAAAAAAATGTATAAAGTATAAAATCGAAATGGTAGCTAAATGTACAACCAGTAAACTGTTTTAAACTGTAGAACTTTGAAAAACTTGTATTATATCTTTTAATATTCTCTTAAAGGTTAGATTTTACCCGCGGCTTCGCTTGCGTGGTTAGAGCCATAAACTCATAGGAAAAAATAAAGCCAATTAAACTTTGTTTTTATTTTCGTGATTTTATAAAAATAATGATAATGAAGACAAACATGTTTCCTCTAAATTAGGGATTAAAGGGAGTGATTTTATTACAATTTTATATTGAGTATCAAAGAATTACGTCGATCCGTCTACTTATTCAGGTTTAAATGAGACCTTTCTCAAAGAAATCGGGGAAAAAAATGGAAAACTCCTTGGCATAAAATGTGTTCCATTTTATTTTCCGGTTCATTAACTTTCGTTTTTCGGAAAAATAACGTCAATTTGTTACTCCGTTGCAAAGGAAAACAAATATTTTACAATTAAAATATTATATTATGATAGTTAGGATTAAGTTAAACCAGCATGTTCGTGTGGGACAAAAAGTTGTCCTGTAGGTAGAGAAATACCCTTATCCATTATTAACAAAAACACTTGCCGCGAAGGAGGAGTATAGAGCTAGTTACAGTTAGATTTTCTAGCACATGCAAATGTGAATGTGTGATAGGCGCAAGGTTGAAACAGAAAACATATAAATGAGAATTTCACTCGATGTAATCAGATGTCAAATGAGAGACCAATTTAGCACGCGTCGAAATAATTGCGATCACGATTCAGCAAAATCAACAAACATTCGAGGCGCTCTTCAATTCCGGCACAAACATGGAGGTAAACGAATACGCGTGAGGGCGAATGGGGGTCGCGCTTTTCATTTGAAAAAAGTCAAATGGAAAAAGACGTAATTGTGCCGGAAAATTTATTAATTTGAGAGCGCAGCTTTGAGCGTAGCTCGTTAGGCTGACTGGGATGGGCAAACCTTTGACTGGGATGATCTTGTTATCTGTTTAAAGTAAAAAATAGGCAAGGAAAATATTTTTCCGAGCAAAACAATTGTTTAATTGGTTTGCTCTTCGCAGTGTTGACGTTGGTTACGCTGCATTAGTAATTTTTTGCATGTGATGGTTTTTTCACAAATGATTGGTATTTTAATTTGAATTCCACAATTTTGATATACAGATGTCTCGTAAGTCATGGACCAATTGAAAAGGGGTGATAGACCAAATTATACATCCATGATTTGATAAAATTGAACATCATCCATGATTTGATGAAATTGAATATCATCCATGATTTTAAGAAATTGAACATCATACATGATTTGATGAAATTGAACATCATCCATGATTTGATGAAATTGAACATCATCCATGATTTTAAGAAATTGAACATTATCCATGATTTTATGAAACTAAACATCATCCATGATTTGATGAATTTGAACATCATCCATGATTTGATGAAATTGAACATCATCCATGATTTGATGAAATTGAACATCATCCATGATTTTAAGAAATTGAACATTATCCATGATTTTATGAAACTAAACATCATCCATGATTTGATGAATTTGAACATCATCCATGATTTGATGAAATTGAACATCATCCATGATTTGATAAAATTGAACATCATCCATGATTTGATGAAATTGAACATCATCCATGATTTTAAGAAATTGAACATCATACATGATTTGATGAAATTGAACATCATCCATGATTTGATGAAATTGAACATCATCCATGATTTTAAGAAATTGAACATTATCCATGATTTTATGAAACTAAACATCATCCATGATTTGATGAATTTGAACATCATCCATGATTTGATGGAACTGAACATCATCCATGATTTGATGAAATTGAACATTATCCATGATTTGACAAAACCGAACATCATAGCTTGTAAGTAAAAGGTAGTAAGTTTTATATCACTGTAATTTTTGCATAACATGCGTCAATTTTTAAAATTATTTACCAATTCTGAGTAGTACATTTTTTTTATCACGAACAGTCAAAGTTGAATGACGAACATTATGAAATACTATGAAGAGCACTTTTGTTTCTTTTTTTGGACCATATTAGTTGACTTACAAATTTCCTGCCTTTAAAAGATATAGTTTTCAAAATGGTTTGGAATAATTAAGTATATGCAGCTGATGTTAGCCCAAGTTGTTTAAGTAATTAGGTTGGATTAGCTAACTATATAAAGTGTCTAAATTGATAAATGGTCTCAAATTTCTTTATGAAAGTCAAACCTTGACTGAGAACAACAATAATCCCAACAATATCTCATATCCATATCACAGATTAACAATCTATTCTTGCATATCCAATTTCTCTAGAATGATATCGATTAACTAAACCTCGGCTTAATGAATTAAATACCTTATACATAACTCATAGTAAGAAACTAGCTGAAAAATTGTAGAAAGAATTGAGCCTTTTATGAAATGATGGAGGGGTGGAAGATGTATCATGATGCTACGTCTTTTTTTTTTAATACAATTTTCAACAAATGAAAACTTAGAAACTGTTATCCGTTATCTTATTTACATATTCAATTACAGTTTAAATGATTGCAATAGCTACATATTGCTAAGCTACATAGCTACATATAGCTATTCTATTAATTCGAAAGGCTTATTACTCAACTACACTTAACTACAAAAAAAATAAAAATCCGACTTAATTTTTAGTACTTAGTAATTTTTAATACTTAGTACCAAAAGATCGACCCAGAATAGTGATTTTCACAAATTTAAAAAAAGTGTTCATAGTTTGAAAAATAGATTTTTATTGAGGTCAAATTTTGCCAGTTACCCAATCATAGTTTAGCTTATGCTGGTTCCTTTCCGATTAGTCCATGACTTACGGGACACCTGTATAGAGTATCTTTTGGCATATTCATAACGTAATGATGCAGTGCAGAGTAAATCTTGTCAACTGTTGTTGGCAATTTATTCGATCGCATTCTAATCAGCCATTCGTTAAGTGCTGGCTAAAATTTGCATGCCATTAATATATACAAATCGATCCAGTGCACATTGCAACCTGCACAAAATGGGGTCCTTTAATTATTTGTATGTCCTGAAATTTTTATGTATGTTATCCAAAATATTTTATTTCAAAGTTTTAACCAGATACTGGTACACATTTTTCAGATTTTTAAAATTCCTATTTGATATATTATAAGGGTATAATTTGAAGTTTAATATTCCGTGAATAAAACTTTAAAATGATAAATGGCGAATGGTATCTCAAGCTCATTTTGTAAGACCTATTTAACGATATTGCATTCGAAAGTATACGTGAAAAAATTCATTCCTTATACGCATTCTTTATATTGTCTATTGACGAGATATATTTTTTCTATAGTTTTTGTCCCACTCAGTTTTTGTTCCACTCGATGAATATATAATAAGGAAAGCCATAGATGATTAGGAAGATGGTATCGCAGGGGACGCAAAACTCCATAACTCTATATCTACACATTATTTATGTTGTCTATTGACGGGACATGTTTTTTCTATAGTTCATTCAATTTTTGTCCCATTTAATTTTTGTTCCACTCGTTGAATATATAATAAGGAAAGCCATAGATGATTAGGAAGACGGTATCACAGGGGACACAGAACTCTATAACTCTGTATCTACGATATGTTGATGGCACTACTGATGGCTGAGTTATTGGGGTGAGTTGAGACCATCAGCGAAGAATGTTACTCTCCATAAACCGAACCAAGATGAAAGTCATGCTTGTTGATAGTTCAGGAACGTTTAGATAAGAGAGCACCTTGAGGGACCTCGTAGTGGTTGCGGAGCTGTAAGTATTATTCGGGTTTCCTAATAATTACAAAAAAGAATTGCGACAAAGAAATTCGTCACGGAATTATAATACCAATATAAAAATTAAATTACCTGTATAATTTTACTTTTTGTCTTGATGTATCGAAAATTCTCAAATATGACTAAAATATAAAATGATTACTTAATTTGAATCTAAATTGTAACTACAAATCGACTTAGTTTATTAGGAACAGGTACAGATAAGTAGAACGCATGTATTCATTTCGAATTTAACTGTTTTTACCCTCGTACTAGTTGCAGCAATACCTTAGTAGGGGTGCTACATGTAAAGATTTCTTTATTCGGATATAATACCCTATGGTATTGTTAAATAGGTCTTTCAAAAATATACTTTTTCTATTTTTGTATACAGAGATTGTTTACGGAATATTAAACTTTAAAATGGTCATTTATTTAAAGAGTTACAAGTCCCCACCACCTGTCAGCTAAATTGCACTTTAAATTTAAGTTATTTACCACGATCTTTGCTAATAGCCCACCTGAAGATGTTGCAATACAACGAAACCTAGGTCGTGGTAAAGAAATTAAAGAAAGTAGAAATAATCGTACATTACGTAGTTTCATTTAATTGCGAATAATGAATTTCTACAAAATTAATGTCGTGAATAATCACGGCTGCAATGCCTTCATGTAAAATTAACCGAAAGATACGAAACGATGTATTGCAACTGTAGCGCGAGTGAGTCAAAGTATCAAAACACACTGATGTCTCATTTACACTCCCGCGCGAGACACGAGATGAGCCTCGAGACGAGCCACGAGCCGCGAGTGTAATTGAGGCATCACGGCTACAATCACAAATTACCTACTTGTATAATTAACCAAAAGAGACAAAGCGACGCATTGGAACTATAGCGCGAATGAGTCAAGGTATCAAAACATATTGGTGTCTCATTTACATTCGCGCGCGAATCACGAGGCAAGCCACGAGACGAGCCGCGAGCCACGAGTGTAATTGAGGCATCACGGCTACAATCACAAATTACCTACATGTAAAATTAACCAAAAGAGACAAAGCGACGCATTGGAACTATAGCGCGAATGAGTCAAGGTATCAAAACATATTGATGTCTCATTTACACTCGCGCGCGAAACACGAGACAAGCCACGAGACGAGCCGCGAGACGCGTATGTAATTGAGGCGTCAGAATTGTCGATCAATTGTTATTTTCGTTTTCAAATTATTATATTTATGGTTAATTAATTATATTTTATCGTTAAATTCTGTGGGATTAATTAATTATATATTGTATTGAGAGAATTATTTTTTATATTCAGAAAAGTCTAACTCATGCCATCAAAGAAACTGACTAGAAAGTAGTTCTACACGTCAGAATTCTATTTCTTGTTTTTTTATTAAGAATCGTGGAAAAAAAACTTGTGACCGTATCATAATTGTTATTTTAATAACAGAATTAAAAATTTAGCTTCCTATGCTTCCTATACCTATAATAAAACCATTTCGTTTGACAGAAGGCAATTTCGTTCGCAGAACGTAACTTTAGATTCTGCCGTTATCAATGTAGTCTCTAAATGCAACAATGAAGTTTCATAAATTATTAGGAACTATTAAGTTTAATTACTTAATTACGTTTAATGTTAGTATATGGAGTTAACACTTATTTAATTATCACGATAACACATCCGTTTTTAGTTTCCGGTAGTTAAACAAGGAACCCTTATCATATCCGTCCGTCATAGCCTAAAGATTTATAGAATATTTTTAACATATGTTTTTTGTTTTTTTACGGAATTGTCAGAATAAAAGTTTGTATATAATTTATTATTTACAGGATACTTCTAGTGGTTTCTGTTCGTATTTCCCCTATTAAAATAAATAAATAACCGTTTTAAGTAAGTTCTGATTTATATATAATAACTGAAAATTTTCAAGTTTTTTTGACGAGAATCAATGACTGACGGATAGAAGAAGTTATAAGGAAGAACTGAAATCGTATGCTGACGTAAACTATTCGTTTTATACTGTATTTTATAAACTGTGCAAGTCCACTGTCTAACCGCTGTTAAGACACCTTGGTGTAAATAGATAGCCGCAGACGGTCAGAAATAGTCGATTCCCCCTCGTTGTCACACGCGCAACTGTCATATAACACTTAACGCCTACAATGGCGGTGTGGGGCGACCCGTGTTACTCAAACTGTCACATAAAACTTCACCGCTCGCCGCGCATAGGAAGCGGAGGAAACTGGTGGTGTTTGAAAGCACGCTGCTATGTGTATATGTGAATCCCACAATTCAATTTAAATTTACACTATTTGTACGGTGGGCTCAGTGCCAGGGGCACACGTATGTAAATTGAAAGAGTACCATAAAAATGTATGAGGAAATAGTTACAAAGAAAACTGTCAAGAAAATGCCCCTTGTATTTTCTTGACTGTTTTTTTGGTAAGTTTTCTACCAAGCTACCAAGTTTGGAGTAAGATTTGAGAAATGGTCATTTTTATTAAACTTATCAAACTAATCGTAATTTAACAAGGAGTATTTATTTTTAAGGCAAATACCCTTTAAGTTATGTAAAATAGAGAAATGTTGGATATTTTAGTTATTTTAATAAATGTATAAGAATTTTGTAAATAATATATAATATTAAACATTTTAACGAGCTCGTGGCATGTTTGATGATTGAAAAATAATGCATATAACAAACAATAAATCGAAATTTATAAGTAGGAAAAGTGTCAATTTTTTGTTCATTAAACTGAAAATGTTATTATAATTTAGTTTCCACATAAAAAAATGGGAAAAATATAATATGCAGTATATAATTTAAACGCAATATTTAACGGGATACTAAAAATATTTAAAAGACTTCCCTATATACTGGCCAGTGACGTCATAAGCCTGTTGTGTTTTGTATGGGGGCGTTTTCGCGCAATCGTACTTCGTCAGTTTTTAAGTCGTAACTTTGTAATGAAAAGCGTTTTTAATGTTATTACTTATTCTATTTTAGTAATAAAAAAATATAGTCAAATGTCCTATTTAGTAGACTTACGTAATAGGTTAGGTTAGGTTAGAACAGTTAAATTTCGACGCAGGATCTGGGGAATATGCGACTTGATACTGTCGTAAAGATATCGATTTTATTAATGGATCCGAAACAGAGTTATCAATTGTCAGCTTTTCGGCCGAACTTTCAGGTTTTATGTGCGGTCGGTATGAAAACCGAACGGATCCGGATCTAGGTCCAGTCTTCATAAATGATCGGATGCAAAATGTTAATTTGAAATTATGAAATATTCAAACAATTTAAAGCGATCCAGATTCGTAATGGATAACTGAAAATAAAATACGTAATTACAAGTCAAGCTAGCAGTTTCGTCGGTTTCACCGCATGATATGAGATTTTTCCAAAGATATGACGAGATCTCTTTTCTAAACGGTAATTGTTCTTTCAGACTGTCTAAAAAGATGATATTATATAAATAATGGTAATTACGTAAGCTGCCGCCATTTTTGAATTTGTTCTTTTATTATATTTCTTTTTCTCGTCCCACTTCTACTCCATAATGAGCGTGCCACTACATGTAAACTTATCATCATCATCATCATCATATATATTAATACGCTAAGGTTTTAAGATGTTACACTCCCTTTTTAGAAAAAACCTCACAACTAATCCACATAAATTATATATCATTTTATAGATAATTGCTTGCTCTACCGGCATCCACAACTAAAAAATTTATTATTGCTATTGTTTTTGCAAATTAATTAATTATTAAAATTATATACACAAAACAGCAATGCTGCCATCTACCGGCTCAACGTCAATATGATTGACGGTCGGTAAAATTTTTGTTTAATTTCAAATCCACTCACGTATAAATAAAGTGGCGCTTTAGCTCAATGTTTTGATACTTGCGCCTCTATATGTCAATTTTATTAAAATAGAATAAATAATGCGAAGACTTCGCACGGGTCACGCTAGTTTTATTAAAATACATATATTTCTGCCTTTTGCGAGTTCTTTAATAAATCTGATATGCGAAGGTTTAATAACTTTGGCATATCGCTAATATATTCGGAATGAAGATAGATGCTAAATCAACACTTTAAATTTAAACCATATTCCTTTATGAGATTTTAGATAAATATATTATAATAATATGTTAAAATATGACCAATTAACAGAGTAGACATAACTCTTAGCGTGGCGCGTTTAATTTAAAGTTACAAAGTTTTTAACACAATATGTGTTTCTAGGCACGTTTTTAGAATAATATTTCGATTTATTTTCATAAAGTCTGTTATGTGGTTCGGAACAAATTAAGATGCACATACAGTTTTGAAAATATTAATAAAAAATATTTAAAAAAAATTATGTTGATGCTCATAACATGATTATAAATTAGAGATTCATTTATTGCATTTGTTATATTTTAGACATCATTAATATGTGTATATATAATAATATGTGTATATATATAATATAATAATATATAATGCATGAGACCGGTAATAATTGGGAAAAATGAATAACACTTTACCGTACACATCCTATAAAAGTCGGTGATTCAAAAAAAAATCGGAGTAAAGTCGGCTGACTCTCACCGGTCCGAACGTCACGAGTGAAAAAGGTGCTAACCGAGGAAAGTACAGAGTATATCACTGAATAAGCGCCGACGGAGACGAAACACATTTCGTCGACAATACGCGTTTCTTAAAGTTTACTTGGATTCGATGGAAACTTAACTCCGGTCTTGTTCGTTAAAACCATATAGAATAGTCGGTATTGTATTTAAATATACAATACTGTCATCCCTCCTCTACTCTCTTTTTACCCTCTGTTTTGTTTATTAATGCGGCAAATGACAATTATGGTCAGTAGAGATTTTGTAGTACTTTTATTCACCAGCTAAATTGTATTAAATTGGTAAGATTTTTGATATTATCCATGAAATTGGCTCATAACACTCGAATAAAAAAACTCAGATGAAAAAATTATCTGTTTGAATGGCCAAGCGAATGATACCTTGCCTATGAAGTAAATGATTGGAAATATAGTGTTCCTGTAAAGTAATAAAATAAATTACGCGTGCAACTCAGTTCACGTGACAGAAGTGAAACTTCTTTGATAAGTATATAGTGAGGGTGAAAACGGCAGAGAGAGAGAGAGACAGGAAATACTAAAATTAAAAATGTTTGAAATGTATATTTAATACAAACAGTCCTTAGATATCATTAAAAGTGTAAGTGCGAAGTGTAAGTGCATAGGTTGTACTAATTCGGTTCTAGTGTGTGGTATAGCAAAACGGTAATGATTGCGTGAGCGCAAGAAATCAAAAAGAGTTTACTCAAAGAGTTTACCTTTTATTTGCTGGAAGATAAACTTTATAATCATAATGTCTCTTCTACAAAGAATGGAAACCTAGCATACCCAAAAGGAAATCGGTAGGAAATAGAGAGAGGAATGACCATAGTGTCTCATATACAGATTTAGAAGGAACATCTTTTGCACGCGTTCAAGCTGTACTTTGTTTCATGTGGGCTCCAAATAATAAAGCCAGATTCTAATCGACTAAGCACTAATGAAGTGCACAGCAGATGAATTGATGACATGGATAGAAAAGCCTTTAAGTTATGCAACATGAATCCAATTTTTCGAAACGATCTATCTTTTTCTGAGTATATAAGACCGATTAATAAATAATCACGTCTCCAGTTCATAATAATCTTAATAAGTATTTTCTTTCATTTGTACTGCAGAAATATTGCAGATTTTTTTTAAACTTAGGAGAAAGGAAATCCTATTATTATAAACATTACTTTCTCATGCTGAATGTGAGGTATAATTTTATAGCCAATTGAAATATGAGATTTTTCCAAGTACTAAATTCTTTTATCAAATGCGATAAACAGAGCGACATTGATTATAGATTTTACTTTAAAAGCGTGGCACAAATTGATTAAGTATTTATTTGATATAGGTATATTTTGATTTGATTTTGAATCTCGTTCATGCTTTTTGTCGAGAACCGATTCCGTTTGGCCATTGCACAAAATATTTGTTTATTTCCTTTCGAATCATGTAACGGGCGATGCGGTGGAATACACGAAATAATTGAATAATATTTAATCTCCTCCATTTTTCCCCCTAAATTTTCTTTTCAGCCCAAGCTCAACACGTAAATTCGAATAATACAAATCCTTAGCGACATTTGCTTAAGCAAAATGAGGCTCTGCGGGAGGTATTCGCGTTTTACTTTAAATAATTAGCTTAGAGCGAACAAAAAAGCCACGGGAGTGAAGCCTCTACGGAGTGGCGCCCGTTCAAGAACCAATTAGGCTAATGCTTCTTAATAGCACTATTGTAGGGATCTTGCTGCGTTCTACAGGCGGTCCAGCCGTTAACTTATACGTAGCTCGACAGATGTCCCGGTTTTTTTCACGGCGTGGGAAATCCGTTTCGAGAATGGAAAAGAAAGTTGAAATTGTTCAATATCGGCACTAGAAAAGGCGAGAGGTTTTATTGTCACAATGGATTCATGATTGGCATTTTTTTATTTCGAAGTAAGAGAGAATAGATATGTGTCCATTCCTTAATGGAGTTATCTGACAACGAAACGTTGGGGAGAGCTAGTAATATCTATAGCGTTCAACTTACGTAACTGTGGAATTTCGTAAACCATGTGTCTCGTTTAGGCCATATTTTGGTTTCTTTAGCCAAATTACCCCTTACATTTTCACTATGTCTGTCCGTCTATATGTCACAGTCGTTTTACTCGCAGACTATTAGTGCTATAGACACCTACACGTTTACGACGACCTAAAAGTTTATGAAATAAAATTTTTTAAAAAATATTTTTTATAGTTTCCTCTGCATCTAAGCGGGGGTGATTATTCTTTTTCGCATACTCCATTGTGTGAGACATCGTTGAGCACCTCTTACCCCATTGTGTGGGACATCGTTGAGTACCTCTTACCCAATTTTGTGGGACATCGTTGAGTACCTCTTACCCAATTTTGTGGGACATCGTTGAGTACCTGTTACCCAGTTATATATATATATATATATATATATATATATATATATATATATATATGTAGTGAAACATTAATATTGGTAAATAGTTTACTAGTACCCTTAAATATTTATAAGTGTTTTGCATCGAACTACGTAGTGTGAGTTCTACTCGTATTTGACACGTTTTCACTTTTCCCTCTCTTCGCATAACCACCCCTATCTTTAGACTGGAGGGGGTAGGGCACGGCATTTTCCTACGTTTTATTATTGAGACAATAATTATGATATTAAAATTATTTTAAATTATATTGCACTGGGGTATATTAAACCGACCTCAATAAAAGTAGAGTCCTCAATTAGAATAACATGATTTTTAACAATTTAAAAGTACCTTTATTTGTTTCGGATTTTTATAAAACGAGTCTTAAATAAAACGGAATTACCTAATATAAATATAGGCCCTAAAATTATTTTAAATTATAGTGCACTGGAGTATATTAAACCGACCACAATAAAAGTAGAGTCCTTAATTAAATACATGATTTTTAACAATTTAAAAGTACATTTATTTGTTTCGGCTTTTTATAAAACGAGTCTCAAATAAAACAAAGTGAGTAATTACCTAATAAACGCGTCTCTCCTCCTCTTCTCCCTCTCCCTCTCTACGAACTGGGCTATCCGTTTTGCACAATTCCTTCCCTCCTTAAGGGGGTACTTGGGCATTCTTCTAAATTACTAAATAATTATGTTGATAACCCCTCGGTCTTGGGATCTGCAACCCTATATGCTCCTGAATGTTACATGAAATGAAGGCATAGTTTATGTCATCTGCTTAGAGCACACACGAACATGCTGCAGCGCTCATTCGGTTTTCGCGCACTAACTTTGATCAATGCAGTATTGCGGGAGGCGCCCTATATTTATATATTTTTTGTTCCGTTTAGCGCTTTAGGAATACGATTATGGAGTTGCTTGGTAGTTTCCAACTAGTAATTAGTTAGTTTTATGTTTAATTTTAATTAAAGTGTGTTTTTTTCGTTTTATTAGTTAATATTTATATGTACTGAAAACGATTATAGCTTTGGCGTTTGCCCACGTGCAGCATTTAAGGTAACTCGTAAGTTGGACATGGGTTATTTTATTTAAAATAAATAAAATAACAAACGATAAATAAACATTAGGTTTGAAAAAATAACAAAGGACGAGCGTATACTATTATATCAATAATAATAAAATTTATAATAACATAATTTGAACGAAATTTTGTCCGAAACAAAATTTAATGGGAAAAAATTCATCCTTGTTTATTTTGAAATTATTATTTGATTATATTATTTTGAATGTAAAAACAGGCCAAGTGCGTGTTGGAACTCGTACAAAATATTGGTTCCGTAGTTGTCTAAAATCTGTTAAAAATGTTAACACAAATTAACCGTTATAATTTTCATTGAAAATTCTAATCAAATGTAAAACATTTTTATTTTGTTTTACTATTTTTCTAAGCTCTCATATTTTTTCGGTACTCTACGGATTCAAAATACTTTTGTGATTAAAAATATTTAGTTTTGTTTTTATTATATCAGATAGATTTATTAAAAGGCATAACACAGGATAGCTAGATTTACTAAAACACAGAACACAGTTTGGTTTAATCATGTACTTAATCATTACGAATATTTTTGAAGGGTTTTCGCTTTGAATATTTTTATTGTTAATTAGCTTTCACCCGCGGCTTCGCCCGAGTGGCTGTAGTTACAAACTTATAGGGTATTATAGAATATTTGTGATTAAGAGAAACGCCAACAATGAATATAGAACAGGGCATTATTTCAGAACCCTACTATAAATAATTTTCTAGTTTTTCCATTTGGCGCCATGATGCAAAAATGCGATAGAGAGCTGGCCATGTGAGAAGCAAGATTTTTCCCAAGTGTACTTCTTCTGCCTATAATGTTTGCCCTTGCATTTTGTTAATGGAAATAGCCCATCTGAGCTTGAGAGGAAACTGCAGCCTTTTGAATTGGAAAGGGAAGTCTGAGCGGATTACAGGTACCTGCCATTATTGGCCACTTTCCGTTCTGTTGCGAGGTTACTTCGTTATTATGTTTGCATACTTTTTTAATTTGAAATAAGATTTTTTCCTAAGCAATAAGATTTTCTGAGATAAAGCATAGTCTATTTTATTTCCTTGTCCACTGTACATCTTTGTGCAAAAAATTACATCGATAGGTTGTCCCATGTGACGTGAAAGAATGATAAACACATGGTTGCATTTATAATTTTTTCCCGAAGTAATGAAAAGTTCTGGGACAAAAAGCAGCCTATGTCATTTATCAGCTCACCAAATATATTTGGGCAAAATCAAATTGATCCGGTGCTCCGTTGGATGTGAAAAAAGCATAAACACATAAAGTTTCGCATTTATAATATTAGTTTAGGATTACTAACCTAATTTATATATACGGCTTATTATTATGATTTTTTAATACTGTATTTCGGAAAATGTTTTCAAAAAATAAATCATAATTTAAACTGAACAATGTAATGTAAACAAACGTACGTGTCTATGTTTTCCTGTCACACGCTGTCGCGAATGATTTTGAATAAATATTTGTTCACTGACAGACGAGCGACAATGAAATTGTCAAATATTTGACCTGACTCGTCGTTATATATGTTTTATACGTAATGTTGGCGATATTGTCAGTGTGCGAGATTGGGGATGGTCCATAGTCTCGAAGCTGTAATGTGAACGCCCCTACAGAGTCATATTTATATAATTAAATTTTAAATATAGTTACATGGTAAAATAATTTTTTCAACTTTCTATTTTTTGTTTATCTGTTGTCCACAAATTTAATACCAATTTATGTAGCCATAGTAATTATGTTTTATATAGTTTCTCTTTCGAGATTATTTTCCTCTGAATACTTTTGACGTGGGTGACATTGTAAGTTTGATGAATTTTTTTTGTGTAACTCCGGAGGCTTTCAAAGAGCTTTTAGCTTTGTTTTGTTTACCCAGAAAAGGTTGTATCAATATCAGATATGTGTAAACAGTCTAGCTGACGTCACAGTGAGGTTGTGTTTACGCAGTTTCTTTTTCGGACTCATAAATAAATAATATTTTAAATCTGTATTTTTATCTTTGTGTACTTTGCAAATATTATGTAACAATTGTTTTCATAAAAATGCAAGGAACTAACTTATTTCTTTATTTTTTTATTTATATACTTTAATGTATCAAATTTATACATATGGCGGACTTATTGCTACGAGAGCAATATCTTACAGCCAACTAGAAAACCAGTCCAGCCCCGCTCGACGAGCGGCCGGGAACCAAACCCGGGTCCCCGCGGTGTACCCGCAGCTAAAGGTCGTATGACTTGTGATCAACCTAACATACCACGGCGATGACTTATGGACGGATATAAGAAAAGTATTTGACAGTAACAAATATATCAGACTAAGATATAACTGAATATTTTTCGAGTTAAAAATGGAAAAATTTCAAAAAGTAGCAGAGATTATTTCGGTTACTATCAAGAATGGGATAAAATAGTGTTTTTTAAGCGTGATGAAGGTATTTGCAAACCGAAGCTGAACGTCCTCGAAGACTGTTTATTCGTCACCAGGAGTAGATATAGTTAGCACGTTTAAAAATGGAAGAGGGCAACCGGAAACGCGCCGCTGCCCTCCGCCCTCGCATCCGTCACTTCCGCCGCAAACATCAAAGGTAGATAAGGCGAGGCGGTCAGTGAAACGATTTCCCACTTCGCTTCGATCTCACAGCCTCTTAGACTAAATCAATTTTGTGTTAGTATGCTATAAATTTTCTTAAACGGACTTCTTAACTTTCGAAATTGTGTGTGGTTTGCTTTAGACAGTCTCTGTTGGTTTAGATATGATTTCTTAGTTACCAAATGAAAATTGAATTTTTTACTTCCGAGCGACATACGGAGTAACAAAATACATTGTAATTGTCCAAAAGTTTGACTCAATTTTTTTATGTAAAACGATTATATTATAAGCTATATATTAATACGTGAAGAGCGTGCGTACGGACGATTGTGAGATTTAACATAGTTAAAGTTTATATATATGTGTATATATATATATATATATATATATATATATATAGAAAGAGTGCAGAAAGCTAAAATTTATATATAACACGTGTTACAAATGCATTAAATTATATATTACAAATACATTAAAAGATTCATTGTTTGTTTTCATACTCTTAATGTCAAACACGTTATGAAAAGAAACTAATATATATATAAATATATATATATATATATATATATATATATATATATATATATATATATATATGTATTGATAATTAGCTATTATTTCTATAATATCCTTGGCCTTTTTTAAGGCTCCGAAGTTAAAGTAGGATTTCGCCATATTCTTCTGAATATCACAATCGTTTTACTTGCAAACTATTAGTGCTGTAAACCTGAATTTTGGCATGGTTATACATATTTATAACACTTACAAAGTTATGAAAAATAAATCAGAAAAATATTCAAAAAACGTTTTTGAAGGTACCTCCCCTACGTGTAAATTGGGGACAATTTTTTTCCCAAACTCCATTATGTACAGTATCATTGAATAGGTATTTCAAAAATACTTTTCCGATCACTCTTTACCACTTAAACCACTATTTTTGAAAATTTGAAAGTATTCAAGATACATATATAACGCAATTAAAGAAAAAATTAACACAACTAAGTTGACTATACTAGTTTACGAGAAATGGTTGACCAACTTATTATATATGCAGTTGTATCTGTAAAAAGTTCATAGAAACTCCATATAAGTGACTTCTAAATCAACTACAAAAAGAACTTGTTTTATGAAATGTATATTTACTATGTATGTGAAATATATAGACACTAGATAAAATAATTATATATTTACAAGATGATAAATTATATTATTTATATATTTCCATTTTATCTATAGTATGCACCATGTTTTTACATCTGTAAAAGATGCATCAAGAAATATATTTACGTTGTAAAAATTAATATTTGTAAAAATTTAATATAAATACTATGTACCTATAAAATGTTTATCTGCACCTAAGTTTATACGACACCCTCGTAGAGTGATTTCTACTTGTACTTGGTAGGTTTAATTTCATTTTTTTTCTAATTTCCAAAGAACAGCGAGGAAGATCCGTGTTGTGTTGGGACCAGGAGGTGCAAGAATAAAATGACTTGGGTTTTATGTAAATTATCAATCAGATCATCATAGGCTATTTTTTCTAGTGTTTAGCGACAGCGTAGTTATTTATCCTATTTCCTAATCTTTAAAAAAGTAAATTTAAAAAAGATCATTTACAAACGTAAATCATATTTCTACGGAACTCCTTGAACCAGTAAGATGAAACAATGTGCGGACTGTGTCCCGTTGTGCCCTAAACCATGAAAAACGCACGGGGTCATTGGAAAAGTCACAAACTCAAAAATGGTGAAAAAAATATTCATAAAATGAAATGCTTGTTAATAACGGTTATAATGCCAATTGTTTATTCAGTTACCAGTTTTTTTTTTAAACTAGGTACAAACAAAATGCCTCTTAATAACAGTAAACAGTTTATTTTTTATTAAATTAGGTAAGAGCTACAAATTAAAAAAAATCGGTATTATTTTTGAAATAGTTTTAAAAAGTAAATTATGTGCTTTATCACATTTATATTCTTACTTTTATTTGTTATTAATCATTCTTAATATATTAAAAATTAATATATCAGCATTTACGAAGATAATTTTTTGCTCGTGTTGTGATTAAAAATTGTATTCATTTCTACTTTTTTTTCGGATTGGTAATTGCTGAATTGTTTGTTTTGTTCTATTTTGGAAAACAGTACATATTTTTGAAAATTATATTCTATTTCTGTAAAACGGAAACGGGTCAACCGTTTCCGCCGATATCCTTTAGTACTTACACTTTGCATATAAAATATTAATCACTTTCTAATAAAGTTTTCTTTAGGAAAAATCTCTAATAGGTTTTTGAAAATGTGACAATATGTCACTACTTGCTTTTCCTAAAAAAAATTCAATAATATATGCATAACGAGTTCGAACCGCGAAAGCGGATTATGGCGCCGACGCTGGAGTTTATGCGTTTCGCAAAAAAGTGATATGCACAGCGGCTTTACCGTTTTTCCAGACAGCTGAACATTTTCTTCCTGCTAAAGGTATACCTCTTTTTTGATTTTATATTTTCTATCTTTTATAGTTTGTCGAGTTTTCGAATTTGAAAATAAGTCACTCAATATTGAGGGGTTGAAGAAATAAACGGTGAGAATGATGTAATGTGTTAATATTATGTTATATTATGTACGTCCAATTCGAAAGTATGCCTTATTTTAATGAATTTTTAATATTTTACCCTAAAAACATTTCACTTTAGACAGCGAACAATTTCCCTTTATTGTGCGCAAAAATGTACTGAGACCGAACAATACCGGTACGTTGATGGTCGTTTAAATAGGGGGTGATTAAAAGGCAAATCTTTCTAGTAATTAAAATAAAATTTAATATATCTAGTACTCCAATCACATCACTATTATGTGACTTGGCTATGTGTTGTTATGCTCCTATTTGAGAATTTCCCCATCTCCTGTTAACATATTCTGCGTTACCAGTTCAATTGTCGTAAACCGTGTTAGTCTTAACATTTATTTTTAAAGCAGAAGTCCACTAATTTCGTTACATTATTACCAGCTTTTTAAAACGGTTTTAGCTAACGTTCATTAAGTTTTTACCAAAAATATAAATATAAATGGATTTAGGTATAGTGTTTAGCGCATAAAGCAAATCTGCTGCCGGCGCACCTAATAATTCTGTAAATTTAGTTTAACGTTGCAAAAACTCGGTCATAATGAGCAGTTTATGCTCCGCTCGTTGCAATTATCGGTATACATGTTCGCCGTTTGAAACTGGTTTATTTGTATGTGAACCGTTGGTTCAAACGCCTAGTTGCTATCCTCCAATTAACTTAAATAACTAGTCCGCTAAACCAGCTCGTGACACGGCTGTTAAGTTTTTTTTTTTAATTTGTCTGGCCTTTGAGGACAATATGAATGCCATGTCATACCTAATTAAAAAAGAATTAATAGAAGCTAAAGGTGCGTGGTGACGTTGTGTGTGTTGCTGCAGTTTAATAATATAGGCCTGTCTGTTTAGATGACGAAACGATTCTAATTAATTGAATGCTAATCACTTAATATTAGAATTGACAAAAAATTATGTCATTAATCGTTCTTTATAATATGTGTAGGCATTTTCGAAAGCTACAATTCGGGATGGTTCGTTCAACAATTGTATATGAATATGACAGAGTAAATCCATTCCATATACTCATTCCATTTGTTTGCTATGAGATAATGAACTCTGGAATTGGATACTTTACTAAATGGTCACTGCTTTTTAATTAAAGAGCATCTAGTACGTGCCATCATAGCGCTCCAAAAATTATTTACAGCAGGCAATGTATTTTTATTTCTGGAGTCATGTTTAATATGCGTGGTACCAAACGTAAAGTTGTTTAGTTTTGCTATTCTGAAAATTTTCACGTGAATTTTCACGATTTTAGGGACGTTTCTTTCATTAGGGGCTTAGATCAACTAATCCGGCGGGGACGTATTGAATGCTTTTTCTACCGCTTTTAAATTCAGTCGTCCATTTGTAAATAATAGATAACGTTGCTTACTTTTTCATTTTTGTTTGTTATTTTTTCAGTTTAGTTGGGAATTTAATAGCTGTTTTGTATTCAAGTTCTTTGTCAACGATAAATTGCTCATGATATCCGTGTTGAATACAGTAAGAGTAATTAAGATCATCCCATTCTCAATGCACGCTTATGTTTATGTGAGTACATTTTAGTAGAAATATTACAGACACTTTGGAATAATCTAGAAAAAGTGTAATTTCACATTTATTTTTAATTTTTTTTCTTTTTGAACTGTTTCAGTGACAACTACAAAAAAATTATTCTTTGGGAAAACAATTTGTGTTGAAAAAAAAAGTTGCATCGATTTTTTTGTAAATTGAACCATAAGCGGGCTTTGTGACTATCCAAAACAAGGTTTAATAGAAGTTTTCTTTCAATTAAACGCATTTTCATACTGAATTGTCGTGTAACTGGACTATGGCAGATAGGTTTTGATGCGTTTCTTTGGAAAGCGGAAGAGAAAATTCATCGTCAATGTATCGATAGTTTGTAGTGAAAATCTAATAACGTGTGTCAATTCATTGACAATATTTGAAAATGTAGCTAAATGAATTATATTACTTTGTTAGGTGCTTGCAGTTTTAATGTAATAACGAACAGATATTCGTGGACCTTAAAATTTGGATTCCCTCCAAAGGAGGCAGGTAAAAAATTTACGTGATGTTACAGAAATAGAATGTATTGAAAAAAAAAGCTGGTATTTTTAGAAGACAAAAAACCAAACAATTCAGCGATATACCAGGGGAAAAAAATTAACGTAATTTGTCATCATAATCCAAAACAAAAAAGTTAGCTTCATAAATGCGCGTATATTTTTTTTAATTGTTATTAAAATAATTTAAAAAATAATAAAAATCTGATGAAATATATAGCTTCTTAGAAACGGTTATAAATAATCAATACTGATTGCTTTTCAAAGTTTAGCTATTGCCTAAAGGAATTAAAAATAAACTATTAACTGACATTTACATTCATTCTGTTGGTGTCAACACAGACATGAAGACTGAACAGCACGATCAGTATCATTCTGCAGGTTCGAAAAAGAGAGAGACAGTAATTGTTGATGATTATCGAGAAATAAATATATAATATCATCCTTCAAACTTTGTATAAAATATACCACATACATAAAGTAATCTGTGAACAATATCTATGGTAAAAACTAAATTAATTTCCAATACATCCCTAGCTACTGATGAACGAGATACTTATATTCGTCAACAATTGTTATCTCTCTCATTTTTGTGTCTATAGAATGATACGAATCGCGGTTTATGTCTATGACTGTCAAAATAAATATCTTTTTCGCTCTTTATATAATTTTACAGACGTTTTATTCTTGTCAGGCTTGGGACTCATGAATTAGTATGTTACATCTTTGGATTACAAACTGTTATGGAAAGTAACCTGACTTCATAAAAATTCAAGATTTTTCATAATTTCATTTTATTATATAAGAATGTCACTGTTATTCTTGCACTACCAGGGCCATCACTATATGGTCTTTTCTATCTTTTTTTAGATATTACATTCTTAATAACTCGTGTTTAAGAAATATATCACATAGCTGAGCAAGTTCCTTAAATGAAGCGTTGACCTGTCTAAATTAAGGTCAATAAAGAGTTATAAGTGTTTAAGTACGCGGTGTTTTGATGTTATTAAAAGTTTTTTTACGAAAATTTCTTTTATTTATGGATTTACAAATGTTATTTACAATATTGTTGAGTAGTATTTCAGTATATTTTATTTAAAGCGATTGACAAGTTGATAAAAATAATTTTGTATTTGGTAATGTTCGTTAACTGAATGCCGTGCACATATTTTACAATTACATATTTCAAATGATGATCATTAAACATCAAAACATGTTTAAGCTTAAGAGATTTAGCGCCCAATTTGTATTTTTGTTTGCATGAGTTACGGCTCAACGGATAAACAGTTTATGACAAACTTGTACGCGTATACTTCAGTATGTGTCATCTTGAGTCAATCTGAGCTCTGCGTCGGACCGGGTGATTGTAAAAATAGTACATTACACGAGAAGTCTCACATGTGTTAATGGTAACATGTGCGGTTGGCACTTACATCTGAATAAATATTGTAATAAACGGATGTTGAGAATACGTGTATGAGTGGAATGGATGAAACAAACGATTTCCAAAGTTTAAGAGATAAATATTATGAATAACCGCTGCGCAATTAGCAGCGCAGGATGTGCGTGCATATATTTAGATAGATACTTCTCTGAATCTATTGATTGAGTGGTACTTGCTAATTTTACAGAATAGTATAGATAATTCAGTGAAATTATACAAAAAATGACCTATTTTAATATTTGCATGGTTAGGCCAAGTATTATTATGGGTCCGTTTTTGGGAAAACTTTAAAGCTTAATATCTCGTGAACTATAGAACAAGTTCACGAGATATTAAGCTTTTTTGAATCACTTTTATCAAGATTCTTTTATCATAGTAGCGCATTAAGTTCTTTATATATCTATATAGAATACGGACTTTTTATGTCTTTATGGAACCATTTATGTATAATCGAATGCAACGGTTTTATAAAAATTGTTATGGTGTATTAAAGTTTTCAAAAAATATGTGTATTTACAGTTTTCAAAAAATAAAAAGTTTATCATCACCTCAGACCATCCTTCTCAGCAAGTTACTGAGAGACTGGCATTATCCTAAGGCCCTATGTCGGACTATGGTAAAGATTTATATTATCGTATATATTTACATATATGTAATATATACGATAATATATCTAAAGGATTCATCTTATGTCAAGAAAATTCGTTGGGTTTGGGCGACAAAAACGAAAAATTTATCATAACATCTCAGATCAGCTAACTGAGTAAATGATTGAGAAACTGGTTTTATTCTGAGGCCCCATAGTCGAGCTGCGGTGAAGATTCTCGTTATCGCGATACGTAGGATCAAAGAACTGGCCTCATGTCAGGAAAATTCGTTGGGTTTGGGCGACAAAAATTAAAAATGCATCATGACATCTCAGAGATTACCGAGAAACTGATCTTATTATGAAGCCCTACTGCTGGGCTGCGGCGAAGATTCGCGTTATTGCGATACGTAGGTACAAAGGATTCGTATATTCCCATATCAGGAACATTCGTTGGATATGGGTGACAAGGAACGTTCGGGAGATAATCAATCCCAATAATTTAGCTGTCAGCTTTTTAATCGGCATCAAAGAATTTTGTCACAACACCAAGAATGTTCGCCCTATAGGCCGTAACATTAGTAATATTGTCAAAAATTTACTTAGTCTACTGCATTACAATTTGATATTTCTGAGCGTTTCTACTGAGCGTAGTAAAAACTTATTCTAAAACGAATATTTATTTTATATACTACACTATTTTCTTCAATTGTAGATATATTAAAATTTTAATTTAATTTTAAAATTGTTTCTATTTTTACTATATATTTTAAAATTATTTCTATTTACTAGATTTCGCGTGATTGAAGAACGAATTAACAAACAGACATGCAGACTAGAATTTTAAAAACACGTTTTCTGGTATCATTCTATATCCTAAATCCTCATTCTATATCATTCTATATCCTCAATCTAAAGCCTAAATCAATCCCTTTTTTTAAATATTTTCCATGTACAGAAATCACTATGTTATATTTTTATTATATATAAGATTCTCCTAGGAGAAATATTGTAAATTTCAGTGACTAAAATAACAACAATATGGATTTCAAAGAATCAAAAACATAAATACAAGCTCGTTGTTTTTAACACTGCTTTTTTGATATTTTAGTACATTTGTTATCGTGATTTTTGTCTTCAATTGTTTTAATTGACCAAATCGAGTTGAAATTATATTTCCAGTTTTCCGTATAATATGAGATACGTTTTATCGACACAGGTCTGCTGTCCTAAAACCGGTTCCGATGTCGGTATTTACGTTTGGAGTGAAATCGAGAGTGCCACGACGTAGCTAAGTGGTCTCTTAAATATTCCGCGCATATGTTATTCATTAAACGCAACCACTTAACAGTTACTTTAAAATGTTTTCAATCGTTTTAATGTTTGTTATTTATCGCAATTTTGTCTTACGTTGAATGACATTCATAATTTAACTTTACTTGCTTCGAGTGCTCGTATGCAGAAAGATGGTTTGTTTATTAAATTTAAAGCCAGAAAGGAAATTTAAGACATCTTGAGGAAAATCTGTGAAAAGATTTTAAGACGCGGAATATTACAAAAATAGGAATACGGGAAAATAGTTATTGTTTTGGTATTGATTATTTTCCAAGACGTAATAAAAATAGGGTTGCCGTACCAACATTAAAAAACTTGAAGTCGTGAACCAAAAAAGCCGGACATATGTTCGTAACCTTAAATTGCTAAAGTAATTTAAGCTTTCAATATAACATGAGCTTTTAGCTCATGTTATATTGAAATGTAACAATACTAATCATATAATACCAATAATATTATTTTGTCTTAATCAAGTCTTATTTATTTTTCTGCCCGGATTCAAAAAAAATATACCTATGGTGAAACAATTATAATGTTTTATCTATTGGATAAATCATACAATGAAATTCAATTCCAACATACATCGCACATCTTTAATTTAAACTCTAACATTTAAATCAACAGTTAAGACGTATAGTAACAGACTTTATAGATGAAATCAACAATAAAACAAAATTTCAAAACTTTCCTGAGTTTCAAAATTCCTGGTGTTATTGTAAATTCATATTTAGCCTTAACAATTTAATATACAGTTTCAAATGATTGTTTACTCGTATTTCTCTCATTAGTTCATGGATTAAATTAAAGTATTAAATATAGAAAAGTGTTTTCTTTAAAACCCCGGATACTTTAAAAATCCCCTGGACGGCTCCTTTTAAGAGTCCCGGGGAAAAGAGGACGAATGGAAACCCTAAATAGAAAGAGGTAATTCACGCAAGACGCACATGAGAGTATGTTTATTATGTACTATCTTAAAATTAGTACATATGTACTATCTTAAAATTAGTACGTATGTACTATCTTAAAATTAGTACATATGTACTATCTTAAAATAAGGTATTTTACTAATTATTATATATTTATATTACTTTGGTTTTTGCTCGTGACTTTGTTCACTTTAACTATTAATATGTGGACAGATTTCGACAGAGTGAATTAACTTACATCAAGCGACATCTATTGGAGCCTGTCGGATGCACTGTGAACATATCATTATACTGTTTTTTTTAATTACTTTAACATTTCTTCAGCCTATTTAGTGATAAAAAAACAATAAAGAATATTAAAAGAACATTTTCCTTCGAAGTCGTTTGGTGTTGCTAAATTTTATATGGAGATTAACGTTTTTTTTTAATTTCTCAATTTTTCGACATAGTGTCATAGTAATATGTATCTTATTTTGCTGCCATAATACTGAGATATACAGTATTGAAAATGTAATAAAAATTCATATAGCAGTTTTAGCATGGTGCGCATACAATAAAACAGATGAGGACAAGAATTTGTCGATATTTTATTGAAATGATACAAGCTCATTTTATTTTTACAAAGGTGAAACTCCATAAATTGCTATAGTTGTCTAGAAGACTGCGCAGTGCGCGTGCAAACAAACTAATATATTAGTAAAATAAATAAATTTCAATTGAAATTACGAAAAAAATGCACAATTGACAGGATAGGAAAAAAATGTCATATGGTATCCGAGACCAGATGATCGCTTGACTGCAATTAGAATTATTTAAATTAATAACAATTCTAAATCATAAAAATATCTACCTATCAATAAAATATCTCTCAGAACATTAACTGAAAACAGTTTATATATATATATATATATATATATATATATATATATATATATGTATGTATATATATATATATATATATATATATATATATATATATATATATATATATACATACACCAAAACATTTATGAAAGTAGGTAACGTTTTAAACAAACGGCACTAAAAAGAATGTCCGGTTAGAGAATCATTGCTGCAAACATTACAGTAGTATAGAATTTCATAAACAGTAACATTCACCATTGTAAAAAACGCGTCTTGTAGTCAACTTAACTTTTACAACCAGTGAAATTTGTAGGTTGAACGTGTTAGACAAGTCTAAAGAGAAATTGAGACATGATAAACTGACAGGAATATACATTGATGTATAAATACTGTAACAGTGACTTTCGGTTGAAATGAACAACCATTGTCAACAGTTTTTTGACTAAGTTTTTGAGAGATAAGTCGAACCCGGATATCTTACCGGAATACGCGTGGGTCTAAAGATTAATTAAATATGTTTGAGTATTTCAAGTAGAGTAGAAAAAAATTGGAATAAATGATAGAAAAATTCTTAGGGTAATCCAAAAACTTCGTGGGACAAGAATTAAATGAGTACAATCAATAAAAATATTAACTTTGCAAATAACAATTAAATTTTATGGAAGCGAAACTAATATCTGAGAAATTAGATGGAAAAAATCGATGGATACACAATGTAAATTTTTGTTGGGTATTCAACCATTGCGTTGACTGTAATTTTAATTAGATTATAGATAACAAAAAAAAGCATTTAAGGGGAAGCTTAATGACTTTTTTATTTTTTCAAGCTCAACTTGTGTTCAACTTTTTCCATTATGCTGGGTCCTTAAGCCCGTCTGTTTGGTCTCTGTATTTGATTATAAATTGCCATAATATTTTGGCTGCAAGAGAGATTAGCAATTGAGGTAAATTAAACGAAATAAAAATATAACTTACTAAGCGAACGGAGCTCTACGTACAGCCCTTAATGTCGGCAGATGAAACGATTGTCGCAAAAATGGCGCTGCAAAGGTCAATTGCCTTGATCTAAACAATAATTTTCATTAATTGCCACAGCGAGAGGCGCAAGATTAAAAACGTTGACAGCGAAATTGATACTTCCGGCTGGAAAATGAAATATTTTCTCTGTGCACCGGCATCGGAATGAAATGAAAGTAATACTCTCGCCGGTATTAAAACAATTCCCGGAGGGCGGAAAAAAGTTGAAAGGATAATGGGAAATTCTTGCGAGTTTGGTGCTCGTGATTCTATTTTTAGGGGCCGATGTCGTTGTCGCGGGCGGGCGCTTAAATATAGAGCCGGGGCTAGTTTGGGGCACGAAATTGAGGGGTCCATTCGAGTCGTTTGTGGGAAGTCAATTGGAATCGTTAATTCGGTGTATTTTATCGAAACATTTCCGTTTCCCACTAAATGGAGCCTGAGTTATTTTCGATGACTGTGCTAGAGGCGGGTGGTTTACGACTTGACCTTTATATTATATATTGCTATTATTATTTCGATGGCAAGAAAATATTGAAATACGATAACTTTATTGGTATTGATGTAGACTAGCGTGTGTATATGGTGTAGTAAAATTTTGTTCAGATATCACGACTCGGTTTTAGACAGATATTTTGATTTAATGCTTACAATTATTGATTGGTTCATTAAAGTAGATTAATTAGTAATGACAATTTTTTTCATCTTTCATCAAACGTCAAACATCATCTCATAATTTATAGTAAAGTGAAGCTTTTGACATTCATCTTAACAAAGTTTATAATTTTCACTATATTCCACGCCTCTTTTATTAATCTTATTACATTTATTTTTTCCAGATATTGGCAACATCCTTTAATTAATTTTCACAACATCTCTATGATTTTTTTAGTCGATTTATATACTTTTCTATCTGTCACTTGCGATAAATTTCGAGCTTGTGAGCTTGTTGAAATTTCCCATTAACATGATCGCCTTAAACTTCAGGTCATTACTAATGGAAGAAAGTTTATATCTCAGAATATTTCTGTGATATTGGTACCGGAAAAATTAATCAAACATTAAAAAAAAACAAAAAATAACGGCACATAGGTAATTTAAAAATTAATTTGATTCAAAAGATGTATATATTCACGTTACTTTTATATAATAACTTCTATGAGTTTATAAAACTATTAGATTTTCATAAACTCATAGAAGAAATAAAAAAATTGATAATTACGAGTATAATACGCATTACGCGGATCCGTACCACTTAGGAATATATAAACATTGAAGTATTTCTGTTAAACTATTTATCTATTAAATTATTTACGAATATTAATATTGTTTACATTACATTAATATTATTTTTTACTATGTAAATATATTTTATAGTACGTCTTCCACAGTTCTAAAAATATGTAATTTCTTCAAAAACTTTGAGATTTAATTTTCGGTAAAATTTAGGTAAATATGTTGTATTGCTATTTTCTTCTAATTTTGACTCTACACTTTCGTATGTTGGGGGTTTTTATTTCTTACATAAAATTACAAAAAAAAATAGTTTTGGAATTCTCACAATTTTCTCCTTAAATTGAAATTTCATACGATACATGACAATGGATTCTTAGTAAAACAGCTGTGACAGGTGGACAAGCACTTGGGCGATTTTATGTGTTCCGTTTTTTGCTTCTAAAGTATTAAACCCAAAAAAATATTGTGTTCAATCCGGAATTCATTTTGAACATATAATAGTGTATTTTGTCTACTCTATTCTAGTTAAAGTAGCTACGTGTAGTAACATTCGATAAAAGAAATATTCTTAATTTCTTTTTTTAATTTTTAAATGTAGATGTAGAACTTCTTATGGCACGGCAGTTAAGTTCGTGTATTGAGAAATTATACCGTAATGAAAATGTAACAGTAGTGTTTACCGTAACGAAATATAAAACAGTAGGTTGCCAGTCATTCTGCCAACGAATAAATACTGCCACTAAAGTAAATCTAGTTAGTTTCACTTTTTTATGCACTCACTTATCGTAAAGCTTCTATTCGTCTTTATTTATTAACTAGCTTCGCTTGCCATTTCGTTCGCGTGGAATTCGAAATAAGAAAAGCTATTAGGAATTTTTTGTGTTTTTAAATTTGTTTTTCTCTCAGAATTCTTTGAGTATAAAGTACACTAAAATGTTAATAGATGGTGTTAGCAGTACCGATATCGTAATATTCGCCAAATCAGATTTTTTATATCTGTAATATCCAGATAAAAATATTCTATAGTTGTTCGAGGGTATAAACTATTATCATACTAAATTTCCCGATTTTTTAGTTTTTATTTTTCTTTTCTCTCAGAACTCTACGAGCATAAAGTACACTAAATATGTTAATAGAGGGTGTTAGCAGTACCAATATTGTAATATTCACCAAGTCAGATTTTTTAAATATGTAATATCGAGGCAAAAACTATCCTATATGTTGCTCGAGAGTATCAACTATTACCATACTAATTTTCACGCCTTTTTTTTAAGTTTTTTTCTCACAAAGCTCTGTGAGCATAAAGTACAATAAAATGTTAATAGATGGCGTTAGCAGTGTTAGTATCATAATATTCATCAAGTCAGATTTTTAAAATCTGTAATAAGGCAAAAAGTATTCTAAATGTTTCTCGAGAGTATAAGTTATTACCATACTAAATGTCCCGATGTTTTAGTTTTTATTTTTTCTCTCTCAGAACTCTATGAGCATAAAGTACACTAAAAATGTTAATAGATGGCATTGGCAGTACCAATATCGTAATATTTACAAATTAAGATTTTTTAAATCTGTAATATCCAGATAAAAAATATTTTATATGTTGCTCGACGGTATAAATTATTACCATACTAAATTTCACGACATTTTTTGTTTTTTTTTTCACTCAGTAGTTTATAAGTATAAAGTATACTAAAACGATAATAAATGGCGTTGACAGTGCCAATATTCTAATATTCACCAAGTCAGATAGTTTTTTAATTTGTAAAATTTGGATAAATATCCTATATGTTGCTCGAGGATATAAACTATTACCATTCTAAATGTCATCTAAATCCATCCAGTAGATTTCACGTGATTGAAGAACAAATTAACAGACAGACACTATTTATAAAATATGTGCCATGTACCGAATTCGCTCTGTTACAGTTTTATTATGTGTATAGCTAATATTGATAATAACACAATTATAGCAAAACAAAATAATTTAATACACAATACCATACTATAATAATAATATGGTAACGTTGTAATAATGTAATTTCGAGAACGGGATGAGATATGAATGCATTTTATTGATTATAATCGTCTTATTTTATTATATACAGGAACGCATAGAAGCTAGCTAGCTATAGCAACTTACCACCAATCTGTTCTAATAGTTATGTAAATAAATATAAACCTATGAATATTTTCACAGTGACCAAAATATCGTATTTTTCAGAGTAGCTTAGAGTTAATTTTAATATTTAAATAGCAAAAAAGGTCGTGCTCGAGACGGAGAGCGCTCTTTTGTGCCAATTTGTCGTCACGAGGTAAGAGTCGCGAAAATTAGTTAGGGAATGTGGTATTTTTATTAAAACATTATTAAATTTGCTGTTTCAATGAAAATATATAGGTTATAACTGGCCGGCATGTTGAACAATGTGAGACTGAATGGGCGCATGGAGCAGATGAAAAATGCACCAAGTGTAGATACTATATCGGTTTCGTTATATGTATATGTTATGCATAATACTCTCTCTGGATACATATGGCTCTAACATTAATAACGTTGTGAAGCGAGTTGAATTCATTCATAGGTACGTTGTATCGTCAACATTTTCTACGTGTTACGTTGGTACTGCAATATACATGACGTTGCTACGTTATTAAATCACTTCCGAATATCTAGTTTAAAAATGCAACCACAACTCTATCGCCTGTATTTACGTGAGTGATATAAACGATGTAGCGGTTTATCGACACAGAACAAAAAGGTTAAAATATATTTTATATTATGTATACATAAAATATATTATAATAATGAAACGAATTGATAGTATTATAATATTGGCTCTGGATACATATGTCTCTAACATTAATCACGTTGTGAAGCGAGTTGAAATCATAGGTAACATTTTCTACGTGTTACGTTGTTACTGCAGTATGCATGACGTTGCTACGTTAGTTAAATCACTTTCGAATATCTAGTTAAAAATGCAACCATAAATCTGTCGTTTGTGTTTACGTGAATGATATAAACGATGTAGCGGTTTTTTATATTATGTATATATAAAATATTTTATAATACTGAAATGAATTTATAGTATTAGAAATTCTAACCGAGCGAAAGTCTCATAAAAAATCAAGAATTAACTGTGCCTTCTAAACGTCATTGTGAAGTGACCTTTAGAAGGTAAAGTTTTCTGTAAAACTGTAATCTAAGTATTTTTAATTTTTTATGTGACGTTCATGCCATTAAAAGGAAATAATTCTCCTTATCAATTAAAGTTTAATAACTATTACAAATAAGGGGATATTTAATTCTTTATGTAACTAAATAAAATATATAGAAACAATGTATAGTTTCACTATTAAATATATATATTTAAGCAAACATTTTATAGAATATTTTGTATGTATTTAATTGGAACATAATTAAAACTTAATTATACAATATATAAAAATAATTATTTGTTAATTGAAGAACGTATAACTCGCAGTTGGAATTTAATTTTTTATATATTTGCCCGAAGGAAATGATTGTAGTTTCATAAATTTGTACTAAATTTTGTTCTCTCCATCAACCCCTAAAAGGAATAAAGTCGTTGAAAACAACTTGTACTGTATATAATTACGTAATATATTTATATAAAATCTTTAAATGAAAAGCTTTGTCTGAACCTTAAGGCACAATCCTTTGTGTGTAATGGATATTATCGTAAGTAGGAAGAGATATTTTTGGCAATTATTTCGTATGTTTGTTTGTAACTCCGCTATCTAATATCGTTTGGGATTTCCGGGGTGTATCCCACTTTATGATTGTCGATGAAGGTACCTACTAAATATTGTCCAACATTATAGGTATGTAAGCTACCATTCAGTATTCCATTCGGTTGGAATTAAATTATGATCGCGAAAGATTGTTCACCAATTTGAATAGGTATTTTTAACCTAAGATTACATTTTTATTCAGCGATCTCAAACATCCTTGACGCAATTTAGATGTTTGAAAATTTCCCAGTAAAATCTTAATTTTGCTTTATTGAATAGAAAGTTTTAATAAAAATTGTCCTTGGCTATTCGTGATCAGATAAATTTCATTAATAAAGATTCTATTTGTGTCAGTGTTTCTGGGTACAGTTTTTTACTTTTATTTGTGATTGTACATATACCTAATAATATTTTCGCATTTGTTGTTAATTCAGACTACAAATTGATTTTTTTGAATTTAACAAGAAAATTTATTTCCTAGATGTCCAGAGAAAAGGTTTTGGGAAGCTAGATATTTTTTTTCTAATAAGGAGCGTTTTTGTAAATATTGTTAACAACTCTCAACGTCAGTCCCCTGTTTATCTCACTATTATGTACACTCGCCGAGAAAAAACTAAACGTTAATTATTAAATTTGCTTGATTCCAAAAATAAAAAAAAAAAATTACACTTTTTTATCAATAAATTGGAACAGTTAATTTCCCTAAATAAATAATATGATTTGAGACATATATCCCTAATTTGATTGACGTATCAACTTTGTCATGTAAAATAAGTTAATTTATGTGTATTGTGTTAATGTTGAACCGTGCACTTAATAACTTCGGGGTGGCTTAATAATATATTTCCCTACATATGGCATATTCTCAGAGTTTCGCGTCTCAAAAGGAATAACGCAAGCTTTATAATCATATTATATAATATAAAATATACACACATGTTTGTCTGTCCGTCAATCACTATTTATCTGGGAAACCGCTTGACGTGGACAATTTAATTAGGCGTATTAATAAAGCATTTCAATCCTCTTATATTTCGAAAGCTAAAAACTTAATTAAGTAATTGAAAAGCAATTCTTAAAATTCCGAGTATAAAATAGGGGTTTCAAAAATATTTTTGTCTTCATTTTAAATAATATATTTTCCGAGATTTACTGAAAAAATTGAAAAAATATATTTATCTCCCTTATTTCTTTAACTACTGAGCTTAAAATTATGAAAAATAGGGCTTTCTGAAACCTACGCAAAGGTTATAAAAAAGTGATAACGATGATTCCTCATGTTATAGTTTTGAGATATTTACTATTAAATATATAAGTTTTCTGGTAACCTACTGTTTTATATATATATATATATATATATATATATATATATATATATATATATATATAAGCATATATATATATGTCCGCCCTACTTAATTATATTAGATATTGTTGAATATTTATTTCTACGAAAAAAATAGGGTTTTTTGAAAACAAATGAGGTATAGAACCTTCGGTATGCGAGCTAAGATGGCACTAAAGTTTTTTTTATTAACAGTCATATGTCAGTCATATGTCAATTTCTTAAAATTCAAAGCAAACTATTGTCATAATTTTTTCTTATGTGAAAAATGCCCAAATCTTTTCTTATTCAGATAACAGAAAAATACAATTTATACTTAACACCTTGATATATTATAACTAATCAATACTAAATACCTGACATTAAATTGCATATCATTCTATCCAATTGTGTTTTCCTCCTTTCTGATTATGTCATTTAATTATAACATTTTCTTGGATGTGACTTTATATATTTTGACGTCATCGGTACCGTACTGCGTCGTTAACTGCGGCGTATTAACTACCTGACCTTCCTTTTAATACTTCGTAAAGCTATGTTGAACTTTAACCATCGATTCTTATCGACAGAGGCAAGAATGGGTGAATATCGATAAGTATCTTTAGCAAACGTTGATCGCGGTGATGATATAGTGGAACCCTTGCATACTACCACATACACGTAGTTGGCAATTTATAAATGCTGTATCGATAAGAAAACACCGGTAGTCTGTGGCGTGCGAAATAGAGATTGAGCGACGTTTTATGGTTTCATTGTTTAACTACTTACGAATATATGAATATTTTTTGTTTTTTTCTAAATTCTATCAAAAATTTCAAACTTTAAAATAATATTTGCCATCATCGCGAATAATGGAACGAATAAAATGAAATGTGATTTTTTTTAAATGAGGGTCACGTAAGTGCTAAAAAGTTTTACGGTCAAGAATGAAAATCAATGAAAAATCTAAAGTATTCGAAACGATGTATTGACTTTAAAAGTAGCCGCAGAATAATAATAAAAAAGAAGCAGTTTTGAGCTTGAAATTGTTGAAATGAAAACTTATATAGTTTATATATATATATATATATATATATATATATATATATATATATATATATATATATATATATATATATCGTGACCATAAAGGTCGCTCGTAACTAAATGAGGATTCTAATACTTCGACAATTGGACCTATTATTGCAATGTGTTTTCTGTATTGTTAAAAAAATTAATATTGCGAATCATACTTTTATGATTCATATTAATATATTTTAAGTACACTAGCAAACTTAGTCGCACAGTAATTTCCATCAACGTTATTTATACATACTTAAGAGTACTGTTAATAGCTGCAAAACTAATGAAGTTGGATTAATCGAAATTTAAAAAAAAATTAATTTCAAAGTACTTAATAAAATCTATTTTTTGGGTTCCACATTTTTACATAATCCTGTTTGGAAATGAGGAACTCTTTGGAGCTCTTTGGAGGTCTTTGGAGCTTAAAATTTCTGAAATGGAGTTAAAAAATTAAAAGTGAAAATAGAACCTAATTTCATTTTAAAAGACTTCCTAACGATACCACAAGCAATGAGTACGTTAATTTTTGTTGTACGCTCTTCTTAATAAGCGAAACTTGAAAAATAACAAAACATTTCTTTGCTATATATAATTTAAGAATTTTTATAAAATGTCTACTTCTTAATTAATATATATTAATAGGAATTTAAGAAGTAGGTCGTCGTCGTGATGTGATGGGTTGATCACAAGGCTTTTGACGAGAAGAAGTCGTTCGTCGAGCTGAGCCGGACTGGTGTTATGGTTGGCTGTAAGAGATTGCTCTCGTAGTCGTCAATAAGTCTGCCATATGTATCAATTAGATACATTAAAAGTGGATAAATAAATAAACCGTCTTATCACCGTGGTGTGTTGGGTTGATCATAAGGCATATGGCCTTTGAGTGTGTGACGCACCGCGGGGATGGGCGTTCAATTCCCGGCCGTTTATTGAGCGGGGCTGGACTGTTGTTCTGGTTAGCTATAAGAGATTGTTTTCGTAGCAATAAGGCATATAATATATATATATATATATATATATATATATATATGTATCAATTAGATCCATCCATATATATAAATTAGATACATTAAAGTACACAAATAAATAAATAAATAATAAGCAAACTTTGAAAAGTTGGAGAAAACTTTTTGCTATATAATATTTGATATTTTTATCTGAAGCTAAAAAAACTTACAAATTTTAATGCACGTAAGTCGAAAACTGTAAATATCCGCCACGATGGTGTGACAGACGGAAAAACACATAAGGACATGATGAAATTATAAACTTTCCACGTGCGTCTATTGTATTCCAAAAATATATTAAACAAAAAAGAACAGAATAAAGATTTCCCAAAATGTCTCTTACCATTTTCCAATATATTACCTAGGTAATTCTTTCATTCTAGTATATAATTGTAAATCTACAATTTTTCTATTTTTGTCTATTTACACTGTTACATAGCAATACTCCGATTTGAATAAATTAAGACGGCAAGAGAGCATAAACGAAAACCTGTTAGTAATGAACTGTTCGAAATACAGACGACGGTCATGTATACACTTCTATTTGGATATCTAATCTTCTTTCATCTAGTTTCACCGCGCACATCTGTAATCTCAGCAATTTGAATAGCGACATTCACCAGATCAACTTTCACACCGTAAATTCTAAAAAAAACTGTCGTCTCACAAAGACTTACCTTTGTTTTATAATTAAAAATATGATCTTATAATTAAAATTATTATTTTGTAATTAATTATAGTTCAGTTAAAATTGTACTATCTCATGATGCCCGCTCGTTTTTGTTGTACTTTTTAACATTTATCAATATCTTGTTGAATTAGTTTAGGTATATTGTTTACTTTTTGATAACTTCAAAAATATTCATAAGTTAACGGTTGTTCATAAATATTTATAATAAAAAAAAATTCATAAGGGTGCTTACATCTTCTTACCGTATCATTCAATTAAGAAAAATATTCATTTATTGCGATTTATTGCTTTTCAAAAGGTATAAAATTTATTATCCAATGGTGTAAGTAACTTAATCTAAAATTGACCGCAATTTTGTTGATCAATCTCCAGCTTGCCCCACAAATATTCCTATAGCTCATCGATTATGCGACGTACATTACTGTCCTGTATACTAACATTTTTCGTAAGAAACTATCTAAACATTACTATAAATTGCATCGAAATACATCCAGCAAAATTTGTGTTACAAACGAACATACAAAGATATAAACACTTCACACTGCCTTTTATAAATGTACGTATCTATAAGCTTAGTACGTCATTTGTATTTGTTAACATTACATATAGTCGAGTATTTGTGTATTGATGCTGAATAACACTTTAAAGTTATTGTTTCATATTTCATAAAGGGAGCTTGACTATGCTGGTATTCTTAGAAATGATCAGCAGATCGTGCAAGTGTCGTTTTACGTCTCTCATGCACGCCCCGCTCTGTCACGACATTTAAGCGTGATGGCGGCGGTTTAGGTTCCTTTCCGTAATCGTGTGTTGATATTGCCACGGCATGCTGTTTTAAGTAGCATAGATATTCATATATAAAAGCAAGTTATCCATTCGTATAAATAGCAATAAAAATTTTATTTGCATTTTTGTGAATTAAAGTTAATACAGTCAAATAACAATAGTTTTTTCGAGGTATGATTTTGAGAATTTGAGATTATTTAGATAGTATATGGTCAGTTGAAATTATGTTTATTTCTTCTGAAATGTAGGAATTTATAGCAAATGTATACGTGGGATAATATAAAATTGTAACGGTATAACAATGTGTGATGATCAAAACTTTTAATGAGGCTACAAAAAAATAAACAGAAGACAAATGCGCTACTGAGGAATCGGTTAAAAAGTAAAGATATATCTTAAAAATTTAAATGAAATTTCATAGCCATAAATTATATTAAAAAAGGATTTATCGAAAATATATTATATCAAATACTCTTGTCCTCCATATACCTACATATTTCTGGAGGTTGAGTATATTTGTACATAGTTACCCTACTGGTCATAGACACCCTACTGGTCAACCTACGTTGCACATTGCTGTTTGTGGCAAAGAATTTATAAACTATCTAATATAATACGGCACTATGGTGACTGCTCCTAAATATATTATTTTTAATAAAATATGTCAATATAAGCTAAAACCGGCTGTGAAAAAATAATATAAATTCATTAAAAAAAAGCGAGTTCTTCCAAATTTCTCAACTTATAAATTTAATGATGGAGATACAGTGGGATATCTCCTTGTCTCATTCGCTCTCACATAATACAATGAACGTTAATCAAAATGACGTCACAATGTATTATTGCCATCCTTGTTAAAACGTTTAGTTTAAACCATTATAAATCGGTCAATTCTAAATTCGATAAATTTTTAAGATTTGTATTATTTTTTTCACTTTTCATCGGAACGTGTGTTTAAATTATGATTATATATAATTTATTCCATCCTAGTATGTTAATATTTCTAAGATTATAACAGGTTGCTGTGTTAACAAACACATAACCAAAAAATAATAATTTCATTGAACTGACGACCTTGTGCGCACTGACCGGACGCTTAAAATGCAGCCGCCATTAATTCAATGTCTCGTGATCATTTGATAGCGGCGAGATGTTTGAGCACTTTCCATTTCGGCGAGTTTCGAGCGCCAACTTTCGCGCGTCAGACGGCGGCCAGCGAGACGTATCGTGACCTCATGCTTGGTTCGATGACTTATCGACTGCTACCCGTACTTGGACTTGCAGTTCGAGTTCATCGGAACGGAATATTTTATCATACACCTATACGTGTACGAAGTTTAGTTTGAAGATATTTTTGAAAATATTTCAAGTTTCGAATCGATTCCAAAAATACCTCAGTGGTGGGAGCAGGGTTACCATATGTAAAATGACTTTTCCCGGCACATTTCTACTACTATGTCTATAACTACCAGTGATTTAAGAAAAACAAATTAGTTTGACCCAACGAAAGGTTTTTTTGAACCCAAAAAAAAAAATTCAGGTTAATAAAAATAAATAAAAAAGTTGTTTTCTTTTGCCAAAATACGAAGTGAACTTTTTAATAAAGTTTATTGCCTTGTTAAATAATTATAAGTAATTTTAATATAAAAACAGTCGTTATGTTAATCACATTTATTCAAATTACTAAAAGCTAATACTAATATTTGGCAAAAGAAATTTTTCTTGCAATAATTAATCTTATCTAATTTCAACTCGAAGCTTAACTTTCGTAGTTTGACATTGACAATAATATTTAGTTTATTATCTAAATGTTTTGATTTAGTTATTTTAATAAGATGAAGTTGAATTCTAACTCTTCGCAATTTATTTGAATTTAAAATTATGCCTTGATTTGATCCATAACCATGCGATTCCGATCTTTCCATTGATCAATCTGGCAAAATGTAATGCAGCTATGGCATGTATACGAAAAAGGCCAACAAAGACAATTTTGAAGAATTACCATAATTTTGTACTGGACACGGGACAATATCACAAATTCCGGGATAATTCCGGAAATCCCGGATATCTGGAATCTCTAAGTGGGAGGGATGGGGGGAGGGTAAGCCTGGCTTGTTGAATAGAACACAGTTTAACCATTATTCAAGTGAAGGTGACCCCGAAATATGTTAGGCGAAGTTGTTGCTGTTGTTATGTACATTATACCAAATTATGACGTTAATTTTTTAAACGGAAACTTCCTTAGCAACGTCCTAGTCATTCTGTCACGAGAAAATTGTGTAACGCTTGAGAAAACAGATGCCGAACGCATCCGACGGGCGGCGGATTTGACCGAGCTCTAACAACATAACGGTCGCAAATATCAAAAAGTTTATTCAAACGCTAATCTGTCGATGAATAGGCAGATCGCCACCGATTTTCGTGAATTTAGTCTTGTGGAAGGTCTAATGCAAAAATTTGTAAGCGATTGTGTTATTATCATTTTTAGTTAATAGCGCCGAGTGAACTTTTATTAAGTGCGTTCGTATTAGTTAGTAAAATGATCAGAAGAACACGATAACCATACTCCTAGATAATTAACGATTATTATAAATTATTAGCTAACACGAACAGTTAAAGAAGTTTCACTTCTTCTGTGATTTAATGTGGTTTATTCAACTTATATAATATCTGAAAGCTTCTTGCTAAATTCAAAATTTGTTTTCTTTTGCAACAATTATTTAAATTATTTATATAACATCAGAAAGCAAAAGTGTTTTTTTGCTTTCTGATGTTATATAAATAATTCAAAACATGTGAAATTTGATTTATTTTCGAACTCGAGAATGATGATATATATAAGTACCAATCACGGATCGAATGGGTGGAAGTTCGTTTCTAGTGAATCTACATCTCCTTGCTTTTCATTATCTCTTCTTCCATGGGGACCACTGCCATAGAAATTATGACATATGAGCCATCATCAGTGAAGCTATTTAAAATCGTAAAGTAATGATAATGTCATTATGTCGGTTGTATAGGCCAATTATAATAAAACGAATTTGTTAATCACGAGCAGAACTCGTACTACGAGGGTTAGTGCGCATTTAGGGCCTTAAAGTTAACATTTAAGGGTTTGTAATATGTCTATTAAGCTATTTATAAATATTGATTTTTCACAACGTTAATACATTGCCTGCTACGTATTTCACTGACGTAAAAGTATGGTGCGTTATTTATAACATTTAGAATCATTGCTGTAGATTTCCTACAATGCTTGTATAGATTTATAAAAACTCCATTTTTTAATAATTTTGGGTTAGCAGTTTCGGAAACAATGGGGAAGCATATAGCTTTTGCAATATCTTTGAAGATATACCACCTAAAATTATAAAAGAAAGCCCTTTCAGACACCATACCAAATATGTAGTTTAAAAAAATGTTTTTCCTAATTTTAGGTTAGCAGTTTCATTAAAAATGGGGGAGGGCATATCTTTTGCAATATCTTTGAGGATATACCACCTAAAATTATGAAAGAAAGCCCTTTCAAACGATACCCCACACCATATATGGAATTTTAAAAAATTGGGTACTTAAATTGCATCCCTCTAAAATGCCAATAAGAATATTTTTGAGCATCAATCTATATATGTGCGGTTTTATATGTTTTATTACTTATATGTTTATATACCATATACTAATATATACTTATATGTTTATATACTTTAATATGTTTATATACCAAATTTAAAGTTTCTACGTCAACCGGTTTCTGAGAAAAATAGCTGTGACAAACGGATAGACACGTGGGTGATTTTAAAAGGATTTGTTTTTTTTTATTTTTGAGGTATGGAATATTTAAAAGGACCTATTGAGGCTCTATAAAGTAAATGGCACTAAATTTCCTATAATTTTTGTTAAACAATTTTTGTGAATATTGAATATATTTGGCGTTAATTTTTGTAGAAATTCATTATTCACAATTAATTGAAACTACGTGATGTAGTATTATTTCTACTATCTTTAATTCCTTTACCACGACCTAGGTTTCGTTGTATTACAACATCTTCAGGTGGGATATTAGCAAAGATCTTTGCTAATATCCCACCAAAGATCTTTGCTAATATCCCACCTGAAGATGTTGTAATACAACGAAACCTAGGTCGTGGTAAAGGAATTAAAGATAGTAGAAATAATACTACATCACGTAGTTTCATTTAATTGTGAATTTTTGTGAAATTAACATTTTACGACATATATTGCATGGACAGTTTTAAAAACATTTTTTGCAAAATAATCAAATTAAGTATTTATCGTATTTGAAGATATATAATGGAAATTCTGTAAAATACTAATTTTTTCACAATTTTATTTAAACTTTTATTATTATTATTATTAATAGAAAATTTATAAGATTTAATATAATTTCACAGACAGTATCAACTTGGCCAATTTCTCAACATTTAACAATATTGTCAATGAATTTTACTGGACTATCTAAAATATAGTTAATACCAATAATTTTGAATACAATGGTTGTCGAAATATTTACTAGGATGATTCGATTCCCGGGTAAATGGGAAATTGAAATTGAAAAATTTGTATTAATTTTAATAACATAGATACAAGTAACGGCATAGGAAAGTCATATATATATATATATATATATATATATATATATATATATATATATATATATATATATATGGAAGATTGCCTAGTAAAAAAATAGCAGCACGAAGGTGTAGAGACGAACGATGCTCGTGAGTCAGAAATGCCTGTAATATCAAAATGTCTCTGACAGTTGCTATGACATCACGCGTGTCAAGCTGTTTGACCTCTAGTCGCGCAGCTCCGGGGCTTCGACTTATCTGCTTAACTACTCAATCCCCGTCGCGTGCTCATTCACCCGGTCACGTCATACTCATTTAATCGTCTTTTTTTTAAGAGCGGCATTGACACAAGACCAAATCCGCTTTAACAGCTAAATTTTGAAGGTCTTTAACCGACATACAATTTTGTTCATAAGCATTAGGCGCCCTACATAAGTCAAAAGATTTAAAATGAATGTTATGTTGCTACAAAATGAAACAAAATATATATCTTAACGATGTGCTTTATTTATAATTTCAATATTTAGTTGAGTCTCTTGAGCTTTTATCACGGCAGCTGTACTTTTCGTCACTAACTGGCGACGCTTTTCCGCATTTTCTATTTTACTCCATTTATCTTTCTAAACTTTTTTCCCTATCTTTCCCTTCAACATTCCCAAAAGTATTCAATGGGATTAAGGTCTGGAAATGGTGCATGCTATTCTAAAATGTCAAACCCATTTTCGTTCATTCAACAAAGTGACTGCAGACATATGGCGTTAAACTGTTGGAATTTGAGGTCATCTATATTTCTGTCAACCAAAACTCTCGCAAAGGATGGCTCCAGAGAATTTTTAATTATATATTTCGTTCTGTTTATGAGCTCTCACGTATGACAATTTCGCCAATCCTTCTGGCTACTATGGAGCCTTAGATCACGATTTATTTATTTATTCATTTATCAAAAAACCCTATGTCCAACTTCCAAATTATCGGAAAGAACTGGATATGTACAAACACTAAAAGTACAACAGTTTACAGTAGACAAAACGTAAATAACAATTAATAAAACACATATTAATTCAAATTAAACATAAAACTAACTAACTATTAAACATGAAATACCAACTCCACAACCGCATTCTTAAAGCGGTCAATGGAGTAGAAAAAAATATCATGATTAAGCGTCTCTCGTAGTACCACGTTAATTAACATAAGTACGTGAAAAACTATTGAGCATTGCAGCATATTAGTGCACGCTCTAGGGAGATGAAATAAACTATGATTCTGTCCTTTCACGTAACAGCCAGGAGCATAACGCGTTACCAAATCCAAGACCGAGGAGTTATCGATATAATTATTTTGTAATTTAAGAAAACGATGTTCTAACTGATTTCACTGTTGGTATTCGTATTTCACTGTTGGTGCTACGTACCCTACATATAGGGTGCAGCGAAGGTTCCCAATACCTAAATTAAAACCTGTTGAGCCCGAGTGGAACTAATACTGCAAGATTTCACTGTTGTTATTCGTATTTCACTGTTGGTGCTACGTACCCTACATATAGGGTGCAGCGAAGGTTCCCAATACCTAAATTAAAACCTGTTGAGCCGGAGTGGAACTAATACTGCAAGATTTCACTGTTGTTATTCGTATTTCACTGTTGGTGCTACATACCCTACATATAGGGTGCAGCGAAGGTTCCCAATACCTAAATTAAAACCTGTTGAGCCCGAGTGGAACTAATACTGCAAGATTTCACTGTTGTTATTCGTATTTCACTGTTGGTGCTACGTACCCTACATATAGGGTGCAGCGAAGGTTCCCAATACCTAAATTAAAACCTGTTGAGCCCGAGTGGAACTAATACTGCAAGATTTCACTGTTGTTATTCGTATTTCACTGTTGGTGCTACGTACCCTACATATAGGGTGCAGCGAAGGTTCCCAATACCTAAATTAAAACCTGTTGAGCCGGAGTGGAACTAATACTGCAAGATTTCACTGTTGTTATTCGTATTTCACCGTTGGTGCTACGTACCCTACATATAGGGTGCAGCGAAGGTTCCCAATACCTAAATTAAAACCTGTTGAGCCCGAGTGGAACTAATACTGCAAGATTTCACTGTTGTTATTCGTATTTCAGTGTTGGTGCTACGTACCCTACATATAGGGTGCAGCGAAGGTTCCCAATACCTAAATTAAAACCTGTTGAGCCCGAGTGGAACCGAAGCTTTCGAAAGCTTTTGGCGCGAGATGCCGGATCAAACTGAACAGACAAAAAAGAAAAAAGTCTAAAGATTTTTTTTAATTTAGAAATTTAAAAATAGTCGATCCCAAACATTGAGGATTATTTTTCAACACAATGTTCATTGTATTTATAAATAAATGGATTGCAAGATGTATCAAGGTGCTTGAAGACTTCGTTTTGGTGCATGTTTTCGTTAAGTTAATCTGGGAAATTCAAATGCATTTCCACCTAAGATTTGCAAATATGTTAATATTGTATCTTCTTGTTTTTTATATTTAAAATTTGTTAATTTTCCTCTTATTTGAATGTTAAATGCTTAATGAAAGAAAACTACGAATTTAGTTGGAAAATTGTAACAAATGATTCGTTGCAGAAATAGCCTCACTTGTTCCCTCGCGGTTTGATTCCTGCATGAAGAATTTTAATGACCTCACGGTAATTAAAAATTTAATTGTTACCAATACTGAGTTCAGATGTAGTATTTGTGCTCCTATATGCCAGATTCAGGAAGCTATGTTTCGTTTATTATTGAGTTTTTGATTATATGCACCTCCTGTCTTTTTTAATGTGGTCATATAATTAACTTTCTTTTTATTTTGTCTCCTCTTATCAATAATCATATGTCTGTGTACTTACAGAGTGCAAAATCGATTTTATGTTGTACACTGACTGAAATTAACTTGGAATTATATGATCGAGCTACGGTTGATGCGAGAGAGGTGCGTTGCGAGCCGACATCGTCTAGACTTTCTCGCCATAATAGGCTGCTCGCTGCTCGTGTCAGCCTGTTTCCTATTGAATATTCATTATTTATATTTTTTATGAGTATTTATCTTATAGATAGACAAGTCAAGAAAGTGATGGTATCGAAGACCTCAAAGCAGGTCGCTCTAAAAATATGATTACTCCAATTACAACTTCAACAACAGGTTCAAATACTTGATGGATTATTTTAACCATTATATAAGTTATTATTAGTTTATATACTCTAAAGTATCCAATTGATACATATAGCGGACTTATTGCTACGAGAGCAATTTCTTACAGCCAATCAGAACACCAGTCCTACCCCGCTCGACGAACGGCTGGGAATCGAACCCGGATCTTCGTGGATCAACACACCAAGACGACGACAATATTTTGTATTATACTGTCGTCGCCGTGGTCATCGTCGACGATTATTTATTGTAGGAATTAATAATTAATCGTTAAAATTAAAGCCAAATGCAGCGATGGCGTTCCATCATCACTGAACTAGGTGGAAAATAACGTGAATATAAATGAACATTGAACAGTATTTTGAAGATTAAGTGGACTATTTCGTCTAAGTACACTTTGGGAGCTTTTCAGCATTATTTTTACTAAAACAGGGTGTTCATTTCATTTTTCTTTTCGCCCTTAACAATGCTAAGAAATTAAAACGAAGTCGCGTACTAAAGCTCTGCGATGTTTTGTAATTCCTTCTGGACACTCTCGGCACCTTCATTATCATAATATAATAATAATGGCGACAAATACAGCTATTAAACATATTTATTGCTCCCGCCGTGGCCCGAGAAGGAGGTTAGGCGAGGTGGAGCGGTGGAGCGGCATAATGAGGCGGCAGCGGCAGAGCGGTACAGAGGATCGCTCCTCGAGAAGACAATAAATGTCTGCTTTTATATTTTAAGGAGTCGAGTAAGCGATGGTTGCTGTGTTGATTCAACGAGTTTCTGGAATCGATGTTTATTTTGAGATGCCGATTTTGACATGAAGTTATAAATATAACTGAAAAGAATGGATTCCGTAATTGCTGTATTTTTATGCGCTGTCATTTTTTTGTAAATATTTTTATGCGCTGTCATTTTTTGTAAATATTTTCGTAAGCTTTTTGCAGCTGTTTGTGTATCGGTATTGTGTGAATAAAGACGTTCAAAATAAATTCAATGCAATTGAACTTATATCTTCGAGTAACATGGGTTAGCTTGAATTTTCAACATAAAGTAAATACAAAAACGATCAAGTTTGCACGTGCCTTTTTCTATCTAGTTTGAAGTCAAATTATTTTATTCATCACTCCGGACTTCTTAGCGGAATAAATATTTAATAATACTTAATATAATTTACTAGGCGGGATTCATTATGGTGAATATATCAAAAACTATGGCATTTAGAATCATTGTTATAGTTTTCAACGTATACATTATAGTGAATATCTCAAAAAGTATAGCATTTAGAATCATTGTTATAGTTTTCAACGTATACATTATAGTGAATATCTCAAAAACTATAGGATTTAGAATCATTGATATAGTTTTCAACGTATACATTATAGTGAATATCTCAAAAACTATAGCATTTTGAATCATTGTTGTAGTTTTCAACGTATACATTATAGTGAATATCTCAACATCTATGGCATTTTGAATCATTGTTATAGTTTTCAACGTATACATTATAGTGAATATCTCAAAAACTATGGCATTTAGAATCATTGTTATAGTTTTCAATGTATACATTATAGTGAATATCACATTAATAAGAATATACATTATTGTGTTAGTTTTCGTTCAACCTTTGCGTCGGTTACTAAAAACCCTGTTTTTCAGTAGTTTCGTAAATAAGAGTGAGGTGAAGTATTTTTTGCATATTTTTCACTATATTTTTGAAGGTATACTGCCTAAAATTATAAAAAAAATATTAATTTAAGATATCTTATAAATGCTCAATAAAAATGTGTCGAGTTCTTAATCCTTACCTCTGTCATTCACATACCTCCATACGTTTCCATATAAACAGTTTTAAAATTTATTTATTGAGATATGTTTGGGTCAATATGCTTTATAAGTATGCCAAATTTCAAGATTTTACTTTAAGCCCTTTCTGAAGAAAACGGTTGTGACAGACGGACACGTGAGTTATTTTATGAGGGTTCCGCTTTTCCTCCTATTCTACGGAAAATTACAAAATATTAAAAAAAATAAGAATGCTGAAACTATAAATGTGTGTTTATATTCGGTTGTCAATGATCATTATGTAATATTTTAGCCATAAAAACGTATATATTCATTAAGTGAAACCCTACGTAATCAAATGGTTTTATTATGAGTTTATATGTAGAACATTTTCCGAAAGTTTTACCAGGGTATCAAGTAAAGCCAACACAATTATTTTTCATTGCTGTTCGTTTATTTGAACGGCGCGAAAAAATAACTGGATCGATTTGAAAAGAATCTTCATAACAACGATCCTCGGTGTTCATACCTCTAAATAAATCTAGGCTTACTTTGGTTCCGTTCCAGAGTTTCTTCACAGTAAGACACACTGGAACGGAACGCACTCCATGTGCGTGTGTTTAATGCCCGCTGAATAGAGACTGCCAAGATTAACACAGCGATTCAGTTTAAAGTGCAGGCTCAAACAGGCGGTTTAAACTTTGCCAGCAGAGGAAAAAAAATCCCTGCAAAAACTTAAACGAGTCAAGCCGTTAACTCTATCTACGGGTTCTAACAAAGAATGTGTCCAAGTATTATGTGAGTCAAGTTAATTTCAAAATGTTAAGTTTAACACGTTAATATATGTATACATACTAAGTTAGATGCACAGAATGAATAATTGTATGAATAATAGATACGCTCTTTAGTTACTCCTGTATAACCGATTTCCAATTTTCCAATTTTTTTTCCAACTTTCAATGAACTAGAAAGGTTTTTAAAAAGATTCAAAGAATGTTAGATGTATTATATGTTCGAATCGCTCGAGAGCCGTTTCTACATCTTATGAATCCTTGTCTTTTCCTATGATACATTATATTATGCAACTAATGCCGTAACCTACGATACAAATCTTTATTATATTATTCTATTTTGGTCTACTTTAAGGAACTATACGCCAGTTCTCAACTGTTAAAAAAACATTGTCAAAACTCTAATTCCAACGAAAAAATTAAATTTATTTTTTAGGATTCTTTATCTTAACAAAAATGGAACCCTTATAAGATCACATGGTCCTTCCGTTCGTCTGTCTGTCAAAGCCCTTTTTCTCAGGAAAAAATGAATATTGTATACTATATCGTGTCTATGACGTCACATTGCTGTAAAAAATTCAAGATTTTTGGTTCACGTAGCAAACAAATATGGCTCTTTAAAGATGATTGTTTTATTCATACAATAGTATTTATATAGTTGTATAGATACTTACTGATCATCAAAATTTGGAGAAAAAGATGGCATAATGGGAGGTTTATAGCATAAATAAATTCAAAATTCAGTGATTTTATGTGGAATTATACATTTTTGTAAATAGTTTGTTTTTACGGCAATGAAAACCAATATTTATAAATGGTTTAATTAGAAATACTATACGTACTTAAATATCTATAAGTGCCTAAATGTCTACGGAACCTTTGTAGTGCAAATCCTACTCGTGATTGACATTTTTTTACAGAAACACGCTTCACATAAATTCAGTTTGTTGTACAATGTCAGCAGTGTGAATAATGAACATATTCTTTGTTACACTTGTTGTCGAACTAAGTACGTTAACTATATGTTATATTACTTATATCACCGTTTATAATATTACTTATATCACCGTTTATAATATTACTTATATCACCGTTTATAATATTCGTTATATTTCAGCGATGGCTAATTCTGCATTTCTTAAACAAATACGAATTTACTTCAGCCAGGGCTTATGATCTTACCACGCTTATCCGACATCTCTCTCCTCTTTCCTCTTGTCTTATCTCCTTTAAATAATCTCTTTTGCTTCCCATTGAATTCACTGCATCTTACTGGATTTCATATTTTGAGATAAATATACTGAATTTATATCTTTAAACTTATTTACAAAATCGGAAAAAAAAATACACGAAATTAAACCTTTTGTTCAAATAAATTTAAAGAACTGTGTATAATAATGAATGTTTTGTATTTACTTTTTGTTTCCACGTTGGAATGTTCAATTATCTCTAATTTATTTGTATTCACATATTTGGATACTCATTTATGGTAATATTAATAGAAATATTTGGTGCGATCACTTGTCAGGGAATTATAGTAGACGCAATCTATTTTAATAGAGGCTTATCCTTGCCTGATTTACAGCGGCGCCTCTTTCGAAACAGACAGTCGGAATGACCGCAAACTGCTTCCGCGTCGTTTTTAACAATTATTAATATCGTCCAAGTAGGAAGTTGGTAGGTGGGGATAACGCGGTTGGAACAAAAATCCGACGCTCATCTTCGGACGCAAGAGCGAGATGGCATCGTTTATCTGGGATCTATAACAATGGTCGCACTGTATGGCCAAAGCAAACGTCTTCGAACGTAAGAACGGGACGGCACGACGTATGTCGGATGCAGAACAATAGACGTAGAAGGTTCGATGACCTGCGTCGGTTTCGCTGCTCACACACAGCTCGCTATCTCTATTCGACCACGCGTGACGTAATCTGTCATTGGATACGGTACCCCAGTGGAGAGGTGTTGTAACTGGGTTTTGTGGGCGAAACTTTTTAGTCATAATTGATATATATTTTTTAATAAATATAAAATAGTAGCGGTCAGTGCCTACACTAGTAACAAAAGTGATGATCCGAATCGATTGATCGATTTTTACAATTATTTTATATTTGTTGTCATAAACAGATATTAATATGTGTTTGTTAGTATTTAAAAGCATTACTACTATTTGTGTGTATTTTTAAAAAATAGAACTTTGGAATGATTATTCTTTGAAATTATTATTTTCTGAAAATATTCTCAATGAAAAGGAATTTCTGTAATAATTTTTTTTTTCATAATCTTTTCAAATTTGATTGAATTTTCGAGTGTTTTATAATTTAAATCATAAATGCGCTGGACGCTATCAAATTCAAATCTGTATTGATAGCGTCCAGCGCATTATGATTTAAATTGTAGGAAGTCAATATCGAATTCAATCATATAAACGTTAATAATTCGAAGTTAAATAAAAACCAGTATAGTACGAATAGAACTAGCACTACGAGGGTTCTATACACATAGTACATAGTATTTCTAATTAAACTATTTACAAATATTACATTTTAGAATTAGGAGTCATTGATTTTTGGATTTTTTCTTAATTATGCTATAAAATCTCCCATTATGCGGACTTTCAGGATTGTAGGTCGACGGGAAGTATCCCAGTAGAGTATTAAAAGTAGTATATAAGCTTTAATATATGACCGGAAGTACTCTATGGGTTTGATAAGGGTATATAAATAATCAAAATTAGTTTCAGTGTGTCATATTTTTTGTTACGTGAACTAAAACACTTGGATTTACTATGGCAATGTGAGCCTCATAATCTGACAATAATTTCAACTTCATATCTCAAGTCGATTCTGAGAAAAAAAGCTTGGATATACACACAGACGGACGGACAACCAAGTGCTTTTATAAGGGTTCCACTTTTTCATTCTGAGATACGGAATAAAAACATTACACGGTAAGGTAGGATGTTATAAGCGGTCCAGTTTTTCATTATGAGTACCACTTTTTCATTATAAGGGTTCCACTTTTTCATTCTGAGTGGGACTAAAAACAGATAGTAACATTACGTTTGCAAAATTATTCAAAACAATAATTTTAATTATATTTAGCGTGAGTAATTACCATTTTTGTTCACTTATTTAAGGCATTTATTAACTTGAAATAATGGTGTCAAAATATTAAAATATTTAATAATTAGTATTAAATTTGATAATTCAATTATGCTTTATACTTAAATTTAGATCTATGAGTAGTGAATTTACTACTAACTCTGAATAATTTAGGATAAAAAAGGTTTAATTACGGTAAATTCCCTACAGTGTTGGGTCCGTTGTTACAAGAATGAGAGTGACACATTTGAATAGAGAAAATTAAAAAGTAAAGCCTTCAAAGGTTTATTTATATCACTAATCAGATAAATTAAGAATCATGTATGCTTCACGAAAAGTCAGTTTATTTTTATGACAGTGTGTAAATGCTATTTCTACGGAACTTTTCGAATCAGCAAGATAAAACAAAATACAAGTTGTATCCTGTTGTATCCTCCATATATAGATACATGAAATTCTCAGATACATGAAATTCGCAGACACGAAAAAATTCACGCAAACCTCGATAGCATCCAAAGACATGTTATTTTGACAACATAGAACGAAAATGGTGACATTCGTTCCATCAGTTAATAAACATAAACTATGTTTAATTAATTTGGGCAATAGCTACATGTTAAAAAAAATAATTGGTATTTATTATTTTCTGTAATCGTTTCTAAATATATATATATATATATATACATATATATATATATATATATATATATATATATATACATATATACATATATACATATATATATATATATATATATATATATATATATATATATATATATATACATATACTTATATAAATTATAATTTCGTTTTTTTTGTTAATTTTATTTTTTATTCACAAGTTTTGATATCTAGAAAATATAATATACACATTTATGAAGATGCTATTTGTATTGTATTTTTTTCTCGCCCTGATTGTCAATTGCTGAATTGTTTGTTTTTTATAAATTATAATTAAACTATACTTCATAACTAACATGAGCTGTGAATTTGTCACCAACATTTCGATTAATAAAACTAAATATACCGTACAACACTGGTAGTGCGTATCGCACCGCACGGGCAGCACGCTATGAATGGACATACCGTGACCCAATGAACTGTTACGCCAACGCGCATCTGCTGCTCGCCAGCAGAAATCTTGGAAGGATCTCGCGTTGCTTTCCTAACTTCTGTTACCACGTCCTTCTTACAAATTTAGTTACTGAATAAGATTGTTCGTAATTGTAGTAACACGTGATGTGACTTTCATATTATCAATCACTTTCAGCTGTCAATTTAAGCATTTTTTAATGGTTCGTATAAAAAAATTAACAAAATATTATATTGTGAATAATCTAAGATTCTTACATAAAAAAGTAAAAATAAGACTGAGGATTAAGACTAAGCAAAAACACAGGATTTTTAGGTTTGTGTGCCTCAAACTGAAAAACGGAACCTTTATAATATCAGATGATTATCCATCTACACGTGGTGCCCTCACTCACGTTTCAGTGTCTGTCTGTCTGACACAGCCAATTTTCACGGAAACCACGCCAAATAGAATACTTGGCATAGTGATATATCTTAAATAATCCATTCTGTAAACCAACAATTTTGGCTCTAGCAAACTTTATATAATTACTCTTATAAGAATTAAAGACTTTGACATAAAAGTTGCACAATTTTATATGTTATGTGGATATTTATTTATTAGATTTCATATATTTAGATATTTTTTTTTCGAATCGTCTTTTGTGCGCTTTTAATTTCACGAGTCCGTGATAAGTTTTGAAAAAAAAAACAAAATTGTGCGTCTTTATGAATATGGCGTTTTGTGGCTGTCAAGTTCATTTTTTTGTTTAACTTCTTGCTTATGGTATTGTACTCGTTTAGCCGAATGTACAAAGACCTTATTTATCTAAATGAATGAAACTAGTTAGGCACCAACTTATACAAGTGCGTGCATAGACTGCTATGACCATAATTCTTCCTTTTTTGATTCGCCGCAGTTGGATGAAAATGGCTAGGATTCCGAGAAAAGTTATATAGTTTTTGAAATTGTGTTCTAGTTCAAGAGTCACCAATATTTTATTCAAATTTCTGTATGGCATTGTCTTTTATTGTAAGTACGACATTTTACGAGCAATTGTTCTTAAAAAACGTCCAAATGCCTAAATCTTTGAATAAATCTGCAAGTGGTGTTTTTAAAATAATAAATAAAAATGTTTATAGACTTCGTTTTGGAGTTCTTTCTTGTCGGATATAATCTATTTTACCAATAAATAAAGTTTCAATTTTCAAATCTCGCATAGAAATAGGTCTTTTGAGCGTGTAACAAAGGCATTTTATATTGATGACGAGTTATACGTATATATGTATACCCGAGCCACCGATTAAATTCAATCAGTCGTTATCGATCGCTATAAATAAAACGTAATATTCTCGTAACCCTCAAGTACAAATCGAAACAATGCGCCTATTATACAATTAGTAGTACGCTTCATTCGCCGCGACCCATTTACGATAAGACCTTGCGCAAGAGGCAGGCGTCCGGAGGCGGCTACTGCAGCCGATGTAGCAGCGGATCGATAGGGTGCATTTAATTTGTAGCTTCTATGGGTCACCTTCAGTGGACTTGTGGGGCGTGAATTGTTATTATATAAAATATATAAAATAATTGTTATTATATTTAATAATGGATGTATGCGAATATATTGCATTGGATCCTACGATTTATTGAATATCATACAGAGATTACTAGATTAAAATTTATTAAATTATCTTGTTTAAATGTATTTTTTCAAAATTTCTTTCACTTTAAAACTTGAAAGGTTCCTTTCACTTAAAGGTTTCAAAGTTTTTTTCAGTTTAATGCTTCGAATGCCATAATAAAATTTAAATATTTTGAAGCATTTTTTTAATACAATGACAATCGAAACTTATGTAATATGACAATCGAGTTTTTAAAAAAAAATTGTTTAGGGTGCCGTAGTCGTCATGTATGTACGTGTGTTCTTATGTCTGTCACAACCGAAGTTATAAAGTTTTAGATCTACGTGCACAAACTTTTAAAAATATGTACTTTAGATAAAGAACTCGAGTAACACGTAGTTAAAAGGTAATGTTAATGGAAAAGAAAAACAACATCGTCTATTATGTGGAGTATCGTTGGAAAGGAAGTTTTTAATAAGTTTAGGCTTCATTAAACTTTTTTAAATTTTTTATACTCGTAATAACTCGTGCGAAATATTAAGCCTCTTAGTCGTTTGCGACACGTGTATTTCCACTCTCCTATAGGCTATAGAAAAATCAGAGGAAACTTCGGAAAATAGGTTTTGATATGTATTTTCAAATGAATTTTTTTCGAGTAATTCAGCTTTATGTGTTTTCGAACTACTAGTAATACTATTAGGTATGCGGAAATAACGCAGATGAAAATTAATTGATACGAATTGTCAAAATGTGTTTTGCAATATTTAATTGTTTAAAAAAATACAGAAGACGAGTTGCAATACCGTATCCAAGTGTTGGAATGTTGGAATCTTCCTTCTGTTACCGTAGATCTTACGCATGAGCAGGATATAACAATTTATAAAATATAAATAGATTGATATTATGTGCAATGAATGATTGACATATTCTCAGAGGCCATGGTTTTTAATTCCATCAACCAATTATCAAGTAGCTTAAAATATATGAACATATATAAAGTATGTTTTTGGGGACAGCGAAATGAAATGAGCAGGATCCCAGTTCATACAGAACGGATATTAATCATACACACGTCGAGTTCGCTGGTTCCGCTGGCGATATGCCTTGTTTATTCTTTTTTTTTTCAGTAAGTATGTTACAGCTGCAACCGATCGTTAACGTGTCGGAAATACGACTTGTTATGAAGTTGTTAATGGAATATTACACCACTGTGCCGTTGATTGTCAGATCGCCTCAAGCGTGCAAGTGATGCGTTCCGAACAACGTTTAATTGTAATCCCCGTATTGAATGTTTTGCAACCGCAGCCTATTTATTGGCGTTGAATAAATATTATATTTTTAATTAGATTTCAAAGAGATTATCCATTACGAAAACTCTCATAACACAACTTTAGGTATATATCATTGGTTCCTCTCTAATTATGATAACCAGAATTAAATTATGATCCTTAAAATGTACTTTTAGATTCGTAAAGGAAAAGTGAATGGTGAGAATAATGATGTACGTCATTTGGTGATCCGTCATTATTTTCAAATATCATGACTTAACACTTGATGTGAATGTTTGACTTTTGTGTAGCACATTAAAAATACTGTCGAAAAAATTTATCCATAGTTCTGAAAGCTTCTGAGTAAATAGCTTTTTTTTAATCCGTCGAATCTTAAATTTAATATTCCACATCCCGTGGTTGTGTGCTTCATTATCGATTAAAGCACCATATTTGTTGCTCTGATACAGTTAATTATGATTCGGATTATTTTCAATTAATCAACTTTTAATATAGCTCTCGGGAAAGAGGAGATCTTCCTCTAAAAGTAATATCATTAAATAATTTTTTTTAAATATTCCGTTCGTTGGTCTCTGTACGTATGGATATAACATTATTAGGTCCATGGCAGGTATGTACGTACGTATGTACGAGGACACGCTAGTATGAGGACACGCCGCAGGTCGCAATCCTTGACTGATTTTGGTGATTTTTTTTCTGTAGATTGGTTGATAATAGTCAATACTATAATAGGGGCTGCAATTACTTGTCCAATAGTTCAACTTTTTTAAACGATTTTCTCTAAAAACATCCTTTTTTGTGCTCAGCGACTGTTCTCGGTCTTTGTTTCGTGCGGATATTCGGTTTTAATCTTTACCTTACATATGTTTATTTAATTAATAATAAAAAAAAGGCGCGTATATTTCACCAACGATTTTATTTTTTTAATTGCTTTCTTCCTCTATATCTCTTGACGCTGGAAAAAAATTAAAAATGTATAAAATATGACTGAAGAGACATTACAAGTAATTGCTTGACAAGATTCACGAATCGAGCGAATTATTTCAAGAAAGCGAAATATATATTTATTGATTTTTTCCATCACTTTTAATCCATTTTACCGATTTATTACAGAAAATTTTATTTTGTAAAAGTTAGGACATGTTTATTATTTACACAGTATACGATTTTTTTGCAAGATATTCAGTGGTAATAATATAAACGAAAATTGGTGGGTGCTCTTTTCGTTTTACAATGAACTTTGACTTGGGTTTCCTCGCAGCTATTCAGATTTTATTAAATTTGAAAACAATGACTCTCAAAATATTCAATTCGATATCGGTGAATGTTTTTAAAAGACGTCTAAAGTAGTTCTATTTCTTGTAATCTCCAGCTCTCCTAAACTTTTGTTCCTGTCTCCTTTCGGTATCTCATCACATCAATATTTTAAACGTTGTGTACAGTCTCCAATACAATTAATCATACTCATTCTATTATTGTTGACTGAGGTATAACAAACAAATCTGAAGGAAAGTATTTTGAACCATAACATGTTCGAAAACAATCAGTTCCATGCCGTCAGTACCCTTTTAAATGGTCGTAAAAACTCTACTATAAAAAGATGGAAGTTAATACGATTATATGGTATGTCTACACAGATTATATTTTTTTAGGACCTGAAATGTTTTTGATGTACACGTAGATCAAATTAGATGTCTTGACGTGATATTTTTGACTACTGTCAACAATGTGTCGTTTTTTATACCATGTACTGGAATCCGTGACATGTTTGGGTAGTCATATCGGCTCATGGGTGCTATGTTAGTGCATTGCTGTTTCTTCCTGCTTGGCGGGAGATATTGTGAAAACATAGACAGTAGAATATACTAATTTTTATTTTATTTTTTTTACGCTTTTGCAGGTGACAGCATCGCGCAATGAGCGGGTGAGCGTCTCCGTTGGCAGACAGCCGCGCCATGTCCGCGGGGCCGAGCGGCACGCCCGACGCCGCCCTCGAGCGCCTCCAGGCTCAGCTGAAAGACGGATGGACTGTGCACACCGGCCGAGACGGCAGGCTCTATTATTGCAAGTCAGTTCTTATGCGAATTCCTTTTCACTTATTACCATGAACACGACTCTCAAACGACTAACGGATATCACACAGGATGTTCTGGATATTTTCATGGAGAGCCCAAGCTTCCGTGAATAATTTTATTACATTTTTTGCGTTATAAACAAAGGTTTTATTTTATTACAAGTTATTTAATTTTGTTTTTTATTTCTTTTCAGTTATATTTATTAACTTGACGGTTTTCATATTCTACTTTTTGACTATCCAATTTCTTTGGATACGTGCCGTAATTATGCAATATTTTATTTTGACTATCCTGGAGTGTTTCGAAATGATAGCACGTCAATATTTAAGACGAATTTATAGCTCCAACTCACGACTTTCAATTAGGACAGTCATATAGTTATATAATCGTTGAATGTAATTTATCACATTTTTAATATTTATACCGATTCTTTTTAAAAATCAAACAATGGCAACACACTTAGTTTTCCAACTAGTGTATATATATATATATATATATATATATATATATAAATAAATAGTGTGTATGTGTAGTGTGTATGTGTGTGTAGGTCGTCTTTTTGCAGTTCTGTCGTTGTAAAATATCTCGTATCACGAAAATTTAAATAAGTTAAAAAAATAAAATAAAATAAAGTGTAAAATAAAATAAAGTGTAAAAAAAAATTAAGTGTAAATTTATTTAGGTTCCGGCACAATAATAGGTGATAAAAGTAATACGGTTGCAGTAAGCGATGCAGTCGAGCTTGTAGTGGGCACCTTGTCCTGCGGACTATAATGGTTAATAGTATTTGTCTTTTACACTTTCATGTATTATTTATTTTAGCTAAATAAAATAGGAATATAAAATGTAAGTAACAGAAGTACACTTTATATTTGTATTTTATTTAGTTTCTAAATTTATTTCGGATACTAAATGATATATTAAAGTGTACTCGTTAATAAATTAAATTGTATGTGAAAGTGTATTTGTTAATATATTAAATTGTATATGAGAGCTTACTTCTTAATAAATTGTGCATGAAAGTGTACTCGTTAATATATTAAATCGTACATGAAGGTGTTGTCAAATAATAAATTGAATACGAAATTGTAACATGACAAAATGAAGACCATAGTATCAAAATTATATTGTGAAGGATTAGTCTCGTTTTATCCAGGTTACAACTTTGATTAGGCCATGAATTCGTTACAAATACGTCCTTTTCAATTCACTTCGAACGCAAGTGTTCCGAGTACACTTTTTGACATGGAAAAAATAAAATATTAGAGACAATATAAAGTGTACTTGTTAATATATTAAATTGTATATGAGAGAGTCCTTCTTAATACATTGTGCATGAAAGTGTACTCGTTAATATATTAAATCGTACATGAAGGTGTTGTCAAATAATAAATTGAATACGAAATTGTAACATGACAAAACGAAGACCATAGTATCAAAATTAAATTGTGAAGGATTAGTCTCGTTTTATCCACGTTACAACTCTGATTAGGCCATGAATTCGTTACAAATACGCGCTTTTCAATTCTCTTCGAACGCAAGTGTTCCGAGTACACTTTTTGACATGGAAAAAATAAAATATTAGAGACGATTCAATACATGATTTTTAAAATTTTTCTATTCAGAATAATGTGACGATCACACTTATAAATTAGAAAAAAAAACATCATGTATAAAATTGCAGAAAGATCCTGATATTGGCATGCATGAAAGAATCACATTTGTCAAGGTTTTATTTTTCTGAAAGAGGTGGGATTTGTTGTAGTAACGGTGTTGAAGCCATCGCATTATTTATAAATTTGGGAATTGTCTTTTAAATTTCAAACTTTATATCCAGGTGTTTATCTCGAAAATGTTGGGATTTTCCACATTCATCCAAGACATTTTACGTTCAGAATACTGAGAAAAATGAGGCTTGTGAAAATATGTACAGTGACATATTTTATAATTATTGTTATATAGTTGTAAGGTATGCTTAATTGTTATCTTGTAACGATGCAGGAAACTTTATTCATCAATATAGAGTCGCCTAACTTAATTTCATTCTCTACCTAACTTCAAATGTACGATTAAATTGATTGATATCCACTTGTGAAGGTTTGGTATATATTTAGTACTAACTTCCTCCACCTACCTCCTATACCACCACGAACAAATCATTCGATTTAGAAACCATTACATCAAAGTTTACGTACTAAACTGTTCTCGGTACTGAAAGTGGCTTAATGTTCTTCAAGGAGTAACCTCGAAGATCATCACAGTTTCAAGGATCTCATCGTATACATTCAGTGTTTATCGACAGCCGTCTCGGCAAAATGGCTCAGACAATGTCAAGTGACTGTCGGATTGAAGCAATTAGATTTTAGTAGGAATTCATATTGAATTACCACTCCCAAGGACTCTGTTCGACCTCTCCTCAAATAGAAATCCTTCTGTTTCGAAGTTCTAACAAACATTGAAACTGTATGTTGGAACATTTCGTCTGCTTGAAATTAGAGGATGTATTAATTCGTGTAAGGCGAGGTGCTCACTGTGATGATTGCTAAGTAACCTTTTCTTTTTTCTTTTTATCTCGGAAATAACTTTAGGCAAATAATATAATCGTCCCATTAATTATACCGAGGTTTCTATTGCTATAAGATGTACATTTAACATCATCGTGGTGCTTGCTCGTCAACGGTGTAGAATCCACGTTATGAACTATCATCTCTACTATTCTGCAGGATGTATATGGTATGTATATTCGTAAGAACAACTTTTTAATATTTACTTACCAAGTTTTATAACTCTTACCGTAGGCGTGATATGCAACGGAAACTTGTCACAACTATCTTTGGGTATGAATGATATTTATAACAAAGAATTATCAAAAGTAAAGTTTTAAATATTGAATATATTTGGCGTTAATTTTGTAGAAATTCATTGTTCACAATTAAACGAAACTACGTGATGTAGTATTATTTCTACTTTATTTAAGTTCTTTACCACGACCTAGGTTTCTTTGTGTTACAACATCTTCAGGTGGGCTATTAGCAAATATTTCTTTGACGAGAATCTTTGCTAACCCTGAAAATGTTGTAATACAACGAAACCAAAATAAAGAAATCAAAGAATGTATAAATAATACTACATCACGTAGTTTCATTTAATTGTGAGCAAAGTTTTAATCATAATATATTTATTATAAATATTTGTTGTCAATTAACGTAAGGATTATCTGTATATTTTGATTTGAAGTATACTTTCATGATGTACCGTCATCGACATAGAATATAGCGTGAAACATGTAAGTGGCTAGTTTTACCCGCGGCTTTGCTTGTGTGGATTTCTGTGTAGCATCATGATGGGTTTTTTTGAATTAATACGTCTGTTTTTTTCACGACTCCTCATAGATACATTAGATACAACAACACGGCTTGAACTTTATAACTCTTTTCAGTTTACATCGTCACTGTTCCTTTATCAATAAAATTGGTATCCTACTATAAAATATATTTGGAATCCCCCCGTTAATAGGTATGTTTATAAAGTACGAGGATAATATTGTTTTAAGCTTTTAAATAATCATGTTGATTTATAAAACATTTTACAGGAATTATGTTACCATTTTTTTCCTTTTCCTTGTGAACGAAGCCGCAGGTCAAGGCTAGTTTGTTTGTCACTCCAGCAGAATAACGGAAGAAGAGACCTCTGTAAAAAGTCACATCATCATAACCAAAGCATGCTGATCAAATTGAAAACTGCTTCTTTGTAATCATCGAACTAGTAAGCCAAAGGGGCGCATATGGAGTTAGCTATGTACATGTACGAGTATATTTATTTATATATAGATGTACATTGAAAAATGCATATATTCCACAATATCGTCTAAACTATCAAACCGTTTTGGAAATCTGAACGACTCAATTAATGTTGGACTGATCCACAATAATTTTTGAAAAGTTCGACATGGCGAGCAAAGACGTTGATAAATATCTCTTCGGGTATAAAGCCCTAGGTATGACGCCCTAGTTTTTTTAGATATTTACCATAATATTTAAGTCCCCCTTACTTAAATATATCAGGTATTATTCAATATTTATTGCACTAGGAAGTTAATATTATACATGATTTATGATGAATAAAATTTTCTTATATAAAACCTCTCAATCTAAACTCGCATTTGTCGGTTTTTTTAACTAATGTAACTATTATGATATAATGTAAGGCATGTTTAATTTGTTTCATAAACTCTTTAAATTTTACGCGGGTTACAAAATGAGTAAATACGTTTTTATTAATTCTAAACGTGATAATTTTTGCATACCTTTAAGTTGAGTTACCTAACACTAATTATTTAAGAATTTAATTTTAGTAATCAAATATTACAGTTAATTAACGTCGTTGAGTGTAGCAATATTGTATCTTGCGATCGTTGATTTTCGTGGCGCATGTTATACTGTAGCAGTGTGCGCTTAGCTTATGATAGGTGCTGTTATTTTCGTAGCGCATGTTATACTGTAGCAGTGTGAGCTTAGCTTATGACAGGTGCTGTTATTTTCGTAGCGCATGTTATACTGTAGCAGTGTGCGCTTAGCTTATGACAGGTGCTGTTATTATCGTAGCGCATGTTATACTGTAGCAGTGTGCGCTTAGCTTATGACAGGTGCTGTTATTTTCGTAGCGCATGTTATACTGTAGCAGTGTGCGCTTAGCTTATGACAGGTGCTGTTATTTTCGTAGCGCATGTTATACAGTAGCAGTGTGCGCTTAGCTTAAGACAGGTGCTGTTATTTTCGACGACCTCTTCATTTCGAGAAGAAGATTGCTCGGAATTCCCGAGGGAAATTGGTGAAGAATTGCATTTGCCTGTATGAATGAGCTCATAACTGTACAAATTACTTGATTTAACTGGGAGTGTTTTTGTTTAATCCAAGTATATTACGTCTATATTGCGTCTTCGCGTAACATAAACAAAAAACAAAATGAATTAAAATCAATTTCAAATGGTCGAATTTTTCCAATATTTATTTTTAGCAGCGTATTATTGACATGTGCGATATGATATTTGGTTGTGCAGTCCTTTTCTGTAGTATTTCATTGTTAGTTTATGTTCTCAGTATTAAGTTAGTTTATGTTCTCAGTATTTATCTAAAAATTTTTTTTTAAATTTTATTGTTGGGTAAATTTAAATCTTTTCGCGTCGTGGGCTTAGCATTATTTCAATGGAAGTATATTATTAAAACCTGAGTACTGACTTTCGGTTTCATCCATTAAACGTGCCTTTTTTAACCTGGTGTTTGCCGGTTTGCCTACTAACCTTTTTACGTTAACGAAGGTCGTTTACCATTACTTTGGCCTGTATTTGATTATTACTTCAATGACTTTATTCTGATAAAAATGTTATATTACTGAGAACTAATCATACAATGAAACCGTTCCTTTGTTTGTAAATGTTTCTTGCTAAATACCTGCGTTAGTTTTTGTTCAATCTAATTGTTTATTTCATCCGCGCGGGAGCGGAGTAGTTTTATGTATAAACGATGTAGTCTTTGTTTGTTTGTTAGTCCCTTTATTAGTATGTTAACTACCACCTGCGGTTTTAAACGCAATAAATTGAAAGGATGTCGGTGAAAATGCACTTGGCTTTATGGAAATAGAATGTATTTTTTTCAAAGGCTGTTCATGTATTGGGAAAATATTATTCAATTCGCTCAAGTAAAATGACTACATTTAATTTATATTAACTTATAATAATAGCTAAAATAGGTAAAAAAATATCTGATAATTAGATTTACCCATCAAGTATAATGTGATGAATTTTTTACACGGTTTCCGTGGTATATTTTATTTATTTTTTTATTACTTTGAGACGAAATAGTTTATTAAAAAATCTGATGTTTGTGCAAATGGCATTATAAGTATTAGTACCCTTTGCCTCTTATCAAACGATGTAAACATTATTCTACAACTTTTAAGTTTTTGTCGTCAAGTACAAGTACGCATTTCGTTTCGGTGTACATTAATTATAGGGAAGTTACTGATGCATTGCAAAACAAACCTGGTAATTGAATAACATAACATTAGAGGCACAGCAACACGTTTTATAAGAATAAACATTAATAGTTTAAATCATTAAAACCACGCTCTACTTATTGGGATCAGTCAAACGAGCCTAGATTCCACTGGTTTTTTGTTAGTCACATAGACGTTTCACTGAACATTTACCTCCTCTATCATCAGATCCTCCTGGTTACATGTAAATTATTTGTCTTGTATCGATGATTCCATTGAGACAAGACAAACGAGTCTAAACTCGAAAGGTTTACTGTTAGTTTTTGAACAATTTCCATACGCTTTTTTCTCCTAGATCATCAAGTCCTTCCGGGTACGATATGTAAATAAAAAAATCTTCAAGATGAAGTAAGCGAGATTACTCGAAAACGTTTATGGATTTACGGTTAGCCATTGAGAAATTTCTATGACCTCCTTCTCCTTCTATCATTATTTCAGCTCTGTGATACCATCTTGCTTTGTCGTTCTTAAAATCGCACATCTTTACATTCACGTATACTTTCATATGCTCGTACTTGAGGTTTTCTTTACATACAATACTTTTTAGCTTTCTTGTATTTCCAGTGCTCCGTACTCAATTACAAATACCTGACTCAACCATTTTTAATTTGTTATATTAGTAGAAACGAACGCACAATTAGGTGTCCTTCGTAGAACCAGGGAATGATTTCAATGAGGGACGCATAAAAATTTATTAATATTCCGTTTGTTGAATTGTTAAAACCTCAGGGGACCTAAATTTTCAAGTCATGTTAATGAAATTTTCCAAACAAGTTTCGTTGGTTTTGAAAACTCAAATACGGGAATCCCAAAAAATTAAATGCAACTCAATGCTTTTTTAAAACGGAATGAAGAAATTTGTATCCTCTCGGGAGAGGGAGGATCAATAACAAAGATGTGTAAAAACATATTTTGGTACAATGTTTCAATGTATTGTTAGAATGATTTTATGCAAAAATATAAGTATGAGATTTAAATAAATGTACGACTAAAAACCTGCTAGTATTGTATTAAATTGATCGTGTGTGTGCGCTTACATTCCACTCTGCAGCCAAAACTACATATCGCAGACGAATGGCATTTGTACGTGGCAGTAGACTCAACCCTTCCATTGTGCACCATTGTGGTTGCGCGTCGATAACTATAAGGGTGTGGAAGATATGGGGGTAGTAATCGACCTTGAAAATATGTGACTTCCAATATGAAAGTTTCAGGTTTTTGTAGAAAGTAAGTAAAGGATATATATATATATATATATATATATATATATATATATATATATGTATATATATATATATATATATATATATATATATGTGTATATGTATATATATATATATAAATATATATATACATACATATATATATATATATATATATATATATATATATATATATATATATATATATTTAGTTATCGCATTTTGGAAGATTCTAAGGCCATATTTTTAATGTCGCACTGTCTTTTATACTAATATAATACTTAATATTTAAGTTCTGTATTATTCAAATCTTGCCATCGGTTTTCCAGCTCCTTTTACATAAACGATTCTCAGGAAACTTCGCAAACGTATTCAGTCTCCAGGACAATGTAATATTTTATAATTTCAACCTTTGATCCTTAAATCCTGATACTACAGGTGTACTGTCTAAACGATAAGACTTAAATATCTGCTGTATTTAAATTTGTATTTTGATCACAGGCAAAGATTGTCATTGAATTACAGGTTCTAACTTCTCAGTCCTGACGCTGCAAGTGTACTGTCTACCTAAACGGTGAGACTTAAAGATCTGCTGTTTTTGGATTAGTAATATGTAATATTCCAATTCTACAGCCAAATGCTGCAGTGGTACGCCGTACTTAAATCACGAGACTGAATGATCTACTGGTTTTAAATTGTTGGAAAAATGCCATAATATCACTTTAAGGAAAAAAAGACACTTGAACAGCCCAAATAAGATTTCTGAACTCCAACAAAAGAAAATTGCTAACTAAATCCACCTTGCGGTTTTATTTTAGTCTGATTAAAGCCCCAGATTGCTGATCTATAATTTTTTTTGTGCTTTTAGTACGCCATTGTTTGTAATATTTTATTGGCTAAAACCGTTTAATTTACATTTTTTTAAAATAACGAGCATAGTTACGCATTTATCCTAGCTTTTAATTTTTTTATCCTCAACATTCGAATGGCACAGGACACGAGACGGCTGCGGGCGATGCGGCTCACTCCTTTATCTCTATTTCGCCGGCGGCGGCGGCGCGCTATCTCGACCGGATGTGTGAATCCATTATCGGGATTACAGCGGGACACACTCGCCCACAGAATCCGGGCTGTTCCGGGGTCCGTCGCGTGACTGAGCCTTCGCGTTTTTTTTCATCTTTGAGCTTTGCCTCTGACTAGGAAGTCTGTCTGCATATTGGATATGAGTATATACGTATAGCTTACGCTAACTCCTGTTTATAAAGTAGACAATGTGTAGCTGGGTATAATATAGGCGAGTCAATTTTATTGCAAAATTATTGCTGAATCACTGTTTAATTAAATGATGCACATGTTTAAGTATTTATCTACAAAGTATGGCATCAGACAAATATAAAGAAATAAATATTATATTTGTTTATGCTACATGTTATTGTATAATAGATCGATAGAATTGATAGATATACGAATTGTTTACAACGAGTCTTGAACATAGTCAATCTCGTATCAGCCTGCAAGGAACTGGACGTATACAGTTTATAACTTCCTTTAAAAATGGACGTATACAGTTTTATGTACCTCAAAGAAAATTTAACTCGTAAGTATCACTTATGCCTTCGTAGGTCTATCTGTCATAGTTGTTTTTCTCATTAGAGATAGAATTTGGTACTATAATAGAGTGTAGCATAGAATGTTGGATGAGGGAGTTTGGCATTGAACACGAAATGGGCTCCATCGTATTCGAGCCGTAAGATTTCACGTGTAAACGTCATATACTTCGATTTCTTTGCATTTTTGCAGGAATTTAATCAAAGAAATACAAGTCTTTTATTTCGATAGAATGGATTGTCTTTATTAATGCTAAGAAAGTTTGCCGCTATTACATTCTACAACAATATTGGAATAAACATATGTACACATATAAACTCATACACACCGGCATCCCTGGAAAAATATAATTTACCAAATTTGCTGTCATAAAACTTTGATTTTTTTATTAAAGTTATATCGCTTGGATGCTTTTCTGGTTCTCCTTGACTGGCCCTTTCCTCTTTTTGACGTATCCTTTACATCTGGTCATATTTGCTACTCACGTAGGCTGATAAATCAGAAAAAATATAATTTTTCAAATTTGCGAAATCATACGATTTTGATTATAGGTTTTAATATCGTACGAAGTTTGACTTCATGAATTTAATACGTAATTTCCTATCGATTCATTATTGTCATCTATATTAGAGTTATAGCGCTACAAAATTGGACATAATTTCGTTGGATCGAAAATTTTAGCATGGCTACAGAATATAATTTATAGACGTCTTCACGTCAAAAAGTTTTTGCCTTTAGTCAAATGGGGTCTGTTAATTGAAGAAGTAGATTACGAGAACTCCAAAATAATTTTTTTACAACATTAATTAAATTTAAAAGTAAAATTAAGAGTGAAATAAATTTTAAATCTTCTTCAGTTTTAAAATTTCTAGAATGTCATTGTAAATTTATATTTAGTCTTAACAATTTAAGATACAGTTTCTGATTATTGTTTATTTCTTTGATTAGTGTATGAATTAAATTAATTTGTTAAGAATAGAAAACTCTTTTCTTTAAAACCCCGGACAATTAAAAAATCCCCGAACGGCTCTTTTGAAAAGAGAGCAGTGTCCGGGGAAAAAGAGAACGAATGGCAACCCTGCTTGTAGCGAGAGTTTTATTTGTATTTAATCCTTTTTTAGATACTTGAGAGCTTCCTAAGCTATAACTCTATTTTTATAACTTAGTAGCAGGTCCTTAAATCTTTATTATTAGGGTGTCGCAGCCTGTAAGTGATAGGCTACTCAGTACATAAACTTAAACCTGTTTGTGCTTTATGTCTCATTAATATGATAAATAAAATCGTAACAAATAAAAATTGCTCTTTGCATTATATTTTACTACAGCGTAGACTTCCTGTGTCGATTCAATAGCTAATTTTAAATAAAACTGGCTTATGTGGATGCAATATAGTGAAGATATACGCCAGGAAGACGTAATATAAGTTAAATTTACCAATTTATAAGTTAAATTTACCAATTTATAAGTTAAATTTACCAATTTATAAGTTAAATTTACCAATTTATAAGTTAAATTTACCAATTTATAAGTTAAATTTACCAATTTATAAGTTAAATTTACCAATTTATAAGTTAAATTTACCAATTTATGAGTTAAATTTACCAATTTATAAGTAAATTTACCAGTCTAAAAGTTAAATTTACCAATTTATAAGTTAAATTTACCAATTTATAACTTAAATTTACCAATTTATAAGTTGAATTTACCAATTTATAAATTAAATTTACCAATTTACTAATATAAATATTAGCAAATTGATAAATTAAATTTATATTGGTAAATTTAACTGTCTAAAACACAATTCATATGTTAACCAATATTTATTTAAACTAATTCATTTTATTTTGAAGAAAATGATTACAAAATTTAACAAAAATTAAAAACAATGGAAATATACTCAAAAGAAATGGCTGTTACTGGTCGTATTAAGTCACTGGGGCTAAAACACTACTGCTAATATAAGTATATGATCATTAATTCTGTCGACGTTTGATAAAAGCAAGAGCCCTGCTAGAATTGATAGAAATAGCAAGGAATAGCGCATGTATGCTTGAAGCTGTATTTCTGCATGCTTTTATTAAATATTTTTTTCCTTTTTATTGGTTCTAATCCCAACGTTTTTTACAGTAAACTAAATAGTAAAAATTGTAAAATGTGATTAAGATTTATATCTAAACTCTTTCGTATAGAAGACGATCAATTTTGTTTAAAATAAATCAAAACGGACTCCCGATAACTTATAACCATGATGATAATAATAAAGCCATTTTATTTATCCTTAATTAGCAATCGCTTTCTTTTTAAAAACAAAAAAACTTTGGTAAGAAAAGAAGGACCTATTAAATGTGCCGGAGGATATAGGATTAACGAGAGAGTGTTATTAATATGGCGATTTATCACTTTAAACGATTTATTGTTCACAGTAATATAAATAACTATTCATCACAGTTCTGCGACGCAATTCAATCGCTTTTTTTAAACAAAGAATTTAGGTAAAAAACGAAGGACATATTAAATGTGTCGGAGGATATAGCATCAACGAGAGAGTGTTATTAATATGGCGATTTATCATTTTAAACGTTGATATTGTTTAAAGTAATGTAAATAACAAAACATTAACAGCCATAATTGCAACGGAAATACCGACACGTGTTTCGCGTGATAAGGGAAGGCGATTAGTACTCGTTTTGTTAAGAGTGTTAAACATTTTTTTAGCAAACAATAGGTTTCATCTAAAAGACAAAATATAAAGTAAAACAAACAATAGGTAAGACAGAATATAAAGTAAAGTAAACAATAGGTAAGACAGAATATAAAGTAAAGTAAACAATAGGTAAGACAGAATATAAAGTAAAGCAAACAATAGGTAAGATAGAATATAAAATAACGTTGACATTTCTCTTTGAAGTATTGGTAAGTAATTCAACCTAGATCTGGACAAACAAAATGTAGTTATTATAATTTTCTATTCCCAATGACGTGGCTTAATTATGACAGCGCATTAGTGTTTCAATGCTTGGATGCTCTTGATTTTTTTTCTAAATTGTCAAGAAAACTTAATCTGACCATAGTAATAATAAAAAATTCTGCTAATTATGGATTCCGTAAACTTTAGGTTGGCTTCTGGAAGCCATGTTGTTTTCATAATTTTATATTCAGTGGTTTCGGAAATGGTGAGGGGACTGTATATTATGTACGTTTTCAGTATAGAGGAGATACGCAGCTTAAAATTGGGAATCTTTTCAAGTTATGCCCCACAAGATACAAATAGATAATTAATTTACCCCCTCTAAAATATCCATGTAAGTATTTGAGATCATTATTGTTAGTCTTTTCAAGTGATATCTTACAGGATACATGTGATTATTAATTTACCCTCTCTAATACATCCATATAAATATTTGAGATCATTATTGTTAGTCTTTTCAAGTGATATCTCATAGGATACATGTGATAATTAATTTACCCTCTCTAATACATCCATGTAAATATTTGAGATCATTATTGTTAGTCTTTTCAAGTGATATCTCACAGGATACATGTGATAATTAATTTACCTTCTCTAATACATCCATGTAAATATTTGAGATCATTATTGTTAGTCTTTTCAAGTGATATCTCACAGGATACATGTGATAATTAATTTACCCTCTCTAATACATCCATGTAAATATTTGAGATCATTATTGTTAGTCTTTTCAAGTGATATCTCACAGGATACATGTGATAATTAATTTACCCTCTCTAATACATCCTTGTAAATATTTGAGATCATTATTGTTAGTCTTTTCAAGTGATATCTCACAGGATACATGTGATAATTAATTTACCTTCTCTAATACATCCATGTAAATATTTGAGATCATTATTGTTAGTCTTTTCAAGTGATATCTCACAGGATACATGTGATAATTAATTTACCCTCTCTAATACATCCATGTAAATATTTGAGATCATTATTGTTAGTCTTTTCAAGTGATATCTCACAGGATACATGTGATAATTAATTTACCCTCTCTAATACATCCTTGTAAATATTTGAGATCATTATTGTTAGTCTTTTCAAGTGATATCTCACAGGATACATGTGATAATTAATTTACCCTCTCTAATACATCCATGTAAGTATTTAACATGAAATAAATACTGGTTAACGTGCTTTTTCACTACGATAAATTAAAGTTTCTATGTCGAGCACATTTTGAGAAAAATGGCTATAGATGACCGGTTGTGGGTGGATGTTTACTGGAGTGAGTTTACAAGAGTTTAGTTTTTTTTCATTTTAAGTTATGGAACACTGAAAACATTTTATAAAGTATATTAATGCGCTGGAAATGCATAATTACTTGCATTTTAAAACCGAGATTATTCGAGTACAGTTAAAATGAAAGAGTTAAATGAATAAGTGTCTTGGTTAAGTCAGCGTCAGTCTCAGTTGCTGTTTTTGTGAAATTGATTATATTTTTTGTGTTCATTGTTTTAACTTATTTCTTCTAAGATAAAACGGAAGTGAAGTGAAAGAGAAACTTTTATCTTTTTATCAACCGGCGCAGCGTAAATAGTTGTATTGAGTTGTGTGTTTAATATATTATAATATAAACGAATATATATATATATATATATATATATATATATATATATATATATATAAAGGAATATATTTTAACTACTGAGTTGCATAATCTGTTTAGTTCTCAGCGGAGAAATATAAACGTTTACGACCACTTTAATTAAGGTTTCTGGTGAATTCCGGATGGGATCTGACCGTCAAACGTGAACTTATATCGATTTATTTCTCGTAATCAAATCTCGCCTGTAACCATTGTTTAAAGAAATTTTGACTTTGTTAGTAAAACTTTTTCCTTTTTAGTTTTTGTGCATTCAGTTTTTTTTTGTTTTTTAATAACATATTTGTTTTTCTTTATTTCAAACTTTTTTAGATAAATTGCTTTACATATACGAGTAAATACAAATCCATTTGTTGAATTAGCTTTTTTATAATCTGGCTCTATACGTATAAATACTAAGCACTGTACGAGTATTTCTATGAGCCCGCCTAGACTGTGTCCTGACAACTTGTGATTAATGTTTTCCAAGTAATGTTATATATTTAGTGACAGTCGTAAAGTGAAAATGAAAATAACGACGATTTTCGGATGACGAATTTTTTAAGCTGTTCAGGCTTACAGTAGGGTAAAGAAGGCGAATAAAGGCCCTGATTTAAGTATATACATACATTCGAAAATCATTACCTGCCTTATCACATTACCGGCAATCGTGTAATAAATCATTGGTATATAATAATTAATACATTCTATCTATCTACACTAAAATAAAAGCGAAAAGATTTGTTTGTTTGTTCGCTCTAATATTTGAGAATTACACGTCCGGTCTGAAAAATTATTTTGCGTGTTAGCTCCGACGCGCCACTGGAGTTTACTCCTTAATTACGATTATGTTGGAATTTATAAAATAGATAACGCTGTATATCATCTATCAATATATCTCTTACCGGCAATATATATCTTAAGGCAGCGTTCATAAAAAACGCATTCGTTCGACTATTTTGTCGTTGACTTACGTTGCAAAACTGGTCTTCATGAGGATTTCTTTTAACGGGATAATATACAACCTATATTCCACCTTGAAGGTACTTTCTAAATATTGGTGAAAGAATTTTTGAAATCGGATGAGTAGTTTCGAAGATTACCTCCTACATGCAAACTAACAAACTTTTTTTAACCCTCTGAACTTCTGATTTAACTTCCCATAAAACTTCATAACGGGCGCTATATATGAAAATCGATTCTTAAGGAGTAAACTCCAAAATTATTATTGTTTTAGAAACATAGTTTGTGTAGATATGGGCTAATATAATCTTCACACTAGTAACAGAAGTTGGGAAACACTGATATTTTTGAGACCGGTTTATTTTTTGACTGAAGTACCCGAGTATTTTTGCCCCCGTTCCCAACGATCGATGTCGTTTGGCAAATAGAGAGGAGGCGTTTAGTGATTGCTGTACATGAAAAATATTTTGACAAAAGTGATTGATTTAGCGTAAAGAATGATAATAGAAGCCGAAAAACTTGTTGTTCTTAGAATTGTTGTCTGTCTGTCTGTATGTTAATTTGTTCGTCAATCACACGAAATCTGCTAGACGGATTTGATTGAAATTTGGTTTGATAATAGTTTATAGCTAAGAACGACACATGAGAGATAAAAAAATATTCATGTAATTTTCTTATTCCGAATTTCAGCAAACGAAGTCATAGGCACAGCTAGGGATTAAATTACGTTCTGAATGAATGATGGTACATCATTGTGAGTTAGTTAGGTTTAATAGGGAATGAACTGCAAGAGTAAAGGAAATTTTATCAGAAGATAATATACAGCGTGGAACTTGATGTACACGTTGCGTCGGTATGCTAAGAATGATCTCAGCTTATGAAAACATATTGGTAACAATGGCAGTAGGCAATAGCCTTATTATTGTTACAATGAGATTGTTTTGTCGTACCACGCTTCATCACCGCTTCTTGTAAATACCGTTAATGGAATTACCTTCTGTACGTTTTAAATAAATGTAACAATCAGTTTAATGAAGCCGACTTGTCAAATATTCATCATTTTGTCCATAACGAAATCTAACCTTAGATAACAGGTTTCACACCGCAGTTACCAAATTACAATATAGTAATACGAATAATATTAAATTACAGACAAATATATTCGCGGATACAGAAAATATTCGTTAAACCGATTTGAATTGTTTGTAGAAATTCGCAAAACTTTTATCGGCAAATGTAGATAGAAATACAGAAGGGAATACAAAAACGGAAAACATACATTTTCTCCGATGTAACTATGCACTTATGTACAAGTTTTTGCTATCTATTATGTGTTGTAGTATAACACATTAATAGTTTGAGTCATGGAAGTTTTATATTTGTACAAATAATAAAAAAAAATAATTGCGTTTAAAAGTTAAAAGTAATATTTGAGGAGGTGATATATTAGAATTTTTAAATTGGATGTTCAGATAAATTACGGTCATATTTTAACTAAAATGCAACATTTATCGGAAGCTATGAATGAAAGTATAATGTATAAAGCCTAAAAGAAAAGCTAAAAGGAAAAATTGTATCAAGTGCGAATCCTTTTACATTCCGCTATGTTGGTTACGCCCAAGTAATGCATATTATTTGTCTAGGAAAAATATTGCTAACATTACAAGATTCTTGGTCAACAAACTACTCAAATCTTTTAATATTTAAAGGAGACAGGGTCTGTCTCGGATTTTTACTGTTTTTGGTGGAAGCAAAGTTTCAAGGAATGGAAATGAGTACTTATATTTCATTCTATTCTTATTTTGCAAGCGTTTTCTATAGATTCTCGTATATTATATATATATATATATATATATATATATATATATATATATATATATATGTGTGTGTGTGTGTGTGTACACATTATGTTGTATAACGCCAAAATGCGTATAATTACTATCGAATATTGTGTTAATTTTTTCTAATGTTATTTTTTAAAAGTAAATAATGTATGTATCAGTAATTAAAAATAATTATCGAAAATATACAGTCAAATAAAAGCAAAAGCTTAACTGTAATAAAAACTAGTGCCCTAAACACGTAGTCTGTAATGCAAAGTAATATTAACTCTTGTTTGAAAATAAAATTTAAATTTGTTTACTTGGCATAAAAATGCCAAATATCCTCTTTGCAAATATCTGTTAATATTTTTGTCTCGTTTACTTTCGCTTAGCTTAAGGGCCATGCTAGAAAGACTGTCGAATATCGCCCCATGTCAAATTGAAATGAGTTATTGCAAATATTTCACTTCAACACATTATAAAGTAAATAATGTGTAACGTATATGGATAAGACTTCGTATTTATAGCAATATCTAATATTTTTCCAAAATGTTTTATATCTCTGAGTTTTGTCTTATTGACAGTTAGGGTTGTCCATTATTTTTTGTCTCTAAATTTTACAATACATTTTAGTGACGTTATCGTGTAATATTGATATTTATAACATTATTTATCATGATAGTTTATTAAGTTAATATTGATAGTAATTATAATACATGTGTGTAGAGTCGTCTATTGATTGAATATATATTTGTGACAATCGTATTTTTAACTATCAGATTGGTTAGTTTACAAACATTCTTTTTTGGAATAGAATGGAGTATAGCTATTTAATGGTGTGCATGATTTATATCAATATGAAACAAATACTTTTGATATATTTGAGTTAATCGTAGTGTTTTACGTACGTAAAATAATTAAGTATTGATGAAGTAAGGGAACTCCCCTTCGAATGAAAAATTGGTCATAAAGTGACACAATAAACATAATACAATACTATAGATGCATAATTTAATTTTTTCTCTTATGGTCCCATGGTTTCATAAGATGGGGGTGCCGTTTTACTGAAAATTGAAAGCAATCCCTAATTTTAATTGTACTATATGGCACAAAAAACCTTGCGTTTGCTTATGTGTTTCCGTTCCGTTATGATTGACCAATTTTAATAAGATTATGGATGTTCTTATATTTTGGAATTTTCATAGGCATGTCATTAAAAAAAAATCAGGAGTTTAAAGGAACGCTTTTCGTTTAATAAAACAATACTTAAAGTGTTACTTTAAGCGTTATAGAACAACGTAAGTGGTTTTTAAATTTATTATATTATCGATAGGTACACTTTATCGTTAAATGTCAAATTTTTTGGTAAAATGTAAAAATTAGAAAATATTAAAGGACTTTCAAAGCCGCCGAAACAGTTGTTAAAAAAGCTCATTGGTAACCGAATATTTTAATTACATTTTTATATTAACTGGCAATTATTCTCATTCTTCGTGCAGCAAATGTTTCTTGATTTCTTGATTTGAAATAATAGTTAATGTCTGAAAAATAAATGGGTGATAAAATCACTTCAAGTTTAATGGCCTTCAGCGAGAATTTCACTCAATTATGAAAGTCCATACGTATACTCACTTGCTCATTATTTTTCAACTTCAAACGTGCCATATTTCTTTTATACCTACGTGAAGTCTCAGAACAACCAGTCGCAGAGGCCGGGCCGTGAACGAATGTAATTACGGCCAGCAGTACCCGGCATCCACTCCGCATTCATCCGCTCATGAGTCGCGCACAGAGTGAAGTAGTCACACAATGTGCCTGCCAGTGCATGGCGCGGCGTAACGACATCTGAATCCGCTGCATGCCCTACCGATGTCGGTCAAGCCTCGCGTGACAATGTCATGATAAACAGAGATCTTAATGTTAATTATTTTGATATGGCATTTAGATTGCCCTACGTTTATTAAGCGTAGTTAGCGGCCAGTAATACCAACGTCTAAGTAGGAATTCAAATAGTTTTTTAATGTTCTAAATGAAAATTGGAAAAATAGAACAATAGGCTTATGCTATCACTGGCCAGTTATTTAGCATTCATTATAAGGAAGTTTATTAAATGTTTTTAGTATCACGTTAATTATTGCTTTTAAGTTACATATTGCATATTATAATTTTCTCATTTTTTGTGTGGAAACTAAATTCATAATAACTTTTTCAATTTAAGGAACAAAAAAATTGATACTCTTTTCTATTTAGAAGTTTTGATTAATTGTTTGTTCTATACGTTATTTTTTTCATCACAAGGTTTTTTAAACCTTCTTCGCAGTTTTAAAAGATTTTTGTAAAAAATATCGACATCAGTCAAAAAACCTATTATAGAATCAGCTCACTGCCTTACTTTTTAATTGCTACAGGTTATTTTTTTGCAGATGACTTTTGGATTTGACATGAATATTTAAAATTTGGAGCAGTTGAGCATGTTGCTAAGAATTGAATTTTCGTACTGTGGGGCAGTTTTGGGGATGAAAGATGGGATGGCATTTTTTGTTTCAAGTATTGGATATCAAATGAAAACGCATGCTTATTATATTCTGTTTCTCCTTAAGCGAATTTCATCTAAGTAAATGACTCTATTGAGATCGTTATGATGTCGTAAATTTCACTATATCTCCTCCGGTCTGCATCGTCGGTGGAGATACTATGAAATTATATCTTTCCATTCGTATATGTTTATACATAAACATACACACACAGGCGCATAATTTTACAAAAGTTACAATATCCAAGAACGAATGTTTCAAAAGTTACAATACACGAGAACGAATTTTACGAAAGTTGCAATACGTGACAAAAGAATTTTATAAAAATAATAATATGCAAAAATCAAATTTTGCTAAAGTACAATATACGAGAATGAGTTTTACGACATTTGTGAAAACTTTGAAGGTGTTCTAATTTAATCAGGATATTTTGATGATCATTATGCGGTAGACATCTCAAGTGAGATTCCGTCAAAAGCTGACTATCATTATGTGTATAAGAAACTCTATTGCTAATTTTTTTGTTCTGTCGAAATATATTTTTTTTAATTTTTATTGTTGATGAAATAACACGCCCCTAAGTTGTATAGTGTCGATATCAAGCTCACTGTTTTTAAATTCATATTGTTAGCCACGAGTGTTTTTTAAGTGTTTCTACTGGGTATGCTATATAATATCCTTTTAGGGGATATCTGTCTAATTTCTTTTATAGTTAGTATTCAAACCATAGCCCGCGTAAGTAATAAACAAAAAGCGACAAATTTAATGTTAAGATGATATTAAACTTATCTTATGTTTCTGTAGCGAACGTTTTAAAACATAAGTTTGTTTTTAAAACATAACTTAAGGCAGTAAAATGTAAGCGTTATGACAATTGTCGGACTTTAGGATTCAGTGGTACTGTCTGATATTATTGCATTTTCAAGGATCCCTCATTCAAAGGAGACCGGCAAAGGTCCATAAAGTGGTGGGTCCAGGTGTTACAATAATAAAAATGACACTTTTATATAGAGAAAATTAAGCCTCTTATAACTTTTATAAAAATCGTCAATCAGACAAAAGAGAAATCTTGTATTTTTTTATGAAAAAATAGGTTGTTTTTCATTATAGAATGTAAATGTAATTTCTACAGGATTCTTTGAACTAGCGAGATAAAACAAAGTGCAGATTGTGTCTTGTTGTATCCTCCATCCACAGATGGACCATATTAATCCATGATGTTCACAGGCACGAAAGTAAATCTCGATAAGAGGGAAAAAGCCATTCGTTTTGACAACAATAGAACCGTTGTCAATGTTTATTAACAATTTATTTTTAGTTAATTTAAGCAATGGCTACACGTTAAAGAAAGCAAGAGGCATTCTTTATTTTTTATAATCCTTTCTAAAAAGTTATTATGTATTCTGTTCAATTTTTTTTGTTATTTTTATTTTCAATTAATAATTCTTTATATTTTAATAAATATGATATATGCGGATTTATGGAGATTGCTTTTTTTGTTTCGTATTGTGGTTACAAATTGTTACTGATTGTCAATTAATGAATTGTTTGGTTTTTCATATTCTAAAAAATATAAGCTTTTTTAAAAATTATGTTTTATCCCTGTAACGTCTGGGCCCATTCTTGCTGGTCTCCTTTTCGTTTGAGATCACGATAGCTTTAATGTTCACAGTTAAACAAACACAATAGAACTTTTGTCAAAATTATACTTTTGAATTTGATGTTTTTAAATGATTACTGTGAACTAATAATTATGTATTAATTATATAAAAAAATTAAAGGCCGTTACATAAAATTGAGCGTTCCAACTGAGGATATTTTCTATTGCTCTATTGCGGTGTATCTCAATATTGCAATAGAAAAAATCCGCAATAGGAAAATAACTAATGTAGGTAAAAAACCATTCCAAAGGGGAAAATGAGGGTCGCTCCAAGTTTTATTTACAATGGATATCGATAGCCGCAAATTCATGCCAAAAAATGTCGGGACGGAAGCTTCATATATGTGTGCTTTTAAATACGTACTTAGTGTCTTGTTACCTATTCAAATGTTTCCTTTGATAAAATTAAAATTGTTTATTGATGTCTTTTTAATATAAATAATGTTATCGGCGATATTAATTTTTTTTATTCATGATTTATGGCATTAATTTTACTTTGTAATTGAACTATTATTAAATCGATTTAAATAATTTGTTTATAAAATTATATATGGTACTTGTTCATGTCTTAAATCTTTCGAGTTTAAAAAAAACTTATCAAGCACGAGTGGAACTCGCGCTATGAGGGTTCCGTATACATTTAAGCATTTATGAAAATTTAATGGTATATAATATATTTCTTAAATTGATTAAAAAATTATAATTTTTAGAACGAAAATATGTTGCTTGTTATATCTTTCACAGGCGCATATTTAAAAACAAGCATTTTTTGTGGTGTATTTACTATAGATTAACGATTCTTTTACCTGTGCTGCGAGACCTTGCTTTTTTCCAAATTACATGATTCTACGTCAACATAACCCTTATTTGCGAGTATCAAAATATGCGGCAAAAATTATCGTGATTTTTTATTACGTTGATTTAGAACATTGATTTTGTTATAGCTCCAAGGGGCCCTAGACCTAAGTATTTGCCATAAATTTCAACTTGATACCTCAACGTGTTCCTGAGCAAAAGGGTCTTGATAGACAGACAAGCGGACAACGAAGTGATCCTATAAGGGTTCCTTTTTTCATTTTGAGGTACGGAACTCTAAACGAGAAGAATACAGATTTGTTTTTGACTTATTTTATTTGCGCAAATGTAAAGAATATTTTTGTCATCTGTGTTAAAAAAATATATCGGACAAGTGAGTGGGTTAATATAATTTTAAAATGCAAATCAATATTTTATACATGAGAAGACCTATACCTTTAATCGTAATTATGTACTCGTATGATCGTTATATAGCTTTAGCGTCAGCTGTCGCGAGTCAGATAGTTTGGTTACTGATAGAAGTCTAACTACCGATGTCCAGGGCTTGGAATTTGTTTGAGTTAATTAACAGACAAAAGAAATCCTGCTCAATGGTGATTGTTATGGAATAGAAGTCATGACGTTAGCATAAGATTTAATTAACAACGACAGAGACAGTGGCTGTTTTTAAAAACATCGTCAATAAATACGTTGATCAGATTCAGATTTGATGTCGACCGACATTCAGAATACATTTTTGAAGACTTGACAGATTGTTATGTTTGTGTGCTGATGGATATAAATATAAAAAAAGGTTCTATCTACTAGAAAACTAAAATAAGAATGAATTATAATATTGATAAGAATTTTAGTAAAGTATATCTTAATAAGAATAACGTATACCTATACTCAACTGACCTATATTCTGTAATCAGATCACACTGAAGGGTCGAAAGTTATTCACAACGAGTAAGTCAAAATTAATCAAACTTCAGCAATAACTAACTCAAACATAATTAACACATTGTAAACATTGTGTTTACATTAGAGTTTCATTAATATCTTTAAACATTAACTTAATTGACTTCACTTTGTATATACATTGCGGGTACATAGGTACCTCTAGTTAAGACCGTAACATTCTCTTGTCTATGCGTGGGAGGATTAACCAACTACCTTTCACGGCCAAGTGGGTCTTTATATTATGACATGAACAATGACTTCAGTAGTAGTAAATTTAAATACAGCTGTTTTAATATGATATTGTGAGTATATGTGAGATGATTTGCGAGGTATGTATCGACGGTATATTTCATCAAGCCTCTACACATCTAAGTCTGCCTGCTGATAATATCAAATGACGAAATTTTGATTAATTTAAAAAAAAATTAAAAATTCGTAAATGTGAAAGTAAGTTGGTTTGTCTTTTTTGTGCTTTCGCATCTCAATTTCTCAAAGAATCTCCGTAAAATTTTGCGTATGTATAGCCTGTGTCATGGTGATGAATATAGTGTAACATTTATCCCAAAATATAATTTTATTTTGGTGATTAAAAATATCATCCCATAATGGATAAGGTGAAGATAAGTATGTAATAAACCGTCACGGCTGCTATGTAGGCACTTGTAAATATTCCTAATTAATATATTTATAAATATAAATTTTTCATAGCGTAAACATATTGCCTGCTATATCTTTCACAAGCGTAAGAACAAATTAATTATGGAAATCTGTAATCCCACATAGAATTAGAAATCATTGATTTTTAATTCTATGTTTAGAATTAGAAATCATTGATTTTTTATTCTATGTTTAGAATTAGAAATTATTGATTTTTAATTCTATGTTTAGAATTAGAAATAATTGATTTTTAATTCTATGTTTAGAATTAGAAATCATTGATTTTTAATTTTATGTTTAGAATTAGAAATCATTGATTTTTAATTCTATGTATAGAATTAGAAATTATTGATTTTTAATTCTATGTTTAGAATTAGAAATCATTGATTTTTAATTCTATGTTTAGAATTAGAAATCATTGATTTTTAATTCTATGTTTAGAATTAGAAATCATTGATTTTTAATTCTATGTTTAGAATTAGAAATTATTGATTTTTAATTCTATGTTTAGAATTAGAAATAATTGATTTTTAATTTTATGTTTAGAATTAGAAATCATTGATTTTTAATTCTATGTTTAGAATTAGAAATAATTGATTTTTAATTTTATGTTTAGAATTAGAAATCTTTGATTTTTAATTCTATATTTAGAATTAGAAATCATTGATTTTTAATTCTAGAGTAATAGATTAATTTAGTAATAATTTTCTGGAGCGAAATTATAAATACTGTTGGTACCTTGTACTAACAGTTAAAAAAGCTTATTTCCAAATATATAGTTCGAAGCCGGGTGCACACATAACTTTATATTTTTATTACTTGTTCCAAACTTGTTTGAAAAAAGTAATAAAAATATAAAGTTATGTGTGCACCCGGCTTCGAACTATATATTTAGAAAGAAGCTTCCAAAAAGAGTAAAAAAAACGAAGCTATAAAAACTAAAACTTCTAAATTTAACTTCTAATTTTAAAACCAAAATTAAAATTGTCAAAAATGGACGCCATCTATGGGTTTACAAATTCAATGACGACTATCTTTCAATCAAATTATGGTTACCGCGTACTTGTTTTTCTAATTGTTAGTTCTTTTTGACGTAGTCGGGTTTTAGTTTTTTATAGCTTGGTTTTTTCTTGAATCTAATTTGAAAAAAATCCTTAAATTGAGAGTTACTTATAAATTAATATATTTTCCTTTTCAAAATTTTCCTATCAAAGTTACCTTTGTTAATGCTATAATGAACTATGGTTCATTTTACTTAAATTGTCACAGACTTAGACCTATTAATCGATTTAAATTCTAGCAGACAGCTTGAGGTAAACAACCCCGAATTTCACCACCGAATTTTCAACAAATTAAACTCTGAAAAGAGTCTTCAATAATTTATTTAAACGAAGCTGAGATCCACTTTTGTCAAACGCCTTTCTATACTTTCTTGATTATAGCAACTTATGTATACCTGACCTCACTGAAGATTAGTTAGATAAACTGGAACGCCTTCAAAATTTATATATCAGCTATATGTTTAGTCTGAGAAAATATGACCACATTTCCGAGTTTAGATCACGTCTTAACTGGATGGAAATACATTCCAACACGATTTACATATTCTATGTTTTCTCTTGACTACATCGAAGAACTCTAGTAGTTTGTCTTATCTCAATTCTAAAGATAAAGCCCAGGAGACTTATAATCTTGAATCACGTTCTACATCCCACCTCACTTTCCTTATTCCTAAGTATAACGCTACCTTCTGAGAGTACTGCGCCGTTGTGCGTGCCGCCAAATTCTGGAATAAACTTGATATTAATATTCAAAATGCGTCGTAGAATTAAATTTCCGTCGTCTGAAAAATCTCCTCTTCCAATATTGATTCACTTCATTTCCTTCTTCTCTTATTGTATCCTTTGCCCTATCCATGTTGATACCAAAATTACGTGTTAATTTAGTTACTGTTAGTTTAATTTTTATAACATACTTATGTTATTAATCGTAATATTGTAATGAATAGTTAATTATATAATGTCTCCTCTTTCAATATTGATTCACTTCATTTCCTTCTTATCTTATTGTATCCCTTTGCGTGTTAATTTAGTTACTGTTAGTTTAATCTTTATAACATACTTATGTTATTAATCGTAATATTGTAATGAATAGTTAATTATATAATGTCTCCTCTTTCAATATTGATTCACTTCATTTCCTTCTTATCTTATTGTATCCCTTTGCGTGTTAATTTAGTTACTGTTAGTTTAATCTTTATAACATACTTATGTTATTAATCGTAATATTGTAACGAATAGTTAATTATATAATGTCTCCTCTTTCAATATTGATTCACTTCATTTCCTTCTTATCTTATTGTATCCCTTTGCGTGTTAATTTAGTTACTGTTAGTTTAATCTTTATAACATACTTATGTTATTAATCGTAATATTGTAATGAATAGTTAATTATATAATGTCTCCTCTTTCAATATTGATTCACTTCATTTCCTTCTTATCTTATTGTATCCCTTTGCGTGTTAATTTAGTTACTGTTAGTTTAATCTTTATAACATACTTATGTTATTAATCGTAATATTGTAACGAATAGTTAATTATATAATGTCTCCTCTTTCAATATTGATTCACTTCATTTCCTTCTTATCTTATTGTATCCCTTTGCGTGTTAATTTAGTTACTGTTAGTTTAATCTTTATAACATACTTATGTTATTAATCGTAATATTGTAATGAATAGTTAATTATATAATGTCTCCTCTTCCAATATTGATTCACTTCATTTCCTTCTTATCTTATTGTATCCCTTTGCGTGTTAATTTAGTTACTGTTAGTTTAATCTTTATAACATACTTATGTTATTAATCGTAATATTGTAACGAATAGTTAATTATATAATGTCTCCTCTTCCAATATTGATTCACTTCATTTCCTTCTTATCTTATTGTATCCCTTTGCCCTATCCATGTTGATACCAAAATTACGTGTTAATTTAGTTACTGTTAGTTTAATCTTTATAACATACTTATGTTATTAATCGTAATATTGTAATGAATAGTTAATTATATAATGTCTCCTCTTCCAATATTGATTCACTTCATTTCCTTCTTATCTTATTGTATCCCTTTGCCCTATCCATGTTTATACCAAAATTACGTGTTAATTTAGTTACTGTTAGCTTAATCTGTATAACATACTTATGTTATTAATCGTAATATTGTAATGAATAGTTAATTATATAATGTTTCACTGATAGTCATTGCAGCCTTCCACGACAAAAATCAAATAGGAATAAGTTCGCAAAATGTATAAATATGTTTAAGTCTAAATAAATATGTGTTTTAGATTTATATAGTGTAGTTTCTTTGTCGCATTTCTCAAAACGAAAGGGCAGACAGGCGGTATATTTACAGTCGGGATAATCTAGAAATACGGCTATATATACTGCATTTTTTCGTCTCCATCTGCCCACAATTTATACACCTTTTTTGATAGCCCCCTGTATTTATAGAGATGGCTATGCGTGCATTTTAAACATCTGCAGAGTATTAAAGCAGTAGATGTGAACCTTGCGATTTACATTACGTTTATTCGGATTGTGTTGATTGCCATTTATGATCCACAAAGTATGAATGGAGAAATTGTTTTATGATCCACAAAGTATGAATGGAGAAATTGTTTTATGATCCACAAAGTATGAATGGAGAAATTGTTTTATGATCCACAAAGTATGAATGGAGAAATTGTTTTTATTGATTTATTACTGAGCTATGTTCAATGCTGTACAATCAATACTAAATAAAATTATGTTAAAGGACGAGTAGATGTATGATTTAGATATAGTAAGTAGTAGATAATACGAGCCGATGTACGGATCTATGCTTTCTTTGGGAAATTGGGGTACATTTAAGCTTTTTAATTTCTTCTCAATGGATATACTTTAGAGAGATGTTGTATAATTAATACTAAATAAAATGACGTTAAAAGACGAGTAGATGTATGATTTACATATAGTACACAGTAACCAAAAAAATAATACGAATATTGACTAATTATATACTACCGGAGTAAAGGATAATACGAGCCGATGTACGGATCTATGCTTTCTTTGGGAAATTGGGGTACATTTAAGTTTTTTAATTTCTTCTCAATGGATATACTTTAGAGAGATGTTGTATAATTAATACTAAATAAAATGACGTTAAAAGGCGAGTAGATGTATGATTTACATATAGTACACAGTAACCAAAAAAATAATACGAATATTGACTAATTATATACTACCGGAGTAAAGGATAATACGAGCCGATGTACGGATCTATGCTTTCTTTGGGAAATTGGGGTACATTTAAGTTTTTTAATTTCTTCTCAATGGATATACTTTAGAGAGATGTTGTATAATTAATACTAAATAAAATGACGTTAAAAGACGAGTAGATGTATGATTTACATATAGTACACAGTAACCAAAAAAATAATACGAATATTGACTAATTATATACTACCGGAGTAAAGGATAATACGAGCCGATGTACGGATCTATGCTTTCTTTGGGAAATTGGGGTACATTTAAGTTTTTTAATTTCTTCTCAATGGATATACTTTAGAGAGATGTTGTATAATTAATACTAAATAAAATGATGTTAAAAGACGAGTAGATGAATGATTTAGATATAGCAAGCAGTAGCGAAGAAAATATTACGAATATTGACTAATTATATATAACCAGAGTAAAGGATAATACGAACGGATGTACGGTTCTATGCTTTCTTTGGAAAATTGGGGTACAATTAAGCTTTTAATTTCTTCTAATTCTTAATTTTCTTTAATCCACACAACTGGATTTAATTTTCAATGAAAAATTGGGATAGTGTTTATATAATACAGTAAAACTGATGGCAGTCGCTAGATGACGAAGTGAATTGCAGAGTTTCTGCTTACTTATACTGTTTATACTATACAAAAAAAAGTAATGAGAGACGGCGTATAACGAAGAAATATTTTGCATTTAAGTTATCCAAAAACCTATTTTTGAATTGGCGGAATCATATCGTGTCGAATAGCAGTTAATTTTATTGTATGAACTTATTTACGTATCTAGTATAGATAGCACACATATAACATTGCGCTAATGATTGAAATGAGATACGCCAAATATCAATACATCTAATAAAGTATTTTAGTATATCACAAATATATTTAATAAAAAATGAGCATCATGAAGAGTCTCAGGAAAATAAACGCGTTTATTACAAATATTTAACCAAAAATCCACTAATAAAATTGGATAACTTGACTTTGACGTTTAACGTTTAAAGGAAAATTCTACCATTATCTCAGTTTTTATAAACTGTATGTAATAGAAAACTAAAATTGATATTTAAGAAGTTTCAATTATTGTAATGAATTTGATAAGATTTATGTTTATTGCAAATCGCGGTTGGACAAAATCGGAATTGCCTTTCAAAGATGGAATTGACAAATGATGCGGCTCATGTGAATTTTTCATAAGAAAAAGAGTATTGTATTTATAAAGAACTGCTATTTTATATATTACTTACATAAAAAGGTTCTACGAGTAGCTACTGGTAAAAGAGAGCGTAGATAAGTATACTTTTTAGAAAACTATTGTTTTCCTGAAAAGTGTGATTTATCCATGTTTCATTTGAAAATTAGGAATGACAAGAGACCAGTAATTCATTTACTATAACCGAAACGGTTTTCCCATCGATTGCTCTTCAAAATTCTTTATTTTACGTCCAAAAACACACAATCACTTTGCTTTAATTTTTTTTTTGCAAATTATTTATATATCTACGTTGAAAAGTAATTATATTTGCAATAGCTGTAAATTCGTTACCTTAAAAGCGATATAAGAAATAATATACTTGTACATACTTAAACCTCTATGTATAATTATGTCTTTATATTTAATATAGTTATATCTCTTTCAACTTTATTGACAGATTTTGTATTAAATGCCAAAATTTTTAGAAAAATAAGTAATTAAACAATAAATTCATATTAATTTATTTTTAGGGTTCCGTACCACAAAAGGAAAAAAACGAATCCCTTATAAGAACAGTCACGTGTCTTCTCTCCATCTATTATAGCCATCTTTTGGGGATGAAAATTTTAGCGGGGCGAATTAAGTACTAGAATTTTCTTAATTCCATGTATCATGATGCATCGTTTGAAAGAATTAATTGTAAGTATCTCGATGATAATTTTAGATAATGTGTGTTCAGAGATTTAATGAAAAATAAGCAAAAAATATGACAACCTATTTTTGAAACTATTTAACCTAAAATGATTATAAAACAGAATTTTAGAAATTAAAGATCTTCACTCTATTATAGTAAATATGTGAATTATTATTAAATATTAATTGTACTGGAAAGTCTTACTACTGAGAAGAATGTGCCAGGTAGACTTATGATACATAAAATAATTTCACTTCATGTGAGGTACGAAATTCCTCGATGCGCGAGCCAGATTTACTCTTCGCCTGTTTTTTTTAATTTAGTCATGACACGTTGGGAGCTTAGAAAATGCTGCCATTCGTGATAGTGACATCGAAACATCGGATGTTAGTGTATCCTTTGCTGTTTAATAGCTATTATCCAACGAAATGAGTATCTGTGTGTTACTGTCTATTGACTATAAGTCAGCAAGTAATACGATTATTGCTGTTATGCTAGATGTGACATTGGAACGTCATTACAAACTATATGTATATATCTTGACTAGCGTGACCCGTGCGAAGTCTTCGCATTATTTATTCCATTATGAAGCTCAGATGACAGATCAAACAAATATTTTACTAAAATTGACTTATAGAGGCGCAAGTATCAAAAGCATTGAGCTAAAGCGCCACTTTATTTATACGTGAGTGGATTTGAAATTAAACAAAAATTTTACCGACCGTCAATCATATTGACGTCGAGCCGTTAGATGGCAGCATTGCTGTTTTGTGTATATAATATTAATAATTAATTAATTTGCAAAAACAATAGCAATAATAAATTTTTTAGTTGTGGATGCCGGTAGAGCAAGCAATTATCTATACAATGATATATAATTTATGTGGATTAGTTGTGAGGTTTTTTCTAAAAAGGGAGAGTAACATCTTAACCTTAGCGTATTAATATATATGATGATGATGATGATGATGATAGTGATATTTTCTACGCAACCACAATGAAAAATAAAATTATGACAACAACTTTAATTACGTAAAATTGTTCGAAAAAAATGTCAAGCAAAAATAGGAAGTTAGAGGATCTCGAGGCAGATATGAATCACTCTTATCTGATCAGGCTCATATGAATCATATGCAGTGATTTTTGAAGTTTCACGGTTAGATTTTATTTCAATTTTGTTTTATTTTACTCTTAATTCAGTGCATTATTTTATATTAGTACGTACAACTGCGAGAGACGCTCGTTTTTTCAGAGTAGTTGTCTAATTGGCCAATTTGGCCTAATAGTAATAATTTATGGGTCGAATCTAATCATTGCGCCAATTAAAAAAAAATGGAAAATACAAAAATTTAAAAGCTCAGTTTTTCCACGAATTTTGGTAACATTTAATAAAGCTCACATGAACAATTTTTTCCGTATTTGATTTAAAAATTTTACCTCTATCGGCTATTTGTGCTGCAAATTTGCTTTAACTACTTTTCAAGCTTCGCCCTAAAATATCGATTTGATGTGAGCTAGGTATTATTTATGGAAATCATATTAGGCAGAGGGAGGCATTGCTTTATAAGTAATGGTATGTTTGTGTAATTGTTTTCAAATCAATCGCCTTATAATCTATTTGTTATTGCATTGCGCTTATAGTACGCTACACTATGTTTATTGATTAATTATCTCTTACAAGTTTTGTTTCTTTATAGCTAATCGAATTAAAATTAAATCTGCATAATAATCATTTACGTATTCTGTTCTACTTATAGTATGATACCTTTATAAGCCACTGGGTGTCGACAGTGCTTCGCCGATCGATCCTAGGTATTGCGTTCCATTTCACTTCATGTCTTTTCGATTTTCTTTAATTTCGTCAGTACAGTCAGAGGAATTTCGGAGGGTCATGCTTCTTCATTGCTTGAGTATTTCTATCTAAAACTTGTTTACGAATATGAACGAATTTTCTTTGATAGCGTAGACCTTACGCACTATTCAGTTTAACTTGAGGCATCTTATTATATGGTTTATAAATTCTTCTTTGTATATTTTATCTGATCAGAATATGCGATCGATGGAGCCTCAGGGTCGCTGTTATTAGGTCTTTGCTTTCTATATCTCACACTCATAAAGCATCACGGTTTCGGCAAGGGAAATAAAATATGTGAAAATGAAAAGAATTAAGATTAGTTCGACTTTTTCTAGGGAAATTTCCTATAATTTCGCCATTTTATACTGATATTTTAATACATTAGTGAAGATAATAATACCTCCGTATATATATTGAATCATTTAGTTGCTTAAACTGCTTAACCATTAATTATTACTAAACTCTGGAAAAGATAGTTATACGCCAGTAACAGGTCATTTGCTTTAACTCTAGTTTAGTGTGTTAGAAGATGTGACACGGTAAAACTTTAGACGGAAGTTCTCCTATCTTGCTGTCAACTAAAGTGAAACTGTCAGGGCAATTACCAAAGAGAAATCACCTTAGCCAGTGACCAATCCGGAGGGACAAATTAGTGCTTGAGTTTCTTCGACCATTAGGAAAGTTTCAAACTGTTTATTGCTGTGGCAAAGTAGCTATACATTGCCGCAACAAGATGTTCGACTTCAAGATGTTCGATCCAGAGTGAACCAAGATATGACACGTAAAGATTTTCTTATAGACAGTGTCTTTTTGGGAAGTTCCTAATATAAAACATCGTTACAGTTATTGATCATTATAGTAAATTTTTTTTATTATTACTGCAAATATTAAGACATTAGGTACTGTGTTTACATTTGGAAGGTTTAAATTTAATTAAAAGTAGTCAAGGATACAAGAAGTTTGAGTTGTGCTATGCGTATATATGCTATAAAATGTATGATTGTCACATAAATTATATGAAAGCTGATAACGGATATTCTATGAAAACGGAAATAGATACTGTATAATAACTAATATGCACATATACGTGCAAACTAGAATACATACATGCTTACTCGACAGACACACATACTCGCACATGCACATAAAGGGTTATAAGCTGATTATCCAAGATTTAAAATCGTCGAATTTGCTACGATATTAATTTATTTTATTCTTCATCTGTCAAAGATACGAGTCTAATGTTTGATCAAAACTTCAATTGCAAACCTCAATTCAATAATGGTAATCGAAAAATCACAACCATATAACTTTGATTACTTGCGCTTGAGTATGGAGATGTACCCTCATTGAATCTTATTGAAAATAATTTTTCAATAAAATGTATGTTTAATACTGTTTCATTTTAGTTCCTAAGTTGAACTAAAAGTACATTAATTTAAATAAAAATCACGTCTGAACGTAATGCCATTTCAGTGATAAATGACATTTCTGGATAATTCACGAATTTTGCCGAAATGCCTACTCGATGACACTTACGTTGAATGTGCTAATAATAGAGTATTTTGCTGACGTCGATATTTTTTGTCAAAAAGCTTTAAAACTGCAGAGTAGGTTTAAAAAAACTTTGCGATGAAAAAATAACGCATGGAGCAAAAAATTAATCGAAACTTCTAAATGGGAAATAGTGTAAATGTTTTGTTCATTAAATAAAAAAGTTATTATGTATTTAGTTTCCACATAAAACCTGAGAAAATTATGATATGCAATATATAACTTAAACGCAATATTTAATGAGATACTAAAAATATTTAATAGACTCCTAAACTAATAAACTCTATAAATAATGCTAAATAAATGGTCAGCGACGTCATAAGCCAGTTGTGTATTGTATGAAGCGTTTTCTTGCGATTATCGTTATAACTTTTTAATGAAACGTCTTAGGTACGGTATATTTATTTTAACAGTTTTTAATGTTATTACTTATTCTATTCTAGTAATAAAAAATATAATCATATACCCCTATTACAAACAGGTTCGACCCTAAATGTCTGCGTGCGTGGCTGTCAGTTCAACGTCTTCGTTGTCATTATGTTGTTTTACAAAAATGTTTGTGTTATGTTTGTATTGCATGAATTCTTTAGAGCCATGGGCTTTTCGTGTATGTATAAGCCGCGAATTAATTTAGTTTAAATGCTTTCTAACCAAAGATAATAATTTATTTTAATTATAATTTTTTAATTTTGCTTCAAAAATTATAATAATACATTTTTTTTGTCATCTACTTTGGAACAAATTAATTCCTTTCTTTCTTTGGTTGTTATTGACTGACAGACTTTGCTCTTATATCAATAAGAATATGATGTGCACAAGTGTCGCATTAAAGACCATATAAATAAATAATTTAATCGCTTAAATAAATTAAATAATTTCAAATTAGCTTTATTAATTATATTTTTGACCTTTAAACACAACAATATTTCCATTTGTGGGTTGTAATTCCATTGTTGGAAATACGTTACTGACACTAACAACTTTTGCTTTTTAGAGTTCAGCAACCAAATGGCAAAAGCAGAACCCTCATAGACAAGTTATATCCTCCAGTCTCTGCGTTCCTGTCTGTCATACCCTGGATATTTCTATAGTGTTAAGTCTATGTAAATGAAATTTGTCGACTATATGTTTTGTATATATAAAAAAGATTTGAATATCTCTCTATAAAAACTCTATAAATATCAAGTACGAGCCATATATTTTCGCACATGACGTTGAGTATCTTCTCGCTGGTGTCATATTTGCATCTAGTATGTATTCGTTGAAAAGGTCTTTTGAATTGTATATTCATTGACTATTGTTAGGATTCCGTCCGTCAAAATGAAAAAAAAAAACTGAACACTTGTAGTATCGCTTGGTTGTCCGTTCATCTGTCCGTCAAAGCCTTTTGTCTCAGAAAATGTTTGAAAAATCATGTCAATTAAAATTGCTGTAAAAGTACGCATATTTTTCATCTTATTTTTACAACAGTCTTACTCGCTGAGCATCAAAAACTAGGGTATTTTAAGTCAAGTTACAATTTTGAAAGCTGGCATAATAGGTCTTATAGCACAAGAACCTAAAGGAAAAAATCTAAGTCTAGTTTAAAAATCTATTCCTAATTCCATGCGGAATTACATATTTATATAACTACTTTGTTTATACGCTGTTAGTGTTAAGATTTTTTTTTCACATTGGTTAGAACTTTCAAACGAAATTATTTTGATTGTTTTGTAGCAACAATTTAAAGAGCCTGCGTTATGCCTATTCTGAATACCCAATTGATATTTTTTTAAGTGCAATGACCTCATTTTTCCCAAAGCATGGTATGGGAATGATATGGCCTTCAGAATATTAATTTATTCCTAAAATCTGGAATAAACTAACTGAGTTATAAAGGTTTAAACATGACGATCAGAAAAGAACTGCAATACTGCATTGTGACGTCATTTTAGTAATGCTCACTGTATTATACTAGAGCGAATGGGATAGGTAGATATCTATTGCATTAAGTTTTGAAGCTCATAATCTCACTACGCATACTGCTAAAATATGGCATACAATTAAAAATATGGAATAATTGATAAGGAAGTATGATGTCTCCTCTGAATATTAATTTACTGCGTCTATGCTAAAATATGGAATAAATTGCTTTTGCGCAACGCAACCTTATTATAAGCATTTGAAGGTTTTCTGTAGAAGTTTGTGCCGTATAAAAGCCTTAGTAATAATACTTATTATTCCTCTTTAACTCGAATACATTATATTCCCCCTGTCACCGCCTGTCTGCTGACTATAACGTCGTTTATCCAAAATCATAGTGCACACATGGCGCAAACCGCAAGCATCTTAGCTGCCCACTAACGTACGGCCGCTAACGAGGGAGTCGTTTGTAGGGCGCGCAGCAGGTGCACAGCATTGTCGTGAGATGAACGACCGACAGGGAGGGAGGGGGGGTTCGGTGATGATGTGACGATTGCCGTGGAAGGGCTTGGATATCTTACAATTTGGGTGATATTCCGACCTCGCAATATCGCGCAAAACGCAGGACAGAGCGCTTGGTTAGATTAAAGATTAAGAGTTAAATACTGTATTGCACAAACATTGTAACTAACAGACAGATATATAGACAACAATTGCCATTTTTTCATGCTACCAATAGTTTTGAAATTGCAACGTGTCCGGTGTTAACCAAAATTGTTTTCGTGATATCATAAAGATATGGTGGAGGGACTGTTTTTTGTTTTTTACTGTAAACCTAACTGTTTATGAGATATTTGCGATTATTGAAATGGACCATTTACCCAAAAATGTTGTGTACCCCCAAACAATAATAAAAATAAGTTTATAAACCATTTACGTGTTTATGTTAACTACTTGATGCTTGGACTCATTAAGGTTACAGATTCATCGTATCTCCACAATGTCCGAGAGCTAAACTCAGAAATGTGATCGTATTTTCTGAATACGAACAAATTTTAAAACGATTTCATTTGTCTAAGTGATATTCAGTGAAGTTCACATAAGAGTTTACAATACGTGATTACGATGTGTGGAGGTGTATTCTATATATGTGTAGTCAAGGAAAAAGAATAGTGATGTTCGCCAAAGGAGGTGTATTCTATATATGTGTAGTGTATTCTATATATGTGTAGCGTGTGGAGGTGTATTATATATATGTGTAGTCAAGGAAAAAGAATAGTAATGTTCGCCAAAGGAGGTGTATTCTTTATATGTGTAGTGTATTCTATATATGTGTAGTGTGTGGAGGTGTATTCTATATATGTGTAGTCAAGGAAAAAGAATAGTAATGTTCGCCAAAGGAGGTGTATTCTATATATGTGTAGTGTATTCTATATATGTGTAGTGTGTGGAGGTGTATTCTATATATGTGTAGTCAAGGAAAAAGAATAGTAATGTTCGCCAAAGGAGGTGTATTCTATATATGTGTAGTGTATTCTATATATGTGTAGTGTGTGGAGGTGTATTCTATATATGTGTAGTCAAGGAAAAAGAATAGTAATGTTCGCCAAAGGAGGTGTATTCTATATATGTGTAGTGTATTCTATATATGTGTAGTGTGTGGAGGTGTATTCTATATATGTGTAGTCAAGGAAAAAGAATAGTAATGTTCGCCAAAGGCGTATAAAATTAATGAAATATTATGAAAGTTTTTAAGTGTTATTTACCTTGATTACTGATTTGTGTTTAAATACAAAAGATGGAGTCGATTTTTTTCAAAATATAAATTTTAAAAACTTCCACACCTTACTAACGATTCCGGAAAAGTATTATTCATTATTAAAAAGGTGGCGGTGTAAAGGCAGGAAATAAGTCACATTTTTAGATATTTTTTATTACATGACATTCTCTAAATTCCCTAATTCTCAACAGCTTTTCTGTCAAAGTTCCTTAGAGGTTTTTAATTATTTTTAATACATTGATATTTTGGTACGCATTTTTTAATTAATTAATATCCTCTTTTTCGTAATTCATTTCAGCTCCTTAAAATGATCCAAAAAGATGATCCATTGAACGCAATAGATGATCCATTGAGCGCAATAGTCACTGTTTTAATCTACCGTATCGAGCTCACCTCTCATCATCTAAACTAAGAAGATAACATGGCAATTGTCGAACACTACATGCAGTTGTTCCGTTATTTTTTAACAGCACATGTGTTTCTATTTCTTAAAGAACTTTCTCGAATATATTTTTTTGCAGTTGATATATTCGAGAGGACTCCCTAAGAAAGATAGAGATATATGTGCCAAATTTGCAGTTGACCTTTCCGGCAATTGAAATGGCTCGGACAAACAATTATCTTACCGTCAAAATCGCAAATTCATTGTGGAAATGGTCGTAGGCCAGGAGTCTTTTATTATCTAATGATACTAATGATATATATATATATATATATATATATATATATATATATATATATATATATATAATGATATAATTTTCAATACCGACAATTGATGTCGGATTGAAAATTCCCAATTTTTTATCATCAGCTTACAAAATATTCTATTTTGAACGATCGTGGACTCTTAATATATTATAGCTAAACGTGATCTTTTTTATACTTCATGAATAAAAATTTCAGGGTATAAGTTGATCTTAAAAAATTGCTGAATTTTAATTGTTAAACTCAAGGTTTAAACAATTACGGCAATGCTGAATTATGACGTCATTCTTTGAAATATTTTAAGCTTGTATCCTTTGAAAGCAAATGACAGGTATGTATACCTGCTATTAAATTTAGAAGCTCATGACACACTTTTTGGTGGATTTTCATAATTTTTACAACACTTGTCTTTAATAATAGAACTCTTCGAATAATAGATCTCTTCTCTCGATCTAGAATACTTTTCTTTAGTAATAGATTTTTCTTTAATAATATAAATGTTCTTATATAATGATATTTTATGAAAAGCAGTAAATTTATCTTTTGTATAACCTAACAAAAGTTAACATTTCGTCAAGTAGACGTACGGCGCATCAGGTTTTGCAATTGGATTGTATTTATGATTATTTTAAAGAAAATGGCGACACGAAATTAAATTCGTGAAATCGAAACAATTTAGATGAAATATTATTTATTTAATTGCATGGGGCCGCAGCAAAAGCTCTATATATTGAAGATAATCTTTCAATTAAATAGAATTGAGAACTATTTTTTTTAAGAAATATTCTCATGTAGTTAGAATACTTTAGAGGGAACAATAATATTTTTCTTTCTTTTTCAAAAAGAGGAAAATGTATAAATTAAAATTAGAGGAATAATATAAATTTTAACGATGCTTTAAAGACGCCATCTGCGGAGACAGATGCAATATTTATTCATAGCCTCAAACATAATCTCATACATTATGTGTTTCCTATAAAACGCGACGTTGCCACGTTGTATTTTGGAAATAACTTTGGAATAATTATTCTATTGTTATATTAAATTTATTAGTAGTAATTAATATCTTCGTTACACAAACTTTATGGACGGTATAACTAGTCGTCTCGGAATAAGGGTAGTCTAACTTAAATTTAATCATTTTTATTAGTAACGGTGATATCGTTTTGACAATTATGACAATACTAAGTTGTAACGTTAGTTTTAGTAATATTCATTGTAACCTTTGAAAGCTAATGATAGATAGATATCCCTGCCATTCAAGTTAGAAGCTCAAAACTCGATTACTTCTTAAACAATTTTCATGATTTTCGTATTATCTATTTGATTTTGTTAACTTATATTATGATGGTACTTTATGAAAAACTGTAAATATACTTCATCTCATTTATCACCATATAATATACTTAATCATATGATATACCTAATCATATATACCCTCATTTCGTCTATAACATCTCATATGGACACTGTTAAGAGGTATGATCGGTAGCTAGTAAAATTATCTTGTTATTCATGAAATTTACTTGCTGTTTGTCTAATCAATTTACGTTATAGAATGAAAACGCACAATCACGTAACATGAAAGAAGGCTTTTTATTATAAATAGTACTCACTTTTGCAGAAGAAACTTCATATTGTAAAATAAATGGTTTAAAGTACGATGTTATCGAAATAATAAACCGATTAAAATAAAATAACAAAGGTTAATTAACTAAATGAAACAAAAAATTAGACATGTCAGCAACAGCCAGCGACTTATAACAATAGGTCACAATAATTCGTAATGACTTTTACTCTCACCTGACCCCTTTTGCCTACTTGTCTCTACCCTTTGCTTCCCTTTGTATACCGAGGTCCTTTGTTTTTTTGACAGTCTTATGAATATTACTAATGAGGGTATTAGATATGTCATAATAAGCGACACCTACATGGAGTCGTAATAAAATGTAGCAATTTTTATAAGAGCCATGGATTTTCGGTAGAACATTTTTTTGGTGGAAAACTCTCTGTTCGTTTAGTAAAATAATTAAGAATACTGAAAAGGTCAAGCCTCTGTTACTTAACTCGTCCATTAATTATCCTTATCCTCACGCACGCACGCACGCACGCACGCACGCACACACATATATAAATAACCGATGTATTTATAGAGACAAACGATGGAGCTATATGGATGCCGTATGAGTTAATATTTCTATTAACACCTTGATAAGATACATATTATAAAATTCTAGAAAAAGAAAGCTGGAAAATGATTTTTCATCCAAAAGTGTATTACTTAATATGTGGGAACATTTCGAGGCACTAAAATGGAAATTTCCTTTAACTCCTAAACTATAAGTGAAAAGTAATTAGATTTATATATATAGATATACAGATAATAGTGATCGGAAAGTAGAAATGAGAAAAGACGTATTTAGAAAAGTGGTGTTCCTTTGAACTTGGATATACTTTTTAAGGACTTAAATTTTAATTTAATTCACATTAGCCGGAAATATATATCATACTTTTTATACTCAATATCTTCTAAAGAACCTAGAAAATTAATATAAATAAATTTGCATCAATAGTTTATATTAGACTTAAAACAACAAATAAATTTCGATTTTTTATTTCCAATAGAGCAGGACCACTAATTTTTTTTCATCAATACTTGCTGGCAACATACATCAAGAGAAAAACCTCTGAGTCGATGTAAATGTTTGCCGGAAATGAGAAGGGACTACATGGTTGAGCTATTAATTAATCGAATTTTATCACGGAAACCAAATTCAAATTTAAGACAGAAGTTAAGAAATACAGTACGTAGTGGGATATACACCCTGTGAATATTAAAAAGAACATATAAAAAAATGAGTAAAGAAAAAAAATGAAGAAAACATGACAAAATACTGGTGTTTAAAACATATCTTCAGGGTCAAATTACCCCTAGCACTAAAGAAATAGTATTACCAACTCGTTAATATGAATGTCAGAGTTGGATTATAAAAAGACAATATCCAATATACATGTTTGTCAGAGAGCCTTCTAACGCAGCATGTTCAATTCTAAACTGACCGCTGCTGTAATATTGATATCAGTGAAAGACTCAAACTCATCGACACTGCAAGATCAGCTTCCGAATAGAAGTAGCGATGGACGAACCAGGTAGTGTGCCAAAATGAGTGTCAATTGAGTGGGAACATGCGTATGTGGCGTTTCAAAAAACTAGCTCGATCCAGTGCTGCGTTGTTGACGTTGCTTAGCTTTTCCTTTTGTATACTTCATCACTTTTAAATAAGAATTTTCCCAAAAGACTGAGATTTCCCGGGATAAAAGTATGTTTTGTGATTTCCTAATCCGCTGTTTACATTTTTTTAAAAATCACGTCAATCCGTTTCTAAGTTGTGACGTGAAAGAGGGACAAACAAATACACTATCGTATTTGTAATATTAGTTAACATGAGATTTTCCAGAATAAAAAGTAGCCTATAGCATTTCCCGATCCCCCAACTAATTCTATGTAAAAAATAATCTCGATCCGTTGCTAAGTTGTGACTTGAAAGAGTGACAAATACACTATAGTATTTATAATATTAGTTAACATGAGATTTTCCAGAATAAAAAGTAGCCTATATCATTTCCCGATCTCCCAACTATTTCTATGTAAAAAATATTCTCGATCCGTTGCTAAGTTGTGGCGTGAAAGAGTGACAAACAAATACACCATCGCATTTATAATATTAGTTTGGATGCAAACATAATTTACGATCAATAAATTTACTGTAATTGGTGCGACGATAAACTATTCGGAGTAAGAAAAAAACGAACGATGTCTGTTAAGCTGGTCTTTCGATAAGATTAGGGCAAAATAATTATCCCAAGAATAAAAAAAATTCTCTTTTACACGAAGTGGCCTTTTACTGTTATTATTGGACGTACATTGAATCTTTAATGCGGATTAGTCTATTTGGTATACCTACTTCCAGGGTTCACCAAACCGCTCTTTTACTTTTCAGATGTACAGGTTTGACTTCTAATTTTGAGTAATGGATAGGCTAGTTTTAGCTTCGATGAATTCCAAAAATATTTTCGTTTATTCAAAATGTTGAAGACGCTGGCGTCATACAGATATTGTTGCTTTTACGCTGAATTCTTTATTATTTTCTGTTAAAGCATCATGTTTAACTTGTAGGCACTTATAAATATTTAGTGGTACATAGTAGGATTTCTATTAAAATTTTCATTTTTCACAACGTGAATATATTGCCCACTATACTTTTCACAGGCTTAAAAACATGGTGTATATTTAAACAATTCGAACTCAACAAAACTGATAATAGTACAAAGCGACTGGTGACATAAAGCAACAACAAAACAACATTTAAAAAATTGTGACATCCAGAATTATCGATGTAGTTGCCTATGCATAGGCTACAAATGACTCAGTTTTTCATGTCTTTTTAAAATTTTCTACATATTCTTTTCCCTGTTTTTTCTACATTTTTTTTTACTTATTTTTCTATAATCTCTGGAGATATAATAGCTAAAATTATGAAACTATTATTTTTTGGGGCTCTTGTAATAAGCCCTTTCAAATGATACTCCACACTATATATAAAATTTAATTTTTTTTTGATTACTTACTTTTAGCGAATCAAACTTGTTTATCAAAGTCGACTAATTTTAGTTTAGTAACGGGTAACGCCAAAGAAGGAGGTTCTTGTTGTACGATTGAATTATTAGTGGTTTAGTCGTTTGTGGATATGTACCTGAAATACTATACGCTATTAAATTTATTTAAGGCAAATAATCTTTTTTTTCTTTGGTTCCAGAGTGAACTTTGCTTGTACCGCTTTTCATCTTCTGTTATGTTTAATATTTGACAGGGCTGATCCGTTACGGAACAGTTTCTTATTGACAATCAACCAATCTAAGTATTTTGCCGGCTAACTGCAGATCGATTAAAGTTAGTGTATATGGTTTCCGCATTGAGATTATATCCATTAACAACCGCTTATGAAGGCTTCTCACTTTTATAGAGCTAGAATGTTTACTAATCGAAGAAAGATACAGCCATTATGTAGATTAAAATTTATGTTATTAAATATTAATATTTAAGGCAGTCTTTTTTTTTTCTTTGGGTCCAGAGTGAACCTTTTGTTGTAACGGTTTTCATCTTCTGTTATTTTTAATATTTGACAGGGTTGATCCGTTACGGAACAATTTCTTTTTGCCAATCAACCAATCTATGTATTTTGCCGGTTAACTGCAGATCGATTAAAAATAGTGTATATGGTTTCCACATTGAGGTTATATCCATTAACGACCGCTTATGAAGGCTTTTCATTTTTACAGAGCTAGGATGTTTAATAATCAAAAAAAGATACAGCCATTTTGTAGATTTAAATTTATCATTTGAATAACGAAATTATAAATGTATTATGCAAATTAGAAATAAATTAAACTACGCAAGTATCTGTCTAGCCCGGGTTCGATTTGTATCTTCATTTACTTACTCTCACGTTTCTATTATTATATCTACCTCAAGGTACATCGACTTCGGAAATTACGAGCTATTATTATCTTATAGGAAATAAAATGTTTAATCGCTAGGTCGCTCTACCTATTTCGTACATATTAAACGTTGACACTAAGTTTTCTAGTTAAAAGGCAAACTAGAATAGCCAAATAATAAAGATTTATTACGAAACTTAGCGAGGCATCGACCCCGGCCGTTGCCTGTTTAATATAAAGGCTGCTTCTCGAGCACTTTGTCATCTTCGTCGGCTACTCAATTTAATATTGTCATAGTTTCGTGCGGAAACGACATTTTTATTAGAAAACTCCCAACCCTTGCGTTTAGTGTTGGGAGCTTTCTAATAAAAATTTAATATTTTTGTGTTTGGAAAATTGTTCATTCTTTTGAATACTGGGATTATAAATAGTCACTTAAGCGTTTTTTCTTAGGAAATCTAATGAAGTAATGAAAAAATGATTTATTTTGTTGAAGCCTTATTTGCAAACTGTTAGACTAGAAATAATTAAATCCTGATTTAGGGAATTGATGTATCTAAATAATATAGAGAAGGGCCTTTACATTTATTACATGGAGATTAGTTTCGATCACTCTTTTGTAGAATTTATGGTGTCGTGCAAGCTAAGGTGCTTTATTGCGTGACGAATTCGATGCGTATTTCTATTCACATGGAAATGAAAGATAAGCGGATATTGATGAAGTGAATATCACTTTCTATTCGCCATGTTGCATGGCGCTCGCTTTGCTTGCATATCTCTCAAACACTTGGGTTTGGGAATATTATACGTGATCAGATGTTATGTTCCCAATTGTTTCAGGGTATTTTATGACTACCTAAATATTTTCTAATAAATTATATATAAATATAATATTAGAGCCCTGTTTAAATTACAAATGGGTCCAAAGGAGATTATAAGAGATCAAGTTAAAAGATTTTGTAATTTATTATTTATTGCGCCCATATGCACCACACACGGTCAAGACTGTTAGTCGGAATTATTGACAGTTAAAAACAAATTTCTGTTACTCATTAACTGCCAGTCAAGGCGGAACAAGAGTCAAATTTACCGACCGTACCATATTGAATGGTCCAGTTACTAAAGTGTCCATACAAAATACGTTTTTAACTGTCATTAAATCCGGCTGAGAGTCCTGACCATGTGTAGTGCACGCGGGCGTAAGAGACGTGAAGATATTTTTATGAGTATCGAATAATAGTTAACCACAGAATTATTAAAATGATTATTTCTGTGTTAACCGTTGTAACAAACTAAAGTTCACAGGATCTATTCAACAGATGCGTTACCGATTTTGACAGGTCTCTTTCCTGCCAACCTCACGGTCGTAGAACGCGGTCGTAGGCGGCTAATTTTATTTTGGCTCGACGTAAAAATTGGAATGATTTGAATTTGTTGAGAATGAACCCCTTTTATATAGAAAGAGACGTATTTTTGAGTTGGTCTCTGTTCGCTGGCCATCCAAGTTGACATTCCTTGATTCCAATGAGGGAACTACTAGGTTTTTTTCCCGTTGTTTCTGAGCGAATGAATAAGAATTGGGATAACATCGATTAGTACATTTCAAAGTTTTTCATGGGACATGATGCCTTCTGCACGAGTTTACTTCGATTCCTATTAAGAGATAGTTCGGCGTGTTCCTGTGGTTTCCATACGCAGGACATGAATCAGTTTTGTTCGACTGTAGTTAGCATAATGATGTGCGTGGAGTTTTGATTGAGAGCAGCGTCAGTACAGCAGTAAAGTAGAATTACGCGAATTGACGTGACGCTGGATTTTTATCTATCATGTTTTGGTTGACTATGGACCGATCTTTGAGGCATTTAGAGAGTTTCCTAAAAATATTCTAGAGAAAATGGAGGTACTAAATGACTCACAGAGTAGCGCTGTTGGATCAATGGGTTTGATAAAAGATACGGGACACTATTAGGGGGCTTCCGAAGGACCCTTCTTCTCTATGAGGCGGATCGTTACGAGTCTCAGTGAGGGTTCTGACACAACCTGGCTTGGTAATAGCGTTATGACAAACACTCGGAGCTGATAAATATTATATGATAAATAAGATAAATAATTAATTAATAAGACAGTTTTATTTATCCTTTTTTGGAAAAAAAAATTATTAACATTGATAAAATTATTATTGAAGTAAAACACGGAAAAATACTAGTTGAAATTTTCTTTGTAAATAAATTAGTAAAGGAATGAAAGAAGTTGTGGTATTCGCTTTCAAAACGATAAATTTTTTTCCTTATGTACTGAACACCTTTTACATATATACGTATCTTATTTTCGGTCCACATTGTGTATCTGTACGTATTATACGTTATTTTTATTATTACACGTCTCTCAGCAATATTAATTCATTAAATGTACCATCAGAATATTGCCAACATTATTAAGATAAGTAAAGGTTCAGCGGAAAACTCACTGAAGAAAATATCCATCAAAAGTAAATTTTCTAAAACGAATTTCGAACTGTAGAATAACGTAACCATAGCAACGACGGCAACAAAACGACATTTTTCGACTACACGCACGGCTTGTATACCCCTTTGGCTCCGAAAAATTTCCTTTTCACCAGGTCGACGAAAGTATTTTTTCTATTTAAACCAAAAAGGAAAGTAAATATCTTTATACAAAAGCAAAGGGCACTAAATTCATTCGGTACGAATCCAATACGTTTCAGTTTTAAGGGATCATATCTCGAAGAAGGTTTACATTTGCCAGAATTTAGAATACACGCCAAACGGTACCACACTTCAATTTTATATGTCTGACGGATATCTACATGCTCATGTACTCACAAACCCCCATTTTTTTACTAATATTTTGTGGTAAAAATATTCCTTGGTAGATTTTCATGGAATCGCCAATGGACCCATCGCCATACATCGATCATTGATCTTTTGTATAGGACACATAATTTTTTTGTTATATTCTTCTGTATATAATCTCTTACACTCTTTCATACAAGTTTTAATTTTGTCTTCGAGTTTTAATTTTTGTTTTCACGTTTTAAGTTAGATCCAAATTTACCTGAGATTTCGGGGTAATTTGTAGTTTTGTATTTATTTTCATTGCCTAAATGTCGCCAATTTCTTATGAGATTTTTTATATAAAAAGATTTTAAATATATCTACCACATAAATTATTTTCACATTTACGACATATAATCATAATTGTCAAATAAGACAATCATTAACAGTAAACAAAATTAACGTTATATTTTTTAATATGATTAAAAATATGTAAGTCTATATAAGTCTGTGTGAGTTCATATAATGGGTTTGCTAGACACGAGGATGATGGGGTGAACTGTTGGTGTAAGTAAGAATAGATAAAGAAAATGCAGCAATTGAAGAGGTTGTTGAAGACTGCTGAAGACGTGTAGGAGACGTGTGAAGAGACGTAGGGTAACATGCGAGCGAGCAAAGCGTAGCTCGATGCACTTCAAGGCGGCACGCCGCTGTTGCTTATTAGCAACCTATGGCTCGACAGGAGATGGAGAATTAAATTTGTAAATAAGTTATTTGCTGGTAGGTTAACTTGCGCGAACTTCCTTGTTCATCTGCATATAAGCGACAGTAGACGATAGTTAATCAGGACAATGTTCAATACAATTACTAGATCAATGCTTGTTTCCTTATATTTAAAGTTTTTTAACATCTTATTAATCCAAACTAATGGTGGAAGTTTGTTATTCTATAACTCTGTCATTTCTGTACAGATCTACAAGAAACTTTGCAGGTGAGTAGATTATAGCTTATAGCACAAATTAACAAATAGGAATATATTTTTTTCTCAAAATCTGAAATAGTTGTTGAGGGATAGCATCCATCTTATATAATGTTTATTAGATAACGTATTATTGTCCGTAAGGCAAATTCTTTAAGTTGGCTTATAGCATTTATTAATTTATAGCGTGTATCTTGAATTCTCTTCTCCGAGCATTGATCCCGTGGTGTAGCATACACACTTTGTTCCGTTTTATGACTCTGTAACATTGTTACTGCTGGAAGTAAATGAATTTTGTAAAAAAAAATGAAACAGATATAAATTATAGCCTGAACCGATACATAGCATATATATATATATATATATATATATATATATATATATATATATATATATATATATATATCACTGTAATCCACATGAACGCCGCGAGAAGAAGCTAGTATGTAATGAATAGAATATACCGTAGTATCTTTTTAGATTCTAAGTGCAAATATACTTAATTTAATATACTGAATCATAAATACCAATAAAAGACACGCCTTTATCACAGCCTTATATAATAAAATATTTAATGTTCATATTGACAATGCGAATTATGCTGCGGACAGTACGCTGTTCATTAATATTTTAGTTGTGATTTAATAATTTAATAATTTTTTTTATATATATATATATATATATATATATATATATATATATATAGTATTATATTGATCGCGTTATACTATGCAACAGTTTTTCCTGTTTAATCCAATAGGGTTAAAAAAGTGGGATGAGTAATTTAGTGAAGTTTGCTACGATTAAGATTATGTTTCTTCTTGTTTTTTTCACATTTTTCAAACGTCAACATTTTAAGTTACGTGGTTTAGATTTCAAAAGGTTCTGATACACAAACGGATGGACGAACGCTGAGACGAGACCATAACGCGCAACTCAGATAACAGACAAAAATTGACTTACAGAAAATAGAACATAAGCTATTTAATACTGTAAATGACACGTCCTACAAAAGTCGGTCACACAAAAAAATCGAAGTAATTTTGGCTGACTCTCTCCGATCCGGACTTCACGAAATGAAAAAGCGCTAACTAGAAAAAGGATACAACATACCACTAAATATGCGCTAAACGAAGATAGGAGACATTTAGTTACGCCTTTCTTGGCGTATGTGTTATTTATTGCTCGACAGTGAATTATTTATATTTTAACGTCAGTGAAACTTTTCCTGTTCTTTCTTGCACATAACATTATTTCGTTTTCTTACATAGTTTTGCGTGCGTGATAAATATCTGATTACGTTACCTCATGCGCGTGTAGGTAGGTACTCTCTAGTTGATTATGTTCTTTTGCTGGTCGAATCCGGCTTCTTTCGTTTCGTTTAGTTACAAGTGCTGACTACGTGTGTTTGAGCAATTTGTTTTCTTCCTCCTTGTATGAAGATCAGAATAGCTTGTGTGTTGTTAAAGTGGGTAAATGTATGTATAGAAAATGAACTGATAACTACAGTGTGTAAAAATGACTTTTAATGTTTAGTCGAGCTTTAAGCAATGAATATTGGTATACCAGTATGGTACACGTTAAATTCATTAAACAGTTATATTCAAAAAACATATTAGAATTGACCTTAAAACAATAACATCTATTTATGTAGAAAGTATTTTACAGAAAACGATTGCATTAAAAAAAAAGTTTGATTTAAAAAATTTCAAACTAAATCTTCATGATAATTTAGATTAATTTTTTTAGCACAGTTATATTGTTTATTCAGATATTTTTCAATACCTAATGAGTCATGTTTCGCATTATTTTAAACTTTTTCATTTGTGTTGTTCATCTTCTGATTGGGAATTTTAACTGTATTTACACAAAAGTGAATATGGAGATACGTCAATATGCCGATCTGGGTTGACTTAAAAATATTTAATAAATAAATTAATAACTGCGTCTAGTAATTTACAGTCATATTTAAAAAAAACCAAAAAATTTCGCGCTGCAATTTTTAAAATGATATAAGCAGTTTTAAATTCAAACAATCAGGGATGAGTAAAATGAAACAACATTTGGAAGCATAACATAAAACAAAAAAGATACTTTGATAAAGACGTAACAATTTAAATTTAAATTTATTAAGAATAAAAAATAACATTTACAGAAACAAAAATTACAGAAACACATTACAGAAACAAAAATAACATTTACAACAATAAAATCTAGTGAGGTACCTAGTAACTTTTTAGAAAATATTACGAAAAAGGGCCAATGCTCATAATTTTTTTTTAATTTGTAGTCATTGCCTCAATTATTTTAAAATAAACTGTTATTTATGGTCTGTCGTCAAAATGAAATCATCGCTCTTTTCGAGTTTTACGTGACTTTTTTCGGCTACCCTGTCGGACTTGCGTATTTAATTTATAAGTTTTCTATCTGAGATATGTATATCTATATATGGTACACAATCTGTATTTTATATCATAGAGTTCCGTAGAAATAATATTTACGAACTTCTATAAAAAATAATCCGACTTTTCATAAAAAATACAAGATTTCTTATTTGTCTGTTGACTATTTAAATAAAACTTTTAAGGAGCTTTTCTTTTCATTTTCTTTATTTAAGAATGCCATTTTAATTTTTTTAGCACTACCTACTAGTACCTAATACTAAATGTACTTTTACCGTTTTTTTGTACTTTTGAGAAAAATTTTGCGAAGAATTCTTGTAAATGTTTATGCAAATGCTTAAGAGTAAACATACGGTAACATATAAAACAATTTATTGTAATAATTTGTATTCGCTAAAACTATTTTGTTTTATGGTTTTAATACCAAATTGGCAAGCAAGTTATTAAATATCTAATATTATTAGTAGCTATGTGTACGCAGCCATCATGTGTATATATTTATTCAAAAAGTAATTTAATGAATTCGTCTTTCTAACCATTTTTTTCGCAAAAATATTAATATTTATATTCTCTCTGTTAAAATAACTTACGCTTTGATAATGATTAATATTTGAAAATCATTTATAATTTTATACCATTTTAATCGCCGACATTTCTCTTTACCTTAAAGACATTAAATTGTGTCCAAGTTTTGGGTATATTGTAAATTACTCAGGTTTCAGTTATTGTAAGTAACGTTGCACCTTTAATTGTTACACTACGAGCTAGGTAGATTAGACTGAGATGAAGAAATATATAAAAACCTTCATTATACCAGTTTAATACTGAAACATATCACCATACCTTTGAATGTAAATAGATAAACCAATCAAACAACCTGTACCACAAGACACTATCTAACAATAGTACGGATATAATACGGTGTAATCAATAAATCTAAAACAGTAGTAAAAAGGTTTATAAGCGCTCGTGCCCATTAAAATTTTTCACGAAAACCATCAATGTTCGGAGAGAATCATAAAAATTTTCAATGATCTCGTAACTTCCGTTTATGTTTCGTCGTGTAATTTTGTTTCCGGTTAGTAGTTTTTTTAACATAACCGTTTCGACATATGAACATAAGTTATTTATGTTAACGATTGATACAGATATGTTATTGTTTAGGTTTATATATTTTTGCCATTGGCGATACGTAAACTTTACGATAATATCAGTTAAAATATAATCTAACTTTGATCGATTTTAACCAATCGGCATTCGGTTTTTGTCTGAGTAATGGAGACCTGAGTCTGGCGTTACAGATATATAATTTTTAAAAAGGCTGGTATTTCTTAACATATAAAAAGCAAACAATCAATCTGAAAAAAAATAAAACACAATTTGTAACCTTAAACAATATATTATAAATAAACAAAAAAAATATATTATAAACAATATATTAAACAATATATTAAACAATATATTATACAATATATTATATTATATCACAATATATTATATTATATATACCTTAAACAATATATTATATTATATCAAGAATGGTTAATAAGAAATACATAATAACTTTTTAGAAACGATTGCTAAACATAATCAAACCGATTAACTTTTTTTTAATTTGACTAAATCTAATTCGATTAAAATAAAAATAAACTGGTAATTGAAGCTGACATTGCTCTGTTGCTGTCAAAATGAATGAATTTATAGCTCTTTACGAGTTTTACGTGAATTTTTTTTGACAACCTTCTTGAGATTGTGAGGTGATGTTATATTTACGAGTATGTATAGAATATATAACGAGACACTTTATTTCATGTGCACTTTATTGATGTTATATTTACGAGTATGTAGAGAGTATATAACGAGACACTTTATTTCATGTGCACTTTATTGATGTTATATTTACGAGTATGTAGACAGTATATAACGAGACACTTTATTTCATGTGCACTTTATTTCTTCTATCATCTTCCTGGTTCAAAGAATTCTGAAAATATAGCATTTACAAGGTATTATAAGAAATAACCTGATTTTTCATAAAAAATACAAAAATTGGCATTTTCCTGATTTAAGTAAATTCTTTTCAAGAGGGTATTTTTTCATTTTCTTTAGTTAGGGGTATCATGTCAATATTATTTATAAGTAATTTTGCCGGCGCCTTCAAGCTATCAAACAAGATCGATTTATAGCATTCTAATGTCTATCTGCTTTAAAGTAAAGCTTAAGTTATACTTTGCTTCGCACAAGTAATAAATAATCCAGACCTATAGAAGATAAATACAGGTATATACTTATTTCAAAATTATCATGTTTTTTACTTAGTAAATGCTATCTAATATTGAAAATATTTGCCGTTAATTTAAAAGAAACTACGTGATGTAGTATTATTTCTACTATCTTTAAGTTCTTTACCACGACCTAGTATTACATCTTCAGGTGGGCAAAATCTTTACAAATTACTCATCTGAAATGTTGTAATACGACGAAACCTAGGTCATTGTAAAGAATTTAAATAAAGTAGAAATAATACTACATCACGTAGTTGCATTTAATTGTGAAATGCTATCTAAATTAATTATCTTTTGGCCTTGGCCAATAAGTGTGACGTAATGGTGCTACTAATTATACCATTGTATATAATGTTCAAAGGAAGAGCTTTAGATATGACGCCAAATTACATATTTACAATATGGTTCGAATGAGAGCTTTTCAGTTAATAAAACGTCTACGGATGTAGCTACGCAGTCTACGTATTTACTTTGTTTATTTAAAGCACTCCCACGGAATGTGTATTTTATTGTATTGATCCGAATTGAGTATATTGCTATTTTTATCTAAAATAAACTTTGGGAGTAGGAACTTAATTGGATATCATATTTATTTTCATTGGTCTGCTGAATGGAATAAAAATATTTCATAAAACAATGAAGTTGCAAAAAAAACATTTGCAGGAAAACATCATTACAGAACCTTATGTGCTTTAATGCGGCGTGTATTTGAGTAGGGCGGATATTACTTTTCAGAAATCTCGTATACATTGGGAAGTAAATTTTTTGACTGCAAAGACAATGCAAAGAAGAGAAACTAGAAAGAGGAAGCATTTTAATTAAGTATCATAAAGTGAGGTTTTCTTTGGAAAAATCATTTTTCTTTTGTACGTGTTTAATCATTTATAGGCTGGACCAAATTTTTGTATCAAGTTACGATTGTTATACAAATTATATGTTTGCCAATAATAGTGATAAGCGCCCATGAAGAATAATTTGTTTTTGGGGTTAAGCAGAAAAATCAATAAAATATTTTTGTTAATTAGTATAGGAAAAATATTTGTTTACAATTCCTTTGGAAAATGTGAGCCGAAAATAATTTATAACATTCTTTTATGTTTCTGTTTCTATATTTAATTTTTCAAGAATAAAATGTTTCATTTTCATCGTTTCTGTATCGCAATTACAACATTACATTACAATTATATTACAATTACAATATTCAAAGTCCTGGAAGTTGTTTACTGCGTCGTGTCGTATCGCTTTGATGATGCCGCGTGCGTGAGCTACGTGACCCCTAATTCTTGCGTTGACGTTGGAATAGCATATCTAGAGAACTGGATAAGAACGAGGAAAAATGTTGATTATATTTTTTTATTTTATGCTTAGGATTCCATAGAAAGCAGCTTGCTATAATTAGCAATATTCTGTAAATTGAAGGAGAAATTATAATGAAATTTTGAATAAATAATAAAACTTTGCAATTATAGAATGGTTTAAACCATGTATAAACCATTCTATAATTGCAAAGTTAAAGTTAAATTAAAAAATAATTTATAATTAAAAATGGCGATTATTGATCGCCATTTTAAAGTTTTTAATCAGCTGTAGAAAATTATAAAAAATCCGATATTACATACATTACACTTATTGTAAGTTCTGTTGTGTATTAAATAATGTTGCATCTGACTATATTCAATAAGACAAAGTACCGACGCAAATAAGAGACTATTATTAAAAATACATATTTTCACGATGCAAATGGCCAGGACCCGGTGTTGACCTGGTTTATTTCAGATCGGTGTTAGATACTTAAACTAAGTTATAACTAAATTAGCCGGGGTAAGGTTTGTGTTTGTCATAGAAAGTAAATTCTTTTATTATTGAAAATTTTGGAATAAATTGAATCTTGATAACAGAAACCAGAAGCCATCTATTAAGTTCTTCATGGGTCGTCGGAAGAAATATTACCTCCCTAATCTTTAACCTCCACCGCTCCCAATCCCAGCTTGCTTCAACAGATGTAAATTTTCTATTTTTGTATATTATATATTATATATTACGTCATTGAACTCGGCTCCTTTCTAGAGGGTATCATGACACATATAACCATTCAGAAGAACCAAGGTGTGTATGAAAATTTCACCAGTTTGGTAACTTTGTAGATTAAGGTCTATATACAGACAAACGAACAAACTAAAATTCCTCTTTATATATTAGTGTAGATTCAGTTATTTGCATGAATTTCACGTTATGGTAATATAAACAAATTAGACGCTTTTGATCATGGGTTCTGATGCTTAATCTATCTTCAACAATGTATTATCATAGCCTTTGCCTTTTTATAGGTAGTTATACTATTTTAAAATACCTGTGTTATTTTATTATGATTTTCTTCATTCATATCTTTGTCAATCCTATTTTACCCTTATTTTTTTTTGTTACCTTATTGATAAAGAAATGTACTATAAATATGAACTTTGAATATTATTACTAATCAGCCAAATCATAAAAGTATATTAAAGAATTCTTTGATCGAATAATTATGATGCAATATCTAATTTGTTTAGGCCAACTTTTATAGCTTCTATCAAAGTGTGAGATACAATATTATAGATACGATAAAACTGAGGAAGACGATATTCTTATGTTTGTTCGTAGTTTTTTGGCATAAATAAATAAAGTACTGTCTGTGAGTTTTCGTCGACTATAGGAACTATATTTTTTTTGTGTTGCTATATTCGACGAAACTCACGTATCTGTCTGTCATATCCATTTTTTTCAAAAATCGCTTGGCGTAGGAGCTTGAACATGATAGTAATACATATTAACCCTCACATATCTTTATAACATTCACAAATATTTATAGGAAAATCAGGGTGCGATTTAAGTACAACAATTTTTTAAAAATTTCGTTTATCGATTGAGAGGGTTAATAATATGGACCTCAAAGAGATTTTTTTCAAAATTTGAGGTATTTTATCTTTAGGGATGTACTAAAAATATGCAAAAAGATATATCCCCCGAGACTACTGAACCAAAAATTGGCAGAAAAGAGTTTTTAAAAACCTGTGAAAAAGTTGTCGGAAAACTAAAATGATGATTCTAGATGTCATGATTTTTTAAATTTTGACCATTTTTTGGGCCTGTGAAAGGTATAAAACTGTGTGGAAAATTAATATTCGTTTTACTGTTTAACAGGTTTTGTTAATGAAGAAGTATAAAGGTTAGAAGATCATCTTAATTTGCCACACTGCAGTAATTGGTGTAGAATTCATATCAGGATCGCGAATTTTTTCTAACAGCAAAGAAACCTTTTGCTACCGAGAACCTTCTATATCTAATGAATTTCTGTCTCGTGATTATTTGATATATTTTCGTTACTTTAAACTGAAACGTGTCAGAGTCTATTCGCATTAAGTTTCTTGTCTTATAAGATTTATTGTCTTCCTATTCTAGTTATCTCAAAAAAGTTACTTGGTAACTTTCGAAAGCAACGTTAAAGTTTTGAATTTAAACACCCAAGACTTCAACCATTAAACGTATTGCTTTTGTTTTTAATAAAACAGGAATAGTCTCCGTCGCATTCAATGTTACTGCACAAACAACTTTTGTATCCCGTTTTAGATGATAGAAAATCATTAATATATATATATATATATATATATATATATATATATATATATATATATTTATATATATATATATATATATATATATATATATATATATATATTATATATATATATATATATATATATATATATATATAATGGTTTAAGTTTTATTTACACGGTTGTAAGCACGCTGTAAAATCATCGAATATATGTTCTGAATAGACTGAATTAAAAGCTGATACGCTGCAAGGTGATGTGCTTTCTTCGCTCCTTTTTTCAATTTTTATTGACACTATAGCCAAAAATTTAAATTGTATTTCAGATCTCAATCTAATTCATCAATTGGATCAAAAATGGGCCGATTAGTCAATCCAAACGAGTCTCAGGACATTGTTGTCGGTAGCAAAAGATTTGGTGGATAAGTACAGTTATCATTAAATTGTGTTTTTTCTTTTTCTATCATTCTAAAGGACCTGGATTTATTGGTCGATCAAAATTTAAGTTTGCAGCGTGTTTGCAGAGCGTGCTCCAGCCCCAAGTCAGCGTAACAATTTCCTTTGTTGATTTTTCGGCAGGTTGCGCTCTTTAACACCGCGTCTATTGGTTCATTCTCTTTACAACTAACGCTACCTCTGTCTAACTATTTTCAAACTATTTTATTTCCTTTATTTCATGATGGAGGTGTGACTTCTTGTCTTGATGATGGAGATGTGATTTTACTAACCAATTACTTAACAAACCAGAAGGACATATCTGCTGAATTTTCGGCATTAAAAAGCATGATGACATTTCTGAATTCAGATCACGACTCCGATATGTGGCGTTTCGTGCTCGGTGCAATCTTCATATTATTTCGTTATTTCGTAATATTTTAAATAATGCAAATAGATTTTCTAACCTTGGTGCCAATTTACAGGTTTATCTGCCCATGGTTTAGGTTCACGTTTTGGAAAGCACGCTTTTACATTCCTAAATATTTTTGATCCTTTTATGAACATTCCTCCTTTTTACGTCAGGTTATGGAACACCTAGCATCAAAAATTTACTGTCCGTGCATACTTTCAAAAGTTGTATGAAAAAATTATATCATCATGATTTTTTCTCCCGTTTACATCCTGTTTTCCTTCTTGCCACATCCTGTTTTCTTTCGTGCTTCAACATATTCTCTCTCTTCCGACGTGTAACATTGAGGTTTTTATTTTTCGTGCACAGGATGTGGCATGTTCTTTCATGCCTCATCCTATTCTCTTTCCTTTCCGACGTGTAAAATTGAGGCCTTTCTTTAATTAATTATTAGGTATTCTTTATGTAACTTTTTTTTCTTTATTTTTATGAAAAAATGACAAAATTACAATAATTCAATTCTTTCCAGACCACCTGAGAAGTAAATGATTCATTTCTCTGCACGTTGATGGCGGGAAGAGATTGCTCTTGTAGCAATAAGTCCGCTATATATATATATAGCGGATATATATATATAAGTTTTGTAGTATATATATATATATATATATATATATATATATATATAAGTTTTGTATTAAAGACAATAATAGAAAATAAATAATTTAAAACGTGTTAATAACGAAGTAATAGCGACTAGCATAACAACTAGCGACATATCCTATTGCCGGAGCTAATGCCGAGTATATAGCTTTGTAATTTATACAAAATTTACTTTGCTACGTTAAACATTTTAAAATTGTTCATTTTGAGACCGATTTAATTAATGTAACATTCTTTAAATATATTTTTCGTATTTAATAAACAGAATAGAAGTAGGAGGAAGATGGTTAAAGCATAGCAGTTGTATGTGATAAAAATAACTTTTTTATGCGAATCCCACAGTTTCCAGATTAAAAATTGAAAAAGGGTTTATTATTCAAAGTCATTGGTTTTTTAATTTTTTTTTTGCGTCGAAAGGGTCGCCGCATTGTAATTAAGCAGGACTTACGTACTGGTCGCGCTACAAACGTGGAACTCCAGCGACAGGATGAAAAATGAAGATGGATCGTCCTTATAAAATGAGACGCTTTTTGAATTGCCGCGTCCTTTGTGACGAATGACGTTTGCGCGAGGAAAACGTAGAATTTTCTATCTGTCGTCCGTGAGTTATGTCCGGATGCGGGCGATATCAGTTTTCCGTTTAATTAATGTCATTTTTTGCGGGGCGAAAGCGGACTAGTATCGCTCGAAGATGCCATTCATTTCTACAAACGCAGCTAAGGAAAAGGTAAACAAAATGGGAACCTTAATAAAAAAAAACGAATGAGGAAGATCTTAGCTCACAGCATCAGCTAAACAATGTTTGTCGCCGAGTTTTCGATGAATTTATATCCTCTAAAGCGTCTTCAACAATTTATTCCAATCAAAATTAAAATCCATCTTTTTCTATCACCTTTTCTTGATCTCACTGAAGATCGATTAAATAAAATAGAACGTCTTCAAAATGTTTGTATACGCCATATATTTAGCCTGAGAAAATATGACTAGTTACGGTCACGAGTTTAGGCCACGTTATGGAATTAGTGACAAGCGCAACTTACATATTCTATACATCTTCATCAGAACTGTGAAAATTCTTTTATTAAGTTCTATTTCGATATTAGAGGCTCATGGCCTTGAATTAAGTTCTGAGTTTCACCTCACCCTCCTTATTCAGAAATTTAATTCCAACTTCTGCAAGTATTCTTTTACTGTAAATGCTGTGAAAATCTAGAGTAAACTTGATTCTCACATTCCAAACGCATTATCGATTTATGTTATCAAAGTCTCGATAACATAAACCGATAATAGGTTTGGAATGTTTTGTTGAATTATTGATCTGAAGTCGTTTGAAAAAATCACTCCAATCTTTATTCCTTTATTCCTTCTGCTCCTATTATGTCACTTCCCTTTTCCATGTAGATATGTAAATTGTTTCTTAATTTAGATAATGGTAGGTTAATTTTTGTTGCATAGTTATATTAATAACTACTTGGGTCCGCCACTTGCTTCGCGTGGAACTCGGAGTAAGAAAAGCTATTAAGATCTTTTTTATTTTTTTTTCTTGTAGAATTCATGAGCATAAAGTTTATAAAAAATGGATGGTGTTGGTAGCCAAATCGGTTCCATCGTTTCTGATATTAGCGAGCACAATGAAAGTAAAATAAAGATTGACCTATCTATTTTGTGAACCAATCGAAATGACTGAGCCTAAATTAATATTAGCTTAAGCAAATCTAAATAGATAACTGAAAACCGCATCCAATTCGTTTCAGTCGTTGCTGAGATTAGCTTGCACAACGAAGGGCGCACAGATAAGCAGATAATAATTCTAAAAACTGTTGGTTTTAGATTTAGTAGCGTGTCTTTAGTAGGTAGCATTTAGTTTAACTTAGAAATAAACCGCATCTAATTCGGTTCAGTCGTTGCTGAGATTAGCTTGAACAACGAAGGTGCGCACAGACAAACACAAAAATTCTAAAAACTATTGGTTTTAGACTTAGTACCGTGTCTTTAGTAGGTAGCATTTAGTTTTCACTTAGAAAAATTCAATGTACCGGTTCGGATTTATTACGATCTTATTATATGTATCGATTGTTATATCATAATTAAAATTTCATCGGATAACGCCTCAATGGCAGTCTATTGCGGTCTTACACAATACTAAGCTCTCAACTCCGAGTATTTTCAGTGACAGGTAGAGATTGTTTATTTAGCCAAATATATAAGTAGGATGAAATCTAAATAAATAAAAAAAATTAAAATTGAAATATGAAAAAAGAAACATTTGCCTATCTATACTATGCTACTTTAATAGTATTATTTATTTGAACATATTATTTCTTGCTTTCATATGCCCTCTCTGTAATGCGCTTTACTACTCCTATATTTGTTCAATAATGATTTCAACAGAGTCAACTTAAACAAATTATTATACATGTTAATATCATATATAATATTAGCTAAAGGTATAAAGTTTATTAGCTGAAATAATTGTGTCGCACCATATAATTGACACGCACAATATAATATTAGATAAAAGTATAAAGTTCATTAGCTGGAATTATTGTAACGCACCATATAATATTACGCGCCATATAATTGACACGCACCATATAATATTAGCTAAAAATATAAAGTTCATTTGCTGAAATAATTGTAACTTACATTATTTACTTCTTGTAACAGAGACGTGTTTGGCCATTTAAGATATTTTTAAAAAAAGTCTTTGTTAAAAATAGTAGATGAGTATTTTACCAAAGAAATAGTAGATAACTATTTGGAGATTTGAAATAGTAGATAACTATTTGGAGATTTGAAATAGTAGATAACTATTTGGCGGTTTGAAATAGTAGATAACTATTTGGAGGTTTTAGATAACTATTTGGAGATTTGAAATAGTATATAACTATTTGGAGGTTTGAAATAGTAGATAACTATTTGGAGATTTGAAATAGTAGATAACTATTTGGAGATTTGAAATAGTAGATAACTATTTGGAGATTTGAAATAGTAGATAACTATTTGGCGGTTTGAAATAGTAGATAACTATTTGGAGGTTTGAAATAGTAGATAACTATTTGGAGATTTGAAATAGTAGATAACTATTTGAAGGTTTGAAATAGTAGATAACTATTTGGAGGTTTGAAATAGTAGATAACTATTTGGAGGTCTCCCAAAATCATCTATACCCACATATAATAAAATATTTAAAAAAATGAGTCTGTATATTGAATATTTTAAGTAAAATCAAGTGCTACTTATTAAAGATAAGTCACTAAGTCTAAAATAACAATTTTTAAATTTTAGTGTGTTTGTCGGTTTGTCTGTTTGTCTGTGTGCACCTTTGTTGTGGGTGCTAATCTCAGCAACGGCTGAACCGATTTGGATGCGGTTTTCACTGATGTATTTAAATTAGCTTGAGCTAAAAATTTTTTAATACTTTAATTTCAATCGGTTCACATATGAAAAAGGTACGTCAATCTATAGTTACGTTCGTTGTGCATGATAATATCAGAACCAGTGTGACCGATTTGGCTGTTAACGCCATTTATCAGCGTTTTTAGTAAACTTTATGCTTACAGAGTTCTGAGAAAAAAAAACACAAAAAAGTCCCTAATAACTTTTTTATTCCGAATTCCACGCGAAGGAAGTCGCGATCACAGCTAGTACACCATTAGTATCATACAAGAATTATTTAACGTATTTTCAATGAGCTTTCACAGTTTAAAAGCTTTGAAAGCTTGGCGTCCAACTTATTTACGTTGATCACGGATGAATAGAAGCCATTGGCGTAGTTAAAAAATTGTAATACTGAGGCAAAGTGATAATGTCGATATTAAACGTGAAGATGCTTCGTTAATCGATCTTCGTTCATTTCGCCGTGTTGGTCTGTCTGTCCGTCTGTATATGACATCCGTTTTATTTACAAACTACTGTTGCTATAAAGCTGAAATTTGGTATGGTTATACATATTTTTAAAGCCTAGAAAGTTATGAAATACAATTTTTTTTAAAAATTGGTATCTTCTGTACACGTAACCGGGGGGGGGGGGGTGATTTCGTTTTTTCGCATACCCTGTTGAGTAGGGTATCATTGAAAAGGCTTTTCAAATATTTTGGGGGTGTGTCAAAAACACTTTTTTGACATAGGGATCCATTTATGAAATATTAAGTTTTAAAGGGTTATTTTTGCTAGAGTTTTTTATTCCCACCATTTTTATCCAAAAAAATTCTAAAAAAATCTGAAAGTATTTCCAATAGTCATATATATATATATATATATATATATATTTTCTTTTTTTTCTTTTTTTTTTTTTTTTTTATATATAAAGAAATTAAAAAGAAAATTATTAAAGCTAAGTAGGCTTTAAAAGTCTACGACTAATTATCGACTAACTTATGACATATAGTTATAAAAAGTTAATAGAAACTCTATACAAATGACTTAAGTCACCTGTGGAAATAACTTTGTATTTTAAAATGTATATTTATTATTAATTTTAAAGTTGTACTAGGCAAATATTTATATATTTAGATGTTGCAAAATAATATTAATATTTGCAAATAGTTAAAAACAAATATTATGTACATTTAAATGTTTATAAGCGTCGAAATGTGTACGGACCATTACCAAAGAAGTTTATTTATACATACGTGAACCATTGAATAAAGATATACTGGGCAATATATGTATATACTTAGATGTTGCAAAATAATATTAATATTTGCAAATAGTTAAAAACAAATATTATGTACATTTAAATGTTTATAAGCGTCGAAATGTGTACGGACCATTACCAAAGAAGTTTATTTATACATACGTGAACCATTGAATAAAGATATACTGGGCAATATATGTATATACTTAGATGGTGCAAAATAATATTAATATTTGCAAATAGTTCAAAAGCAATACGTGTACACAGCATTTCTTTTGAACTATTTGAATAAATGTTTATAAGGGCCTAGCTGCGTACGGGCCATTACCAAGGAAGTTTATTTATACATACGTGAACCCTTGAATAAAGATATACTAGGTAATATATTTATATATTTAGATGGTGCGAAATAATATTAATATTTGCAAATAGTTCGTAAGCACTACGTGTACACAGTATTTCTTTTGAACTATTTGAATAAATGTTTATAAGCGCCTAAGTGTGTACGGGCCATTACCAAGGAAGTTTATTTATACATACGTGAACCATTGAATAAAAGAATAAGCTCGAAACATAATGGCCTTACTTAATTGGGCAACTCATAAGGCTGAGGATATTCGCAACGGCAAAAGCAAACGCTTGATGAATCAGCGAAACTTATAAATAAGAGGAAGATAACGAGGCTCAAGAGCGTACTCGGTAAATTATGCAACGCGACCAGTTTTCTTTGTTCGCAATGGTTGTGCTGATGTGAACATTAACGTAGCAAGGTAAAATATACCAATATCCTGTAAGGTAAAAGTGAACCTTGCAAAAGTTAACATTCTACGTCCTTCGTGCTGTAGAAAACTATGACTGGTAATGGCAAATGAGGAAATAGCGGAAACTTTCTTCCGGTAGGTCTTTGTACCTATCTGTCAAACACGTAGTGTTTTTTTAATAATTGTTACTTTTTATGTAATTAAATTGATAAGATGACTCGATACTGTACATATAGGAGTACAAAAGCAAAAGTAAATAAACAAAATAATTATAAAAACACTTTTTTAATCAAAGTCGAATAACTTATTTCAATACAATTGTTCTACAGTAATTTTTCAAGACTATATCTCTTTTTTAAGAGTATATCTTTAAAACATTTGTTAGGCAGTTAATTTTTTGACATATCGTTTATCGTTAACTTAATAAGTTAACAATCGTTCTGATAACGCACATTTAATTTTTTAACTAAATTTAACTTGTTTAACTGTATAAATCTCTAAATTGATTCAAGATGAGACAAGATAAATATTATTAAAATGTAATATTTTTATGTATTATAATATTAGAAAATGACTAAAAATAAACCAAATAAATAAAGGCGTTGATTTGACATTCACACTATATTAAGTCAACATGCGCCCGGAAAACTTGGGATGTTATTGCATATAGCCATTGCGATAAATTAATTAAAAGATTAGGGATTAGAAAATACTACAATAATAATATTTTTGAAAACTCATAAAATATTAAAAAGCCCAACAATACACATTGTTTTCTGTCTCTGTGTTTTTTGTCACTTATCATTTAAATAATATGTTACAATAAGTCAAACTTTTTCTAATTGATTTAAATAATATAAATAGGATCCGAGCGTACAGAACATCATTATTCGTGCCATTACCAAGGAACGTATGTAAATATACTCGTCTCTCTCACACTCAGGGTATGTTGTATTACCTTTTTTAACATTAAGAAGACGAAATTGTTTCTAAATAATAAGGTTTATGAAATTTATATATATTATATATATATATATATATATATATATATATATATATATATATATATATATAATAATTATGGCTGAATGTTTGTACTAGTAGAAGGAGCATTAAATCAATTTTTAAATATTAAAAATATCTGAAATTTCCTCATACGCTGATTTAAATTTTATTCGAGACAGCACTTTACATCGATTAGCAGTTCTAAGACTTGTTCCGAATAGCGAATGTTCAATTTCAATTAGACAGTGTCACTTGGAGGTTTCATAAAGAAATTAAGCGGATCTAACAAAAAAGTAACGAATAGAGTTGGGCGAAACATACTTTCTCGAGAAACGCAAACTGGTATGAATTTTTTTGTATTCACGCAATGCAGTTTTATTGTTTTTTTATTGTTAGTGGACTTATAAAATTTTGGTAAATAAATATGAATAAAATTTTGGCTTCATAAATTACTAAACATAGATAGCACTATGCCACGTCCTCGTGGTATGAATGCGTGCAATTTGCTTAAATTATGTTTCAATAAGTACCCTCTTTGGATTATCCCCGAGAAAACGAATTATGACATTTGGTTTACCTTGTAAATGGGTAATGTGAAAACTTTAAATAAAACATTTGGACCCTACATTGGAAATAAAGGAAATAAAAATATGACTGGTAATATGCCTATATGAAGAAACTGGCATCGCATCAAGTGCTCTGTACCTCATTTGGGGTTATATTACTTTACCATTTATCACTGCTAATATGGACCTGATAGCACAGTAAACTTTTGAAAATACCTAGTATAATTCAGTAGGCAGACATATAAATTACTAGTTATTAGGAATAATGAACATTATCATTTCTCTGGTTTTTTAAAAAATTGTTTATTTATTATTACAATATCTTTGAGAATAAAGTTTACTAAAACTCCTAATAGATGGCGTTGGCAGCACTATATCCTAATATATCTATGGGCGTAAAGTTTACTGTAAATACTAATAGATGGCGTTGGCAGTACCAATATTCATCAAGTCAGTTTTTTTAAATATATAATATTCATTATATATTATTTAATATTTATATGAAAGTATCCGATATGTTGTTCGAGGGTATGAATTATTACCATATTATAAATCTGTTCAGTAGATTTCGCGTGATCGAAGAACAAATTAACAGATAGACAGATTAAAACAAGTCTATTATCATTCTATACTCTAAATCAATTATTCTTTTTGAAATAATTTCGCCATGTACAGTATTTACTCTGTTATCGATTTATTATTTATATATATATATATATATATATATATATATATATATATATATATATAGATTGCGAATATCTCTTAAACTATAATATCTAAAATCATCATTAGAATGTTTCTAAAATCTTTGCGTAGGTTTCTAAAATTCCTGTTTTTCATAGTTTTCAGGATATCTCTGAGGATATACTACCTAAAGTTATAAAAAACACTTTTTGAGACTCTTACAACTAGCTCTTTCAAACAATATCCCACTATATACGGAATTTGAAGAAAAATCGAGTTTTTCATTTTCCCTGGCCCCTCCTTTCAAATTTTCATTAAAACTTTTCGTGTGTTACAATTTGATATATAGATGAATTAATATGCTTATTGCTATGCCAAATTTGAAGTTTTTAAATTAAGTTATTTTAGACGGGTACTATTTTTTTTAGTTATAGAATATTAAAAAACTATCGAAGGCCAAATTTCCGGATCGGTCTATCGATTTTGGTACTACAGCATTGAACAAACATACACGCACGTACGCACTCACATACTTATTTATTGTAACCTAATACAATTGCGTCTTTACCGCATTTTCCCTATTTACATATCTACATATCTTTTTCAAATACTTAGCATTCTCCTACGGTATCATCTTTTTGCCGAATATGTGCACATTTGTATTTTTATCACGTATACCTTCAAGAGTTTATTCCATTATAATCTCATTTCCATAGCTTTTAAATTGTCTTATTCCTTAATGTTCACCGTACAAAAAAAACTCTTGTTACAGTATTGGAATCTATTAATGCTAAAATTATTTACGTAGGTTATTACAGTTTTGTGGAAATTAGAATATACACAATCAATGTACGTATTTATTGACAGCACGCCATATTTAAAAGTACATTCACGTAGAGCGATAGAGTATAACGTAGAGCGCAACGACGCAAACGTCTGGATTATTATAATCTGTATCCAAAGATAGGGAGGCGAGTCGCGTTCGAGATATCGACGGCATCCGTAGCTATCTACAGATTGGTATTTTATAGTCGATTCCTGGAAGTGTTCCGTAGAGACAGGAGGCCCCGTAACGAGTTTTGCAAGGCAAACTTTATGAATGTAAATAAGGTTATGGAAATTGAATTCTAAGGCTCGTCTACGACGCCTCGTTCGTTTCTTCGGTAAGAACCGCACTTGATGTACAGTTGGCGGCAGCTTAGAGGTCGGTGATTTTAGTGTATATTTAATAACTCTAATATTCGTAACCGAACGCGAATTTTCAAATATGACAATGACAAAATTATAATTATTTTTGGAAAGAATATTTCACTAGTCTAGCTTATTTAGAAGTATGTAATTTGTAAAAAGGCTGGTATTTTTTAAAATAGAAAAAACAAACTATTCAGCTACTGACAATAAGAAAAAAGCAAAAAACAAACTTTTTTTGCTTTCTTTTTGACGACCCTGTCAGTCCTGCGAGTTACAATGAAACACGAAAAAGGTTTTTTTTTCAATTTTGTTTATTTAAAAGTGATATGTTTATTCCTATAACACCTGGGCCCAATACTTTATGGAATTTTGTCGGTCTTCTTATATCATCAAATAATGTTAATATGATGTATTTTTCACACACAATAAATACATGCGTATGCTGTATATTACACTCTCGCAATCGTAATTTCAAAACTTATTTCATATTACTCCCGTATAAATGTTGTGTGGGTGAGTATTGTAAACTTGTCTGGGTTTGAATCTCGATGCTAGTGTCGTTTCTTTTTTTATTTTTTATGTTATTTTTTATTAAAATATTAGTTATTGATAAACTTCAAATAAAGTTCCCCCTTTCCTGCGCTTTGGGTATATTCAGTATTAACAAGTCTACGTTCATAATCGAGATTTATATTTTATCTTTAAATAAATGTATTTATTTATTGTGAGGTATATTTTGTATGTAATCGTGAAAGTTTTAAAAATTAATTAAGCGTATTTTTATTTGTTAATATATCATGTATATTATGATATTATTTTGTGTCAAAATGTAAAAAAAAAATCTATTGAATGTGCATTGTATTGTTAGGGTTTATTCACATGTCTCCGTGAATGTATAGGTGGTACACGACTAGTATTAATCTTAGTTACTTTAGTTTTTTACTTTTCGTATTCAAAATTTCCAACACACCCTGTACGATCATATTGGCCCCCAAAGTTTTCACTTGTGGTCCTAAGCACATCAATTTTTCTGTTTTCAAAATTGTTTCAAATGTAATTACTAAATATTTACTGTCATAAATTAACTACTTAAATATTTTACTGTCATAAACTGTAATAATGACTTAAATATTTTACTGTCATAAACTGTAATAATGACTTAAATATTTTACTGTCATAAACTGTAATAATGACTTAAATATTTTACTGTCATAAACTGTAATAATGACTTAAATATTTTACTGTCATAAACTGTAATAATGACTTAAATATTTTACTGTCATAAACTGTAATAATGACTTAAATATTTTACTGTCATAAACTGTAATAATGACTTAAATATTTTACTGTCATAAACGAAACTTGCATGAAAAAAACAACTTAACAAAAACACATACCATACACTAGTCGATCGAATTGATATTTTCTTCTGTAAAAGAAAACTAGTTTGGTCAATATTTAAATCTCATTAAGGGTTTGTTTGTGACGTCGTACATCTTTGTTGCCACCCGGTGTGCGGTTCACTGTACGACAATTAACATTTATAGTAACGTTTAAATAACAAGACGGGATGAGATTTAAGAAAATTTTATTGCTTTTAATCGTTCTATTTTGTTCTCAAGAATCCATAGAAACTTTCTATAGGCCTGCTATACTAATTTAACAATGTCAAGAATACCGTTGAATCAAACATAACTGACGCCCATACTTGTAAATACAACAACTGTAATAAGTAACAACGCTATTTGTCCGTAATATTATTTAATTGGATATATCCAATTTTATTAATCTCTTCTAAAGCTTTTATATTCATTTCCAAAATATAATCAACTCTTAACTTAATGTTGCTAATTTTTTCACTTCAATGAGGTGCCTTGATTCTTGGTACAGCTTAATTACCACTTGCTCAATGGACGAGACTTGCTCCCAAATCGGAACACGGAGATCGTTATATATCATGACTAGATGGTTTGGTAAATACATACGTCAGTGTACTATAACTTTTTTATTAGTCTCAGTAATTTGATGAAAAAAGCGGTATACAAACTGATAACTAATAATTGTTTTGTTTAAGGAGAAAGTTCAGTTAATTGGCCGTAGAATGGTCATAAATCGTATTAAAATGTTTTGAATGTCACTAATAAACTTAATATATTTAAAAGAGATATTATTTATCGTGGCTGAAATAGTTTACGTTATATATGTTTTTTTATTTATATCTTTCATTTCATTTAGTCGTAAATTATTGCTAATAGGCATAATTAAAATTTCAATGAATTTATAATAAAATATCGAACCATAATTTTTAATCTTTACAGGTTCAGAATTTGTTAATAAAAGGATATTATAATTTTGATTATATTATAATTTTGATTATATTATAATTTTGATTTTAGATGTATTCGAATTTATTTTGTAAATTTTTATTTCGCAGTAAATTAAATTGTTAACGACAGACGTTTTAAGGGTTCCTTTATTTTTATATTTATGTATGTGCCGATTACTGTGTAAATTGTTTAGTCATTAGATCACTATCTTTTATAAGGGATTGGGGTCTTAATCTTGCTAAAATGAGAAATATTATTAAAAGATTTTTATAAAAAGACGTCGAAATAAAGTTATTATTGTACCACTTACCGCCTACTATAGAAGGTTGTGTTAAACAAATAGTTCAATAAAAACACATGTGTTTAGAATGTGAGAAACAAAATAGCAAATAAATGTATATATATATATATATATATATATATATATATACAAACAATTCCATATAGATTATTACAAATCATTCCATACAGTAAACTACAAACCATCCCATATAAATAACTACAAACCATTCCATATGGATAATTACAAATTATTACACAAAGATATCTACAAACTAGTCTATAAGATAATTACAAACTATTGTATATAGATAACTACAAACTATTCCATATAGATAACTACAAGCCATTCTATGTGAATAACTACAAACCCTTCCATATTGATAAATACAAACCACTCATAATAGATAACCACAAACCGTTTCATATAGATAACTACAAACCATTTCATTTAGATAACTGTAAACTATTCTATATCGATAACTACAAACCATTCCATATAGATAACTATAAACCATTACATATGGATAACTACAAACTATTCCATATGTATAACTACGAAAGTTCTGTTAGGACAGATGACATTTAATTTTGTTGTTATTTAAAGCTTTCAAAGTGCTTTCTTCAAGCGAGTGTACCCAACGTTTACAGCCAACACACATCGGTACTCGCATGCATAAGCTGCGCCGCTGAGGCGGCGGAATGTATGAAATGAGGAAGAATGAGAAATTCTTTATAATAACCGCCCGCCGTCCGGAGCGAATATTACGTGTGTTATGTAATTATTCCCAAGAGAATTTCGCTTTTTCACCGTCGTCGACCCGGTTTTAATAACACCATTGTTACATTTGGCTTAAACAATTTGTGGACAGCTTTTGAAAAGAAGTCTCGTGTTTGCAAGGTTTACTCTGTTTTTTACGAGCCGTGAGTTTTCACCATTAAAGTAAATAAAGAAGGCAAGTAAAAGTACATATAATGTTACAAGTTTAAATATGACCTATATTTAAAAACAAAACCTTTTAAGTTTAATTTAAATACGTTATTTAGACATATGAGGATCTCGTATTTTTTGTGAAAAGTTAGATTATTTTTCGTAATTATTTGCTAATGGTATTTCCACGGAACTCTTTGAACCAGAGCGATGGAACAAAGCACAGATTGAATTGTGGTATATTTTTTATACACACATACAACTTACTACTCCGTGAAATTTGCAGGCCAGCAGAGCATTCAAGAAAATTCGTAAAGTACGAAAAAGACATTCATTTCGCCAATGATCACTGACCTCTCTTAAGCTCATGATCGACGATCGATTTAGTATGCGATTTTGTGAACTTTATTCGGCTGTGGATCAGCCTAAGTACACATGCTTTAAGTTTGATAAACTTACTCGCGAATATATGACATATTTAAATTTTTAATCGACCAGTCGAGCGACTTTGAGTAAGTACGATTGTCGATCAGTGACGCGAGCCTCCATTTTGTCGATCAGTGACGATTGTCGAGCAGTGACGCGAGCCTCCATTTTGTCGATCAGTGTCGATCAGTGACGCGAGCCTCCATTTTGTCGATCAGTACGATTGTCGATCAGTGACGCGAGCCTCCATTTAGTATGCGATTTTGTGAACTTTATTCGGCTGTGGATCAGCCTAAGTACGCATGCTTTAAGTTTGATAAACTTACTCGCGAATATATGACATATTTAAATGTTCAATCGACCAATCGAGCGACTTTGAGTAAGTGCGATTGTCGATCAGTGACGCGAGCCTCCATTTTAAAAACTCGTTGTGACGTGCGGTTGTTTGTTTAGTTAATTTTTGCTTAACTGTTTCTGCACTCAAGTTCCTACTTTTTAGGTTTAGGTTAACATTTTTAAATATTTATTGAGGTAAACATACGGTATATTAAATTGGCGATTTTAAAAACTGCATACTAAATAGATCGTAGATCACGAACTGACCACGTTTTGTGCTGACAAGTTTTAAGTACACGATTTTAAAAACCATATACTAAACCGATCTTCCATCATGAGCTGATCACCTTTTCTGTTAACAACTTTTAAGTACTCGATTTTAAAAACCGCATACTAAATCGATCGTCCATCTTGTGCTGATCACATTTTGTGTTGACAAGGTTTAAGTACACGATTTTAAAAACCGCGTACTAAATAGATCGACAATCATGAACTGATCATCTTTTGTGTTGACTAGTTTAAGTACGCGATTTTAAAAATCGTATATTAAATCGATCGTCCATCATGAGCTGACCACATTTTGTGTTGACAAGTTTCAAGTACGCGATTTTAAAAACCGCGCAATAAATCGATCGTTGATGATGAGCTGGTCACCTTTTGTGTTGACAAGTTTTGAGTACGCGATTTTAAAAAAAACGCGCACTACATCGATCGTTCATCATGAGCTGGTCACCTTTTGTGTTGACAAGTTTTAAGTACCCGATTTTAAAAACCACGTACTAAATCGATCGTCGATCATGAGCTGATCACATTTTGTGTTGACAATTTTTAAGTACGCGATTTTAAAAACCGCGTAATAAATCGATCGTTGATCATGAGCTCACCTTTTGTGTTGACAAGTTTTAAGTACGCGATTTTAAAAACCGCGTACTAAATCGATCGTCCATCATGACCTGATCACATTTTGTGTTGACAAGTTTAATTATGCGATTTTAAAAACCGCGTACTAAATCGATCATCGATCACGAGCTGATCACCTTTTGTGTTGACAAGCTTTAAGTACGCGGTTTTAAAAACTGCATACTAAATCGATCATTGATCATGAGATTTTTACTAGTACACTAGTATAATGAGTATTTACTAGTATTCTAGGTTAGTGACAATAACAGAACGAATGTCAATGTCACTTAATAGTTTATTTTTAATTCCTTTTGGCAATGGCTACACATTTAAAAAGCGATTTATAATGATTATATTTTGTAATCGTTTCAAAAAGTTATTATGTATTAATTAGGTATTTATCAGGGTTCTGTCCAAATGGTAAAAACGGAACCCTTACAATTTCGTCCAGTCCGTCTGTCTGTCCGTCCGTATGTCACAGTTATTTTACTCGGGAGACTATTGGCACTATATAAATGAAATTTTAATGGTAGGTGTCTTCTACGAACCACTATACAATGAAATAGTGGAATTCTGAAAAAAAATCACATTATGGGTGTACTCTATACATGTAATTGAGGGATAAAAAAAATCCAGTGCGCATAGGCGTGTGGGGATAAATCATTAGATAGCTTTTAATAATGATATAGAGGTTCCAGGATAACTTTTATTCAAGTCGGTAGTTGGTGAGATTTGCGTTTCTAAAGTATCAAAAAGTGTGTTTGTGTGTGTTAAAGTCTCTTCTAATTTTTCGACTAATTCGTGTAAAATTCTGAAAAAATTGAGGTGGAAGAATTTAAATTAAAATTTTAATGAAAATCGGATTGAAGCTTTGTGCGCGAGACTAACTCGCACTTAGCCGGTTTTTAATATTTTGAATTCTTATTAACAATTATTAATTTATTAAAAATATAATATGCGCACATTTATGGAGATAGATTTTTTGTTGTGGATTATTATCAAAAATGGTGTTTTAATTTTTTCCCTTGATTGCCAATTGCGGAATTTTGTTTTTCTTTATATTCTGAAAACTATCACCTTTTTTAATTTATATTCTACTTTTGTAATACCAGTCCCATTTTTGCAAGTATCCTTTTCCCTAATTGTTGATATAGTAATAAACACTATACGTTGAATATATTTGGCGTTAATTTTGTAGAAATTCATTCTTCACAATTAAATGAAACTACGTGATGTAGTATTATTTCTACTTTCTTTAAGTTCTTTACCACAACCTAGGTTTCGTTGTATTACAACATTATGGCCGTGACCGTGAGCTAACTTATCAAAAAATTATTAAGTTCAAATGTTTCATCTTTGGTACTGTAGTAATATGTCGCATTTAATGTTTATGGATGATTAATTTAAGTTAAAAATATTACATTTAAATAAGAAATATACTTTTCGCGTAAATGCAGCGTTCTTCAGCCATCGTATTTTTTAACTTTAAGGATATCAATAAATTTAAATATCAGTTATTTATTTATTTGTTTATTTATGTAGAACTGTATACAACCATACATTCGGTGAACTGATCGACTCCTATATGAACAATCTCTTCTAGTCAATCGTAATATTTTATATATATATATATATATATATATATATATATATATATATATATATATATATATATACACTAAGCGTGAATGTTGTGAAAGACGACATTATGAAATTAACGTATTCTTACAATATAACTGAATAAACGAATAAGCAGTTAAAGTATTAACAAGGATAAAGAAAATGGGATAGAATAGGGCATTTCAATAATTTTCTTTAAAGTTAAGTTAAAAAGGTTTAAACTTAACGTTTAGACAAGGACAGCAATAATGAATTGTTAAATTGTTTTTAATTATGCTCATTGTATTCTACGAGTAATTGAGACAGGGAGATATCCCCACTCTTCCCATACCAATAAATTTCGAAGCTCAAAACTAGCTTCTTTTTTAATAAATTTTTATGACTTTTCACTACTAGTTTCAAATTAATGTATATTTTCGTGATATTTTAATAAAAACAGGCAATTTAGGAGGAGGCATCTACTCTATTAGGCAGTGACAAGGCATTGGATGGAAAAGATGGAAATACTTTTCTCAGAAAAATTTTGATTTATTTTCTCAGAAAAATATAAATCCGTGATGCATTTCGAATGTCAGAGTTAAATTTGTGTTAGCGTTGAGCAGCATAAAATGAGAAGGTGTGTTAATAAAATATGGTACTACTAGCTGACCCGTGCGAAGTCTTCGCACTATATCGCCATCTAGCGTGTTCCAAGTATACAATTTGGCTAAGATATTTGATGTGTCGCCCACAGATGGCGCTCATGCCAATTGTTATAAAAATTAATTTTTTTATTAACAAAAAGATTTTTTTCGAATTTTTTTATACTTTTCGCCCAAAGTAGAAAACATAAGCTTTAAGTGGGTATTTTTTTTATTTTTTTTGGTGCAGTAGTTCAAGAGATCGAGCCGCTCGACCAAAAAACACCTTTTAGAAATAATATATTTAGATGTTTATGAATAGTGAGAGCGAGGGTAGACGTTTAATATAGAATTAAGGTAAGACGAATTGCAAAGAAAAACGGACTTCAAATATTGATAAGAAAATATAGAATATATAAATTTCACCAATTTTCTATTTTCATCCAGTTAGGTCGCGTAACCTGAGCACAAAATTGGGGTCATATTTTTTGAGAGTAAATATAGTTCGAATTCATAAGTCCTGAAATCTCAGTGGAGTGAAAATAGTACAAATCAGTATAACTAAGCAACGACTTGATAAAGGATTTCAGTTTTAATCTCAGTAAACTGTTGAATACGCTTTAGAGCATTTGTTTTGTAACCTTCAAGACATGCGCGAGATAATTTTGAGTAATAAATATTTTGTTTTTTCGAGTAATAAATATTTTGTTTATATACATTACGTCTGTGTTTATTCCATTATTATAATCATATCATATCATGTAAGTCAAATGGTCTTGGAGAAATAACATAATAACATCTACGGATAACAGAACGACCGGGGTGAAACAGGAAATCGTCTTTTTGAAGTTGGCTAAGAAGGCTAATATAAGGATGCCACCCGAGTTGATTTCATAAGTGATCCGTTTTCCAATTTGATTATGGAACATTGAAAATTGATTTCACTTGTACCACAAAAGCTTTTTACTCAGTTGGAGCTTTCTATTTTTCTATTTCTTACCTAAGTTATAAATTAATAATGATTTTTAATACTCGATGTTAAGAAATTCAGTATATTTCAATAAAAAAAAAGAAAATTGGTGTGCTCAAGACGGCATTGCTAAAGTGAAAAGTTTGCAAAGCGATATAATTGTTTCAGTATGTTGAAAATGTTTAGTACAAAAATAAAAAAAAAACAAAATAATTAACATTAATACTAGTCGTGTGCTGTCTATACATTCAAGGAGACACGTGAGAACAAATTAAATAATGCAGTGCATGTTTAACTGATTATATTTTATTTAATTTGATATCAAATAATATTATAACAAATATAATATAGTAAGCTATATTAATTTATGAAAGTTTTCCAGTTACATTAATAATAAATAAAAACATAAACATTTATCTCGTTTATAAAAAAAGGTAATTTTTATCACGGTCAGAATATACTCAGCGTATAAAATCTACGTTATGAAGATTTATAAATAGAGCAATTATAAATCTTCATTGTAAACATGGATTTTATACACTGAGTATATTCCGAGCATGAGAAAAACTACCTCTTTTTGTTTGAATTATATAAATAAATAATATTTTTATTAAAAAATAAAACTAAATAATCACAGAAGAAAAAACACACGGAATAAACATTTATTTGCTAACGCAGCCTCTCGTGTTCTTCTTGTTCGGCCATACTCGGCTCGGTCTGCCACCGAGTATACCCGAAACGCGCTTGACGTGACGCAAAATTGCAAATATTTTCTCATCAAAAAATGTTGGACAAGGTGATGCAGAAGAAATTTCACTTAAAAATATATGTACTTTAACACAGCAGAAACTTGATAATATTTAAAAGGTATTAAGGCAACAAACGTCTTCACCAAATAGCAGAGGAGCGAAATGACAGTTCGACAGTAAGCGTCCTGTCATTATTTTCATATCATCATCATCATCATCATATATATTAATAGGCTAAGGTTAAGATGTTACATTCCCTTTTTAGAAAAAACCTCACAACTAATCCACATAAATTATATATCATTTTATAGATAATTGCTTGCTCTACTGGCATCCACAACTAAAAAATTTATTATTGCTATTGTTTTTGCAAATTAATTAATTATTAAAATTATATACACAAAACAGCAATGCTGCCATCTAACGGCTCAACGTCAATATGATTGACGGTCGGTAAAATTTTTGTTTAATTTTAAATCCACTCACGTATAAATAAAGTGGCGCTTTAGCTCAATGCTTTTGATACTTGCGCCTCTATATGTCAATTTTAGTAAAATATTTGTTTGATCTGTCATCTGAGCTTCATAATGGAATAAATAATGCGAAGACTTCGCACGGGTCACGCTAGTTAAAGTTAAATAACTTTATTTACTTTGAAATTGACAGAATAAAGAAACCCAGAAGAGACCCACGGCGTCAGGTGTGTCGGGACAGCAGGCAAATTTCGAGGCGGCGTAAACGTCGATTGCGATGTCAAAATGATTTATTGATTACAAATTTGTGGGCAGTTTACAGAGCAGACTATAATTAAAGGATCAACCCGGCGAGGGATTACCGCGGGAGGGTAGCTGCCGGGGGAACGTAAAAAAATGAATATCCGATGAGATAAAGAGGAGAATAAGGCGCGGAGCGATTCATTTACATTTCAAATTTTAAGCTCCACTTTGCTCCGCCGTTCTATCTTGGGAGATTATCGGCAAATTTCAATTGGGGGATTCGGGGTGGACGCCGAGTTTTGGGAGATGTTATCGATATCGGAAACTTTTCCCTTGCAGGTGTATCGGACTGGAAACCTTTATGCTTGATTGCGTATTCGAAAATTAATAAACAGACAATTTTTTTCATATAAATCTAATAACACTTATTAGGTTTTCTGCCTTCTATGAACGATGGAAATTGTTGATGGAATGAGAGTTTTCCGATGGAACCTGCTTTAAAGCATTTAATTAAATTTTCCTTTCATAAACGTACTTAGTTTTAAATATTTACACATGGATTGTTTTATTTTACTTAGGAATTTTTAGATTGAATAGTTTTTTTTTGCGTATTTGTCAAATTATATATAATTTCTTAATCTTTCTTTAGAGAACACCCCGTGGGTTTGTGCTTTATTGTAGAGTAGCGGGTGAGCCCCAAGTTTTGACGATAGAATTAATTATTATAACTCGGGTAATTTTAGGAGCAATCGAATTTTGAATATAGTTTAGAAAGATCTCTTAAAGATTATAACATTTTTTGAATATTTCTCATAATCTAAATTTTCCCTTGAAAAATAACATACGTTTGCGTCCATTGTACGTTTGTACGCATATAAGAACGTGATGAGGTTATAAGTCGTCGTACTTGATCGATTTTGGTAATTCTTTCTTCTATCGTTTGATTAGCTATCAAAAGGACACGTTGATCACAAAAATATTATAATTTTCATAAACAATTTTTTGCAAAAATTCCCTTTTCAGGATTCCGTAGCCAAATGTCAAAAAAAGAACTCTTATAATTTAATTCTGTCCGTCTGTCTGTCCATATTTATGTTATAGACATTTTACCTGGAAACTGTTGCCTCTGTATAGATGGAATTTAGATTTTAGGTATCTTTTATGAACCGCATAATACATGCAACTGAGGGATGAAAAAAAACTCAGTGCAAATAGACGTGTTGGGTATTGTTATGTAGGTCTTAAAAATGATATAGCGATTCCAAAATAACTTTTTGTTTAAGACAATATTTAGTGAGATATATGTTTCTAAAGTCTTAAAAAGTGTTGCCCCTCTCTAACTTTTCAACTAAATTGTGTAAAATTCTGAAAAAATTAGGGTAGTATAGCTTAAAATGAACTTTGAAAGAAAATTATTTGAGAAAGATATGTTTTCGAGATATGGTATATTTTCGGTACCTACCACAACATAACTTTGTTTTTCACAGTTTCTTTTAGAAATACAAACTTATAAGTTTAATATTGTTTGGGCTATGGAAATTTTGTGCGCGAGTCAGATTCGCACTTGACCGGTTTTTTGTTCGTCGATTTTTTTTCAGTTTCTGTTTTGCCAGGACCTTCTTGTCCTTTCTCTTTGCTCTTTGCTGCTTTTAACTTTTCTTTATTTTAAATTTTACTTACAATTGTTACGTAATAAACAGTAAAAAACGTGATACGTGCACTTTTCCTTTTACCAACGATTATATTTTAGGGTTTATTATAAATGTTTAAGATAAGTTTCGTTCACTCGAATAATTATTGTTCGTTACCTTGGCAACCGGCGTTTAAATAGATTTCACCACATTCTTTGTTGCGTCAAACATTTTAATAACGGCGTGTATACTAAAAGTGAGATGGCCATATAAGCAATTTTAGGCAAGTTATAGCGCGTACGTGATGCCCTTCGCTGTGGCGGACGAGCGGCGCCTAAGATTCAAAGTCGGAATGAGTCAAGTTTGAAGTGGAATGATTTCGCAGGTTACGACAGCGACGATTCTAGTTTTGGTCACTTGATATGATAGACGTATGGTAGACATGGCATCGTTGGTTTAAGTTATTTAATCTGCGTATACAGTCTACTTACTTTATTCCTCTATTGTATTTTGTGTGAAAATTATAATACTATTATAATTTTCGCACAAAAAATGATAATAATCTGGTAATGTAATCTGGTAAAAATAATGTCGAAACGCTGGTCCCGTAAACCTTTACGTCAAGTTTCAAAAGTCATTAACTTGCAAAGTTTCATATAATATTTCATATAATTATATTCATCATGATAAGGAATTCTCATACCGTAGAGGTCGTCACTTAGCACGCAAATAATATAACGACCAACAAGAATTAAATGAATTTAATGATAGATGTTACTATGGATTTAAAAAAAAAAAATTCAAAATATGACTTATTATTTGGACTTAAAATTAGTATATACTATTAATTAAATTTGGTAAAAATAACGTCGAAACGCTGGTTTCGTAAACTTCTACGTCAAGTGTCAAAAGCCATTAATGTGTAAAGTTGTAATATTTCACATAATTATATTCATCATGATAAGGAATTCTCTTGCCGTAGAGGTCGTCACTTAATACGCAAACAATATAACAACCAACAAGAATTAAATGAATTTAATGTTACTGTGGATTTAAAAAAAGAAAAACTCAAAACATGACTTATTAGTTGAATATTGAATATATTTGGCGTTAATTTTGTAGAAATTCATTATTCACAATTAAATGAAACTACATGATGTAGTATTATTTCTACTTTCTTTAAGTTCTTTACCACGACCTAGGTTTCGTTGTATTACAACATCTTCAGGTGGAATATTAGCAAAGAAATCTTGCTAAAGATCTTTGCTACCACCTGTTGTAATACAACGAAACCTAGGTCGTGGTAAAGAGATTAAAGAAAGTCGAAATAACACTACATCACGTAGTTTCATTTAATTCTTATTGGTTGGACTTAAAATTAGTATACACAAAACTCTAATTTGACACATAATTTTGTATGGAAATGAGAACCGATCGCCCAACAAATCTAATGAAAGCAAATGAATTTAGTTTTAATACAAAAACCTCGAAAAGAATCAATGCATCTGTTCGTAAAGAAATGTCTGTGGTATTTGCTAAAAATTTAAATTTCCAAAAAAAAAAATATTACAAAAGTTTTCAAGACCTTCCGTTTTAGATGATTTGGATGATTTATGTTTATATTTAAAATGGATTATGCTTAAACAGGGACGAAGGTAAATTTTACCTAGTCGGGAAGCGATGAAAAACATGATGACGCGAACTACTTAGGTGACTCAAGAATGTTGAAAACTACCTTAAAATTATAGGTTTAAGATACTGGAGAGCTATGACACTAGATATATTCCAATGGTGAAGACTGATTGGGACAACACTGGCTTATTCTGAACTACAGTGCCTAATAATATGTATTTATCGTAAACTAGCTAGAGGTAGACGTTAGAGTGATCCTTTCATTATTTAAAATATCGGATCAATGTCTACCATTTATATAAATTAATTAAACTGACTTAGTATTTAAACAGACTGTCATTTTCAAAGATTTCATGCATTTCTTGTTATAAATACTTTTACATTTGGCATTTTTAAATAGCTTTTAGTAAATGTTAGTTATAACTATACATTTAACTATAAATAAGAATTAGCTTTTGACTCTGAATGCACCTACGTAACTTAGACAAAATTTCGTCGAAAATATTATATCGCAAAAAGTGCGATCATAAATATTAGCGAACACGTTGTAATAGTTGAAGTAATTGTAAAACCACCTACGTCAAATGTTACTGTTAGATAATAAAACATAAATGCAACCGGAAAAGTTGTAACTTTTCCGGAGATAGGTTACTTATGTGGAGAAATATTTAAAGGAAGTTCTGTTCAAGGGTCATTAAAGTAGAATATATGAGGATATGTGTTAGACGAAAGAATGGGGATTTGGTGGAAATACCGTGAAGGTCATTTACCCGTATTTTATATCTGCTATGTACAAATAAGTGAATCAATCATTTTTCTACACGAAATAAAATTTCTATCCTAAGTTTCGTTCGCAGCAAATTTTTGCAAGCTAATTTTAACAAATCGAGTAAATTAGAGACCCCTTGAAAGCGACAAGGCCCAAATTTGAAAGTACTCGAGCGTTAAATAACAACATTACAATTTTATTTATTTAAAAATTCTTATTAAAATATTGAAATGTGAAGTAATAAGTTTGTACATTTTCGTATTTTGATCGACTTTAATATACACCGGCTTCGTATTTTGATCGACTTTAATATACACCGGCTTCGTATTTTGATCGACTTTAATATACACCGGCTTCGTATTTTGATCGACTTTAATATACACCGGCTTCGTATTTTGATCGACTTTAATATACACCGGCTTCGTATTTTGATCGACTTTAATATACACCGGCTTCGTATTTTGATCGACTTTAATATACACCGGCTTCGTATTTTGATCGACTTTAATATACACCGGCTTCGTATTTTGATCGACTTTAATATATGTCCGGGAATAAGTGTCGGATAAAGAAAAACGTTATTCGTTGACTGAAAAATAGTTGATTGTCAAAATGGCTTTTTAAAAATGGCTTTTGTCAGAAAATTTAAAATAATATGCATAATCATTTGTCATTTTTTTCGTACCCCTGATACTTGCGCACATTATTCAGCGCCGCTCAGGGGAATGATCAGCGAACAGCTGCGAATACATCTAGCTGCCCGATTGTTTACGGATTGTTTAAGGACTGTAAGGATTGTTTTACGTTTTAGTTGGACAATTTATTCCTTTATAGCCAAGGAATAACGTCTTTTTTGTGTGACACTTATTCCCGGACACCGTGTATAATTCACCGGTAAGTGAAAAAAGAGTACTTATTTCCTCCTATTAGCGAAGTTCCTAACTTGAAGTCAATTTATATGTATAACTTTGGTTCTTGGATATGTAATACGAAATAAAACTTTATTAAATGTATATTTCGATTTATGTCTTTACGGCAAGATAAACAAGAATAAAGGATCTCTGTATTGTTTTTAAAGTTTATCACTTTGGTTATCAATACGAATCGTACCATAGATTGTTTCTTTTCTTTTCTGAGAGTCGTAAGGTATAGAGGGAACTTCTAATTCTAATTTTTGGAGACAATTGATTATATTAAATTAATAACATTATTGTTTAAAAACCCCTTTTGTTTGTATGCGTGTGTCTGTAAGGCGGTTTGCGCCTCAACCAGTCGAGCCGCCTGGATGGCATTTGTTGTTTAACAGTTTGTAGGGTTAAGTACTTCAAAAGAAAAAAATGGAACCCTTATAAGATTATTTCACTTAAGTTTTTCTCAGAAAATGTTTGACGTAGAAACTTGATGTTGGGTATAGTTATAAAACATATTAATCCGCATATACCTCAATAGCTAACACCCCAAAATATTTATGTGGACATTTGAGGGCGACGTGTAAGTTTAGCACTCGAAATCACTTTTCTAATGCCATGTGCAGTATAGGAGTATCGCTAGAAAGGCCCAATAATAAGAAGGGCCTTAAAATATTTTTTTTTATAATTTTAGGTGTATATTTAGATAAACTGAAACATGAAAAAATATATGTCACCTCCTTATTTCGAAACAACCCAACTTAAAGTTATGAATTAAATAGAGTTTCTGGAACCCTTGTAGGAAAATTATAGGATTATCCTAAATCTTAGAATTTTAGAAATATGCACCAATTTTTACCGCCTATGAAAGACATAGAAGCCAATATATTTACATTGTGAATAATTAATATTTATAAATAGTTTAGTAGAAATACTACTTACCTTTAAATTTTTATAAAGCCTAAATATATGCCAAACCCTCTCAGTGTGAAATTCACTCGAACTTGACAGGTATTTGTTTTAATTTTTAAACTCAAAAGTTTTAATAATTCATCTAGAAAGCAAAAAATAATAATTCTATTTTCCAAAAAAGGTGTTCAACATTTTATTTCAAACTTTTTTAATATTTTCGTTGTTTTTCCGGAAAAAATCTCATTTTATCATATAAAATGGGCTAGAGGCTTGAAATTTGACACATCTACTTGTTCCCGGTAGCAACAAATACTGATGATGGATTCAGGATCTGTGGATGGAAATGGATGGTGGCACAGGATCTCTTTAGCGGTGAATAGTGATCCACCTAATTTTGGCCCTTTTTGCGTGATGATTTCTTTGTATTTCTTACTTTCTAGTAGATTTAAATTCAAAGATTTTTAGAAACTCCATTTTTTTATTTTGTAAAATATTTGATTTATTACTTCTATCACGTATTTCTTTCAGTGTATATTCCATATCTGTATACAGTTTACATTTAGTCCCACTCTTGTAAGTGCTCAATATTTGCATAACACTTGTTATTGTATGCTGTATTACGGTATATATTTTTTAGGATTTTGTTTTATTTATTCTGTACTTAGATTTACTATTCATTTTATTACTTGGAAAGTTATTCGTTGTCATGCTATCGTCTGCCTTGTTGTTCTCTGAAAGTACACTTTTCAAATTTTCACTTTAAATCGAGGAAAAAATGTAATATTCGATTTTACTCCTGTATTGTTGATTTTGTAATAGCTTTTCCTCGATTTCAATATAAAGAATGTTTGTTTAGCACGTTGCCACGTGCAGTTATCATCTGGATTGAACATTCGTGAAATTCAACCAATTTTTTCTGTGTTTGCTTTTTATTGGAAAATGTCTGAGCAATATCGTGAACCTGTGTTCTTCAATATCATTTTTCAGTATTATAACTAATAGTAGTGTTTTTCTGGTGACTTCGCTTACATAGACTATTTATCATAGTTTGATCAGTTTTCTGTGAGATATGTAGCCAAAGACCAATCTTGTCGTCGTCTGGAATGGTCAGATATTCTTTTCTTTATTGCCCCACTTTTTGAATTTGTTCTTACGATATTATATCAACACATAGAATTTGCATCACATCACGTCAATCTCCGTAGTCGGCAGAGGCATTAAAGCAACGTCCTTCTCACTTCTCCATGGTCCCGCACGCGCAACTCCATAATATTGCGGAGAATGTCGTCCAATCGCTCTCGGTCGTCTTCATTTCGTTCTGCTTCCAAACCGGTTCAGCAGGATCTGTTCTACCTCTAAGCCGGTTCTGCAAAACCTGTTACGTTCCATGCGTCCTTTCTTTCGAATGTGCGGCTTTTTAATTTTGACAATTAAAGGTGTCTTTTTTTAAAAGTCTTAGAGCTCCCTGTTATGACGATACCGCAAACATTCGGGTCATTAGACGGATCGTGTACCTTTCAGATCCTTTTCATTTCCTATTAATAGGTATTCTAAAATATTAACATGGTGGGGTACGGTAGAACCCACAATATGGGCATAAAAACGGCGCTATTTTATCATATATTTCTCGAAGCGATTTAGTATATTTTGGAGAATTTTATGTTTTCTCTTAAATGACTTAACTTTGTTATAAAGCAAACATACCAAATTTTATTTTCATATTCTTCTTATTTTTGAGGTCATTAATGCACAAAGTATACTTATTTTCGTATTCACTGACTAAGTAGTTATAATAAAAATATGATATTCCGTAGTCATAAAAAGCTTTGTATACAGTCGGTATTTAGGCGACGTAAAACGATTAGTTTAATCCAGGAATTTTCGTTGAAATGTACGTTGAAAATACCTTATGCAACTTTTATACTATTGAAAATTTGTAAAACAAAAATTAAAAAAAGGCCTTTAGTTCTTACGGATTTTGGGGGCGGAAGCCCTCTTAAATTAAATTTTTTTTTATAATTTTAGATGTATATTTAGATAAACTGAAAAATAGGCTTTTTTATATTCTTTTGTTTATATAACAAGTTTTCAATGAAGCGCGTACAGGCAAATAAATAAACAAAACTGTAAACCGATCGATTTCTTTATGATTTATTGATGAAAATATAATATTATTGGACGTATAAAACTATGAAGAAAACATATTCGTGTTATAAGATTGTATACAAAAAAAATGCAGTATGATATTATGTATAAACAGCAGTGTTACAGAACTTTATGCATAGCAAAATAATAAACTTTTGTGATATAAATGCATATTTATACAGGTATAACAAAGAACGTATCTATAATTCATACAGGTAATAGAAGGAATCAAACTAATAGAGAATGTTAAAGAATTGTATGAAAAGTCAAAAAAAAAAAAATTAAATTTGTTTACAGAAATGCTCTTCAAACATACTGACTCTCACGTTGGTGCACAGAATCACTTGTTTGTGTAACAGACTCGTCGCATGTTTTATTGCACACTGCATGCATACACATACTTGTTACAACGTGTTTGTTATTTTTTTGTACAGGTGATTTTGTGCATAAAACTGAGAAGAAAATCTTAAAGAACTAAACTACAATTCTAAACTGTTTCTGACAAAAATTGCTGTTTAAATTGCCAACCTACGAAAAAAAAAGAATTAATTTTTTTACGAAAACCAGGTTCAAATATAGCCAGTTCGATGTACAGAATAACTTATATAAATAATAGACACATTCTTTGTCACAACCTGTATATTAAGGGTATCCAGACTGCGCAGGTAACATGAGCTAGTATACGTAGAAGGTAAGTGAACACAGAGACATATAGATTACACTGAGTTCAAGTATAAATATGTGATAAATTGTAGACATAATAATTTTATGACGTACAAGTAAATATGACGTCACACCACATTTCCCGCTGGCGCGATTAATCCACTCGCGTGGCGGCAACATCAAAGCAGCAAATCCGGTGACAGTGTCGACATGACAAGTCCTGCGCTGCATACGTCAAACGTTCTGACACCCATAAAGTTGAAGACTGGAGGGGATAAAGTAATTGCGAAGTCACATTAAAAGTCGTTCCATTCCGTCTCCGTCGACGAACGTGGCGCTCTCTTGTGTATGTGCCCAAAGTTGTCGTCACACAACAGTTGCTTACATACATTTATGTAGCAAATGCTACATAATGGCGGTTCGCGAATTAGATGAGACGCGTTGATCTTATTCCTCCTTTAAGTGAATAATGGCGCATATGGCGTTTAAATTATTTAGTATGTAAAGCAAAAGCAAATTTGTATCTTGTATACGGTTCCGGTATTGTTATTCAACTTGGTAATAACATATATACTTGTATAGCTAGTAAACAATGGTCAATAATTATTGGTATATGTACAACTATGATAATAAAAGCAATTAAATCAAATAAGAAATGTATTATTGGAGTTTACTCCTTTAGAATCGATTTCCATATATAGCGCACGGTATGAAGTTTTATGAGGAGTAAAATCATAAGTTCAGAGTGTACGATGTTCAGAGCGTCAAAAAACTGTAAAACCAGATTAAATCGCGATCACCTAAGTATAGATTAATTTGAATAATTGTTTCCGACGGTTCAATAAACGCATATTAAACTAGTATTAACTAATCGAGTTTGGAAAATAAAAAATAAGCCGATCGGAGATTTATGTTATGATTATTATTCAATACTTTCGATTGCGCAGTACTTAGTGCGCAGCAATCGTTAGCTAATTTCAGGCACATATTGACATATCGAATTATTTATCGATAGTTATAAGCACATATCATACATTATTCGTTCTTTTTCGCTGAAATTATAGCGTTTAGCAAAAAAGTAGTAAAATGAATACAAGAAAAATACAACATTAGATAGCTACCTGATGAGGAGACGCGATTAGCGACATCCTAATTGACCCCGTCATTTCCTTAATATCGCCAGTGCTAATTGTGGAAGTCCCATCAAACGATTCTGCCCAGCAATTCAATAGAGGTAAGCAACAATATTTCAATAAGTGTTTTTATTTAATTTTAGTAACTGATTAATAAAGTAAAGGGGGCACTGAAAGTTTCTAAATTTATTTAAAGTGAACTTTATTACAATTTATATTTAATGCTGAAGAAGCAGACAAACAAAAATAATTCGTAATTTAATGATTTTTTAAATTATAAATAACACAATTTATTTTGGTTTGACCTTTCAATTAGACTTTTATTTTATTTTTTTTCTATAGATATGTTCGCATATGTGTTGAAATTTAAAGTTTATATATTTGTGATTTTCATGAATTGACATTAAATTAATTAGAGTTAATTATCTATAGACCCGCCTGAGCAACAATCGATGAGTAAAAATTAAGTATTCGCTGAAGCCGCGGAAACTTTGCCGACATCGTCCGAGGTAACGGAAAATGTCCCTGCTGGTTAGTCTAAGGTTGAGATACAGAAAACCATGTTGGACGTGAACACGAATGTTCCAATACATAGAGACGCACCAGCCGCCAGCATTCGGATATCCCGTTCATTTTCAGACAACGTCAGTTGCTTTAGATGGAAAAATTAAAAGGCAGTTGCATGAGGCATGAAGTGAAGCAGAGACAATGAAGAGAAGAAGAGCTCCACGAAATCCGCAAGGAAATTTTTTTAAGTCAAGATTGAGAAACGAAGGCTCGTGCTGAAATTGCAGAGAGGCAATTGAAAAATAAACGAAATATATATTTATTTTATTAATTTTTTTACTTATACATTTTTATTCTGTTTTGTGTTTTTAAATATTGTTTTTTTCTTATTTCGTTTTAATTTTTTATATACACTTTTTATACTATTCTTATTTTCTTTACTTTTATTTTTAAAAAAATTTCCGCTCATATTTTGTTTTCTTTTATATTTTTTTAAATCTCACAACAGACAGTTAAATTTTTAATAATAAATAATATCGACATTTTTATGTTATATGTAGAGATGTGGTAATTATTTACTAATTGTTAAAGTCGCATTTATGTTGTAAAGCTTTGTTAATAAGGGTCTATAAATATACATTACAATTTGGTAAGAGGTTGGTAAAACTAATGCTCAACGAAATGGCATATTAACCAATGAAATAGGATTTTCATATCGAAACCTATATTATATAGTCCAAACTAATTTAATGCACGTTTTCGTTTTAGTTATGGGCAAATTGAACCATAATTATATTGTATTTCAATAACAGAATTTTTACTTAATGTAGTTTCTGTCATCATTTGTACTCAAATCCAAATTTAGAATAAAATATGTTATTGCAAGTATTTGGTAAATTACCAAATAAGAAGAATAAATATGTATTGGTAACTTTCTGAATTAAAGACGTCAATAGCTTATACCATCTAGTCCTAATTGAATGTACGTTTTTTGGCTATAGTTAAAGTGAATCATTCACAGCGAATTATATAATGAAATTTTAATATCCTAGCTATGTCAAATTAAATAATAGAATTTTTGAATTCTAATTTAGAATACTAATAAATAACTTTCTAAAACACAATATATGTTTTTGAAGAATTTATTAAATTACCAAATTTGAAAAATAAAATATAGTATTAATAACATCTTAAATAAAAGCAGTGCTAAGGCAATTAATCTTGGATTTGTAATTGGTGCTACTTTCCTGTAGATACATATAATGATACAAATTCTGTGGATACGAGTATCTATAATATTATCTATACAGTTGAAATTGAATTGTATGTTTATTAATGTTAGAGGAATGAGATTATTGGAGTTTACTCCGTAAGAATTGAAATGTAGCGCCCAGTATAAAGTTTTATGAGGAGTAAAATCAGAAGTTCAGAGCGTACGAAGTTCAGAGCATTAAAAAAATGTAACCGTTAGGTGGTCTCCCCGCAAAAAATTGCTGCGCATTTTCAGAGTGAGATATCAATATGTTTATTTAGTATTTTCTTATGGTATCGCAACGACGGCGTGACACACATAGTTTACTATCGTTTGCTTATATTAAGATGTAATCATTAAAGTTCATTATGCGTGAATATTTGGTGTCCACTATCCTACAAAATTAAAAAGTCTCTTAATTTTAACTTCTTATTGTGACGTTATTAAACGTTTTCAATTTTGTTGTATCAATACGATCTTGTTCATTTGTGTTTTACTTGAAAATAATTATTTTGTTTGCAATTATTTATTAAATAATTTCTATTTACATTTAATGGGATTGATGTTTATATTTATATCCAGTGTTACCTATTTTATACATTCCAAGACAATCGTACTTAAGGAGTAAACTCCAATCGAGCGTCGGAGCTAAGACGCACAAATTTTTGAAAAGTATAATTTATTTCATGAAATGTTTTCTATTTCTGCTTCATTTTTATTGCGTTTTGTTTTTATTTGTCGTGTTTTTGTTTTTAGTTTAATGGCAAATAAAAACTCGTGCTTCTGTAAAGCATAACTAGGGTTGTTACTCGTGCTATATTTTATAGTATCGTGTTATATTTTTGTCAGATTTACTATATATTACTGTGAAACAATACCCTACATAAAGTATTATATTTTAAACCGGTAATTAAATTATATATTAATTCATTAATATGTTGGAATAAATGGTTTGGTTTTTTTTAAATTCTAATAATCGGGTTAACCAATTACTGTTTCTAAATACAAAAACGAAATTTGAATTCAGGCAACTTGAAAGCATTCGAAATTTCGAAATGAAAGAAGCATATTGAATTAATGTCAATAATTATTATTTTCATAATTAATAACAGCGAATTAAATAATTATAAGTTTAAACAAAAATAAAGAGTTTGATTATATTGAAAAGCGGAAATTGCTTTCAAAAATACAGATTCCCATTTACCTAATAGCTTAAAAATTATTTCATTCTTTAAGAAGAAGGAAATAATTAACAGAAAGGAAATAATTTTTAAGATATTAGGTAAATGGAAATCTGTCTTTTTGAAAGCAATTTCCGCTTTTCAATATAATGAAACTCATTATATTTTTTAAACCTTTAATTATTTAATTCGCTATTATTAATTATGAAAATACTAGTTATTAATATTATTATTATTGTGCAATATGCTTCTTTTATTTAGAAATTTCGAAGGATATAATTTTTCCATTTCGCTTTACCAAATATATTTTTTTCAGTGGGGCATTTAAAATGGCGTGAAATATTAATTTATATAAAATAGGATTGCTTGCTAAAATTAAAATAGCCTCAAATGTGTATAATAAAATAAATAAAATGTTAAAAATTAATCTCTACTGTCTATATATCAATTCTCCTAAAAAATTCTTCACTTTTTTCCAAACTATCGAGAAAATTCCATATTTCCTCCAAAAAAAAAAAAGTTGGCAACCCTACGCGTAACACTCAATCTTGTATCGTTTAGATCAAATTAATGTACTCTTAATAAGACTTTAAACGTTTTTAATGATAATGCCAAGCGAATAAATTAAATAAATGTTAATAGCTTGAAGTACATTAAGAAAAGCAATAAAATTAAACATAAAGTATTATGGAAAGTTAAATGAAGAACAAAATAGATTGAATGTGAAAATATATAATTACCTACGTCTTTCAATAACTTCGCTCTAGCAATTTCCAATTTCTTAATATATCAGCGAATAAAATGAACTCGGTAGCCACTCACGTTTCTTATCGATACCACTGATATTAAACCAGATTACGACAACCGTAGTACGGGGTACTTTACGAGAACTAGCGAAAGCGGGCACTCGATCGGAAAATGACATTTCGATGTCTCGAAAATTAACAATTTCACAATCCCACGAATCTAATCAATCGTTGTGTAATCGTTTATTTCATAATCTCTTTGAGCGTGACATGAATTTAAATTCGTTGTATTCGTTTTTGATTATAGGAAATATAGATATTTTGAAGTATCTGACTTGTGATTTACGTCAAATATGTCATGATTAAATCGTATTCGCGTTTTGAAAGGATCAAACCATAGATATTAACTGGTAATTCATAAAGAAAATAAAATCATCACCTTATTATCTTTACGTTTGTGTTCTCTTAACGCATTTTTGAAGTGAAAACTTCTTTAGGCGCGTGGGGCGATTTTTGATATGGGAAAATCTTATGGATTCGCGTCACTGACATGCTAATGTTTACAGTATATCTGTAGCTATGAGTATGAAGTATTGCGCTTAGCCAACAGTGAAAGCATATATATATACATATATATATATATACATACATACATACATACATATATATACACACACGCACACACTCTCTCACACACACACATATGTATGTATATATATATATATATATATATATATATATAACATCTACTGCTCTCTGCTCTGGCATCAGGCTGGCGCACCCGGAGTGGCCTGTGTACGCGTATACACATATTTACACCAACATAATTTATATACCCGACTGTATGATGTGCGCGTTGGACGTTTTTTGGGGATATAAAGGCTCGTTGATTCGCGTCACCAACATGCTGTAATAGTAGTATATCTGTAGTTATAAGGGTAACGTGTTGTACAACATTAGTGCTGTGGATATCTATACAAGTAAAGTTAAATTGACTATTAATATTTTTATATAGAAAAATTGTAAATAGATTTAAGATCTCATTTCTGTCGGCAGTCTCCATAATTACCTATGTTTTTTTTGCTCAGCCGTTTTTTTTGGTACTTGAATTCCTATGTCGCCGAATTACAGAATTGAAATTTCTTTAAAGTAGTGAAAAGGAAAAAGAAAAAAATACAGAATAACTAATTTTGAAAACGAAATACCATGACTTTTGAAGCAATATGTATTCGAATTTGAAAGCAAAAAAATGCTTAGCTTTTGTTCAAAGCAAATTATAATCTTTTGGAGTTATTTGGAAAATTAAATGTAATTTGCGATTATGATTCACAAACTTGATTTCTTTATTTAATTTATTAATTTATAAAGCTTTATTTCTAACCTTAAAAGTTTTCTTAAAACTAAATTAAAGAAATGTCAATTTCAAAATATTCAACAGTTTTTAATTGGGATGTGACGAGGTTTCAGCACAATATTCTAACATTTCGAAACACAAAGCTCTAAAAAGAAGTCAATTTTCTAATCGATGCTCAGGAATATAGATATAGTTTATGAAATAGAAAATAATTGGTTTAATTGAAACGAAGTTCCTTATGGCACATTCCATGCTTGGGGAATGAGAGCTAGCCCGAAAAAAGTGTAAGATTTCAAAAGACACTTTTGTTACATTATAAGCACAAGCATATGTCAATGTCTTCTTATGTGCTGGTTTTCTATTGCAAGCTAATCATCTGCCAGACCGTTTCCAATTCGGTATGTGTTTATTTGTATTATGAATTATAAATGATTACTTTATCATTTATTATATATTTAAAATTAATAAATTATAATACATTTTCGCCATATTCATTCTTTTTCGTTAGTCATTAAATTTTATTTAGATTGTTTTAATAAATTTAACAGTTAATTATATTCATTTAAACATTTAAAATAATTAAATTTAATTTTTATATAATTAAAATAAAAAAAATAAATTTTAAATTTAAAAATAATTTAATTTAGTTTTAAAATTAATTTTACATTTTATTTATATTTAACATAGTAAATATTATATTTAAAATTAATATTATTTAAAATTAGTAAATTTTAATTTTAAAATAATTAAACTTATTTTTTGAAAATATATAAAATTGAATAATTTGTTTAAATTTTGATTTTTTTCGACAGAATTTATTTATTCCAGCCCTTTTATTATTTTATTTCAATTAATTATTTAAATAAAATGAATCTTGTATTATGGCACATGTACACGTGTAAATAAAGGATGAATTGTTAAAGTGATTCAGTAGAAATTGAGGATGGTGATGATGAAGTCAGGTAAGTACCAGTGTTAAATTCATAATAATACAATTATTTATTTTAACCTTAAATTTTGGGGTTATCTTTTATTTCCATCGACAAAAGTTTACCCGTATATTAACTGATACAAATATTAAATTATGCAATACTCTTCATGTATTATGCAAGTTTTGTTTAATTAAAAGAAGCTGCTCGGTCGCTTCATTGCAATTATAATTTTTTTCATATCAAAAAATTATTTTTCATTTAATTACTCTTAAATGTTGTTAACTTATTTCATTGTACCTGTTATTTAATAGATAATATATAGCGAAAGTAACTTCCTTCCAATCGAGTATTCCACGACACCTCTCATTCTTTATAACGCCAGTGTTATTTTCATATATTAAGTTATTGTTGTAGATATACCTATCTAAATATATTATTTCTAAAAGGTGTTTTTTGGTCGAGCGGCTCGATCTCTTTAACTACTGCACCAAAAAAAATAAAAAAAATACCCACTTAAAGCTTATGTTTTCTACTTTGGGCGAAAAATATAAAAAAATTAGAAAAAAATCTTTTTGTTAATAAAAAAATTAATTTTTATAACAATTGGCATGAGCGCCATCTGTGGGCGACACATCAAATATCTTAGCCAAATTGTATACTTGGAACACGCTAGATGGCGATATAGTGCGAAGACTTCGCACGGGTCAGCTAGTAGCTTTATATTACTTTTCCATGATCAAAACTAAATGGAAGCAGTTACGCAAAAATGCATTTTAGTTTGAAGTTAGAGAAAATTGGATTATTACAGAAGAGCATATATATATATATATAAAGTAAAATATATTTGAGTGGTATCCTTACTGACAAAGGGTGCTAAATCGTCAATGCGCATTTCCTATAAAAGTTTTTGAATGGTACAACAAAGACTATGTTTGGATTACAGACTTACAGGCGAACAAAGGTAAGAGCGAGGGCGATGATGCGTAATGGCGGTGCCATATATTAGAAAGAGATAGTGCAATAAAAACCGTTAGCGCCTTTCTTGCAACGCAGTTGGTACCTATTGTCTCGCTTAAAAAAAATTGACGCTAGTGTTAAATCATCTTATCAATAATTTTGTCGTTGAAATTAATTAGGCTAAATATTGTTGAATGCAATTATATATCAAAAGAAATTTAGGCATTGTTAGTTTTAAAGTTCTGTAGCAAATTAGGAGAACCTTATAATTTAATCATGTCTCTCCGTCCCGTCTTCTATACAATGTAACAGCTGTGTTATCTTTAAATATTTTGCGATTCATTTTTTTACTAATGGTAACTTGTTAAACAGGTACTTTATCAAACGGGTTATCAGTGAATAGGTTTTTCAAAAAAAAATATTAAAAATGTCATGATATATCTTAAGATAGGTTCATTATTTTTTGTGTTCCAGCTCCTCTCTTTTTTCAATCGTACGTTATAAAAATCTGTATCATATACTTTACAATTATTCTAATTTAAAATCTTTTGGCTTACTTATATACATAAGTTTATAAGATTAAAAATAGGATCTGTTAAAAATATACGAAGGTTACCGATATCCTTTTCGATATTATTAAACACTACTAAACGTATACTGTAATAAATTTACGAAAGCAAATAATACGATTTAGATGACGCGGAATTTCAAAAACAGAAGTGGTTTGTGTAGTAAATCTGTGGTTTGGATACTGCAATAATATCTGCCTAATTCAGAAAGTGATTTTAGGAAAAAAATAACAAAACATGCCAACCGATTACACGAACGTGTTACTTCAGCAGCACTTGTTCAAAAACTTACATAATCATTTATATTTTACAAAGAATTTAATTTAACAAACGTTTTACTCTGTAATCTCGCTTCAGTACACACGTCGCGTCCAAAATAAAACAAAAATTTCCTCGAATATCTCACAGAGTTTAATTCTGTACAAAGCTCGAGGGAATTTAAAAATGCCTAATTATTCTTGCTGTAATGAAAAAGGCTTTTTAATTATGCACATAACTTTCAACACTCGCGTTGAACTGTACCACGTTTAACTCCTATTGTTCCATAAGTAAGGCGCTCGCGCACGCAAGTCAACGAAACTATAAAAGGCAAGTTTTTATTATAAACAAACATCACTGGGGCGCCGCTTTCAGAAGTAACATTTAAATATATCAATCTAATCCGGGAGGCCGGAAGCGGGGCCGGCTTCACGCCTATCAGGAACGGACCGGAAATAATGACATCCGTTGGCACTGTATTCGTGTCGCTCTCTCCGTATGTGCTAAATATTATGTTATCGCTGGTCCGCGCTTCTGTTTCAAGGGTGACCATTTTAGGTCGGGTTGCAGCGAAAGCCGATTGGCGAGAGTGGTATTTGTTTTTATTTATTCGCTGAAAAATGTCACTTTTGTTTTTATTCCAGCGGAATTTATGGTTATTGTATTATTTGATAAACATCAGGCTATCTGTTTATACGCGGATGAGAATAATAATGGTATTGCTAACACTTTAGTGGTATGTATGTAAGAAGTGGAATTTAAGAAAATTAACTTCTCAACATGTACTTTGAATTTATTAAGTATACATTTAAAACCAGTTTTATTTTAAATGTTATTTTCCAAACAAGCGGACACGAATTTTATGTTGTATACATAGCATATTTATATTTCCAGTTTTCTGGATTGTCTTTACGCTTTTTATATGGGCTACTACGCTCTGTATTTATTTATATATATTTTATTAAAAACTATATATTTTATTAAAAACTAAATTACGGTTCTGGATAAAACCTTAGTGTTGTGTCGTTTCTTGTTATGATTTTGAAGTGTTTTTTTCATTTTTGCAAAACCTGTACAAGGGCGCGGCGTATAATTTTGTTTTACATTCGACCAATGCTGTACCCTATGAGCTGTAAATAGAACAATTAGACTAAGCGAAGTTAAGTCTTACATTTGAGAAGTGATCTGCCGCTAACACATATCCAATGTGTTTTGCAGGATCATTCCTAATACCATATTTCGATTAAATTTTTGCGAAAATTCATCATTTTGAAACGATTTTTTGGAAATATGGAAAAAATATTTTCGAAAATTTCGGATGTGACGTCGAATGAAAGATATTAGAATAGATCACGAAAATGCATAATAGTATTCTTTCAAATTTTGAGTGTTGGCGACACATTTTGGAAAAGAATATATATATATATATATATATATATATATTCATATATATATATATATATACATATATATATATATATATATATATATATATATATATATATATATATGTATATATATATATATATGAATATATATATATATATATATATATATATATATATATTCATATATATATATATATATACATATATATATATATATATATATATATATATATATACATAAATATTCCCTTTTAAACCCTTTTAGAGGTAGAATTAAAATAGAAAAATCCTGATGGTTATTTTTATCATGTAAAGAATATCTATATATTTAGGTTTCCAAATTCCGGGCTTTGGCCACAGCCACTAATTGATTCAATTAGTCTGGGTATCCTTTTATTCATATTGATAACTATATTAGTTTATTGTTTTGATAGCTTTAAAAGTCTTGGATCTCATTACACATAATTTCGTCAGCAAATAATTATTTTACTCCTTTGTGTGTGCCTTTCTAATTAAGTGCGATGAAAATGTTCCTATTGCTTTAAGTTTTCGCCAGAGCTCAGAAAAATAACATTGAAAATATTCTTAACTCATTAGGTTTTCGCCAGAGCTCGTCAAAATTCTATTGAAAATATTTTTATCGCATTAAGTTTTCGTCACAACTCACCAAAATAACGTCAAAAATATTCTTAACGCATTAAGTTTTCATCAGAACTCACCAACATGTTCTTACTTCATTAAATTTTCGTAACATTTTTTCTTATTGCATTAAGTTTTCATCACAGTTTACCAAAAATATTGAAAATCTTATGGCATTAAGTTTTCGTTACATTTCACCAAAATCACATTGGAAATATTCTTACCGCATTAAGTTTTCTTTACTTTAACTTTTCGCCACAATATACCAAAATAGCATTGAAAATGCTACAGTTCCCAAAAATGTGTTGAAAATGTGCTTACAGTATTAGATTTTCATCAGAATTCATTAAAATACCACATACTACAAACTTGTAAATAAACCTGCAAATCATTCATTCATCAGATTCAATATCGAGATTCAGCTCATGTTCGTTTACTATAGAACCGAACTTTTCTTGCTGTATATTTACGAGTACATAAGGATGATGTGTAAGGTTCGGAGTTATGATCGTAATAATTTGTGAAATCAGTTTCATAATATTTTTAGAGTAGACGGTATTGATGTTGGCGCTGGGCGCGGGCCGCGCAAGCCGGTCTGGTGATAAATATACCAGCGGGCCGACGGAAATACACGACCGACGCGACGCGCCACGGCGCACGCGACGCTCGGCCGACCGACGCGACGACCCAACGGCACATATTTTGATATGACTCTGTATTTGTTTACTGGCTCACTACCACACAGTGGTTGCCCGTAAAAATGCGTGCGATTTTCAATTGATATGTTTTATTTTTCCGACATTGTTTGTATATCCTATAACGCCGTATTCAATGGGAGCGAGCAAAGTAATCTAAAAAGGTTTTACTGAAAGCATTTGCAAACGTGTCTTGTTAATATAGGTACGGTCTTTGTAAACCTGTCTTGTTAAGATCGGTAGAATGGAAACGATTAAGAAACACTTGTTACATTAAATTACCCACGAGAAAAAACGGTCTGGCCAACAAAAAAATTAGAATAAATGAGTAATTGTTTTTCTTGTAAATTTCCTAATATTTTAAGTTATTCGCTATTTATTTAACATAAAATTATTACAATTAAAAATTGCTCCATAATCGGTTTAAATTTAAATCGAAATTTTTGCATTATTTTTAAAATCCTTTATAAATACTTGTAAATTTTATATTAGAACTCGAAGGAAGCCGAGTTTACCCGATCCAGCGTCACCGACTCCGAGCGTTACGGCTCAGTTTCACTGCTTAGAAAAAGTACACGTGATGCGTCTCAAGAAGTTTTTATTTCAAAAATAAAATGTTTTTCAGAAAAAAAATTATCGTTTATTGGTCTCCAATGACACTAGCAGGCACATTTGCAAAATTTTGCGAAGATCCATTAAAATGGGACACAAACTCTCTATCGCGTTTATAATATTAATTAGTAATAGGATTAGAGAACAACGTGTGTATTGACATGAATAAGTCGTAGCCATGGTGTATTAGGCTGATCACAAGGCATACGACCTTTGATTGCACGACGCACCGCGGTAACCAGGATTCGATTCCCGGTTATATCACGAATGGGGCTGGATTGATATTATGGTTGGATGTAAGAGATTGCTCTCGTAGCAATAAGTCTGCCATAAATATTAAAGTACAATAAAGCAGAAGAGAATAGGCTACTCATATTTGAAACAAAGATCGTTCTATCAATTTTTGGAGAGTCAAGGAAGATAATATCTGGAGAAGCTTATATAACAATGAAATTTATGCTAAATATGGGCAGGTAAACATTTTGAGAGTAATTAAGTCCTACAGAATCAGATGGTTGGGACACGTTTTTCGAAGGGAAGATCTGGACCCAGTTAAAAAACCGACGTTCGTGAAGATTGAAGGTACAAGGAGAAGAGGAAGACCAAGACAAGGTAGTTGGACAATGTAGAGAAGGACTTAAAAATTTTGAATGTCAACAGGTGGAGAAACCTTGCATCAAGTCGTGCTGCCTGGAGAGAGCAGATGTTGTAGTATAACGAAACCTAGGTCGTGGTTAAGAATTTAAATAAAGTAGAAATAATTCCACATGACGTAGTTTCATTTAGTTGTGAATAAAAATTAAGAAATAATGAATTTCTACAAAATTAACGCCAAATAGTTTATTTTTTATTATTTAGGCAATGGTTACACGTTAAAAAAGTGATTGATATCGATTATTTTTTACGCTTGTTCTTAAAAAGTTATTACTAATGTTTTCTTAAAAAGTTATTAGTTAAAAGTTATTACTAACGTGTTGTTTTTGTGTAAATTAATGTGTAATTTTGATAAAATTATGATTTTTATTGTTTGAATCGTGTACGGACAGCAGATACGTTTTGTTACAATCTGTATATATGTATACAGGTGTAAAGAAGAACATGTCCATTATTCATACAGGTTATTCTGTGCATCAAAATGAGTATATTTGAAGTGTGTTTCATTACAAATATTTTTTTTGGAATCGCAACAATTCTAGATATATATAAAATATAATATGTGCGTGTTTATGCAGATAGTTTTTTTTATTTCGTATTATGCTTAGAAATTATATTTTATTTTTTCATTTTTTCCTGATAGCTAAAGTGTTTGATTTTTTTGTGTTAAAAATATCAGCTCTGTGAAAAATTATATTGTATTTCTGAAAGGCCCATTTTCGCCTGTCTCATTTTGAAAATTCCAGTGCTTATAGCGTTAAGTAGTGACAGTTATTATGTAATCTCGTACAGAGGAGCGATTTCGTCACTATTTTACAACTTTGCTCGCTACACCGATTCTAGAGACCTAAGTTTCCCCAACTGTCGCCCGCTAGTAATTAACATCTCGCGACGGCAGGCACGCACGCTCTTGATGGATATTTTTGATTAACTCAGTTTTATTCGTTCTTAGCATGTTACTTGCGTGTTTCGTCGAGGGTTGTTATTGTTTGTTCTGCGATGTACGTGGAAAGTGATTGATATTGGTGTGTATTCTTACGTTTACCTCTTAGTGGTGTAATGGAATTTCTGTGATGAATTATTCTATTCATTTCCCACATCACGCTTCATCATGATGTAAGTTTGGTCTTCTGGGTTTTCGTTTAGTTTTCCGTAGCTATTATAATTTTTCTCTGTCTCTAGGTTAGGGCATAATAGCTATCCACGTTCAAGGTTGATTGTGATTAAATTTTACGGGAAACTTTAAATAATTGAATTACATAAGTACATTGAAATAAAAAAAATGTTAGTGTCAGCTCCGACGCGCGACTGGTGTTTACTCTTTAAGTACGAATATACAATCGTGGAACGTATAAAATAGGTAACACTTTATATAATTGTAAATATCAATATCATTAAACGTAGATGGAAAATTCTATAATAAAAAAAAATGCTGACAATATAATTATTTTCAAGTAAAACATAATAAACGACATCATACAACAAAATTAAAAACGTTTATACAACAAAATTAAAAACATTTAGTAACGTCAGACTGAGAAGTCAAAATTAAAAGAGACTTTTTAATTATGTAGAATAGAAGACACCAAATATTCACATATAATGCTATTTAATGATTACATCTCGATATAAGCGAACGATAGTAAACTATGTGTGTCCCACTGCGTTATTGCGATTACGCCGTAAGAAAATGCCAATATGTATGTCACACTCCGTCATTGAGATTACGCCATAAGAAAATGCCAATATGTGCGTCACACTCCGTCATTGCGATTAGGCCATAACAAAATGCCATATAAACATATTGATATCTCACTCTAAAGATGGGCAGAAATGTTGCGCGGAGAGGTCGCTTAACGGTCACACTTTGTTTAACAACGCTCTGGACTTCTAATTTTACTCCTCATAAAACTTCATACCGGGCGCTATATATGAAAATCGATTCTTAAGGAGTAAATATTGAAGAAAATATTTTTTAATTGTGTTTTTTATTTATCTCCTCATTAAATTATTTTAAAATTAATTAATTTAATGCTGCAGATTTTGTAAATTTAATGCTACGGATGTGTTTAATGTACGGTGTCGTTATAAAGTCTTTTAAAATGCAACCGAAAATGTTTAGTGCTGTTATTTGGTACGGCTTCCTCTTCAAAGAGTTTTACATTGATATAATCCCTCCCTCTTTTAACAGTTATATTAATAAGAATATATATATATATATATATGTATATATATATATATATATATATATATATATCTTTTTTTTAAGTGGTAATACAGAGATGTTAGTAATAACTAAAACGACGTGTTTATATTACACAACACTTTAAAGTATTGTAGTTTAACGTAATCTTGGTACTTTTTGTTTAAGTGCAGGACATTTGCGATGTAGACAGGACAACAATTCCAGGTAAGTCTCAAGTATCAGAACATGTATGAAAATAATATATTTAACGATTTCCGATATCCTTATTTTTGAGCAAAAGAACATTTGTGTTTTACACATAGAGGTCTTAAATAGTATTTTCGGTATATTTTTTTGGTTTCTTGGAATATCAGGATACACTCTCGAAATGCAATTGAGCCTCCAACGAGTGTCAAAACTGCAATCTTCACATTTCCGCCAAGAAGACGAGGTTGTCGTATAATTTTTTTGCTTAAAAGTGCCACATTCTATAAAAATTTTTAAAATATTTACATTAACCTTTGTGGTTGGCGCTTTTCGCAAAGGTTATTTGAACCTACACCACTCTAAAGCAGCTGAACAAATCGCAGCTTTCCAGATTTGAGAACATTTTGATTCAAAATCGTGTTAAAATCAACAATTCTATTAAATATTATCCACAATAAACAAAATAAAGCTATTCTAAATTAAACAAAAATTGATTTCAAAATAATTAAATCAGTTAATATTATTTGTTATGGCAATCAGTTAATATTAGTTTCTTGTTTCAGTGAAAAGTTTTTATGTTTTTATTTTGTATTAAAAAGTGCTGTAAAAGTTTTTTTTTGCGATTTTTGACTTTTGAGTCTTATGAGAAACAGGATTGAGTGGCATGAAAAAAAGTTTTGTGAAAGTTGCGTTTTATCTTGCCGACTGTACCATTTTTTCAAAATATGTGAATGCCAATCGAAATATATTTAAAATTAGTTGGCAGTCTTCTAAGACCGTTTTCCTGTAGCTGTATGGGAGTTGGCCTTTCTGACCCATCTCAAATTTCCACTTGTAAATCATGTGTAAAATATTAATCTTCAGCTTATCAAGGCTAGACGCATACCGAAAGAAAAACAGCGGCTGTAAAAGAGCTTCGTTCCGATCTTTTGAGTACGTGACCCTAATGAAAACCAAATAAAATACGAACCCTGTATAGTTTTAACAAAGACTGTGTCTATTATTCCTACAAGTGATTCTGCGAATCAAAGTGCGTATATTTGACGGACGTTTCCTTAAAAAATAGAAATTTCAATTTCGTTGGAATTGTAAATTTGACGGTCACTTTTTCAGGAATGATGGAGGATTTTTATATATAGTTCCTTAACATTTTCTACTCAGTTTAATGCACAGAATTACCTGTATGGATAATGGTTTCGTTTTTGTCAAAATATGTATATATTTATACAGGTGTAATAGAGAACAAGTCAATTATTCATATAGGTTATTCTATACATCTAACTGAATATATTGAAGCATGTTTCATTAAAAATATGTATTTTTGGAATCGCAAATTTGGCAGTGATTTTTTCAGAAACAGTTGTGAATTTACACATAGTTCCTTAACTTTTTCGACTCAGTTTGAAACACAGAATCATATGTATGGATAGTAGACATGTTTTGTTACAATCTGTATATGTAATAAAGAACGAGTCCATTATTCATACAGGTTATTCTGTGCATAAAAATGAGTATATTTGAAGCATGTTTCATTAAAAATATATATTTTTTTGAAATCGCAACTCTGACAGTGATTGTTTCAGAAACAGTTGAGATTTGCGTATAGTTCCTTAACGTTTTCGACCCACTTTGAATCATATGTACGGATAGCAGACACGTTTTGTTACAATCTGTACATATGTATACAGGTGTAATAAAGAACGTGTCCGTTATTCATACAGGTTATTTTGTACATCAAAATGAGTACATTTGAAGTATATTTCATTAAAAACATGTTTTTTTTTGGAATCGCAACTTTGGCAGTGTTTTTCCAGAAAAGGTTGAAAATACATTTTCTTAACACTTTCTTCTCAATTTGATACACAGAACCCAATGCATAACACAAGCACGTTCTTTGTTACAACCTGTATATAAGTTACAATACAATTACAATACAAAATATACAAGTATAATAGAATAGATAAACTGCCGATTTGTCTATTTATGAGACCCTCAGTTATCGGTTGTGGGAAATCGGCACTGTGCAGTGCGATGGACGTGCGTTGAATAATTCATGCGCTGGCGGAAAATATGCAAATAGCGATACCTCTATTTATTGTAATTGTTATATACTTATTGTTATATACTTATTGTTCGAGTATCTTATTAGCGGTAAAACTTCCTTAAAATTATGAATATTCTATTCCCCACTATATTTGTTTCATATTTAGTAGAAGGAAACTTGTAAATCGAATGCTTAAAATATGGCTGTTTTACGAGAAGCGTGCAATGGTATTTGACTTGAATGGGTATTTTCGAAAATTTGTCTTATATTTATTATTTGCGCACAAATGATGTAGGCCATTGTCATGGTTACGTAGCTGAAGGGCCTATACGGAATCCTATTGTTGTGTAACGCTTTGTTAGAGGCTTCTGATTTCTAAACAAAATAAGGCAGACGTGAAGTTCTTCTTCTTCTTTGTCCTTGCGGTTTAGTCAAACAAGAAGAGGAAGACATAACATGAGATGGGAAGATGCGGTGCAGAAGGATTTTGGGGCGCTGAAGTTTCGTAACTAGAGATCGGTTATCACAGATAGGGCTGCATGGAAGTCGCTTCAAAGGAAAGCTTTGGCCCACCCTGGGTTGTCGAGCTACTGATGATGATGATGATGAGACATGAAGTTACTTGGCTTCAAATGGTATATCGAATGGTATGTAATTACTCAAGGGCTTGTTCAGTTAAGGCGGTGAAGGAGGAGAGTGGAGGGTGTATGAAAAAATCGTTTTGTTACGTAGGTGTATTGCTAGAAAGAGTGCTTTGGGCAGATCACAAATTTGTTTTTAATTTGTTTTTCACTGAAAAAGAACGATTTTGTGAATCTTCGAAATTGTCTTTTTAGGTACATTTTTTACCAAGTATATCTAAAACATTATTAAGTAGAAAGCTACAATTCGGCGCTAATATTTCTTAAATCCTGTGTTTAAAAAAAAAAAACTAAATGTAAAAAGCTAAGAATAATCAAATCAAAGTATTACTGAGAAATTTGTACTATTTTACGCCTACAAAATGTATACTAGGCATTGTATGGTAAAATAATATTAATAATTGTAAGTAGTTTATATTATAGTAATAATATCAATAATTAAAAGAATTATTATGTATTATAGACTTACCCTGTATAATATTTCTATTAATTAGTATTGTACATAAATATAACAGGTTTATTTCCCATTGGTTAATATTTTTTGTTTCTAGAAATATATCGCCAAAACCAAGAGATGTCGTTTTCTGGCTAAACTAAGTTGGTACATCCAAAAAGGGTTGATAGAAACATACTTGTGTTTGGCTATACAAACTAGAAAAGAGTAATGGTTTATACTTCTATATATGGATGTGTGCGTGTGCGTGTGCGTGCGTGTGCGCGCGAGTGTGTATATGTGTTTGTGTGTATGTAATATCCATCTGTCTGCCTGTGCTCTTATAAATTCAGTTCTGTTGGATGGATTTTGATGTGAATTTCATTGTCATAGTTCACTATGATATTTAGTCATGAAAGTTGTTTTATATAAAGTATTAATGTAAGCGCTCAGGTTACAGAGCTATTGTAATATGTGTGAGGTATCCCCTTGAACCCGTATAGGCACGAATCGCTACGGATGACCCGGCGACGGCAGTGCCACCGAGAAGCAATTGATATAATTTTGTCAGATATTTAAATTCAATACTCAATCGTGGAAATTGTGAACTTCAAAAGGCTAGTTAAAATATTAAAAAAAAAAGGATTCGGGGACTATATCTTATAAAGACACCTACAGTTTTCAACTGATTTCGTGCAAAGTTTGGAAAGTTATTCTTAGAAAAAAATAAAGTTACTAACAAATCTTAGGGGAGTGGCGATTCCCACCTCTCCCCCGACCTCCATATTATGTAGTGGTAGTTGGAATAAATCCCAGCAACTTCAGGTGCTTAGGTAGTAAGTTATAACGAACAAATCGAAGGTTTTCGAAATTTTTTTCGGTTTGTTGCACATCACGCACAAATGATTCATAAGATGATTGAATATTATATAGCTTATGGTCATAAGAGAGAAAAATAAAGTTCAGACATATCGAGTCGAGATTATGTCGATAAATTGAAAAATAATTTTTATGATGTAATGTCTGTGACCTTATATCACATAAAAACTACTAAATTAATTTGAATAAGTTTTTTTTAGATATTTCGTTATTTGCAAAAGAAATCGAAGTATATCTATTGCATTTAATACCTAGATTAAAAGATTAATGACTGAAAAAGTTAATCGCCTAGCGACTGCCATGACATTTCCATGGCCTTATATCTTCTGTGTAAATTAAATTTAATTATAACCTATCTTAACGTTACCTTATTTATACTATTTAGAGTAATTACCAATATATGTAAAAGAAAATAAATCATATATTAAAATTTTCACATAATGATAGTTTGATATTTCGACGCACATTGATATCATAACCTGTTTCCTACTGATTTTATAATGGGCGTAGACGGGTGTAATTTTCTAGCCGGATGGGATTGTTTTTAAGTCGTATTTTTTAAATTATTACATAATTATTTTAATAATCTTTCAGTCCCGGGATTGGTGGCGCTTTCTGCTCCTGGCTGTTAGATGAAAAGATGAAGTCAAAGTTTATTCTGTCTGCCCAGGGCTCCCGCGAATATCTTCCAGCATTGGGGAACTTTTCATCCATTTGCTTTGATTAACGAGATGTGGCTTGATCTTAATTTTATTCGACTCCAATTGAATACGCCAAATGTTTGCTTTTTTATTTTTGAGATAATGTGGAAGTTGGATATAGGAAGTTTTAAGACAGAAATAAATATATCCTGTCGCTGACGTAGTACAAGTAGAACTGGCACTACGGGGTTTCGTACACATTGCGTATAGGATAGTCACTATAATCTTGTAATTTTCTATTTAGATTTATCAATTTTTTTTCATGATTTTTGATTTTTCATGATTTGCTATATATTTGGATTTATATAATTTAAAATTATGAAAAAAATATTTTTACATTCCCCATGATAAGACTTTTCACAAGATACTCCACATGATATATAAAATTAAAAAAAATCGTTTGAGTACTTTATTTATCCCTTTTTCAATTTTCATATAAATTAAAAAAAAAGGAAGTTAAATATATGTGGATTAATAAGCTGTATTACTGTGCCAAATTTCAAGTTCCTACGTCACATATTTTCTGAAAGATCTGGAGAAATCGGCTGTGACAGATGGACCGACTGCCCCTGAGTGATTCTCACGCTTTTTTTGAGGAAAGGAACCCCAAAATTAGAGTTAATACAATGACCTATTGTTTAAATAATCGGTTACAATAACTCTATAATAAAGCCGCAACGATCGCAATTAGTATAAATACCGACCGCAATTATTATATCAACCGACCGCAATTATTATATCAACCGACCGCAATTATTATATCAACCGACCGCATTTCAAGACACGTCATGGTGTTCACAACTTTAGTAAAACTCGTCATCGAAGTTAGTTTAATATTTTATATTTCCTAATCGGTAGGAAATAAATCTATGTCTATAAACATATATAAACATATATCAGTATATATTTATACTAAATTTAAGTATAGTAATAACAATTTTTTTTTCAAAAAATTACGCAGCGACGCTACAAATTAAACACTCCCTTATCAAGATGGGGCTAGATTTGAGAAGGGATGTTAGTAGCATAAAAGAGAGAGCTAGAAAGGTAAAAAAGAATGTAATAAATTGCCGTGAAAGTGAGGCTCGTTACGACGACCCATCTAATTAACGCGAAACATATTTCAAACTCACTGTTTCTTTCAATTTTTCGACAAAATTGTGCGGCCGCCCTTAACGAGTCGTTCTGGATTTTAATGAATGTTGCAAAAAATAAAATTAACGGCGCTCGGACACAGTTAACATACGTAGACGGCTCTACGGAAAATGTCGGGTGATAGACCAGGCTATTTCCCTATTTTTCTCGCGTGTATGGGTAAACTGAAATTTCGTTAGCGTTTCCATTTAACTATTATCATTGGCTTTTCATAACATCGTTGTTCTTGGTTATCTCACACGATGCGCATGCAATATTAATTGTACTCGGTTAAAATGGTTTATTTAAAACTTAGATGAAAATTGTGATTATAGCAAGTCTTACCTTGATTACTTTTAAAAATATAGACTGTTTTATGCTCCTATCGAATATTCCTTTGCAGATAACAGACAGACAAAAAAGTTTTTGGTTATCCGTGAGCCTTTTTTTAAGGGTAACACGCAAAATTTGCTAAACTGATTTGAACGTGACTTCAACTCATATTTAGGATTTGAATTGCAATGTAGATCTATTTTTGAAGTTTTATACCTGGAAAGAATTAATGAAACTATTGTAAGATATTTATGTGGAAATTTTAAAGAGGATTTCAAATTAAATATTCGAATTTTTCATTTTTAATTCTATATATAATGTAGAATATTGTTTGAATCTTTTCACAATTTTAGGTAATGTATCTTCAGATTTATACCAAAAATATACAAAAGTGAATTTATACTCCTCCGCCCCCTTATTTCAGAAGTGACTTAAATTACTTAAATTATGAAAAAACAAGGTTTCAGAAGCCTACGTGAAGGTTGTAAAAAATTGTAACGGTGATTCTGGACGATATAGTTTTTGAGATATTCACGATCATAAATATATATATATATATATATATATATATATATATATATATATATATATATATATATATTTCCGCCTACGTAATATAACTATTATTTAATATTAAGTATTTATCGCACTAAGAAGTCCATGTTAGTGATGATGTATAAAAAGTAAATGACTTTACTTTCCAAACATGTTACGGAAATATTGCTGTGTGAGATTTGAAAATTATTTATTGGGGTTGGGGGCAAATTTAATATTCGAAAATGTTTTCTAATTTTTTTTATAGTGTGGGGTATCATTTGAAAGATAAGGGTTTTAAGTATAATTTTAGGTAGTGCGTCTGCAGAGATATACTGAAAAACACGATAAACAATTTAATTCACCCTCCAACCCTTTTATTTCCGAAACTACTCAACTTACTAGAATTATGAAAAAAATATGGTTTTAGAAGTCTACGTCAAGTTTACACGTAAATTATAGCGATTATCCCAGATCTTATAATGTTTTGAATATGCGTTGTATTTCCACATAGGAGGCAATATATTTGAGTTGTGAAAAATTTACATTTGTAAATAGTTTAATAGAAAAAGTATGTAATATTAAATGTTTAAAAATGCCAAAAATGTATGAAATCCTCATAATGTGAGTTCTATTCGTGCTTGATAAGTTTACTTTTTTCCAAGAAACATTTGTTTTAGTGTGACAAATTTTACCTCTATATATCTAAATTCGTTAAAAATTAATTAAGGTTTTCTATTAATAACTAAAAAGCCAATAAAAATTGTTTTTAAATGATATTATTTGTGATAATTCCCTCACTCTTTCCTTCCGAGACTTCTCCTTCTTTTGAACTTATTTACTTTGAAAAGATACATTTTTTAGCTGAATTGAAATCGTCATATCTATAAAAATTTACGACGTATATAAAATTTCTAGACGATCTGGTATGAACTAATTTCATTATTTGGATAAGATTATATCGTTTAACTTAGTTTAGTACTTTCATAAACTAACCTTAAGTAGTAGTAACCTTCCCACTATGTAAAATTACCAGTCTCGTCAAAACAGATTTGGTTTCTTAGGCCAAAGATCACGCAGGAAGAATCGAGTGCACGACCTTAAGAACTGATGAATAGATATTGTCAGGACTACTACAGCGAGCTTAAAGTTCAAACTAAGATAAAAGCTGTTTTACCCGCCCAAGGCTATTTTGATATACGAACATTATTACTGGAGAAAAACTTCGCCGCATAATAAAACGTCTACGCCGTAGGCGAGAGCTAGTTGGAAATAATACATTGAATGCTATTAAGTATATTTTTGCAAGTGTTGTTCTTTTCGTTTATTTCATTCGTCATTTTGATTTATTTATTAAATGTTCCTATTTATATTAATGTCTGTGTTGATATTTATTTTTATAATAGCGACCCACTTCAGTTTCGTATGAATGTTGTTAAGCTGGTACAATGGTCGATACTTGTAAACACCATTTTTTAAACTATTCATTATGAGACTAATGAATCAAAATCATTATAAAATTTAATTCGGTAAGGATTAAAACAGTTTTGTACGATAAGCTCTATAAAACTGAGTTGAATAAATATATTTTTAAACAGTAAAAGTTTATTATAAATTTTATGTAATTATACCCAGTTACGCTGTCACGGATTTATTGAATAGAACAATATTCCGATTTCGTCAACATTCATAATCTTACGTCAGATAATTTTCACAAAATAGTAAATAATATTACATTTAAATGTTTTTCGTGAATCAGTCTGCCCACTAGTGAAAATTAGAACAGAACCTTTCAGTTGCTACTGAAAAAGTTGCGTATATACTTTGCTTTATAAAAAGAACGAGATGTATCGTGGGACACATAAATTAACTGATACCAAAATTAAATCATGCAATACCGTTGACGTATTATGCAAGTTTTATTTAATTAAAAAATGTTGCTTGGATCACTTTGTTGACTTTACTGATCAGGCCAGTAAAGGCAATAAAGTGATCCGAGCAACATCTTTTAATTAAATAAAACTTGCATAATACGTCAACGGTATTGCATGATTTAATTTTGATATCAGTTAATTTATGTGTAAACTTTTGTCAGTACAAATAAAAGATGCTACAAAATTTAACTTTAAAATAAATCATCCACTTTAACATTGGTACTTACCTGACTTCATCACCACCGTCCTCAATTCTACTGAATTATTTTCACAATTCATTCTTTATTGATAACAATAACACGAATTATGGGTATTATGGCACGTTAAACGAATACAGTTGATGTGCACACCACACGTCTATACTGTAGTAATATACCCATACACTGACGTATGATCGCAAACGTGCAAACGCTTATACTGTAGCAAAGGTGTTGGTCGAAATCTTAGACTTTTACACTGTAGCAAAAGTGTCGGTCGAAATCTTACACTTTTTTCGGACTAGCTCTCATTCGCCAAGTTTGTAACGTGCGATAAGGGATTCGTTCTAATATGTGTTGATTAGTACATAAAACATTAATTATAATTAAAAGCCCCATTTCATCGAGTAATATATATGTGAGTACCTATTTTGATTAATTTTGTCCTCAAATATTCACCTACAACTGTCGGTCGAACGCAATACTCAATATACCGATAAAGCCATCTCGTTATCAAAACACGCCGACCGCCGGCAACGATATTCAACCCGCACCAACATCGAACAATGGAACAATGTCCCTTATACGATAATACGTGCTTGCTATCAGCGGGCTAGATAGCCGTTTAACTTTGTGTCGCATCTGGACTCATGGGCTTACAGGGCTTCGTATTTTACTATTATGTAAGTCCTAATTTAATAATTTGTATCCAATAGCCTTGAGGCAAAATGATGTTCCTTGAGATAATTAATGTATTTAGTATATTTACTGTCTACGCGTCTGGCACTTTCACTTGACGTGTCCATGTTGACATCTGCATCACACTGACATATGAATATAGCACTTCTTCACCTTCTTGGTTTACACCCTAGCACTTTGTACAAGGTTGGGCGTAGATAATATAATTTATTTATACAAAAATTGATCAATTGATACGTCTCCAATATGGATAGAAAGAGATGCAATGCTATTTGATGTTCACTATTTGCTTGTACATTCACATTTATGTATATATTACGAAATTATTATAAAAATAAAATACCGTTCACGTGAAAAATAATTTTCTTTTATACAGTAATTGGGCTTAGAAATGGGGCTGAATTATTTTTAATTTTACTATAAGTATGTCTAAAGTATTGATAGAAAGATATATTGATAAAAAATAACGAATCAATTACATTATTTTAAAACTACTTTAATAAGAATGAAATGTAATAAAAATATATGGAGATGACATTAAAATAGACACAAAGATATCCGAAATAAATATCGTAACCCAAATATAAATCCAAAAACGATCGTAAAAAACACAAGTCTCAATGACGGCCACTTATGTTTTGAGCTGTTAGCAGCCATTTTAAACGGTTTTTGACAGGAAGAAACTTCACAAAAGTTAAAGTACAATAAAGTTGACTATGTTAGAAAGAGATAGCATGGCAGTTGGCAAAATTGGTAGGAAAACTTACTTTTTTATACGAATGACAGGACTGTGGGTACCAGGCTCTGCTGAAACTGACGTATAATTTCATCAAATGGTTTCGCGGTTTTCTGTAATACTTAGTATCAATGTTGCGTATAATTATGTTTTTATTTTGTTGATTATTATAATAGAAATTCTTATCTAACACTAAAAATATGTTTTAGATAAGGAGAGATCTGTATTTAATCTAACACGTTCTTAGCTGTGTTTATAAACACTTTGTTATAGGTATACTTTAAAAAGTGGTTCGAAATACAATAGCCATTTATTAACTTCAATTTTCTTATATAAATTTAAATTGTATTAATTTATCGTTTGTCTTATTGATTAATTACGTTTTTAATTAATACTTTAAATTATTTTAAATTTCACTAAAATTATTTATAGCATTGTGCTGTGTTCACTTTTTTGTGTTGCCATAAAAAAATGATATATTTAGTTTTGTTTAATGGAATAGGGTAGTTGACTACTCCTTAATTTGTTATTTTTAGTAAACTGTCCGGTAAAATATTGGTTTGTTAAAAGCCAGTAATGGAAATAGAGAAATTTAAAAAATCTAATTATGAGCTTCTAAATTTAAAGGTAGAAATAAAATGGGGATATCTCTCTGTCGCATTCGCTCTCAAAAATGACGTCACGTATCGATATTGTCGTTTGTATCTAAATGTTAAGTTAAAACCTTTTTAATTCGCTCAAATTTCAAGATTTATCAAAAATGTCCATTCCTCATCAGCATGCATCTTGAAATTATGAATTGTGAAACAAAAAAAATATGTCAAATACTCTGTTACTACAATTATAATGTTACTGTTAATTTTCCGAGTATAGTAAATAAAAATAAATAAAAACTATACCTGAAATACTTATTGTTTGAAAAGTGTTCTATATTGCTACGGTTTGCGGTTACGGTGAATCCGTATGGTGGTTACGTGTTACAGTGAATATGTATGTTCGAAAAGTATTCTATATTACTACGGTTTACGAATACGGTGAATACGTATGGTGGTTATGGGTTACGGTGAATATGTATGTTCGAAAAGTGTTCTATATTGCTACGGTTTACGTTTACGTTGAATACGTATAATGGTTATGGGTTACGGTGAATACGTATGTTTGAAAGGTGTTCTATATTGTTACGGTTTAAGGTTACGGTGAATACGTATGGTGGTTACGTGTTAAGGTGAATGCGTATGTTCGAAAAGCGTTCTATATTGCTACGGTTTGTCTCCTCCTGTTATCTTTTCACCTAATTGCGCATATGACAGTGAGAATAAATCTCGAAAAATACGTCAATGTGTAGAAAAATCGTCTATAGCATAGTCTTTATAATGGAAAAACCTGTAAATCACGAGTATAACTCGCACTATGAGAATTCCTTACACATTTAGGCATTAAGAAATATTTAATATATTATGTACTCCCATTTATGTACCCACGTAATATTTTCTTAAACTATTTACATATATTGATTTTCCACAACATAAACATATCGCCTACCACATCCTTTACAGGAAAATATGGTGGGTCTTTTAAAAATTATGACATCTAGAATTATCGATATAATTTTCCAACAACCTTTGCGTGGGCTTCTGGAATCCCACATTCTAATTTTCCATAATTTTATGTCGAGTAGTCGGAAATAGTACATGTTTATATTTGGATATTTTTCAGCATATTCCTGAAATTTCAAAAGGCAAAATACCTAACATTATGAAAAAAATAGTTTTGGGGTGCTTATGACTAATCCTTTCAAACGATATCCCACATCATACATGGAAAATAAAAAAAAAGTTGTGCGTGTCAGCTCCGACGCGCGACTGGAGTTTACTCCTTAATTACGATTGTCTTGTAATGTATAAAATAGGTAACGCTGTATATAAATATGAATATCAATATCATTAAATGTAAATGGAAAATTCTTTAATAAAAAAATGCTGACAATATAATTATTTTCAAGTAAAACATAAATGAACAAGGTCAAAATTAAAAACATTTAGTAACGTCAGACTAAGAAGTTAAAATTAAAAGATACTTTTTAGTTTTGTAGGATAGAAGACACCAAATATTCACACATAATGACATTTAATGATTACATCTTGATATAAGCGAATTGTAGTAAACTATGTGTGTCATACTCTGTCATTGCGATTACGCCATAAGAAAATGAAAAATAAACATATCGTTATCTCACTCTAAAGATGTGCAGAAATGTTGCGCGCAGAGACCATCTAACGGTTACACTTTTTTAACGCTCTGAACTTCGTACGCTCTGAACTTTTAATTTAACTCCTCATAAAATTTCATACCGGACGCTATATATGAAAATCGAATCTTTAGGAGTAAAGTCCAAGAAAAATTGGAGTACTTAATTTACCTAAGATTTTCCACATGAATATTTTTAATTTAGCTACAGGGATATGTACGAGTTAATGTTTCATCATGATACCAAATTCTAAATTTCAACGTCAAGCGGTTTGTGAAAAAATCAGCTGCGGCAGACGCATTAGCGATCTTATAAAGGTACCGTTTTCCGTTTGAGTTATGGAAATTTAAAAATATTTAAATTGCTTATTAAAAAAGTGACACGTGAAATAGCGTATAATAAAAACAACGCCTGGCGTAAACGCATTTCCACTGATCGCGATATTTACTTTGATCGTATTTGTAAATAAATCTTTACCTATCGACCGGATGCGCACGTCCGGACTAACATGTTAATTCGATGACGTGCACAATAGAGCGCCCCGACGCGGTATCGTGACGTGGGTTAACTTTTTGCAGCGTTGAAGACGTAATGTTCCATTGAAACTTAAAAGAGTTCGTTGGATTTTGGTGCGGCGATATTGTGACTGAATTGAATAAAGGCAATCGCTGTTGTCTTATGATAGCAATTAAATCCTGAGGAATGATGCAGTTTTAATTCCGCTCGTATTAGAATAATATTTTTCAATAAATCTTATTTCCGTACTTCAATTTATTCGTTACTAATCTTCAATTGCTTGAGCGATAAAGTGTTTAAAAAGTCATTAGTAAGTGTTTTCAAATATTTTCGTTATTGGAGGTATTTCTGGGAGTGCACGGCACAAAAAAATTACGTTACTCAAAGTTCTGCAAATTATTTGATGGAACTGAGTGCAATATATTTCGGTTTTAACTATTTACCTGTCTTGTGGCTATAAACTAATTGTACTTACCATCAAAATATTTGTCGAGCCTGAAGTGACTGTGATGAACAATTAAAAGCAAAATGTCTGCATATTAAATATTTTTGAAGTGGATTTAAAGGCTCTAAATAAGCTACAGAATATAATGCTATAGTTAATATAATTCGCATAATGTAAAAATATTTTGATGGGCATGGTTTCACTGTTACATATTTCTTAAAGTTTGAAAAAAAACGAGATGCTCAGAATCATGTTGAATCTGTTTTTTTGTCTAACAGTATGTTTTTTTTGTTTGTTTATGTCACATTTCTTAAAAGTCATAATATAATTTTGAATGAAATTATCACTGTTTTATTTTCAATAATGTCTAAGAATAAAATTAATATTTTGATACATTAATAGAAAATTGTAAAATAGAGAAAAGAGTGTCACCCTATGGACCATCACAACTGCAAATATATTTCTCGCTGCGTAATTATATTGCCTAGTATAAATTTCACAGGATTAAGGAATATATTTAACTGCAAAGTTTGTTTTTCGATGTGTAATTATATTGCCTAGTATAAATTTCACAGGATTAAAGTTATTTTTCGCTGTGTAATTATATTGCCTAGTATAAATTTCACAGGATTAAAGTTATTTTTCGCTGTGTAATTATATTGCCTAGTATAAATTTCACAGGATTAAAGTTATTTTTCGCTGTGTAATTATATTGCCTAGTATAAATTTCACAGGATTATAGTTATTTTTCGCTGTGTAATTATATTGCCTAGTATAAATTTCACAGGATTAAAGTTATTTTTCGCTGTGTAATTATATTGCCTAGTATAAATTTCACAGGATTAAAGTTATTTTTCGCTGTGTAATTATATTGCCTAGTATAAATTTCACAGGATTAATTAATATATTTTGATTGTCCTACATCTCCTTAGTTTGTTAACGCAAAGTTAACGAAAAATAACTTCTCACTGTAGTGCTTACTAAATACCACTGTCGTATTTTATTGTACATTTATCACATGTATGGTTAATTTATTATGGGGGTTGTTTTCAACACTGAGTGAAAGTAAATTGTAGTTTCTTATATTTACGTAATTACTCTAAGTATTCCTGAAAAATTTCATCACGATCGGACGTAAATTGAAAGAGTTGACGCAGTTCAACTGTTATACCGAGTATGTACTTGGTGAGCTCTCGCCGAGATTTCTACGCCCGAGATTCGGCGAGAGGTTCTCAACGAGTGTGTACAACCGCCATTAGAATTTACACAATGATGAAATATTGGCTAGTGAAACTTAAAAGCAAAACTGATTTGGACTTTTTCTGTCTCATTGAAACATCTCAAAATAAAAGTTTCAAGAAATACAATTAATATCTTAATTCTGACGTGGGACGCGAATGATGTAAAATTTCAATAATACTAAAATAATTAACTACCAATTGAAAGTAACTTTAATATGGTAAGGTAATGTAAAATCATGACGAATGTGCCACATGACACTTCGTCAAAGCTGTTTTCTTCTATTTCAGAAAAAAATCTTACGTAATGGTGAATACGCAGAGGATAGGTTAGGGAGATCGTAATTCGATTGAGATTGTGTACAAATGCATGAAGGAAAATTATTACACATTGAATACTGATGTAGTCTTTGAATGTAGAACGAAAAAAATACATATTTTGCATGCTAATATTGATTAATCATGGAATGTTTGAATACGCAGAGGGTAGGATAGGAAGATCGTAATTCAATAGTTTGTGTAAATGCATTAAGGAAAATTATTACACATTGAATACTGATGTAGTCTTTGAATGTAGAACGAAAAAAATACATATTTTGCATGCTAATATTGATTAATCATGGAATGTTTGAATACGCAGAGGGTAGGATAGGGAGATCGTAATTCAATAGTTTGTGTAAATGCATTAAGGAAAATTATTACACATTGAATACTGATGTAGTCTTTGAATGTAGAACGAAAAAAATACATATTTTGCATGCTAATATTGATTAATCATGGAATGTTTGAATACGCAGAGGGTAGGATAGGGAGATCGTAATTCAATAGTTTGTGTAAATGCATTAAGGAAAATTATTACACATTGAATACTGATGTAGTCTTTGAATGTAGAACGAAAAAAATACATATTTTGCATGCTAATATTGATTAATCATGGAACGTGTGAATACGCAGAGGGTAGGATAGGGAGATCGTAATTCAATTCAGTTTGTTTAAGTGCATTAAGGAAAATGATTACACATTGAATACTGATGTAGTCTTTGAATGTAGAACGAAAAAATACATATTTTGCATGCTAATATTGATTAATCATGGAATGTTTGAATACGCAGAGGGTAGGATAGGGAGATCGTAATTCAATAGTTTGTGTAAATGCATTAAGGAAAATTATTACACATTGAATACTGATGTAGTCTTTGAATGTAGAACGAAAAAAATACATATTTTGCATGCTAATATTGATTAATCATGGAATGTTTGAATACGCAGAGGATAGGATAGGGAGATCGTAATTCAATTAGTTTGTGTAAGTGCATTAAGGAAAATTATTACACATTGAATACTGATGTAGTCTTTGAGTGTAGAACGAAAAAAATACATATTTTGCATGCTAATATTGATTAATCATGGAACGTGTGAATACGCAGAGGGTAGGATAGGGAGATCGTAATTCAATTAGTTTGTGTAAGTGCATTAAGGAAAATTATTACACATTGAATACTGATGTAGTCTTTGAGTGTAGAGTGAAAAAATTAAATATTCTACACGCTTATATTGATTAATCACTGAACGTCAGAAGGCATTTGAGAAAAGTCTGAATGAAGTTAAAGGTACTATTTGATTATTAAGAACGATTAACAGGTACGAGCATATAATCGTCATATGTCTTTTAAAATTAAAACAAAGTTGATGTATGCAAGTTTTAAGGTTGGATTTAACATATAGGGTATTCAAAAAGAAGATTAAAATGCAAAGTAAGACGGAAATCTTTAAGTAATTTATATGAAGCTTAGAAAGCCTCTGCGTTAGTTTGTCTTTAAGCACTTCAAGTATACTGCAAAAGTATACCTCAAGTATACTGCAAAAGTATACCTCAAGTATACTGCAAAAGTATACCTCAAGTATACTGCAAAAGTATACCTCAAGTATACTGCAAAAGTATACTTCAAGTATACTGCAAAAGTATACCTCAAGTATACTGCAAAAGTATACCTCAAGTATACTGCAAAAGTATACCTCAAGTATACTGCAAAAGTATACCTCAAGTATACTGCAAAAGTATACCTCAAGTATACTGCAAAAGTATACCTCAAGTATACTGCAAAATATTTATTCAACGAAAAGAAAATTAAGCTTTTGTTGATTGATACTGTGATATATGAACGGAAAAAATGTCCTATTTTTCCTTGTATGACCTATATACATAAAAGAAGTCTTTGGAGATAGTTTTTACTGTATTTGGACGTATTTATGTAAGCTATCATTTACTACACGTTTATGTAAACATCGAGATTATAGTAGGTTGCATTTGCAAAATGCAATACGCTGTTTAAGTGCAATTATATCAATATAGGTATCGACAGAGATTTCTCAAAAACTTTCAACTTAAATTATAGACATAGCGTACTGCCGAATCTAGTTTTCATATACGTTTTACTAATACCACCTGTTGAAAGGCTTATAAATTATATGAAATTGAAAGCTTAAGTGTGGAATGAATACTAAATTAGGAACACGTCATCGTATTAAATCAAATCCAAACCTTGCGAGACTATATAGATTTTAGAAAAATATTTAATATGCAGACACATAGCTTTCAATTTTTCATCACGCTTTTAGAGGTGACGTCTAGCTGGACAAATATTTCAATGGTAAATACAGTTAGTCAAGAAGCTCCTTATGACAGTTTTCTTTTACCTGTACAAAATGGTAAACCTTAAACTATTTTCCTAAGTTCGTTTCAGTGCTAGATATCTCACTAATTTGATATAATTAAATAGCGCTGTCATCGTCGTTCGCCGCTCATTATTATGCAAACGAATTCATTGTGAGCCAACGCTGGCGCTGAATTTATCGTGCACATGCATTTTCAGCCGCGTCCAACTGCATTAAGCTTCGTTATGAACGCAGAGAGAGTCTTCTGAAAATTTGTACCTCTCTTCATATTTCAAGTTATTTTTTTATTCTGAGAGAAAAAAAAGAGTATCCTTGGTTCCTTACTCGCGTTTATTATATGGTTATATCCGTTTCCTTGACGTAAAATTTAATGATATCTCTTGGAATTTAAGGTTCTCATTTATGTAAACATTTCGAAAATAATTTCGACGTATACAGTCATAGCAAATTATGAGTAAACAATAGTGTATTATTTTTGAAGTCAAAATTTGTTTTAGCTCACTCAAATTTCTAATTTTCTAATTTTTCTTATATATATATATATATATATATATATATATATATATACATATATATAAAAACTCATCGTGCTCGGAGTATACTGAGTAAATCAGTATGTAGAGTGGAATGTAGGTAGGTATATGTAATTATGTAACCTTTATAAATTAATTTATTTTATTTGGTTTTTAATTATTATTTTTAATTAAAGTATTCAACATTTTACACATAAACAGCACGGTTTATAAAAGTTTTCACTTCTACTGTGTGGTCTTAGGCACACCTAATTTTTATTTTTTTTTTATTATAAATTGTATTTATTCTTCATCGGTAATAATAGTTTTTCTCATTGGCGACACTTGGTTGGTAAACAATGGACATAGATTTTTTGTGAGATCCTATATGAGTAGAGAGTTCTTTAATGAAAGTAAAATATTTTCAGTAAAGACGCTGTTAGCTTTCAATTCGCTTTCGTTCAATTCGTTTTGTACTTTATGCGTCTATTATTGACTTTGATCAGTCAGAAACCAATTTTAGACTAAACATATCCACGGGTATGGTTGCCATTTGTCCTCTTTTCCACGGACACATTCTTCTGTTTAAAAGAGCCATCAGTGGAATTTTTTTAAGTGTCCGGGGTTTTGAAGAATGTAGTTTTCTATTGTTTAAACATTAATTTAATCCTTGAACTAATGAAAAAAATAAACACCATTCAGAAATGGTACCTCAAATTGTTAAGACTATATATACATTTATAATGACTTGCCAGGAATTTTCAAATATTATTTCAATCTACATTATTGCTTTAAAGTCTGAAAGTTTAATTACATATTTATTAAAGTTTCAGACTTTAAAGCAATAATGTAGATTGAAATTGGAGTATTTTTCTTATTCATGTAACAGATGAAACATTTTAATTGTTTTATATGCAATCATAGATATAATTTCTTGTTTGTGGTCAGTAAGATTAATTTGATTTAATTAAAAAAAAAATCTTGATTGGTATTATATGATAAATACTGTTTCATGTCAATATGATATAAACTTTTACTTTGATGAATTAAGTGTCCGGGATTATGAATAATATCTAGGGTTTTTAGACACATCTTCTTGTTTTCGAAAAGTTATTATGGTAACATTACCTACGGGTTATTTCTAGAATCTTATGGAACCTCTGTAGAAGTACTGCTGTGAAAACTCTTATTCCAGTCATTTCTTATAGATCTCATTCTGTTCAAATATATGTCAAGGAAATTTTAATTTCTTATAGAGCTCATTCTGTTCAAATATATGTCAAGGAAATTTTAATTTCTTATAGAGCTCATTCTGTTCAAATATATGCCAAGGAAATTTTAATTTCTTATAGAGCTCATTCTGTTCAAATATATGTCAAGGAAATTTTAATTTCTTATAGAGCTCATTCTGTTCAAATATATGTCAAGGAAATTTTAATTTCTTATAGAGCTCATTCTGTTCAAATATATGTCAAGGAAATTTTAATTTCTTATAGAGCTCATTCTGTTCAAATATATGTCAAGGAAATTTTAATGATACAACAATGCAGATTTATTAGTAATTTTATTGTATTCTTTTGATATTTCAACCGATAAATCAAAAAACATTAAAAATACATGTCTTTTACAATACGTTCTCTTCAACAGCTTCAGATTCAACCACTGATTCAGACCTTCATACAAGTGTTTTATAAAAAAGATATCAAATTTTTGAAAATTCTTCTCCGTATTTTCAAATTACATATTTTATTTTTGATTTTTTAAAAAAAAAAACCTTTTTTGTCTGTCGAATAATGTTGGAAGTATTAATGCGCTTCGGTATACTTTTAAATATTTTAACACTTAATAAACTTAATAATCTCATTTAAAAAAACACGGAGTACATTTAAATTTGTTTAATTTCAAAAAGGGGAGGAAAATTGTATACTGAAAACATTGTGATTTTTCCAATGTTATGCTTTATTTGTATATTGTAACTGATGATAAAAATAATCAAATTTTCTGTGGTAAATCCAAGTGGATCTTATGTTAACAATAAGAATGACACTATCTCTGAAATTCAGAATCGCATATCATCGGTCAATAAAGCATTTTTTGGACTAAGCTCCATCCTTAAATCGTATTTTCTTACAAGAAAAACAAAATTATTAGTATATAAAACTCTTATTAAGCCAGTTCTAGCATGTGGTTCAGAAACCTGGCCTTTGACTAGAACTGGAGAGAATAAAATAGCAGCCTTTGAAAGAAGGGTTCTGAGGAGAATTTTTGGGGGTGTCAAGGAAAATGGTATTTGGCGAAGACGTCTTAACTCAGAAATCTATAGGTTGTTTGGTGAGCCTGATGTCATAAAAACCATCAAAATCAAAAGAATGAACTGGGCTGCCCACGTATCTAGAATGAAAGATGAAAACCCAGTAAAGAAAGTTTTCATCGCAAAACCTCTAACAACTCGTAGAAGAGGTAGACCAAAATTACGATGGATCGATTCAGTGGAAGAAGATTTTAACATTCTCAGGATAAAGAACTGGAAAACCCAGGCGAAGAGTAGAACCACCTGGAAGTATCTCCAACAGAGGGCCTTGGCCCACCCTGGGCTGTCGTGCCAAATATGATGATGATGATGGAATCCAAGTATTTTTTAAGTTAAATGTAATTCCTGAAAAAAACTACTTTTTCACAGTCTTATCAAATTATGTAACTTTTTTATTTAAAATTAACAGCATATGTTTGCAAATGCCGTAAGTGTTTGCAAACTACGCTGTTCATTGCGTTTTTTTTTACTTATTTAACGGTTAACAAATCGCTATATGTCAAGTTAATTTTGATGAATCGAATACCAGAGTCGATTTGATGAACACTGAATCGAATACCAGAGTCGATATGATGAACGCTAAATCGAATGCTAGAATCCCTTTAATAAACGCTGTTTCGAATACCAGAGTCGATCTGATGAACGCTGAATCGATTACCGGAGTTAATTTGATGAATATTGAAACCTACTTAAAAGTGCCCGTAAACTCATTTTCGTAAAATCTCAATTGTCAGTTGTGCTTTTTTCTCTAGACTTTAAATGATCATATTTTATGCAGAGGTGCTGTAGTAGAGACGCGGTATTATTTCACTCTCCACATAACAGTTTCGCGACTAGACTGTACTGAATAATGTTTTATCACAGCATTTAACCATCTAACTGTCGGTTGAAAGAATTACTTGTTTGTTATGAGGGAATTTATTTTTAGAAATGTATCGAATTTTACTTTAAAACTCGTTACATTTTAATTAGTCTTTTCATTCGTTTCAAGTTATTAGGATACTCGTTACTTTTTAAAGTGTTTTCACTTTGTTTTTCTTAACAGTACTTTACTTAAGGAACGGTTTTTCAATAAATTTCTGACGAATAAATTCGAGTCAATATTTGTGTTACCGAAGCAGTTCGAAGACATATTTTTCTCGATGTAAGTGCCTCTTCTTGGAAGTAAATAAACTCCTTAATATAACAAGAGAATAGCTTACGTTACATAAATACACTATCTACCTTGGCATTTGGTATCACGTTACCTGCTATCGCGTCACCTCTCGTTGCGTTCTCAATTTCAATTTTCTTTTGTCTTTCTTAATATAACTTTGTCATTTTACTTTGCATATATCTAGCTCGTATCTTGAATATCGTATCAGAATTAACACTTTGCAATCGATACACGTGCATGAACGCCTCGTCGCGTGTTTATATCGGCCTTATTCAAATGATTTGTTTGTGGTGAGCTCGGTACCGACGCTTGGTTTTTGTTAAGTACATTAGAGAACAACGCAGACGAATGACTTTTGTAAGTAGCTAGTGTGCGGCCGACAATTGCAGATTTTTATGGAATAAAATCGGTAACTGACTTTCCATCAAGCGCAAGTGTGCCGCCCGTCTAAATGTGCGCCGTCTCTGTTAGCGTGGGTGCAGGATTGTGTCTTATCCTTTTCTCAGTTAGTGCGTTTTAATTCATAAGATTCGGACCGGCCAAAGGTTTGATCATAGTTATTCCGACTTTTTAGGTCTAATTTCTGTAGGTCACGACCTACGTCAAAGTATTAAATATAATGTTCTATTTTATCGATCGTCTGCCTTGTACCTTAAAGGTCACAAAGCTTCTCGAAACCCGTCGCTAACATCGCACTTTATGTAGTTTTCTGGTTACAGATCTTAATGAACTTTCTTCTCTTTTCCTTTTAATGTGGAAAATGAGAAATAATTTTATGAAACTAACAATAATTGTTAACGCGGTTACATTCTGTTTCACAAGTAAAATGGGATGATCATTCATTTTAAGCGAGTTCATGAAATTTTGGTGTTTGGTTATTACAACAAATTTTATGGTCTTGGGTATTATTTTATGGTTTTATTACAAAGTGAAGTTCTTTTTTAAATTTTTGGCGGTGGGACACAGAAATATATTGAAGGAGAATACAAATAATGAAAAGTTTACTTAAATATAAGGGCGGAAAATATTAAGAATTCTACATGTATTTCGTGTCCTTAAAAGTAGAGAGAAATTTCATTATACATGATTTTTATCGTGAATAAGTAACATTTAAACGACTTTCTGTTTTATGAATATAACGCGCGATTATCATTACTATATGTTTATGATCACATGTGAATATAAAGGTATTAAGGATAATTATTGAAAATCACTTTTGATCAATAAAGCAAGATATATTAAAATAGTATGTGTAGCTGGCTTGCATCGTTTTTTCATTTTTTTTTAAATAATAAACAAGGCAGTCTAATTTTGTCCAAAAGTTGCCCATTTGGATCTGCTGTTGATAATAAGAGTATACAAATTATAAGCTGGTATAACTCGCAAGTATACGGTAACAAAAACAAAACGATTGTGTTTTTAGGGGAAAATTGGAGCTTTAGGGAAGAAATGACGAGGCGGAAAAGTATAAAAACAAACACTAACAACCGCGAGTTTTCCTTTACTTTGTTTGGAAACTACGATGTGTTTAATAGTATAACTTTAAGTCATTTGCGATGGGTCTCAGCATAAAATAACAACTGACAAATAGTTTGGAATTGTATTGTTTTGGGTTTGTTACGACGTATACTTAAAGGGTAGTTTTGTCGGTCTGGTCCCTTGGCGAGAACCACCCCTTTTGGGCGTTTATTCAAATTGTAAATTATTGCGCTATTTAGGTATAGCCCTAATTTGCTTTTGGAGATCCAGTTCTTCAGTTTTGTGGTCTCTTTGAGCGGAAATATATATTTCGATTGAAGTTTTACACGAAAATATCTATGAAGTTTTCTAACATCGACGTGCCATAGTTCAGAGTTCCATTCCTCAATGTGAAAAAATGGAACCCTTGTGGGATCAATTGGTTGTTTGTCCTTTCTCATGTCTCTCAAAGAAATTTCTCAGAAACGGCTTGAGGTCAAGCTGAAATTACTGAGGCCTATAGCTTTATATTGACGAAGAACATTTAAATTATTTGGTTCACGCCACCAGAAGATGTGAGCCCCTTAAAGCGTTTTTTATTCATACAATTTCCTTACTCACTGATTATTAAAACCTACTACTTCTGGGCAATCTACAATTTTGGAAGTCTTTGTAATTGGAGGTCTTATAGAACAAGAAAAATAAAACAAAAATCAGTGATTTATAATTCTATGTGGGATCATACATTTTTATAATTAATTTGTTTTTACACCGGTAAAGATATTATGTTTACATCGCAAGGTGTTTACATCGTGAAAATTAATATTCGTAAATAGTTTAATTAGAAATACTGTTTACTATTAAATGTTTAAAATTGCCTAAATATTTACAGAAACCTCGTAGTGAGAGTTCTAATCGAGCTTGACAGGTTTTTAGTTTCAGTTGTTATTTCGTTTTTAAAGATAAATTTTCACAAAAGGTGAACTTTCCAAATATAATCGATTACAAAATATTTTAACAGTGAGTGGAAAATTTCAAAAATTCGTTTTATTGATTTTATTGATTCATTTTAAGCGTTAGAATTCGAGTTACAAGAACGCGACATATTTGATCGTGTGGTAAAGTGTGTGGTTAATTGTTTACTTTTTATGTTAGAATATTATAGCTTTTATATATAATCTCATTGATATAGGCCAACTTGAAACTCCTATCGGAATCAGTTGAATTTCACATAACGTAAAATTTTTCCAACGTAGATAACGTTGGAAAAATTTTCATTAATAAAATTAATATCATTATTAGATTTCCTATCCGAGCTTGTAATTCAATGTTTTTTAAGTACAAATTAGATTTCATTTTATTCAAAATATAACTTAATTTAATTTCCATTACTCCTTGATCGCAGCATCTTTTAACAGCTTCACGGTAAGTTTTTAATATCTGATTACATGGTTAACACTGAACGCAGTGGTAGGCGGGCGGTGATTCATCCAGAAGATAATATCTGCCGGTGCAGCTTGTGAAAGAGAAAACCGTAGGGCAGTCGCTTATCGCTGGACAGCCGCCGCATCGACTGAACGAATAGTCTTCGCGAATTTAATAAGGAACTCCGCTTAACAAGATTACTTTGGCTTCTCCCGTTGGTATTAAATTGAAGAAGGAATGGGTTTTGAATTCGTAGCAGCGTTCCATCTACTGTTGAGTCAAGGAATGTTATTTATTCGTAGCTGAAAAGAAAAATAAGGACTCTATAAGATTATTGATATTGTGTTCGTTCCTTTGACTACATTATTTTTCTCGGAAAACTTTTGATATATAGACTTTAAATTTGGTGTTAAAATTTTAATCATGTATATCTGTCTACCTTAATTGTTAACGCTCAAAAATAGCCATATGCTACCAAAATAATTATACGCTCAAAAATAGTCGTTTGCTAATAGCCCACCTGAAGATGTTGTAATACAACAAAACCTAGGTCCTGGTAAAGAACTTAAAGAAAGTAGAAATAATACTACATCACGTAGTTTCATTTAACTGTGAATAATGAGTTTCTACAAAATTAACACCTTAATCGTTAACACTCAAAAATAAGTATATGCTACAAAAATAGTCATTTGCTAATAGCCCACCTAAAGATGTTGTATACAACGGAACCTAGGTCGTGGTAAAGAACTTAAAGAGAGTAGAAATAATACTACATCACGTAGTTTCATTTAACTGTGAATAATGAATGTTATATGGTGTATCAGCTAGGAAAAAAAGTTTTAAGGAATCAAAAACTATTTTATTCAGAATTTTATTCCTGATTATTCTAAAGTTATTGCTGAAAGTGTCCACGAGAAGCATGTCAACCCTCTCCCTAATTCTCGAGACAGCCCAACTTAAAATTATCAAAAAGCCAGGGTAGAAGTTTACTTTAAATTTATCGGAAAACTACAGCGTTGATTCTAGATTCCATAATATTTTAAAATTTCTAGGTGTACGAAAGATATATTAGGAAATATATTAATACCTGTAAATAATTTAAAAGAAATTTTATGTTTCGGTTGCTCCGTAGATGCTCTACGGAACCACTGTAGTGCTTCACAGTTTTTTTTGCCGTGCAGTGTAGTTAAGACAAACGAAGTTCTGTTCTAATATTTATTTTTCATACAATTGTCAATAAGTAAGATGTGAAAGCAGGATATCATAAAGACTTGCAGCGGATGTACCTAAGCAGTCAATCTTGGCTTCTTCAAAACGATGATGAAAGTGAAAAGATTATGGTAAATTTAAGTATGTTGAGAATCTTGGTATCTGTAAAAGAAAGATGTAAGAGAAAGAACTGCCGTAAATATAAGTACGCTGACAATCTTGACTTCGACAAAAGAAAGACGAAACTTTCATATACGCCAAGTTTATAGTATGCTGTCAATTTTGTTTATTCCAAAAGAAAGATGAAATTGAAAGAATTACAAGTAATATACATACTCGGTTAATAATGGCTTCTCCAAAAGAAAGGTGAAAGTAAAAGAATTGCGGTAGTTATACGTACGCTATCAGTCTTGGTTTCTTGAAAAGAAAGGCGAAATTTGGATATACGTCTATTTTTGTGATATGCTGTCAATTTTGGTTTCACGAAAAGAAAGATAATTATACATACGCTATTAATCTTTCCAAAAGAATTGGTTTCCTTCTTCTGGTTCTCCAAAATCTTAGTTTCTACAAAAGAAGGATAAGAGTGTAAAATTTCCAGTGTATATACGTACACGGTCTTGTGTTTTCCAAAAAAAAGATGAAAGAAAAAAAATTCGAGATTTCCGACCCATATCTATGTTTTTTTTTAACATGATCCTGATTGAAGCAGACATTGCTTAATTAGCGAGAAATAAAATAGGAAACTGCTATTCCATTTCAGCCGAAAATATCGTGTGTGTCAAGAGTTTTTATTTTTTACCCGCATAAGAAGACTTATTTATTAATTTTTATATATTTTAATATCATCATACTTTTTTACCAGAAAAGGAGAAATATATATAATATTTGAAAAGTTATGACATATTTAATTTCACGAATTGATGGGTAAGATCCATCAATTCGTGAAAATCTTCCTTTTATTGACGGCAGTGCACAAACGCAGTCATATTCGTAAATATATTATAATTTTTCATATTAAATTAAAATGAGAAATGTGAAAGGTAGCAAGGAAAATATTTTATTGGTCTCAACGGCATCTTTGCTCATTTTGATTCGTTGACGGTTTTCATACCATTAAATCACTCCGTCTACGTTTCATGAATTTATGTAACAGAATAAATAATACATTATGTAGGAAATAGGAACTGGAAACAGAGTGAATACTATATTAAATAGGAACTTTTTTTATTGGTTTTTCTGAATTTGAATCTTTATTCAGAATAATTAATTACTAAAACAGCCAGATGTGAGTCGAGCTCTCCTCGTACTAAGAGCGTTACGTATCTACGTTAATTAAAATCAGTTTGATGTAATAGAATATTTTTTGTTTAAATAATATCGAACATATACAAGACTTATTTATGTACAAGTGTTATTTTAAAGTGATACGATAGAGGGTCGATTAAGTGCGTATTGGACTATAAATTAGGGTTTCTTAATCGTTTTACAAAACATATTTTAAAAAATTTATTAAAATAATATTCTCAATGGTTAACAAGGTGTATAGGTTACACATAACATAATTCTCGGCTTGTACTGGTGTAAAAGTTGAAACGACGGAAGGGCGTGCTTAAGCTAGTAGTATGATGATTTCGGGTTTGTTATTGCAATTATATTAATATTTCTTGCAAGCTGAATCGTCCAACAGTTTCCATCCGCCTGATTTTCTTGTACTTCAAACGTTTCTTTTCATAACTCCAAAAGTAAGGATTTAGATTACTCGGAATATTCGTTTGAAAGTATTTATCAAAACATATTTTCGGAATTTTTTGTAGGTTTTTACTGAGTTTTTGTTTGCAGATGGGAGTGGGCGATACATTGCAAAATATTTTGATGCTTAATCTATACATATAAAAAAATTGAAGCAAAGTGAATTCTGGACATGGAAAATATTTAAAAAACAATGATTGATTTATTGCAGCGTTTCCCATACATTTGATTGATTATTGCAACGTTTTCCATCGGCACCGGGTCACAAAAATAAAATACCGTTTTGCAGCATTGTCTCTTTGTTTCAAGTAGACATGTTACTTTTGTGTCAATGTGAACGCTTACTGTTGCACTGATGAGTGAATGAGTGGTGGTCGTCACGCATCCTGCGTAGCTTTTGTTTTACACGCCCTGCGTCCGCGTCCCGCTCACCGTTTCCGCCCGCCACCACCGCTTGTTCAGTTTGTACGTATCCTGTGTAGTAATAAATAATAAAGAGTACGTGTCTTTCTGCGCGTGATTTTAATATTTCTTACCTGTGTACATATATATTTTTTGGTTATCTACACTGCATGTAATGAAGCTTTACGTTCATATAATGGATAAGTGGTTAACAAAGGCAAGTAACACACACCGACAGTCAAGCTCGAATAGTGATTTTAATAAAGGGCCGCACGATGCACAGATAAATATTCCTACAAAGAAAAAAAGAATGATTCCTGAACCCGAAAATATTATGAAGATTACATTCAATTCGGCTTCATCGAGGGTACTGATGACACACCATAGTGTGTAATTTGTAATGCGGAACTTTCAAACTAGTCCTTGAAACCTTCAAAGTTGAAGCGGCATTTAGAATTAAGACGTTCTGATTATAAGGTAAAATCAATAGAGTTTTTTATTAATAACAAAAAGGGAACTGCGAGCCACCAAAAAAATGTGAGTTTGATGTTTTCATAGAGCGCTCAACTGAAAATCTTGTGTTGGCTTCTTATGAAATATTAAATTTGTTTGCTGAGACTGGATATCCCCATACAGTTGGTGAGAAATTAATGCTTCCGACAATAAAAATAGTAGCATCTCTAATATGTGAAAAAAAAACAAGATAGCCAAGTAAAAACAAGACAGCCAAGTAAAAACAAGACAGCCAAGTAAAAATAGTAGCATCTCTAATATGTGAAAAAAAACAAGACAGCCAAGTAAAAACAAGACAGCCAAGTAAAAATAGTAGCATCTCTAATATGTGAAAAAAAACAAGACAGCCAAGTAAAAACAAGACAGCCAAGTAAAAATAGTAGCATCTCTAATATGTGAAAAAAAACAAGACAGCCAAGTAAAAACAAGACAGCCAAGTAAAACAAGACAGCCAAGTAAATTTGTCGGCATTATCAAATAATACTGTGAAGCTTAGAATCGTGGATATGGCAGATACTATTGAACAAACAGTTGTGGGTCAACTTAAATTGTGTAATTATTAATTATTACTTACAAGTACAGACGTATTGGATAATGCTAATTTCATGTGTTTTGTAAGGTATGATTTTTACAATTCGATTTACGAAACAAACTTCGAGTTCATAGTTTGGGTTTTGTAACGCTTTGTCCACAAAAACAACAGAAGAAAACTTATTTAATTTAATTAATAGATACATGAATAAGCATGAAATTGAATGGAAGAAGCGTGTGGAATTAAGCAGCGATGGAGCACGTGCTATGTCAGAAGTTGGTTCTGGACTTTATCCGAGAATACAAGCCGTAGCGCCAGAAGCTGTGTATATCCATTGCAGCATTCATAGAGAGGCATTAGCGGTAAAAAAATGCCGTTGATTCTAATTACAACGATGAATGAATGTGAAAAATTTATTAACTTTATTAAATCTGTTCAACTGAATTCATGATTGTTCTCTTCTCTGTGCAAAGAAATGGAAAGTGACTATGAATATCTTCTTCTACAATGCGAGGTGAGATGGCTATCAAGGTGAAAAAGCTTAAGAAGACTCATTGAATTAAAAGAAGTTTTAATGTTCTTAGAACAGCATCCTCCAACAGTTAGAGATGCAATATTTGAATTTAAGGACAAATTTCATGATATTGATTGGTTATTGAAGGTAGTCTGCTTCGTGATTTTTTGATTTTTTAAATAATTTAAACTTGACATTACAAGGTAACAATGTAAGGGTATTTAAAGTGCAAGAGAAAGTGGAAGCTAAAGTAAAGAAACTTCATTTGTGGTTACATCGTGCAGAAACCGGGAATTACAAAGCTTTTACAAAGTTGTTAGTATTACAAAAAAATACAACATGAGTTCTTTGCCGAACGACAGTTCAGTTCTTATTAAATAACATTTGCTAGGAATGGAGACTAATCTGGAAGAATATTTTCCTCCACTCAACAGCAACAAAACATAGATTAGAAACCCATTTTCGGTCAACTTAGAATCCCAAACTGATTAATTGAACTGTCATGTGACACAGCACTCAAAGATATATTCGAGGGAAAATCATTAATAGATTTTTAGTTGTTTTGCCGTCAAGAGTACCTACTCTTAGCAGATCAAGCTATACAAAAGTTAATGCCTTTTGTAACGATATATAAATGTGAAGCAGGGTTTTCAACACTCGTGTTTCCAAAAAATAAATATACAAACCGATTGGAAGTCGAACCAGATTTAAAAACGAAGTTAACATTTTTTCCGGCAAACTTCGAGTTCATAGTTAAAAACAAACTGCTTCATACTTCTCACTAAAATATGATGTAATTATGATACACCAGTGATATAATATTATTGTTAAATGTTAACGTTTTTTTTCTTTAATACATTTACGTTATGTGAACATTGAAATGTGTTTTTTTTATTTTCTCTACATGCAATAGGAGGTTTAAAAAACTTTTGGTGGGTCACAATGGGGAAACATAAAAATAACCGGCCCAGGGTATAATAAAGTTTGGGAAACTCTGATTTATTGGATCGGTAATGATTGATTTTTCTAGCTTCTATTATCATTCTGTAGAATGATAATAAAAGTTAGAAAATTTGTTTTTATAATTTTTGTCTGTCTGTCTGTCTATTAATTTGATCTTCAATCATGCCAAATCTATTGGAAGTATTTTGATGAAATTTTTTATGGTAATAGTTTATATCGAGCAACTTGTAGCATATTTTTTATCTGGATATTATAGATTTTTAAAAAATCTTGACTTTTGCTCATAGACATTTCAAAAGTCTCGGGCACAGCTAGTATTTCATAAATGACAAAAACTTAATTTTAAAGTACCTTTCCAGCGACATAATACAATCTAGTATGCTAATTTTTTTTTACTTCGATTTCATCATATTTTCTTAAAAAAATAGAAAAGAATATGTTTGCTACAGGATGGAGATTTTAGGTTGAAACATATACATGTAACATTTCGCACACGTAGGTCTATAACTCAGAAAGTACAAGAGTGCGGACCACGCGGACATGACGTAACTATAATGGTTCCTTGTTTAAATATTGACCACTAAAAAGAAAAAAAATATATTTGTATTATTCATAATTTGCAGACTGTTACAATTGAATATAATGTCGGTATTTGGTGCTTACATACGTATCCTACGTATATATATTTCAAATATACACCTACAATGCTTCATTACGTATTCAGTTACTAAATAGTTTACATTAGTATATTAGTCACATAAATTCTAATCATTTTTAGACTTCCGTACGCCAAGGATTTGAAAGGTTTTGTTATGAAAATGCTCAAGACTCAATGTCTCAAGAGTCAAGCTGACCTGACACTTTTCTGAAGATATTCGGGAGGTCAACCAGATCAGAACGCTCTAACAATTAACGAAAAAAAGACGCTAGATGACAATAGATTTACCGCTGGATATTAGAAGACATGTGGCATACCAGTAATGAAAGTACTTCAGCAGCTGTTCAATTCCGTCAGTCTCGAGGGCGTTCCACCAGAATCGTGGTCTAGATGTATGGTTGTGCCGTTCTTCAAAAATGTGATAACGCCGTACTGAGACATTATAGACCTGTTACTCTCCTACGCTACGTTCTAAAGTCGCTTTCGAGCAACGTGAGTCTAACTGATGCACATATATCTCGCCTTGAAAGACATAGGTATAAATCAAACATTTTGTGGTAATTGAGTTGGGTTTTAACAGCTATAAATCTTCGTTGCCAGTTACTATTAATAAATTATAGATAATATCAACGCAGGCGTGGGAGTTGTCTGATTTTGGCTTATATTTATATGGTACGTAGTTTTCGTAAGAATGGTAGAAAAATGAAATATTAAACGTGAGCAAGTCTGGGTATTCACAACGCCAAATTGGATTCCAGTGCTTGTAATATACCAGTCTCTAAGCGATTAAATTGCCCGCATAAGTTTTATAACCAAACTATCTCGCGTCCAGAGCTTCCACTGCTTTTTCCACTTTCATAAAGTAATATATTTTTTTTCCCTAAAAGAATATATTTCTCACGCATCAGGCATTTTGTCTAGGCAGAAATTTGCCTCTTTTTCTAGATGGCGATGGATAAAATTTTTCCTATTTTTGTGACATTACGCGGGTAAGTAATATTATATAAGTTATTACAGTGACGTGATTTTCGTTCTCCTTTAAAAGGCATTACAATAACATCGTAACTTTCTATCAAGGCACGCTCGTTTTCGGGGCTAATCGATTCGCATTTTGTGTCGCGTGGGGTAGAGATCAGATTTTGTAACTGCTTGGTGTGAGGTTTAAGGATCCGTGCGTACTGCGGGAAAACATATTTTTTGTGTGTGTATATATATATATATATATATATATATATATATATATATATATATATATATATATTATCGTTAACGCCGAAAGCCTTTAATGTTGACTTTACCTCGGCCTTACCTAAATACATCCGATAAAGTAGGAAATCAGATTTTCGATTTCAGCTATTGCTGGTCCATTCAACATTCACGGATCAGCAACCCTTAAAATGGTTAAAGTGTTATAATAGTATTGATTTATTCTGACTGGGTAATAAAACTGAGTGAGCTTTCCACCCTCTCTTTTCATTGTCTCGGTCCTAAGAAAAGCTTGGCTGAGAGTGTATGTGTTATTATAGCTCTTTCTAAAAATGGCGAAACGGTGACAGGTAATATTTCCTCTTTGAAGAAAGGATCTTATTATTTGTTGTGTCAGGGATATTTAAAACCCAGTAATTTATTTAATTGACAATATTAATGTTTAATGTTACATGATAAAAAGTCAGAGCAAGGAATTTTCACAAGATTATAAACTTATTCGAAGGTACTTTCTAAGCAAGGTTGTAAAAAGTCGGTTTTAATTATTTATGCTAGTACGAACTAATTATATTTATCAATGTTGCGAAAATTTGTTTTGTGTTTATATTTAGCCTCGCTTTTTTAAGACCTCACCAGAAAAAAATACTTTTTATTTTCATTTTTTTTTGTGCGATTTCCGACTGTAATGGAAAGAAATCAGGCAATGTAGGCATTAACAAGGTAATGTTAGCACTAACTAGGTGAGGCTGAAAAGTAATTTTAAAGTACTCATATTAACTAAAATCAGTTGTTAATGTTAACGTCTATACAACGCTTGTCAAATGAGTTTACGACTTCAACGGCAACACGTACACGTATCAAATGAATAAAAATTGTATCGTAAAATATGCATTTATAGTATTATCAAATATTGTCATCAGTTACTGGATCTGAATGATTTGTTTAATAAATTTTGTTACGACAATTATAATCCAAATACAAAGTATATTTACTTCAAAAACCGAAATGTAGTAAACTAAAAAAAAAAACGTAGTACATTTAGAAAGATTGACGAAAAAAAAACTAAGGACCAGATTAAATAGCTTCAGTTGAAAATGTTTCAGTATTTTTAATTGAACTACTGTTAATAGATAAAACTAGGATTTCAATACTTTATTGTTTATTTTAAAATATAATTTATGGCCTAATTAAGGTGAAAATAAATGTAATTGATGTATATTCTCTTCTTGTTCATAATTAAATTTAACTGTCGAATGAACAGAACTTTATAACAAACGAAATCAAAATCCGCCAAAACAAAGCCGGTTCGGAAACCTCGTATTTGATATCTGAATGTATCAACATTAATTTCGTTTAATTAATTTTCTTATTAAAGCAAATTGCAGTAAATCGTAATACGGTTGTTATTGATGAATTTCTTCTGGTGTTATCAAAAATATGTGAACTTAGTTCTCAATTTTTTCGAAATAGCTAATACACATTAGTTACGTTATATCGTTTTAACCGATGTTTTTCACTCCTCTTTTCCTGAATTAATTTCATTACTCAATTTCATAAATCGAGTAATTTAATTGCCTAATAATATAATTTAATTCCCTTTTAATAATAGAATTGTAAATAAACTAAAAATATACAGCCTCCTAAATGACCCAAGTGCAACTGGATCTCACCTGTCTCGGCGTACAGACATCGCGGTGACGGCCCGCGGCTCTCCCCGCTGATAACATCCATCACCGGCGGCGGTGCTGACTTCATTTTCTACGAAGCGGAGAACAAATTGTGTTGAGTCACGCTTCACTGTTATATTATGGGATTCTACGCCGCTTCGTCTGCCGTAGGCTCGACGTCTCTACGGCGCTACGAAATCTACGAAGTTTTCGCTAAAATGCTTACGTATGCGTAACTTTACTGGCTATATTTGTTGGTCGAAAATGAATGTCTATATGAGTTTTGGAATATCGATACAGATAGAAATGTAATGTTGTAATTTTGTTGTTTTGATTGTTTGTAAGGGATGGATCTAAAAATAACGAAGTTCCAATATAACGTAGCGTGGGATTAAACACGGGCAGCTGGACACAATAATGGTTCAATGTAAATGAAATTCAATGATACTCTAGTACGTAATGGCTAGATTGGGTTCGAAGAAAGACCATTTTGGGAGAAATTATTAAATTTTGGGTTACGTAGATGACCATAGTGTAACAGAAGGCAGTAAAACGAATGGAAACGAGCATCTACAGAACGAATGTCACTATACTTAAAAAGTATGACTTTTGTAAAAGCACGTTTAAAGTTTTAACATTTAGCGTTTTCTGTAAATACCTGATTGGCTTGGAAGGCAGTTAGTGTAAGAAAACGAGATACATTCTTTGAGATATACTCGAATTAAACTGTTACTCTTTATTTTATCAAAATACTTGATAAAATTTAAAATGTGATACTGACGGAGAGAAAGATTTTTTTAATGTCGCTTTGCGAAACAATACACAAACACTGTTTTACAACACACAATACAAATCGCGATTACTTCTACAACATTCGCACGAAATGAGTTTACTCAATAACGGTGAACAAATTACGCACTTTTCAATAATGTAGCCTCGTTCGACAAGAAATTACCGATCGGAACGCGCGATCCATCAAAATAACTCGAGCGGACTTCGAAGGGGTCGCGTGCTCTTACATTATAGACCTCACGTCGGAACGCAGCCCGTCGGCGTGCAACAAAGGCGACCCGCCTGCTTAGCATATGCGAATTTGTGTTGTGGTAAAACGAAATTCTTTGGAAATATTTCGGGCTTCCGCACGTCAGCAGTTTTCCTTATTACCCACTTGAATTGTGCTTTATGTAACGAGGTTAACTAGATCTGGGCGCCGAAAGTTTCACTTTATATTGCGAGCTTTAAGCTGGGCGGGAATGATTGATCGCGTACCTTTGTGCGCTTTAAGTGATGCCGGGTATTACTCTGCTGCGATCCATCATAGCTCTGTGAGCTGGGAGATTGAAAAGTGATCCTCGAATGGGACTCGCAACATAATAAATCAATTTGTGTGCTAGGAAACCTCATCAATTAATTAGAAGAATCATTTCGACGATATAATTAGAAAGTAACGGTTATTATTGAGTATTCTTATCTGTTATTTTTCCTATTATGTAAATGAATATCCCAGATGTTATTAGTAAGTTTATTTGTTTCTTAAAACGAAGACATACGACCACGAATGTTCTATCATTATACTTACTATTTATTCTAAACCACTATTCTGGGATAATGATATTATCGAATCGTTTGAAAGGTCTACGATAGATTAACTTCGAACGATTATGAGTCAAAAATGAATTACAGTTGGTACAACCAACGTGTAAATAATTTTTGACTCATAAGAAGTGAAGTAATATTATATAAATCAGTGAAACGCGAATAGATCTCAAGAAATGAGTGCTCCATATCAAAAGATACGATTGTAGATTTATAATGTTACTAAAATTAAAAGTATTAATTTCACATTATACTTGTGTTTATAAATGAAGTTCGTATCGATCGAAACTTCATTTCCAACCGCACCTTTGGCTAATATCATTCTTATAAGGGGTATTATTTTTAAACTTAATGAATATTTTTAAAGCGAATTTCGCTAAAAAATGTTTATAAAAAAAGCAAATAATATAATATATTTTTAGAGTTGAATTTTTATTTGAAATTGTGCAAAATAAGAAAACAATTGCTTTTATTTTGATACTTTGATGTGCACATGAAATTTATGAGTGTTTATATATATATATATATATATATATATATACATATATATATATATATATATATATATATATATATATATATATATATATATATATATATATATATATATATATATATATATATATAGACAAAGATGACAGAGAGTGTTCCATAAATGTTTTTATAATTTTGGCAAGTAAAAATAAATAAAAAGTAAATATCTATTTTGTGTTAATTTTTATTTACTTAGTTTTTTATTTAAACCAAACGAATTCTCGAATTCACGAATTGCCAGTTTACCACTTTAATCGTCTTTAGGATTAGTTCGCAGAATGAAGGGCCACTATTTTAGAATAATTGGTTATAGCATAGCATACTATTTAAAAATAATTATATTAGAAATAGGAACCGCTTACTTTTATAGCATACGTACGCTCTTGGACTAAAACTAAGTTTATCGAATTCATGTTGAGCTGAAGTTACAACACGCCTAAATTGACTTGATGTATAAAAAAAGGTAACGTAACTTTATGGAAGCCCCTCTAATTCAGAGTGCTTGAATGTGATACATCTCTAATTTTGTTTTACAAGTGGAGTGTCTAAAGTTATGAAATATTTTGAAACTTTTAAGGCCAGTAAAATCCAGATTTTGTTTCGTCTTCATACTTTTTCCGTTTTTTTTTTAAATTTTCGCGAGTTACTGGCAATGAAGAAAGTATTATAATAAACAAAAACAAATCGCCATCGAGATTTGAATTGAGATATGTTCTAAAACATTAATCAAGTAGACAAATTAAAAAAAAATTCCTGTTTCGCACATGCGGATTTACAGTCTCGTGTGTCCATTAAGAAGTTTATCGGCTAAACCAATTACGATAAAATTTGTTCTTGCGAGTTTTTCAAAAATATCTTTAAAATTATTTTTACCTTTTTCTAACTTCCAAATCTCGGATACTTGTAAAAAAACAATTTTTTTAAGAAATAGCTCCATTGCTTTTCTCTAAACTCTTCACATTGTTAGTAATTTGTTAGCGATGTACTCTACCATAACTCGTTTTCCCGACATTATTTGTATTTAGCGAGAAATCTGTGAAGGGAGGAGGGGTGTGCTAGCACTGCACTTGTTAGTACCTTGAAAACCCATGGATAACTTAGAATAATGCAATTTATCCTTCCCTTTGTTCCTGAGAAAGTAAGTCCAGGGTGGCTGTACAGTGTACTTTAGATATTTTCTAGATAAATTTTATTTTTATGTAATTTTGCGGTCTGGCAACATCTAAATATTAATGTTAATATTATTTTTCTCTTGTTACACTAATAACTTGAAGCTAACAAGTTGTCAAGTTATTTAAAAAGTTCCTTTAGTCCTTTTATATGTTCTTCGATATTCAACTCATTCTTTATAATGTTATCACTCGTTTATTTCCACCCTTTTGTTCTACCTAAATATTTTATTAAATATTTTAACGTTGAAAGTAGCCGGCTCACTTCAAACGGCCTATCCGGGTCGCCAAGGGTCGCTCCCATACTCGTATTTTGCAGAAGAGGAAGCCGTCAGGGCGGGGAATGATTTAAATGGACCGTTTATCCCGTGAATGGCGATATTATATCCCCGTTTCGATTCATCCCCCGAGTGAAGATTTCAAGTGAGGCAAGGGCTGCTAATCCCGGTTCAGACCTTCCTATCGACGGACAAACACCGACATATATCAGCGGAAGCCTTGAAAGACAAAGATTTACAAAACCATTATTAGTGTTTTACACTAGGTTATTAGAACTTCGTAGCTTAATGGCAAAAACGGAGAAGTTATAATTTCGTTATTTACGTTTGTCTGTCCGTCCCTTTTTGTGACAGCCTCACAGTTTCTATAGTTTTAGACCTATGTGACAGCTTTATATATAAAGATATATGTACATGTACATTTATATAGGTATGAAGTGTTGAATTCATCGAGCGCGGTTGTAAATAGGGTAATCAAAAGGTAATGGTAATCCGATATTTCTGCAAGCGGTTTCTGAATAATACGTATGTGACAGACAGATAGATAAACATGAGAGTAATATTATTAGAGTTGCCTTTTTCCGTTTGAGATACGAAAGTTTAAAAAATTAAAATTTACGGAGAGTAGTAAGTATTAATACTTTATTGACAAAAAATCTTAAAAATTGAATATATTTGGCGTTAATTTTGTAGAAATTCATTATTCACAATTAAATGAAACTACGTGATGTAGTATTATTTCTACTTTCTTTAATTTCTTTACCACGACCTAGGTTTCGTTGTATTACAACATCTTCAGGTGGGATATTAGCAAAGATCTAATATCCCACCTGAAGATGTTGTAATACAACGAAACCTAGGTCGTGGTAAAGAAATTAAAGATAGTAGAAATAATACTACATCACGTAGTTTCATTTAATTGTGAAAAATCTTAAAATGAATTTATGCTTATTATTATACAAATTTCATTCTAATGCGACTGTAGAATGACATTTGTATAATGAATAATAGGTTTAAATTTAGGGACTAAATCTATGTACTAAGTATTGTGAGGTGAGCGTCTATGTATTTATATAGAGAGCCCTATGCGACTTCGCACGGATCTTTATATTTATGATAAGCAAAGATAGTGTGTAAAATATTTCTTGATAATATACCACGTCAAGTGTTTTTTCCTGAGGTGTCAAAACAACTTCTACGAAAGCTTTGTAGGGGCCAATTAAACTATTTGATTATGATTTTTTATGTATATTTTTCTTTCCTGAATGGAGACCTTCGCTTTACGTTAATTAATGAAAGTACAATAACAAACCACGTCATGAAGCCCTTGTGCCCGGTTCCCCTCAGTATCCCTCTCTATATACGAAAACATCGCATCAAACGTCATTAAAATGCACATTTCTGCTTTTATTTATTTTCAAAAATATTTTCTTTTCTCTTGAACTACTAATCCAAACTACGAAGTAAATGTTTATCTACCGAAAAAGCTTAAATTATGTATGATATTTATTTTAATGAAGATTAATAAATTTACCATGGCTTATATGTAAAATGTAGAAAAATGTTGCCAAAGTTCAAGAGCAAAAAAGCACAGATTAAATGCTTTTTCTCCTATTACGTTGGCATTATTAACTACTCGTATATAATAAAAATTATACAATAAATGTACATACTGTTGGGTTAGTAGGAATATCACAGTAGACTCAACAATATACTGCAATCAAGTAAGTAGGTCCCTACTTCGCATAGAAATAAAAAACAAATGTAAAGAACACTCAAAAGGGTATTTCCTTTATGATAAAGCTCGGCCGCGATATTTTCATTGGGAGATTGAACTACGTCCACCACATTCCCTTACTTAGTACCAACGGACTTTTAACTACTCCGGTCTTTAAATAATCATATTCAGGATAAAAAGTTTGATGCTAGAACAGAGTCGTTGTTGTGTTTATTTAATACGTTTCTTCAGTTACAGCTCCGAAGTTTTTACGCAGAAGAAATCCATGCTTTATCTGCACGTTGGCAATGATTTAAGGATAACAGTGGCGCTTACTATGCGTAAGAGTAACTAATAATGAACCATGATACGGTAAAAAAATATTTGCAATTACAAACCAACCAAGAAATTATAAGTTATCTTATTGAGGAGGTTGTATTGGTTGTTGTGTTTGGGTGAATCCCTAAAAAATGAACAAATAAAATATTCCCTATTATTATATTGGTAGGATAGTTAGAATTGTTTTATATTCAGTATGACGTAACGCATGGTCAGTTGCAGCTGCTGACTACCTATTCAATCTTATAAGATTACACGATCCCTGGGGATTTTTGTGCTGTGATAGGGTACATAAAGGGTAATTACATATTTGTGAAAGTATAAGCGTCTATTAGAAATTCAACAGAATTTTGAAGTAAAATTCTTTAAAAAATATTTCTATGGTACCACCTCTTCTTGTAATGTGTGAGCAAATTTTTTTTATTCGTATAGCCCATTATGTATGATATTGTTTAAATTATACGGGGGTGTGTTATGTTCATAAATTTTTTGATATAGGGATCCATTTATTAAATATTATGCTTGATAATATGTGATATGAATAAGTGCTAATTTCTTTAGAATTACTTATTGTAAAGAGATCACCATTTTAAAGGGGTGATTTTCTCTCTATCAGCTACACCATTATTTTTGAATATCTGAAAAGTATTTACAATAGTAGTAAATATAATAAAAATAAAAGGAAAATTATCACAGCTAAGTAATCTATACTGGTTTACGAGTAAAATTTGGAATCATTTTGATCCTGACACCAGGAAAATCACGTCCCTAAACATTTTCAAAGATCGAGTGAAAAAGTCCTGCTTCTACTGAAACCTTTTCCTTTCTGCCCTTATCCTTTCCTGTCTTTCGTATTCCAAGTCATATCAATAGTTTGTATTACTAATACTATTGTATTCTTTCGATTTTTTTTCCTGCTAATGTACTACAAATAATTTTCATTGTGATATCTCTTGCAGTCTACCAACTAAATTTCAATACCAATTGTTATGGTTGACTGGAAGACATTGCTCATGTAGCAATAAGTCCACCATATATATAAAAGGTGATAAACAAATAAATAATAGAGTTCAAAAAAAGTTCATAGAACATTTATACAAATGACTTAAGTGAAATCTAAATTTTTTAAAAAAGTGTACATTTCTTATGTCTGTGAAAGATATACTGGAAATATTTGTAAATTGTGTAATACAAATACTATGCATGCTTAAATGTTCATTTGGTCTTAAGTGTTTACATTTGTATTTAATGAGTTTGTTTTATATATTTTTTTGATAATGCCAATAAAAATATTACCATACTTGATACATTAAACTGTAAAGATGGCTTTTTGCGATTTTTACCACAGATTTATTAAAAATTCACTTAATTTTGTATCAAACTAAACTTCCCAGACCGGGCCATCTCGGTGATTGTGGTTTTTCATTTAAATTATTATTTTAAACAATACCTCTGTATAGTGCTCATGTGTCTTAAGGCAGGCTGAATTTAAAATAAATTTGTGGTTTATTTTGAAAGGATCTTAATTTTTTCTGGCCAGCAGTGCCTGAATCCAATGTCCTTTTTTATTTTCCGTCACGTAGTTTTATCTACTGACGTATTGCTTATTTTGCTGGCTCTTTCTTTTTCGCCAGCTGTTTTTGTTTTATTTATACAAACCATTTCACCAAATATTTTTTAAATATACTTTTTATTATTTCCTCTGAAAATTAAGATATTACTTAAACCCTGCAAAATCATGCCCACCTATATATGAAGAAATCCATGAATGGTGTTTGTACCTGAAAGCATTAAATGCAGCCTAATTCGACTTGTTATCGTATCCCCATATCCACTTCCACATTTAGCACCCCTCTAACATCGGATGAGAGTCCTCAATAGCTAATCGACAGGGGTGGCAGATTTTGTACGCGTACATTTATAGCTATATACACAGTCCTCTTGTCTATTTATATTACCCCTTTGACTATTTGTATACACAGCTTCCCCTCAGGATTAGTCTCTAGCGGGGTGGTTTTGTTATCGATAATTGAAACTGATTTCATTACGTCGTAAAATTAAAATTAGCGTTGTGGTGTGATCTTAATGCAGCGAGGGTTGATTCTGACGACTGTACTTTTAGCATACGACAGTTACTCTTCCTTATGTACACTGAGTTTAGATACACGGAAACGGAAATTCAAATTAATGGTGGAGGCAAAAAAAATTCATTCTGGTCTCATTACCTTTATAGAATTATTATAACCGATAATATCACATGTATCTTTCTGTAAATTTTTTTTAGTAAGTATTGGTTCTTGATTTGTGTAAAATCTATTTCTATTTCGTATCTAACTTATTTGTACCTATCCGAAAGATTTTTATCTATAACTTGACAGTAAATATAAATACGATCAGTAATTTTTTTTGTATGGTTTTATGATGGGTTTTTCTTTTGTGACAAAATTAAATTACACAAAATGCGTTTATAACTCCCTCATTAAATAATCTATTTGTTACCTGCGAGGTAATAAGTTCTGAACATAAATGTAACGACTTACTTATTAAGGGATGGTTACATATTCGAATGCAATCCTACAGTCTTGTGATTAACAACATATTCTAAATATTCTTGTCAAAAAATGACAATTTCTAAATGAAGTGTCTTTGGTTAGTCATGTTAATTTTTTTACAATCGCTTAAAATTTTCATGACTATGGAATTCGGAAACTTTCACATTATGTGGAAAAATTTTATTGACTATCTATTTTGGTTTTGTTCAAAATTAATCAATAAAAGTAATATAATAAATGACAAACTGCAATAAATACGTCTTTAGCGCTGTTACGACATTATTAACCAAAATTTTTATTCTTTTGCTTTTCAGGTAAGTGTCATCTACCTGATAGAACACCTCTCTGTAAGTTTTGACTCTATTATTTTTATTAATTATGTATTTAAGTAATTTAAAAACTGTTAATTTACAATATATAGAAATTAGGGATTATTATAGACAGTTCAAGGGAGGGAGGGAGTTAATTTTACTTTAATAAAAAAATTCAACGTTTATTAATAAGTTGTGGGTACGTCTCTCACCCAAAATTAATCAAATCAGTCCTTCCTCATTGAGTTAAGACTCAAGTATTTTTTTTAAATTATACATTTTGGATGTATGCTTTCAAGTTCAAGTGCTTAAATTTCAAATAAAGACTAAGTACTCGGTAAACAATAAAACACCAAGATTGTGTATAATATATTGTGTATAGTACAAAAAATTCACAGTTTCATTTATGAGAATCAAAACATCTAATATCGAATTTAAAGCACAAGTCTGCAGTACAATATTATCAAAACCACAAGTCTGCAGTACAATATCATATTCTCACATAAAAAGGTTGCAACGAATAGCTTTTCGTTGTGTTTTCTTCTATAGTGCAAGATTTTTGCCTGCATATGTGTAGTGTACCTCAATAGATGGCGCTACGTGTATATTAAATGGCGTAATTAAATTTTCCACCCCGACGTAAATTGACGAAGTGGGCACGGCCAGAGTTAATGTATGGAGTGGTGGGGGAGAGGTAGGTGTTTAAGTCTGAATACGGGCAGACGCATGAGCTCAGGCGTCATCATTGGTTGTCGTTCACATATAACATTTTTCGGTATAGTATGTATTCGACATAATCTTATTTTGTTTCCTCAATTGATTTAAAATTTGAATCTGTGTCCAATATTTGTAGTTTAATTACTTTTGTATATTTAGTATTAGGCTGTAAAAAATTGGTTATTGTACTTTATTGTCTTTGCATATAATAAAATTGGAGAATTGGCGTATCCGTTTCTTGAAGCTACGTATTAAAAATATATTTAGGGGATCTTAACAAAATTAATAGAACACAATATTGTCTTTGAATTATTTGTCCATTTATCTGCGAGCCTTACGCAAAACAGCTAAAAATATTTCTATGAAGTTTTTACTGGCGGATTCTGTTGGGTCTGGAGTACATATATAGTATGTTGTATCTGCAACTAACTATTAAAAAAAGAAGATATGGCAATTGATAGAGTGTTTTTGCATAAAAAAAATTTATATAGTAGGTGGTGTTGCGTATATAATCATACAGTTAATTTATATTTCAATAGGTCCACAGACGAATGAAGTCACCGACATAGTTAATTTGTAATATAATGTCTACGCTCTATTATGAGTTCGATCCAGTTATATATATTAGTATGTTTTCTTTATGCAGCCATTTTGATTACTTGGCACCTTGCCTTCGCAATCAGATTAGGGTATTAGTGTTATATTTTTCTTTTCATTAATTCGCCTTCAGTAATAAATTACAATCTATTGTAGATGTCAATTAATTCTAAATTATGAAAGATTACTTTCGTATCAATAAGTTCACAATTTAAATTCGCAACTTTTACAACTAAAATCAGTAAATACGACATGCTCTCTCGGTTAATTATAACATTTAATTTTTATTAAACCTAACTTTATCATATTGTGGATAATTATAAAAATGATAAAGTTAGGATTTTGAATTAGATGGTAATTTAATAAAGTATTTCTAAGAATAATTTTCACCCAACAGGAAATTAATATAGTCGACTAAGTAGAATAGTATAGCGTACATATATATAATACAAATACAAAAACATTACAATTTCTCCGCGTATATAAAGCGATACAAAAATACATATATTAAAAGAAAACATGCGTTGCTAAGTCGTAAAGGGCGGGACTCAGCGAAACACATGTTAAAGTTGAAGATGCCAACGTAAAGAATCAATTTAAGTCTGACGAATGGGGAATTTGTATCGAAGTTGAGGCAGTTAGTGCCCGTCCTCTCGACCCTTTGTCTGCTGAAGGATAATCCAAGATTATGTCGGACCTCCCCTCCGCTCGAGCCGGACTCCCTTGATGTTTACAGACGCAAGATTCAGGCGCCTTTTAATAAGGTCTGGGCAGTTTTAATAAAAACAGGATTTTGTCCTTCATGCTACATTTGTTTTGATAATAGCGTTGCGAGTTTATATTTTCCTTGACGGATGATGGAAGTAATGACTTAGGTTATAGTTGGATTCCATTAGACTGAGAGAACATTGTTTAGAAGATATCTTTTTTCTTCGTTTTTAACATTTTATGTCTTCTGATCATATACCATTTTAACAAGTTTTGTGATATTTTGAATCTCTGTCTTTTGAAGTGACATGTTTAAAGTACTTTTTTAGATTAATATTCGAATACTGATCTGAATTTCATTTTCTAAGTAGCAATAGTAATTAAATAAAAGAGAGATGACTAATATTTCCCGCAAAGACCCTTTTTCCTCAGTTCAATTAAATAATACCAGATTTACTGGATAATGAAAATAATAAACAGCTAAATTAAACTATATTATTAATGTATATGAGCTAAATTAATTTATATAAAAACATTACCTTTTGAAGATTTGGTACTAATATTGTTCACAATTAAATGAAACTACGTGATGTAGTATTATTTGTCACACAAAAGTTACAGTGTGAAGTTGCAGCGGTTGCAGTCTCGAAACAAAAGCTATTGGCACCATCGTCGCCTCTGTTCACTGTTTTCATATTCATAGTATTTATCCACATGTTTCTAGTGTCTACATTCACACATGTGTTTTAGTTTCATATAAGTGCGATTTATATATGTGCTGATAAATTATATTCAGTAGTGATTTAAATTCAATATTTTGATTAATATATTTACTATTCGTAAATATTAGTGAAAAAATTGTGTTTATAGACTTTTTCAAGTGCTCCAATATAATTCAGGTTATCTATCCATATGTATTATTTAATGATGCCAAAGAAGTATAACTTCTCATGGCCGTACATAAGTACACGCACCCTTTCTTTTCTTTTTTTTCTATTCTTTGCTAATATCCCACCTGACGATGTTGGAATACAACGAAACCTAGGTCGTGGTAAAGAAATTAAAGAAAGTAGAAATAATACTACATTACGTAGTTTCATTTAATTGTGAATAATGAATTTCTACAAAATTAACGCCAAATATATTCAACTAATATTGTTATAAAAAATAAATTTTCCAGTTTTTAACTCAAACGCGAAAAATGACGTTGAATGAGAATTATCTCACAAGGCTTATTTTTAAGATTTTGTAATCAAGCTAGGGACCCTTGCAGTTTCGTTATATCCGTCTGTCTGTTTTTGTGAAATTTGGCAATGGTTATAAAACAAAACTTAAAAAAAAAGGTTTTAGGGTACCTCCCATAAAATATAAATTAGAAGTGATTTTTTTGCAATGTATAGGGATATTTAATTTTTAAAAATAGTGAATCATGAACATTTTTTTCTATACAGGGACTCATTTAGAAAATATTAAGCATTAAAGTATTTTTGTTAGAGTTTCTTGTTACCACAGTGTCCCTGTGTTGTAGTTTATAATTTGGTCTTAATTTGGAGTTAGTCTGAATCATAGAGCATGTATTTCTTGATTCTTTGGGGAGACCGAGGGTATACGCAGCCTTCTACTTTAACGCCACAATCTACAATTATAATAAAACTCTAAAGGTAAAAAGATCTGTACATATATATAAATATTTTTGGAAAAAATGATTTACTGTAAGTAAACGATAGAAAGGGATTAGACCGTTTTTTTATTTGTTGTCTGCCTGCCTGCTTATGCCCATATCTTACAAGAAATGCTGGCTAGATTTTAATAAAGTTGATATTGTACAGCTTTGGATTCTAGATGTAAAGCATGGTATGTGTCATTTCCGTACAGTATTGAGAATTTGAGAGATTTTCCTATATGTTTGTGCACCTCCCTACTGTAGCTACTGATATAATAAAAGTGAAACAATAAATAACGTGATTTCAAAGTAATTTTGTATATAGATAATGTACATTATATATTAAAAGATATGTAGTATATTATTATGTAGTTATTCGGAGGAATAGATCAGTGAACTTAAAGGCTAAAATTATCCCTGCGCATGAAAACACTGAATGCGCTGCCAAATTATAGGAAAACTATAGGAAAAGCTCGCGACGACATATACCGAGCGTCAATATGTAATACACAATAATATAACACAGTAATTCTGAATGTCATTTTCATGGATGTTTTGTAAATAAATTTCCCTGTTGACAAGTATATGTACTTAGCTACAAAAGTTCCTTTTACACTATATACTTATTATTTACAGTTTAGTATTTATAAAGGTAATTATTTATTCTTGCGTATATCGACGCGCTAACTTATTTCGACGGGGGGGGGGAGTACTTATGCATTTATGTACTTATGTATATGCACGAGGTGAAGACAGAGGGGAGAGATCTGCTGAAATACCATCTAGATAATACCGCGAGAAAAGCTTATGTCACATATACACTTCTAAAACAATTTAAATAGGTTTTTGTTATTCTCTATAATAGAACTGGAACAGAGTGGATTCGTATATATAAAATATTTAAAAATAGTGATTTACTGCCTAGAATGATAATAGAAGTCAGAAAATCATTTTTAGAATTGTTGTTTGTCTATTAATTTGCTTTTTATTCACGCATAATTTACATGGGGGATTTTGATTATATATGGTATGGTAATAGTTTACACCCTCGACCAAAGTATATGGGATAGGACATACTTATATCTGGATATTATAGATTTAAATTTTGAGAGTATTGGTACTACCAGCGTCATCTGTTCGCGACTTTAATAAACTTTATGCTCATAGATGTTGCAAAAAGAATATAACAAATAAAAAAAAACGGAATAATAGTGAGGATGATAGTCATAATAGTTTCTACAGGTCAGTTGGATCAGCAGTGGCGTAATGGTTAGCACGCTGAAGACGTAGGTTTAATTCTCCCTGGCCGATCGACTTTATGTATTGTTACTGCCAGCGTCATCTGTTAGCATCTTTAATAAACTTTATGCTCATAGGTATTGCAAAAAGAATTGAAAAAAACGGAATAATAGTGATGATGATAGTCATAATAGTTTCCACAGGTCAGTTGGGTCAGCTGTGGCGTAATGATTAGCGCGCTGAAGACGTGGGTTCAGTTCCTACTAGCCGATCGACTTTATCTACAAGAGTGGTTACTAGTCTGGTGTTATTTTTAAATCATTGCGGACGAAGTCACAGGCACAGCTAGTATTATTTGAAAAGTTAAAATATAAAGGAAATATATCATTGCAACTATCTTCATTTAATTATCCAGTGACCATTTTCACTAACAACAGGGTAAATAGGGAAGTACATGTGAACGGACGCTGTAATAAGTGGCTATTTTTGTGAATGGACGCTGTAATAAGTGGCTATTTTTGCCAATCACCTCATTCATGTGAACGGACGCTGTAATAAGTGGCTATTTTTGCCAATCACCTCATTCATGTGAACGGACGCTGTAATAAGTGGCTATTTCTGCCAATCACCTCATTCATACCCGCAATTTTTTCCTTTTATCTTATTGTATATTTAGGATTATAATAATAAATGGTTTAATAACTACTATATGGTCTAAATAAATTAACTTATTTATTTAGACCATGCAGATAAAGAGCAGATAAGCAAAGCGTGAGGAAAATGATAGTGAAAGGTACGCATCTACAGTTTATTTACTTTGACTAGTTTTTACTGACGGCTTTGCCCGCATTGTATTAAAAAATGCCTATTATCTATATATATATATATATATATATATATATATATATATATATATATTAACTATATGAAATCCGTTGTGCTATTTAGACGTAAAAGAAAGACAAGCAAAGAAACAGACAACGTTTCACTTTTATTATAGTAGTAGGGATTTATGGAAAAACGTAGAGCAAAAATTTATTCAGTTAATAAACATGAGCCGCTTTACACAGGTCAGAGTATTTGTGTCTAATTTAGCTCTAAGAGTTGAAAACAGAGTTTATCTTATTATTATGCATTCGGGAGTAATGTACTTTAAATGGCTTTAATAAATGTTGTATTATGACCGTAACTGATCGAATAGCATCGAAAAACAAGTTTCATTTGGAATTAGTTTTAGTTTGTTTTTTTTTCTTTACTATAGGGTACCGCGTAAAAACCACTGACTATAATTTTTATTTGAAACTCGGTTAAAATCAAATATTTCCTGTCCATAAGGGATTTGAAATTCGAATAGTGTTTAACTAAGGGATTTGAAATTCTCTTTGAATATTGCCTAAAAAGGTGTTTGAAATTAGAATATTGTTAAAGGGATTTGAAATTCTGCTTGAATATTGCGTAAATAAGCGATTTAAAATTTTAATATTGTCTGACTAAAGCATTTGAAATTCAATTTTTGACACTTATGCTGTGAAAACGCGAAAACGAGTGAGCGAGCTTAAAAATTTAAAAAAAAAGTGAAAACTCTCACAAAAATTAAGGTTAAAGCTAACATATAAATTACTTTTATCCCTATCAAGATTACTTTATAGAAATACCTGAATAATAAAACCAAAAACATTGTTTTATTGAGATGCTCTTCGATAGTCGATAACCATTGTTTAGTCTTTCTTTGATTCAAATGTCTACAAAATGTTCTATGTTTAAATTTATAATGACGGAAGAAAAACATATATTAATAAAAAATCTACGCTAGTCAGGATGCGGATAAAAACTAGTTTATATAACTTTTGTTTTTAAATTTACCTAACTAATTTGGTTCCAAAATCATCTGCGATAATCGTTAAAAAGACAAAAAAACGGAACTGAGATGATTACAGTCGAACATTAATAAGGAATGTAATTTCTGATAATTATAGTTCATTAACCTCTGTTAATCGTTTAAACCCTGTAAAGGATAAGGATGGAATGAACGGTTTTACATATTTAAGTTCCGAAGGTAAAGTACGTTTCATCCATTTCTCGCACCTGTGGGCGGGCGGCGCTTGTGTGCGCGTGCTTCGACGCCCACACACGTGTTGAAAGTTCGTATCGCTCTGCGGGAGCTTGCTATCGGGTCCGACGTCGCTGCGGCGTACGCCGTTGTTTGGGCGGAACGTGCTGCGGACTTGTTCTTTGTTTGTTTGTTTGTGACGTAATGCGTGACTCTTTAATTTAATGTGTTTTTAATGTTTCGTATTTTACAAGGAAAGTAAATCTCAGAAAGTTTTGTAGTGTTTCGTTTTCCCTGAACTTCTATTCAGAAACTGTAATCGAAGAAACTAATAAACGCTTCTAAGGAAAGAAAGTTGTTTTTAAATTGTTTATTGTTTGTTGTTTTTTCCTTTCGTCTATTTCTTGCCTAGTTTATATTCAAAATTTAAATGTGCTAATTAGGAAATGAACCAAATGAGATCAATATTTTGTTGACATATTTTTGCTCCATATGTCAAGTTCTTAAGTTAGACAATTAACTGAATATCCAATTATGTATCATCTTTATTATAAAAATTATGTGCTTATTCCTTCTGAATTTAATTCGTTTTATCGGTGTTCATTCATAGTTGTTTTGTAAGCCAATCGACAGTTGTTAATTCTTTCTGAAGGAGAAAATTATACGGTTATGACAGTTTTTTTAAAAGCCAATATTCAGTTATTACTACTTTCTGAAGGAGAAAATTATAAGGTTATACACAGTTGTTTTATAAGCCAATATAAAGTTATTACTTCTTTCTGAAGGAGAAAATTATAAGGTTATACACAGTTGTTTTATAAGCCAATATACAGTTATTACTTCTTTCTGAAGGAGAAAATTATAAGGTTATACACAGTTGTTTTATAAGCCAATCGACAGTTATTACTTCTTTCTGAAGGAGAAAATTATAAGGTTATACACAGTTGTTTTATGAGCCAATATACAGTTATTACTTCTTTCTGAAGGAGAAAATTATAAGGTTATACACAGTTGTTTTATGAGCCAATATACAGTTATTACTTCTTTCTGAAGGAGAAAATTATAAGGTTATAACAGTTGTTTTAAAAGCCAATATTCAGTTATTACTACTTTCCGAAGGAGAAAATTATAAGGTTATACACAGTTGATTTATGAGCCAATATACAGTTATTACTTCTTTCTGAAGGAGACAATTATAGTTAGACCATTTCAACCATATTCAAATTTATGGTCGATAGTCATTTTGAAGGCTAATGTTAACAAGTTTTGCTCTCAATACGAGTATTGTGTGTGGAAAATTTTTAAAATAAAAATTTATAACTAAATAGGTTTACCTTGTGATACCTATCGCGCTTATATAATTTGATTATTGAAATGATAATACAAAAACCGTTGTGAAAGTCAGTCAGCTTCTGTTCTGATGTTTAATCGATCGACAAAAAAAATAATCAATAAAATTGGTCAGTAATTGCTACGTGTAGCGTGACCTCATACGTGTAGGTTATCTGAGGGAGACGTATGTAATTTTTCAAAGGCAAATTTGAATCATAATAAACGTTTTAAAAAACTAAAATCAAAATTCGTGACTCATTATTCGATAATAAAGTACTCACCACCGGAGTACACGCCATCTATTATTTTTCATTCCCTATTTAATTAATTTAATTCGGAATCAACAACTTTATGCAAGTAAATTCTGCAAGCTATAATCGTTTTGAATTTAAAATCAATGATTTCTGTCAAACAATAGTTTATTGATAAACGAGCTCTACGCAATCTCAGCGCGGTAGTTTATTCGTCGAGTAATTAGTATCGCGGAGGCTGAGTTGATCTGTTACTTCCTTGAAGCATTATGTGAGCATTAATTATCAATTATCGATACGTAAGTGAGATTTGTGGAGTTACAGGTGTATATATAGTATTATATCTCTTATTATTAAAGGGTTGAAGGTTATTAAACAAGTCAAATAGGTAACTCTACTTTGCAACTCAGGTAAGTGCTCGATCATATCGATGGTTTAGCTTAGCTATAAATACACTAAAATTTTTCTAACACAAAAGAGATTGTGCCAATAGTAATTATTAATTTGAATGACAATTTTGGGTGTACGAGAAGTTTTATTTCGGGTTCTTTTAGGGCTTTAATCTGCCTGTCTGTCATGGTCCGTTTTCTTAGGAACCGTTTGATATTAATCCGCACGTTTTTCAATTAACAATTAAAAATAATTATATCAAAGAGGGCAAATACAGTACCCGAATTAAAAAGTACAGATTCAAAGTTATGAAAAAAAAATAACGTTAAGAAGATATATAAAGAAGGCATAGAAACTTACCAGAAAATTATATAAATATTTCAACGTTACTGAGAAAATAACAATATTTTTATGTCTGCGAAATGTAACAGGCAGCTTTACATAGAAATAATAATATAAATATTTGTATATAAATAGTTTAATAGAAATACTGAGTAAACCCTTAAATATTTATTATATGTGCCTATATATTAATAATTTTAATAACTTTATTTGTTTGTTTAATAACTTTATTTGAATTATATTAGAGGTATTATAAATGAAAAAACTTTGTAAAGGAGTTTAAATGAGAAAACTAGTGTAAGGGAGATTTTGGAATAAAACTCCTATGAAAATTAAAAATAACAAGAAAACTGCTATGAATAATTTAAAGTTTACGAAAGAGGGCTAACGCCTCTTTAGTGTGACATTGCTTTAATTGTTATTAACTGGATATTATACCAACTGTTATTTGATTAATTTGAAAGAACCTCCACTATTCAATGACTTACTTTGTGATAATGGATTATTTTTTTATTACTTTCTCGTACCCTCAAAATTAGTTTATGTAAATGGTTTCCTGTTGCGAACATCAGTTGAAAATAGATATCGGCATTTATTGTATGTGCTTGTTGATTACACTAATGCTATTTAGAGTTTGCTTATTGACAAGCATTAGTGTTTTACGAATAAATGCGATATGGAAAGGTTTTATTTTATATTGTTAGGAAACATTTACCTGAAATTTAGTAAGTTTATTATTCCGCCGTATTGTGTACATATATCATTTATTGTATGTGCTTGTTGATTACACTAATGCTATTTAGAGTTTGCTTATTGACAAGCATTAGTGTTTTACGAATAAATGCGATATGGAAAGGTTTTATTTTATATTGTTAGGAAACATTTACCTGAAATTTAGTAAGTTTATTATTCCGCCGTATTGTGTACATATATCATTTATTGTATGTGCTTGTTGATTACACTAATGCTATTTAGAGTTTGCTTATTGACAAGCATTAGTGTTTTACGAATAAATGCGATATGGAAAGGTTTTATTTTATATTGTTAGGAAACATTTACCTGAAATTTAGCAAGTTTATTATTCCGCCGTATTGTGTACATATATCATTTATTGTATGTGCTTGTTGATTACACTAATGCTATTTAGAGTTTGCTTATTGACAAGCATTAGTGTTTTAGGAATAAATGCGATATGGAAAGGTTTTATTTTAAATTGTTAGGAAACATTTACCTGAAATTTAGCAAGTTTATTATTCCGCCGTATTGTGTACATATATCATTTATTGTATGTGCTTGTTGATTACACTAATGCTATTTAGAGTTTGTTTATTGACAAGCATTAGTGTTTTAGGAATAAATGCGATATGGAAAGGTTTTATTTTAAATTGTTAGGAAACATTTACCTGAAATTTAGCAAGTTTATTATTCCGCCGTATTGTGTACATATATCATTATATCCCATTGAGATAGCTCGTATGCTATCTGTCCTCGATCGAACGACTGGGTCTGCTTATGGTTGTAATTGCCTATTTACCTAATATGTAATAGATTCCTGATATATATATACAATATTCGTTTTCTTTCGGCAGATGTGAGTAGTGAGAATGTAAGATAACATGTTCCGACTAAAATGCAATATGCTCCATTGTTTGGTTTTTTTATAGATATTAACAGACGAACAATTATAAATTGCTCGTCTGTTAATAAAGGTCTTGACATTGTACTCTATGTAGACCTTGTATTTGTTCCAAGTAATTCGAATTCGACCTAAGTAATAGAGCATCATATTAAGAAATTGTCATGTATGAATTGACGTTAACAAAGTACAAACGTGCCTAAAAACATATCTACTAATATATATATATATATATATATATATATATATATATATATATATATATATATATATATATATATATATGGCATGACTATGGTGATTGTAACTCTAATAGAGAAGCAATATGAATATTTTGTAACTATCGGATTCTTTAATGAAATTTAGTAAACATTTGTAATTGACATTGCTTCAGATAGTAAAAAAGAGGAATCTGTATCCTTTTTATACGATCAGTGGATCCTAATACTATATACAATCCTTCCAACACGATCAATGGATTCTAATCCTATAAACAATCCTTCCTACACGATCAATGAATTCTAATCCTATATACAATCTTTCCTACATGATCGGTGGAGTATCTATTCTAATACTTTACATAATTTATCGACGCATTGGAAGAAAATGGTGATACCATAAATTTGACGCTATTTGTTTTTAGGAATTGACAAAATTCGGAGCTGAAATGTGTTATATTTATCGAAAACTGTCATCAGAAAAGCATCAGACGGTAACGTTTCCCAACAGGATGACGCATCTTTCAATTGACAAAATAAATATTCGTGAAGTGTTTGTACGAATTTTCAAACCGTGTTGAGAAAGTTTAGTTAAGTTTAGTAGCTGATTTGCACTCAGTGTTTTTACCATTTCTGTCGCGCTTAAATTCTCTTGAGAATTTTTAAAATTTTTCCCATAAGCTAATTTCTATTAACATGAATTACATGCTATATTATGTATATTTTATATTTTATGATTTATTATGTATATTTTACGCCTATTGCCAGATTATGTATATTTTACGCCTATTGCCAGATTATGTATATTTTACGCCTATTGCCAGATTATGTATATTTTACGCCTATTGCCAGATTATGTATATTTTACGCCTATTGCCAGATTATGTATATTTTACGCCTATTGCCAGATTATGTATATTTTATGCCTATTGCCAATCACATAAGCGAATCGACACTGAAAATCATTATGAAATCGTCATGTTTCAATATGAATCACAATATTCTTGCTGTTTAAATGCACCGTTCACAGTGAAAAAGTAATATAACATGCTTCCTAAGAGATATGTAATTTACAGCGAACCGTCACGAGGATCAATTGATAACCACGTAGGTAAGTAGACACGCATGTCTTGATTTACGGAACTTTCATCGACATTTTAATCGAATTCTGTTGTTCCTCGGTTAAGCGGTTGTTTATAGATTTACTTTTTCGCTTATTTTCAGCCTGTATGTGGCAGTTGTTGTTATAATTTTAATGTACTTCGTGGAGTGTCGATATGTAGTTACAGTCAAGGTAAATACGATTTTTCGTTTATCAAAATGTCAAGAGATGAGTAGAAAGACAAACAATCGGAGGCTGTTTTTAGTGAAAATCTGGTGAAAACTAAAATTTTTTAACAAATATATTCCTGAAAGTAACAAAAAAAATTTCTATTGTTTTAAAAATGAACGATATTGATAAACAAGGTTTTTTGAGCAACTATTTAATTTTGGGTTAAATTGGAAATTTTGTTGTAGAAAGTTGATATATATTTGAATTGATTGAATATTTGAAAAATTCATTTTTTTTCTTACGTTTTTCGCTATAATTTACTTCATAGTTTTTATGAAGATAATATTATCTTCGTCAGTTTAGCAGAAGAAATTCTTTAAAACTTTTTCCCACAAATATTTTAGATGAATACTGCAACCTGATAATGTAGCTGGTTTTATGACTAAAATCATTCCAATTATAATTAAGCACGAACATATATCTCGGTCTAGGTTTCATCCACTCATGAGCCGATTGGTAAAACAAACTTGTCAGCGTAAAATTTTCAGTATATAGGAATATTTCTAAAAAAACGTAAGCTACTGATCATCCCTTAAAATATCAAACAGCAATCTTAGCGAGCACTAGTTTGTTATAACTTTCGCCTCGAATTTTATTTTATGAAAGTAGTAGTTTGCGAGAAACAGAACGTCAAAGAAAATACCTCATTATGTATTTATCCGACGTAAAATATGAAATTGTCATTTATCGAGTATTAAATTTTGTACAATTTTTATTCAATACTTGTTTTAGTATCAATGCTAAAGGAGATACTAGAAAAATAATTTTTTTTTTTGTATCAATACTTTATGAGATGCGTACTTTCAAAACATGTTATTATTCATCCTACTTCAAAATAGTAGTGTAGTACATTTAATTTTCTATAATATTTCTTTCAAACTTTTTCGTAGGTTAAAAGATTTTGAGATTCCATCAAAAGTTCGATAGTATAAAATATACCGAAGTAAAGGTAATAAAAATAGTAAAAAAATTAGCTACTATTCGTGGTATAATAAATATGTTTTTCTAAATCTTGTAAAGCATTTAGCTCTCCATAATCCCTATTCTAAAAAATTTAAAAGAAATAATATCTTTTGAGATACAGCTTGTTACAGTTGAAAAGTATATACTTAAAATTACTGTTGTAACCTATGTCTTGAATTATCGGTTTTACGTGTAAAAGTTTAAAATAACCATTAAATGATGGACTATAGAAAATAAAGGGTGTACAAACGTGGACACTGAAGACGACAAAACTGAAAAAAATCTGAGCTGAAATGACAAAAATATTCCAGTTTTATAATTGAAGAAGAATACTTTTTTATTTTATGAACGATATTGCGTTGCGCTTGTGTAGTACGTGAAAATATATTTGGGGAAACATGATTTCACTCATGCATGTATTACTCATAAACCAAATTTGAAAATACCCTTAACTTATGGAAAATAAACCAAAAATACCTCTAATTAATACTTATATAGACGATAATGATATACCAAAGGATAGGCTTATTAATAATTATGTACGTTTCGGACCATATAATGGTATTAACGTGTGTCCGAATGCAGTCCATTGGACGAGGGCATAAATCAGTCAAGGCGACAAGTGCGCTGCGACTGTCCGCGCCGGTCTGCAAGTCGAATTAATTATCGCCATTCCGACGTCCTTAATGGGTTAATTATCATTCCGTGTGGCTGGTGTTAGTGTAGGTGCTGTAGGCGAGTGCATGTTGCGGTAGAGCAGCGTGATGACGTTAGGAGCCGCTCTCAAAGCATCGTTAACCTTTAACGTCATTTTCTTCTTCGCATCATATACTTTGCGCCCATTATATACTCTTTTAAGAATGCCGATTATATATAAATGTTAGAAACATATCTCATCCACTTACTTTTTCTTATTCAGCAATTACTCTATGATTATTATAGAAATAAATGTGTATTGAATAACAGAAAATAGTATGAGAAGAAATTAATAATGGCAGAAGCTTCGTTGTTTATTGTTGTAGACACAATTATTTATAATTGATTCCACAAAAAGAAGTCAATGGGAGCCAAATCTGGACTTCTGGAAGGTCATACAATTTCTCTTTGAAATTAGGTTATTCGAAAATTCTTTTTTCACCAATGGAGTCGTATAAGATGTAGCACGTAGCTTCATCTTGTTGCATCCAGATATGCGATTATAATCTTCAAAATATTACTGTAACTGAGGCGACTTAAGGTGACAGGAGTCACATTTTCACATAACAGAGTTTATAGTAACAGCACAACAATGAGAATCGTGAAAGAAACAGTGGCCAGTAATGTCTTGACCCAAAATTATGACATTTATTATATTTATCAAAAAATAATTTTTAAAGAGAAATTTTTGGTTTTTAGAAAAAATTTTTGGTGGTCCGAATCCGTTTCCGTATGTTAAGTTTTTTATAATATTTTGTTTATATTTTTTTACTTAATTAACTGATAGCGACGTCTGTTTCTTTTAAAGTCAATCGTCGTAAATAAAACTTTATAGTTCCCCACCAGACGGTGGTATTTATTTTATTTTTAAAAACTGTTTTTTTCCTATATATATATATATATACACGTTTATACATACATATTAAAAACTATACTATTAACGCTATCTATCAGATTTTCGGGCACTCTATACAGTGTACCCCAGGAAGAGAAAATTTAGAAATCTGGAAATGTATAACGTAGTACAACTTAATCCAAACTAAGAGCAGGTAAAGTTGTCGTAGATAAATGTTATAGTAAATAATAAAACAAATATTAACATACACGCAGGTTAAGTTATATAGATAATACTAATTTTTGAAGTAGAACCACATATTTCAATATATATGTGGTATATAATGAAATATGTACGAAAATATGTCCCTTTTGAATACTTGTACTTATGTATGAAAATATGTTTGTATAATATGTATGAAAATATGTCCCTTTTCGAATACTTGTACTTATGTATGAAAATATGTTTATATAATATGTACGAAAATATGTCCCTTTTGAATACTTGTACTTATGTATGAAAATATGTTTATATAATATGTATGAAAATATGTCCCTTTTCGAATACTTGTACTTATGTATGAAAATATGTCCCTTTTTGAATACTTGTACTTATGTATGAAAATATGTTTATATAATATGTATGAAAATATGTCCCTTTTCGAATACTTGTACTTATGTATGAAAATATGTAAGAAAATATGTCCCTTTTTGAATACTTGTACTTGTGTATGAAAATATGTCCCTTTTTGAATACTTGTACTTGTATCTCTTAAACTAACAGTTATAGAGCTTTAAAAAACCTTTGGTAAAACTAAAAGAACACACACTGCATTTTTTATTGTTTATTAAATAAACAATTGTTGGACAAAAGTTAAAAATTAAAAAAAGTAAAAACAGCAGAAAACAGAGAGAAGAGTAGAGAAGACCCGTACAAAATGGAGGCCGAGAACAGTCGCCGAGCACTATACAATCCGGCAAAATTCGAGACGGACTCGCGCACGAAGGATTCCCTAGCGTCAAACAATAATAAACTTATAAGTTTTCTCAATTATACTGTGTCGGTACCGAAGTTTTTGCTGCGGTCGGTAACGAAAATATACCATATATCAAAAATTACACAACACATCTTATACAAACGAATTTTCATTGAATGTTTATTTTAGATTCTGAACTATTGACTTAAATAAAAAAAAATGTTTGGAACCTCTATATCATTTTTAATACCTACTTAACGATATCCCAGATGCTTATATGCACTGGATTTTTTTTCATCTCTCAGTTATGCATATGGTGTGCCACCCCTAATACTATTTTTTAATAGTTCCATTTCATTGTATAATGGTTCGTAGAAGATCCTTCCATCTAAATTTCATATATATGACGCCAATAGTCTCCCAGTAAAATGGCTGTGACTTACGGGCAGACGGACGGACAGAACGAAATTATAACAGTTTCATTTTTGCCATTCGACTACGGAACCCTAAAAAAGAATTTTTTATAAACAATTGTTTATTAAATTAAACTATTTGACAATAAATAAACTTTTATTAAGATACCAATCGAAGGAAAAAAATTACCAAAAGTCGATCAAGGATAACAATATTTAGCTTGTCCGTGTACGTACATACGTACACTCGTACATACGTACAGATCCACGGACTAAAGCGCATGCCATTTTACAAAGGTTAATTTGGACGATAATAAGTATTCTTAAAAGTTTTAAAAATGGTGTAATTATTTAGAGAAAGATCTCCTTTTTCCAAAGTTTATATTGAAAGGCGAATACTTCTATAATTATCTGACTTTACAATGAAAATTGTGAAAATCTCTACTTCCTTATTCTTAAATATATTAACGTCATAAAGTTAGTTATAAATGATTTTGTATATTATACATAAAAAAGACAAACAGAGTGGTAAACGAAATCACCCGTCATCTATTCGATATGTTTCGCAATATGTACTATTACAAAAAGAAGAAAGATTTCTAGGAAATAGTAGCAATAACGGTCTAGTTCTACGTCAAAGCTACGGCGTAGACTCTACTCTATCCTCTACTCTATCTTTTCTAAGCAAAGAAAGTATGAGTAAAGATTTCTTTCCATTTTTATTTTATTTTACTACTTTTATAAATGTAATAAAATAAACCAGAAATGCAATAAAGTCTTTTCTAAACACGATATAACCTAATAAAGCACGTTTCCACGCGACGCGTTCCGTATGAGATTGCGTTCTCGGAGCAGTAATGGGGGTATTCAATTTCCGCTTCCATACTTAGAGCTTTCGTCCCGCGCGACGTGAGAACTCTATCTGTCGACAGAGCTTTTGAGTTGAAGTTTTCAATTCGCGCGCAGCGGGACGCAGCTTAAGTCGTTGAGTGCATTCGTGTGGGCTTTACTGTATTGACGTTCTATAAGGGAATTCTGTCGTCTTATTGAAGGATGCGTTTGTATTTTGATATATACTTTTTTCACGCGTATATAGGAAATGAAAGTTTAAATTTAGTAACAGACGATAAAAATTAAACACGAACTAGAGTCACTTCAGATATTTATATGAAGGCATAATAATTATGCATGCATTAATACTGATAATTATTTTGAAAGTTAATTCTAGTTAAAGAACATAGACTACAAATAAAGAGTGAAAGTGTAGTTGTACTTACCTCACCTACTAAATAGTGACGTCCATATATTGTAAAGCGTAGAAGATAATTCCAGATAATAAAACATAATAAAATTCACAAATAACAGAAACCGAGGACAACGTCGGTCAAGACAGAGACACGCAGTAATGAATGGCTGCAGTGCCGCTTATCGCTACGCTTCGGTTCGAGCGGAGTTAAATTTTTTTCGCCTTCAGAACAATGATATATAGAAAAGACTCATATCTAATTCGCATGGTAGCCAGGTTTAACCTATTTCTATTAAAACGATATAATTACGAAATATATGGAAAACAATTTTACGTCATAGAATTTGAAAGGAAGACTGTTAATATCATAAAAACTTTGTACTGCAAACTGTAAGGTTTACAAAAAATATGCTCCATTTCCATCAAGTTACTAGACTATAATGAATCAGATATTCAAGAAAAAATGGCAGGTACAATCAAGCGAAGATCTACTAAATTTTCCACGATCATGATTGTTAAAATATTCATCATGCATAAGAGACTATACTATTTTGTAGGAGTTGAAAAAAAAGACATAAAGTAACATTCATACTCCAGAAGATGTTAAATAAATAACCCCACTAACGTTTGTAACAAAAACGCATGTTTCCGATGAAGGCGAGGGAAGCAGGGACTAAGGATCGTGCGATTGGGCGAATATATTAAATCAGCCGAGCGGCTAACGCGGCGACATTTGTCTCGTGGGAGGTTGCTGCCGTTGACGCAGGCAGTTGCGCGAGAAATTACCTTAAACAAAACACATCTGCAATAGTGAAACTGACAGAAATGCTGCCGAGTAATGCGCTTTCTGACAAATGGGTTCGCTCGCTTACGTGGTGTATATGTACGTACAGTAATGCAGGTACGGGATTTGTTGTTGTGATAGATGTTGCGAGAGAATTGGTAAGAGCAAACATTTTTAACAATGACGTAAAATGAAAGTGACTGTTAAATTGTGAAGGGTAGTGCACCCTAGCATTAAATTAACTATGCTCGTTTATAAACTGACATGATGATTTTCTAAGATAGTCAGTTCTTTTAAATTCTATTTTAATTTTAATTTTTTTTTTAATAATAATTGAATTTAAGTAAATATTATTTATTATAAAATAAAACGTAGAATTCTCATTAAGGACAAAAAAGAAGACCGGCAAAAGCCCATGTGATATTGGTTCCTGATGTTACAAAAATAAAAATGACCCCTAAATTTTTTGAAGTCGTCAATTAGATTGATGACAAATCTTGGACTTCTTATTGAAAGTTAAATTATTCTTCGTAATTATTTGTAAATATGTCACGAGACTACAAGGAAGACTACAGATACGTTGGTATGACGATATCAGGATACAGCTGGAATGTAGTTGGTAGAAACTACCAAAGATCGAGATAGATTTCATAAATTGAGGAAAGTCTACACCTTAGCGGTAGAAAGTGGCTAAAAAAAGAAGAACTCTTTGAGCTATCGCTACTTTAATCACTTTCAATTAGCAAAAAAAGAAGAACTCTTTGAGCCATAGAGATTTTAATAACTTTCAATCTAGCAGTTTCAGATTTAGGTGCTGACGAAGCATTATATTTTCACTTTAGCTCTTTCACAGATAGGTGCGGACGAAGCATTCGATTTTCACTTTAGCAGTTTTAGAAATAGATGGGGATGAAGCATTAGATTTTCACTTTGGCTTTTCAAGAACTAAGTGCGGATTGAGCATTCGACTTTGAAAATCTTTAGCAACAACATTTTAGTTGGAGTTCCATTTAGTGGGAGTTCCATTGTTCATATTCGGAACTTATTATCTGATCCTGACCTGGTAAGTAGTGTAGTTACTTTGTAAAATACTACCCGTAGCAAATATCTTGAATCATAGTTGAATTACTGTCATTCGTTAAAGACTTTCATTGTTAATTTCTGGACTTTATAATAAGATCATCATCGTATTTATATAGGACCACCTCTAAAGCACTCCCTTTAAAAAAAGAGAATAAGCGGAATCGGTCCACTTAGTTCAGAATTAACCCTGAATATACATAAAAAAAATATTCCGACGAATTGAGAATCTTCTCTTTTGTGAAGTCGGTTAATAATACACTTTTGTTTATAATTTCGTCCCTTTTAACATGAAGTTAAATTTTAAGTTGAAAAAATCTAAATTGAAATTTCAATTTACATAAGGGTTAAAAGTGCGAAAATTAATAATATATATATATATATATATATACTCAGCTTTATCGAATGGTATATTTATGTCGAATCGAATGCTATAAGAAACCTTCTTTTGACGTGAGAACGTCTTTAAAAACAATACTGAGTGCAGGGAGACAATCGCTCCCATATGAATGACAGCTCCTGTTGAAGTAATTTTTAACTTCAATAACTAGGCTAAAACAGACATAGCGTCGCCATCAGAAGTTGCGAATTGCGCAAGCACAAAGTGGACATATGATTTTCGATAGACAGGTTTGACATTTGCAAGTGATATTGAAATAAGCTATATATGTCCTTCTTTTCATACCAATATCCTATGTTCAATAGATGTAAGTTGTAAATGAATTAAACAATTTAAAATAAAAGTTTTATTTAATTTCAATATATAGGCAATACCCGACACTGCAATTTCTTTTTCGGTTCCATAGACAAACTAGGGACTCTTATAGTTTCGCCATATCCGCTTGTATGTCACAGACATATGCTGTAAAACTTGGCGTGATTATGCATATTTATACAAACTGAAATATTTATAACGCATACAAAGTTACGAAATAAAATCCTTCAAAATATTTTTTCGCAAAGCTCGTTGTGTAGCTTATAGTTGAAAAGGTCTTTTAAAAATATTGAGGGTATGTCATGAACAGTTTTTCGCTACAGGGTTTACGAAATATTAAGTTTTAAAATGGTTTTCGTTAGAATTATTTGTGGCCACCCTTATTAGCTAAACCGCTATTTTTAAATGACTGAAAATATATATAATAGTAGTATATACAACGACATAAAAAGGAAAATTAACACAGCTAATTAGGCTCCACAAGTTAACGAGTAATAGTCGACTAACTTACGACATGTAGTTGGGTCTGTAAAAATACTTACAAAAATTCCAGACTTAAATCAAAATAAAAATTATTATGTCTTATTAAAAAATAAAATAAAAATTATTATGTCTGTGAAGATATATTAGGTAATTTATTATACATTTTAGACCTCACCCATGTAAATTTATTGTGTCTATGAAAGATATATTAAACAAAATATTTCTATATTTCAGACGTAACCCAGAGTTGAAAAAAGTTGCTGTTATGCTTGCTTATTTACCACCCTGTATGAATCGATCATCTCGACACTTGACGACCCAAAGCCCAACAACTTCTCACGGTCGATAATCCAGCTCGCCAATCAGCTCTTCCTAGCCAGCTTCCCGCGGCCGATTTATCGCGCCACATAAATCTCAACTTTATTATTGAAGCAATTTCTGGCGCACCAGATCGCGCGACGGCTACAACTCGATAATTCACGGAGTAACGAGCTGTGTTCATATTGCAATTACGGAGTGTGCCGCTCCTTCCCGCGACGATAAGTTCTGAACTACATAGTTCGGTTTTGTTACAGCGCACTGTGATAAAGTGTAGGCGGCTGCGGTGGTGGGGTATGGTAGGAGGGTGAAGGATAGATATCTACTTGCTTTATTAAATACGTGCTGGTGTGAACGACATCTAGGAATCCTTACTAATATACAAATGGGAAATTCTTGTCGTGATTTGTTTATTATTCAATCATGAGAAAATTGATTAATCTCTATCGATGACATCAGCACCGCCCAGAGTTCGTGACGTCAGCACCTCCCAGCGTCCATAACTTTAAAAGGCGTGTTAAGTTGATCAATATGAGTGAAATTAATGTTTTTGGTTAATGTTCATGCAAAATTAAATACATCGATTATAACTGATATTATAAATTTTTCTTTATTGTTTGTTCCTAACTACATATAACGTTGTTGCTGTGGTGTATTGCATTGATCATAGGCGTATATGGCTTTCGACGGTGCGGCGCTTCGTACGATTCTGGTTTCGATTCCCGGCCGCTCGTCGAGCGGAACTGGTCTGATATTCTGGTTGGCTGTAAGGAATTACTTTCGAAAGAAATTAGTCGGCCGTAGATATCAATTGTGCACATTAAAGTCTGTAAAAATAAGAATTATTTTTGTTACTTTTATCAAAGTTTTAGTAATTTAAGATGTAGATGAGTTTACTTGTCTAGTTATTTTGTTGTAAAGTGGAAAAAATAACTAAAGAAATGTTTTAGTAATAACAAGATGATAGTTGTCTAAATCCAGAATATATCATGCATTTTTGTTTTCAATTTAATAAAGCCAGTGCAATAATTAAATATTCTATTGCGAAGGGGTTGTTTAAACTGATTCGATGAGTAAGTACACAACTAGACGAGGTTACGGTACTTTATTTTTGCAGCAACTATCCATTTTGTATCCTAATCTTAATGTATTTTTACAATTTACTGGACAACAACTATCGTGTCCTATTTCCAAAATTTGCTTTTGATGTATAAAAAGAAAAGATGACAATATAGGTAAATAAATGACAATATTTGATAAGAGCCTTTCAATCTTTACATTTCTGCCACATGGAGCGCTGCGGTCGGTTTCGTTACCCCTAATTAATGATTGAATCAAACGGCTCAATGGCTCGTGTTTGATAATCGTAGTCAATTAAAAATGTGATTCTATTAAATTGATTTTATTGTATGTACATAGTTTTTTTCTGTCTAACCTAGTGGGTTAAGAAAAAATCCCTATTCCCCAGCTGCCCATTTACACCCTGGAAGGCCCGGGAAAACCGAGTGAAAATGTTTCTTATCAAACATCCTTTGTCTGCCCATCGACCGTCTCAATTCACCTCCACCCTCGGCAATAAACCGACACAATTCGCGATAGATTTCTGTACCGGACCTCAGGAGCTGACTTAGACCCGACCTGCGATTTGATTTACTCGTAACTACTCAGAATGCGCCTCACGCGTTACTTAGATTGTCGGATTTACACGGGTAGACAAGCTGAATCTGATCCTTCGCGGACCTCATACAACATTGTGATTTTGATTCAGATTTTAATAGCTGGCGGGGTGTTATATTAAGGAATGCGGTCATTTAAATTTGCTCTTTTGAAAGTGATCCTAAAATTATTATTCTTAAATTGATATATAATTGAATATAATTTGCGTTAATTTTGTAGAAATTTACAACTAAATGAAACTACGTAATGAAGCATTGTATCTACTTTATTTAAATTTTTAACCACGACCTATGTTTTGTTGTATGACAACATCTTCAGGTGATAGATAGATCTCTTTAAATTGCCAACCTGAAGATATTGTAATACAACGAAACCTAGGTCGTGGTAAAGAACTTAAGGAAAGTAGAAATATTATTACATCACGTAGTTTCATTTAATTGTGAATAAAGAATTTCTACTAAATTAACGCCAAATTTATTCAATAGTAAACGTATTTATGTTTAAGAAAATCAAATTAAAATTTTGCTTGGTTCCTAGCTACATAATTAAAGGAATTGACGCTCTAAATTCATTTCCAATTAATTTAAAACATATTATATATTACGAAATGTCTATTAATAATTAGATCTACAGTCCATGAAACACCCGGCGCCATCAGGTCATCGCTAACGTCGCGTCGTCCACTCTCGATCGTCCTTGTCTTTTTTTTATCTCCAGACCGGCCCTATAGGACTTGTCGGGCAGTTTTGTCTTCTGTATATATCCTTAGCCTATCAGCGATAAAATGAAAACTATATTCGGCGCTAAACAAATTATTTTACTTGGTGCTCTCCTATATTTCATGCTCTGTTGTGAAATTAATTAAACCCTTTTTGGGTAAGAATTTGTTATACGATTTTTTAACATTATACAATTTAGTAAACATTAATATGTTCTGCCTATTGTGATAATTTTATTTTGGATTGATTATAAGGTATAAAAGAAGTATATCAATATTTATAACTCTAATAAGGTATTTTAAATAAATATAAAAAAAATTACGTTTAATTTTATTTCTCTCATAGATAATAATAACGTTAGTCATAGATTTTTGATCACCCAGTTAGACTATTGCAACCTCTCCTTAAAAATGTTAAACGTTTTGCTGATTTATGACACACGTTACGCCATCTATTGAACCGTTGCAGTAATACATTTTTATTATTGAGCAAAAAATACCGAGTAACATCCTATAAGAATTATGCTATTTCTGGGGTTAAAAAGTAGTCTATAGTATTCATTCGAATCATAAATTATATTTGTACCCAGGTTCATGTCAACTTGTTCAGTCGTTTGATTGATAAACGCACATTTAAATTTTAGCATTTATAATAGCAATGGGATGAATTGTACATGACCCGTGGAACTACGAACCCGGTGGCAATAAAAGTGATACTTTTATCACTTCTCTATACGAAATACAAATCATTTGAAATTCGAATAATTCTTGTATCAGCTTTTCTCTTATTCACGCATGTACAAATAGAACAATAAAGAGCGAAACAGATGATTATTTTTTCATTCTCCATTAACTTCACCTCAATTCTGAAATGCTTTCATGATACTTGCCTAAATTTATATTGATGGCGTATTCAGTTAACCAGCCGTGCGTTGGCGAGATAGTCGTACTATTATACATTGTCTATTTACCTAACCCTATATTGATGTAACACCGTGATATTACTAATCAATCACTAAGATGTTATATGATATTTGTATAAGCTAAAGTAAAGTAAGCCAGGTCTCGTGGATCAGGTCAGATGGAACGTTGGACTATGTAAGGTCACCTAATTGTGTATGCCGTAGGCGTGAAGCCAATCCGCCGAATCATTTTTCATTTGCTGTAAGGAACGCTGGGTCCGAAGGAGCGCTCGACACCTGGCGTACTTTACAACCTTTAGACGCGCAGACCATATGAATTCAGTCGTGTGCAGAGCCATGTTAGATGGTCAGAGGTACGGCGGTGTTATGAACGATACAATCTTGTTGTAAAATATTACAGAGAGTGAGTTTTCATGGACGTGAGTTAGTTCAAAAGGGCCAATCAAATCGAATAAATTATTTGAACGTATATTTGTTATTATACATGTATCTATACATATATTAGGGTAGAGAGTAAAATAGAAGAAAACATGTTTTTGGTCTAATTTTATATTTAGAGATAACCCTGATGATGTGATATAGTTTAAATATATATCTCACCAGCTTTTGCTCGCGTGGATGTCCGAATAAAATGGTGGTGTTTGATTATAAGTCAATGGCACATCGCAACAACCTTGACACATACATATCATATGTATGTGTATATGTATGTGTATATATATATATATACATATATATATATATAAATATATTGAACGAATTACCTACTTTAATCCAACAGAAATAACGTTATTTGTCGGGTTAAAAGGACCATTATGTTAGTATGAATCATGAAGTATATCGGGTGAAGTTTTATGAAAGGTCTACAATTTTTTTTAAATTTTTAAACCGCATTTGCAAAATATAATACTTTGAAATGACGGACGACGAGTCCATCAACCTCCAATGTTTCAATGGTTTTCAATGGGTTTGAAAAATTTGAAAAAATATGGTTGACTAGCATATGATTAGAACATTAATTTAAAATTATTTCTTAATAGACAGATATACATTACTATGGAATAATTTTTTACGTTTTCTAATACACAACTGACCAATTTTTTCCGTTTATTAATGTGATTGTTTAAACTCAACTTTTGAAATTAAAAAAAAATCTAGGACAACTGTATTAAAAAACATGAAACAATGAGAAGTGAATGTTTAAAAAAAATGATGAAGACTTTAAAAGACTGGTGAAAATATACCTCTTTACAGTCAGTAAGTTTCTAAGCAGCAAGCAAGCGTTTTCCACATGAATATACCAACCCTATCAAGAACTTTGAGTTTTATTAGAGACGTACAAGAGTGTCAGAGACGTTTTTGACTTTAACAGACCAGTTTATGAGTTATTATATAGCTCAAACTGTTATAAAGACTGTATAAAGGGTTAAACAAAAGCTTAAGGATTTTAAACAGGATATAAAAGCAATATTATATACTTATAAGTATTTTCTTAAGCTTCAAGCTGTTTTTTATCGTTAAAGCTGTATAAACACTGTATTTAGCATATGATTACTAAGTTATTAAATCTTAAAGCGTTATTACAGTATCACTCAATACTTTTTTCTGTACAGTGTTATATGCGAACTCTGTTATTCTTAAGGAGTAATTGTACACCCTTATAAAGTCATTGGTCTTATGACTTACGTCTAGGAGGGTGTTACTTATAATTATTACGACATAAACAAGTGGCAGCTATATACAGCTTTAGTTTGTACTGATGCGCTTAATTTGTCGTAGCTGCTATAATATCTCTAGATTTCAGTATTTTTTACTACCTTTATTTTCAGTATTTTATACCACTATATTATATATTTTCAGTATTTTTCATTTCATTTCATCATTTTTATTTTACAGGTTTAACAAGATATGCAAAAAGAACCGTTGAATGATAAAATAAGCTGAATACAAGTCAATGGCTGAAAGAATATGTAACTTAATTTTTACAGCTATTTCGATTATATAATATTTGAAAGGTATCAAATATTATTTAGGTTGTTTAATAAGGTGTTGCCATTTTCGAATATACAAAAACAAATTTATAACATAATTAATACGGTTTTCACTAACACTGAAAATTTCACGATCAGTGAAAACCGTATCATTGTTTTTAGATTAAATCGTGTCGCTGGTGCCCTTCGCATATAATATTTAAATATCAGTTTTAATTGAAACCTCAAAAGCATATTAGTACAATTTAATTTGGCAGCAAATTAATCACAGTAAATTATTTTCCGCTCACAATTCGCAAATTATAACGGCTTTTTCAAGTTCGAATACACTCTTTATATATAACAAATCTCTCTTAAAAATATGGCGCCATAATTAATTTTCTCTTTGAATAAATATATTTTTGTTTAATTCTCTATATATTCTCTTAACAAACTTAAATTAAACTTTTATAATTACTATATACTTATTAAAAAACATTTGTATGGTTAAAATTTCCTTGTACATTTAATAATAGCACTAAAACGGCTTTTCAACTACTTTTGCATTACTTGTACAGCCACTAACAACTTCAATAACGCTAAAAGCTGTTTAATCTTGAGTCCAATTTCTGTTTATGAGATCTGTATAAGCGCTTTTACAGCTATTCCACAGACTGAACAAACGTTTCTACAATGAACAAGAACTTAAATGCTGCTTATGCTGGACAAAATTCAATAGTTTCTAACATTTTGAAACAGATTTTCGTGTGAATGGAAACAATACGACGAGAGATGCCATTTTATTTTTATTTAAGCCTTTTATTTCCTTAATACTATTTTATGTTATATATTATGCTTTAATATAGTTATATATTAAGGGCCTCTCAACGAGTGTAGGCCTCAAATTTGTAACATATGACTGGACGAAATTCAATAGTTTTTAAGGCTAACATTTTGAAATAGACTTGCGAGTGAATGAAAACAATACGACGAGAGATGCCATTTTATTTTTATTTAAGCCTTTTATTTTCTTAATACTTAATACTATTTTATGTTATATATTATGCTTTAATATAGTTATACATTAAGGGCCTCTCAACGAGTGTAGGCCTCAAATTTGCAACATATGACTGGACGAAATTCAATAGTTTTCAAGCCTAACATTTTTAAATAGACTTGCGTGTGAAACAATAGACGAGGGATGATATTTTATTTTTAGTTAAGCCTTTTATTTCCTTAAAACTATTTTATGTTGTACATTCTTTCAGATAGTTATTTATTAAGGACCTCTCGACTAGTGTAGGCCTCAAATCTGCAACACATGACTGGACAAAATTCAATAGTTTCTAAATCCTACATTTTGAAATAGACTTGCGAGTGAATGAAAACAATACGACGAGGGATGCCATTTTATTTTTGTTTAAGCCTTTTATTTCCTTAATACTTAATACTACTTTATGTTGTATATTATGCTTTAATATAGTTATATATTAAGGGCCTCTCAACGAGTGTAGGCCTCAAATTTGCAACATATGACTGGGCGAAATTCAATAATTTTCAAGTCTAACATTTTGAAATAGACTTGCGTGTGAAACAATAGACGAGGGATGCTATTTTATTTTTAGTTAAGCCTTTTATTTCCTTAATACTATTTTATGTTGTACATTCTTTAAGATAGTTATACGAGTATATTAAGGACTTCTCGACGAGTGTAGGCCACCTCCATCTCTCTCCATCTTTTCTTGTCTTGGGCTGTTCTTATCCAGTCCTTATTTGTAAACCTTATGTGTTCATCCTCCCATCTTTCCAGAAAGATGACATAATATTACATTTTTTTTTATAAAGTATTGAAGTAACTTTAGCGATTTATATTAACATTCATTTTGCATATTTTCGCAATTGATAATATATGAAGCGAACAATTTATGTATTCCCAGCTCGGACCCAGTACCGGCACGTGTTTGTTCGAATGATGGATCGAGCGCGCTCACGTATGGAGGTCACGCGCCGTCTCTAGAGTTCGTGTATTATAGGGTCCACACGGCGAGTCGACCGGAAAATTTATAGGTCAGGAAAAAGTAAAAAAGACCGAAAAAAATGTTTGCCTCAAGTTTGAAGACTAGTTTAACGTTCACACTGATTCCTGGAAGTGTGCGCAGGTTTTGAATATCGTTTCCTTTAAATGTAATCTTCTATTTGTGAAGGGCAAATTTGATATTCAGCGATGAGATAAAACGTTGATTCTGTAATATCGGAGATCCGAGAAGAGCGGTGTACCGCCGGGAGATGAATTTCTGAAACGGGTATAAAAATTCGATAGCAGTAAATAGAAAAAGTAAAAAGGGGACGTGAGTACTTGAAGGTTAAATTTTTCACGAACGCGTAAATATTGAATTTGAAGTAAGCCAATATGCTGAATTTATTCGCTAAATCAGTTTAACGTATTTTTTCTATTTTAATTTTCTACGGAATTTTCTCTCCTCGTTTTCCGTGTATATCATATTTAATTCGTTAATTTTTGGGACTACATGGATTATCGATTTCAATTGTTTTTTTCCTACATTCAACCTATTATTTAATTTATCTATTTAGAGTCCCATGTCTTAAATCAAAAATGCAATTGAAAACCTGGACAGAGTTTAAAAAACTTTTAGTGTGCTTAACACCACACGGTAGAAGTGAATTTTTTGGCAAACAATCGTATTGTGCCAAAAATTCAAGGAATAATATATTAAACAACAGAATTTTTTTCCATATTCTATTCCCCATGTATTCTATGTCCCATTAATGAGTTAAACGGAGTCCACGATTCTTTGCAATATCGATCGATTTTGTTTATTGAGTTTTGTTTCACTCCAAGCCTAGATGTTCTTCGTTTCCGCCGACACCGTCCATCGCCATGCTTCGGTCATGTTTCTCCTCTTTTTGAAGGTTTTAATCTAAAACCAGTTTAGAAATATGGACAGTTTTTATGAGCAACCCAGTTTCTCTTGCGGCATTTTTTATGCTCGTTTGAAACTTAATGTGTCGTTCTAACAAGTTTTTGTAAGACATCTTCTTGGATTCAGATCCAAATTGTTCGGAGAATGAATCTAAGGCGCTTATTGACGAAGGCTTGGAAACCGAGTAAATGTATGTAAACTAAATTAACAGTTTTTAAACTGCACCCAGATTATGATGTTTATAAGGAAATATATTTAAGATAGGATTTTATATGAACTATTAGTAGTCCATAACTATGGATAATAAAATAAGGCATATATAATTTAAAAAAAAACTATATAATTAAACCAAAAATTATTGGAGTAGTTCAAAAATAGAAATTTATTATGTCTCTTTAAGTATTCTTATGTTGCTATTAGGTTCACAACTAATAACACCGACGTCTCGTGTCATTAGTGTTAGCTTTTGTAGTAGCCAAAAAGAATATCCGCTTTTTTACCAAAGCATAAAGTAGTTGTCTGCTTCAGTATAAGAAGGTGAGAGTAGTTCTGCTCCTGATAGCATGAATATATCCTGGAATCTATTTATTTATTTATCACCTTTTATGCATAGTATATATGGCGGACTATTTGCTACAAGAGCAATCTCTTCCGGTCATCCATAACAATTGGTGTTGAAATTTAGTCGGTAGACTGTAAGAGATTTTACTACGAAAATTCTTTGTATTTATTATATATTAGGCAAAAAAAATTTAAAAAAATACAAAAGTATAAGTAATACAAACTATTAATATGATTCGGGATGGGAAAGACAGATAAGGACAAGGGCAAAAAGGAAAAGGTTTCAGGAGAGGCAGAACTTTTTCACTCGTTCTTTGAAAATATTTGGGGACGTGATTTTCCTGATGTCAGGATCCAGGTGATTCAAATTTTTGCTGCTTGGACAGTGAAGGATTTTTCGTAAGTGGTAGAGGTATATTTAGGAATAAGTAAATTTCAGATGGATAAAAGGGTGAGTGAAATTTCAGATCGTAGCCCGAGGCCGTGAGCAGATAAATTTTCAAATTTTCCAGTAAGTTAATTTGGGCTCTGAGAATTTTTTAATATATTAAAAAGAATTGTAAGTTTGTGAAATTGGCGGTAATCACGGTCTTCAGCCATTTGAAAAGTGACCTGAATCTAGTACAATAAGTTTTTTTAATTTCTTTAAATTGAATATCTCCTACGTTAAATTTACTCCTGACGAGGATAATAGCAGAGAACAACATTTTGCCAACATGTCATAAGAACGTGTCCTAAGAATCACCTTCATCCGTTTGTTTTACATACTAAACAAAAGTTACGAAGCAAGGACACTCTTAAGTTCTCTTCGTCGTGAAATTTCCACATTTTGTTTGTTCTTTACTCGCTAAAACTCAGTTTCTAACTGAATAGAATGTCGAATGTCTCGCTACTTATATACCCTGCTAGAGATATTTTAGAAGTTTCTATAACATTCCAGAAGTCGCTGGAAAAAGTGAGGAATTATTTTTTACCAACCTAGTACATTCTAAAATAGTTTGTAGATGTTTTAAAGACTTTTGAAACGTAATTATACTAGGACAGTTACGTACGTTATTTAGATATGCAATTTGTCCTTTTTTATCTAACTATAAGAAGATTAAATGGGTTTTAAACTTCACTGGCTATATATGTACATATATATGGATGTGAGTAAGTTTGTTCACTCATACAGACTAAACTACTAAAGTGATTTAAAGAAATGAGGTGTCATTAGATTTGTCTTGATTCAGAGTATGGCCTAAAGTTTATAACCTTACATGAAATTTAGTACTATATACATGTGTATGTATGTATGTGAGTAAGTTTGTCCCCACGTACGAATTAAACCACTAAAGTAATTTCAATAAATGAGGCGTCCTTAGATTTATCTTGATCCAAAGAATGTCGTAGGGTATATAACGTTATACATTTCACAGGCTATGTATGTATATGAGTAAGTTTGATCCCTTTTATAGACTAAACTACTAAAGTCATTTTAATGAATGAAGTGTCCTTAGATTCATCTTGATCCAAAGAGTGTCGTAGGGTATACAACGTTATACATTTCACAGGCTATGTATGTATATGAGTAAGTTTGATCCCTTTTATAGACTAAACTACTAAAGTCATTTTAATGAATGAAGTGTCCTTAGATTCATCTTGATCCAAAGAGGGTCGTAGGGTATACAACGTTATACATTTCACAGGCTATGTATGTATATGAGTAAGTTTGATCCCTTTTACAGACTAAACTACTAAAGTCATTTCAATGAATGAAGTGTCCTTAGATTTGTCTTGATTCAAAGAGTGTCCTAGGGTGTATAACGTTATGAATTTCACAGGGTATGTATGTACGTATGTATATGAGAAAGTTTGCTTCCTTGTATAGACTAAACTACTAAAGCGATTTTAGAAAATTAGTGTCCTTAGATTGACCCAGAGAGTGTTCTCTTATGAATTTCATAGGCTATATATATATATATATATATATATATATATATATATATATATATATATATATGTGTGAGTTAGTTTATTCTCTTGTACAGTATAAAGTACTAACGTGATTTCACGTTAGTGCTTTATACTGTACATTAACAATTGAGATGCCCTTAGACTCGTCTTGATCTAGAGAGTGTTCTAAGGTATAATTATAACGTTACATAAAATTCAGTTTCATACTTTTCAATTAGTTTCTTCTAAAGTCCGATTTTAGTTTTTTAATTTTTGTTAATATAATCGTTAACTGTACTTTTTGTAAGTACTCGGTATACAAAAATACCTGGGGGATAAGTATACGGGAACAATAGATGGGATTACGTACGTGAAAAGGGTAGGCGGGCAGTATGTATTTATTCATAATTACACGGAGGGGCGGTAATGGGAAAACGTCAAGATTAAACCTGCCCCGATCTGGGCAGCGTTAAAGTTTGATAAATAGAGTGGCGGCGCCGTATGAAATTAAGTCGGCGCTCTTTCCGATGTAATCTGGTTTGGATGGCTCACGCACTCGAGTCGGAGTACCTTTGCAGTTGAACCGGGAAGCAGTAAGGCAATAAATATTTGGTTATATTTTCGTTGAAATAAACTTTTGTCTTCGAAGTGTCTGCCCACATAATTACGGTAGTTGTGGCTATCGTTGACTTGTATTACGAGTGAAATGTGTTTGCATTGCTCCATTTTTAGGGATCTTCTGTACGTCTAAAGAAAAAAAATTGTGCGTGTCAGCTCCGATGCGCGATTGGAGTTTATTTCTTAAGTACGATTGTTTTGGAATATATAAAATATGTAAGACTGTGTATAAATATAAATGTAAATGAAAAATTCTTTAATAAAAAACGCTGACAATATAATTATTGTGAAGTAAAACACAACTTTATACAACAAAATTAAAAACATTTAGTCAGAGTAAGAAGTTAAAATTAAAAGAGATTTTTTTTAAATTTTGTAAGATAGAAGACACCAAACATTCACACATCGTGACATTTACTGATTACATCTTGATATAAGTGAACGATAGTAAACTATGTGTTTCACACTCCGTCATTGTGATTACGTCATAAGAAAATGCCAAATAAACATATCGATATCTCACTCTAAAGATACGCAGAAATGTTACGCGGAGAGGCCACCTAACCTTTACACTTTTTTAACGCTCTGAACTTCGTACGCCTGACTTTTGATTTTACTCCTCAAAAAACTTCATTACGGGCGCCATTTGTGAAAATCGATTCTTAAGGAGTACGCAAGCGCGCAGTCACGGAGGAGTACAAGATTTGTCATAGTTAAAGTTTATATAAAGAAGGAATGCGGAAGGCTAAAATTTATATGTAATATGTGTTACAAATACATTAAATTATATATTTCAAATTATTAAAAGATTCATTGTTTATGTTAAAAAGTAAAAGATTTATTGTTTACGTTCATACTGCCTTTGTCAAACACATAATGATCTGTGGTCAAACATTCGCACAGAGTGGCGATTGTCACCACTAGTTCTATTCTGCGGCTACAGGGCACTCCATTTTGTTCATTTTCAGTGTGAACAAGTATATTCGACTTCAGAAACATTTAATACATTGATATAACCAGTATTATCATCGTAAACGACAACAACGTATAGCAGGGTTGACGTCATAGGAGTTGGTGATTTGTTTTGGGCTTGAAATTCAAAACATAACTTTTCAAACTGCGTTTTCCGGGCAATAACTAAAACCCTTTCGTTTTTATTACTAATTATAACTAATTTTGTCGAATAACTACATTATAATCGTTGGCATCTATATACTGTCACATACTTTCATGACATAATATGTTATAAATAAAAAAAACTAAGTTAAATCGAAAATGTGACGATGTGTTCTGATTCAAGATTAACACAACTTAATATAAAACTCTTTAATTTAAATGATTGAAAGCTAAAATTGGTAATTAAATAATAAGTCTTGAAGTAATTTGTTTCACGAAGGAAGTCATTTGTTTTTTAAAGCGCGAGTTGTTTTTCGAAGTGCGAGATAACTGTAAATAATTGATACTTTATTTTTATATATCGGTCTCAGTAATTAAGGGAACAGATCTCATGTCTCGAGTTAAAAAAATTGCGGCGCACTTGTGTAATATAGCAATAACGGTCCATATCGCCGGCCAGCCAAGGGTTGCTCCCGCCGCCCAGATGATAACAATCGCGAATGTTGTTTCTTTATGACTCTTAACATTATTAACGGCCGTGAAAGCTTGCAAACGATGCCTTTAGGGGGCCCTTCTCGTTTTTTACGACTTCGAATCTTATTATGGGGAGCTTTCAAAAAGCACTAGCGTCGCCCAAAATTAGGCGATTTTACTTTGCTCGTATGGCTTGCAATATTGCTTATTTGGACTCCGTTTGAAGCTTTTTACGTTATATTTTAAGTAGCTAATGGCTATTTGAATAGACAGTAAAGCTTCGAAATTATTTTTCCAGTTATTGTTGAGTTTAAATTGGCTATACAATAATAGGGCGTGTTAAATATATCGATTCCTATTTCTTTGTTTGCCTTTCTTTCACGCTTAAATGGTCTTCTGATGATTTCCCACCTTCACTGACTACCCAAATTCTGGATCCCACAGGTCAAATATTGTGAAATTTTTTTATAATAAAAATAAAATGAATAGCAGTATAAAAAACGTTAAGAAAATGACGCCTGAAAAACTGAATATGTTGCTATTGATTTAAATTTTAAAAATAGTGAAACATAGTCCATTTAACATAATATGCTGACGGGTAAATTATTACCTCAGTCATAAACGTTAGGACTAGAAAATTATGTTCAAACTAATACTTATCTCGTAACTTCATAACTAGCCAATTTCTTTGAAATATACCTATATTTTTATACCAATTTCTTTGAAATATACCTATTTCTTTATACCAATTTCTGTGAAAATAGTTTTTACATTTTTCTAATATACCGCGCGCAAAATTGCGTGCAAAAGGTAGTTAAAAATGAATCTATGTCCATACAATGGAAAGAAATAGTTCGACTAAAGTATCGTGAACGTAAATAATTAATACTTATATAGTCGACCATTTACATTAAGAGAAAAGACAAAACAATTATCAAAAAATTGTAATAATGGAGCGAAATAATGCAATGGATGTTGTAATGAATTGAATAATAGTATATAATCTAGAATTATCGGATTATGTAGAATTGTCTTTGTATAAATTCTTATGTGTGAGGTGAAATTTAAATCACAATTGAGCAAAAGAAAAACAAAAATCATCATTTTCAGACTAAATATTTCTTGGAGATGTGATGAAAATAATAAATACCAGAATGCGCCATTTAATAGAAGACATACTTCTAGATGTGTGGCGAAAGAGCTTATTTATATGATATTCAGTGAACGTGTACTCTCTATGTTAGATATGATAGAGTATACAAGCTAAGCTTTATGTATACAAAGAAGTTACATAGTAGAAGTTACTGTATACAAAGAAGTCACTTAGCTCTAAAACGCCATATTCGCGTAAGGTTGAAACAATGCTTAATGTTGCTAAGTGATTGAGATGGAATAGCAATGATTAATTAGAATCTATCAAAATTTATTGGGGTCGTTACGACAGTAGCTGAATAACATTATAGTTTATAGGGCGTACGATTTAACTTTATTTTTTTTATTTACGATAAATAAATCATAACAAAGATAACTAAAACAAGAGAATACGATAACAAACGTGTTTTATTATTTTTGTATTATTACTTATTTTATTAGTTTCCATAAAAAGTAAAAACAGTGTCGCCACCTTAAGAAAAATTAAAATTGTTCAAGGTTTAAGAGCTGCGAACTTGAAAAGACCTGGCAAGTATGCGAGATCATGTATTTTAGAATTAATCTATCCTGTGTCTTTAATCTGCTCAAATCTATGGCCTTTGACGTGGAAGGCTATTTTAAAGTTGGGTTTGAGAATCTATCATTTCCTGCCGATTCTAAATGATGAAAATGCTACACTGGGTTTATAGTGTGTACACGTGGATTTATAGTGCATAACTTTTCACGCTTACGCTTTATAAAGTAGCAGCAAATCTTAATAGATTGAGGATCTCCATCCACCCCACTTCCTTACCCCGTTGAAGCAGTAAAAATTCTTATTACCATATAAATTAGTAATTTAGATTTGCAAAATATGTCAAGAAATTACGGAAATTACAGTACAGTAACGCCGACCTGAAAACGCCCTGTTTTTTTTAAAAAGGCGGCATTTTTTATATCTGCCCTCTACGGAGTTCAAAAAGAAATATTCTATAAAACGAGGCATTTGAGGCTTGAAAATTTAGAAAACCAACTCCTGAAAAGACATGCTTTTTCCATCACAATTAACAAGTCACAGCAACAGGGGTAGTCTGTTCGTTATGGCGGGGTAGATTTAAGAACATCTTGTTTTTGACATGCTTAACGTTATGCTGCACATTCGAAGTTGTGTTCACCCTCCTTCCATTTTGTTTATGTTTCCCCCCGGGGAGAAACACACATATCGTTTATAAGGGTTGCAATAATGTGCTGGATTCTTTGGGCTCCGTTTCTCAATCGTTTATAGGATCATTCATTGTTCGTCCGTCCAACCGTATCTCTGTCAAAGCCTCTTTTCTCTCAAGTTGGAATTAATATTGTATTCTTAGGTCTTACATTGCTATACAGTTTTCAAATTTTATATTTAACGCAATAAAAAGATATAATAGCCCTTTAAATCGTACCTGTTGTTATTTATATCATCATCAAAACCAATAGGGAACTTCCGGTTGACCTGCAAATTTGAAAATTAGTATAGCACAAGTAAAGAGAAAAACTCAAAAATTAATGATTTATAATTCTATGTGAAATTATAATTTTTTTAAATATGCACCTTTGAAAAATATAGCAGACAATAAATTTTCGTCATATGAAAAAACAAAACTATGTAAATAGTTTAAAAGAAATATTGTGTACCATTAAATGTTTATTGTAATTGTTGTCTAGTACATAATCGTTATTTACCTATTTGGTTATTATTCGATTTGTTTTTGTTTGTTTGGCTACTTAAATATTTTAGATAATTGTGGTGTTGTATTGTTACATTATTTTCAATAGTTTTTTTTCGTATTGTGGGCGTCAGCTACTGTATCGTATTGTATTTGTAATTTCTTTTAAATACAATAGTGTGTTATTTGTAATGATATCACCATTGCTTCATCTCACCCACATGTTTCTGGTAAGAAAAAGAGTGAGTAGCGCCGGATACTTAATTAGGTCTTAACAACGTGTTTACTGAAATTCATTAAAGTGAAATAAATATTATTTATCTTTTGGATGTAACTGTCTATTTTTGAAATCGTAACACTTCTGTAGAAAATAACCGATGTAATATTTAGTTCCAAGACAATGTGTGAACTTAGCAGTAAGAATAAATAATGTCTGTAAGTAAAATAGATTAAAATAATAGATTTTATATTTAAAGTGTAATCTCTATAATTGCGTTATAGAAAAAACTTTTTAAGTACTAGCGGAATTCGCACTACAAGGGTTCTGTGTGTATTATTAAGGGTGCAGTAAAATTTCAGTAAATTATTCGCAAATATTAATATTATTTTTCCCTATATATAATATAGTGACATTGCCTATTACATCTATTGCCTATTACACAATATATTGCCTATTACATTTTTCATTACACTATATTGCCTATTATTTCATCTATTGTCTATTACACAATATATTGCCTATTACATTTTTCACTACACTATATTGTCTATTATTTCATCTATTGCCTATTACACAATATATTGCCTATTACATTTTTCATTACACTATATTGCCTATTACATTTTTCATTACACTATATTGCCTATTATTACATCTATTGCCTATTACATTTTTCATTACACTATATTGCCTATTATTATATCTATTGCCTATTACACAATATATTGCCTATTATTTCATCTATTGCCTGTTACACAATATATTACCTATTACATTTTTCACTACACTATATTGGTTATTATTACATTTATTGCCTATTACACAATATATTGCCTATTACATTTTTCATTACACTATACTACCTATTATTACATTTATTGCCTATTACATAGTACTGTCTATCACATCTTTCACAGGTATAAAATATCGTAACTAAAAAAAATTGTGCGTGTATTTATGTACGCGCGTTAGAAGTTATATTTGTTTGGCACATAATACAACAATAACTTTATTCAGCATGCAAATATATGACGGAAATAAAATAATAAAAAAACTGGAGCGTGATTATAAATACGGTTGGTAAAATCAATGAAATAATTGAATTTTAAATAATTTATAATGCAAATAAATACATACCAATACTTAACCTTATTTAGAGTAATACATTTAAAAAATTATTTTAAAAAGTTTATAAGCACTATTTCTATATCGAATATTCACAATAAATAAATGGTCTTTTTTACTATGTAGACCCCTATTAAATTTATATTATTAAAAAAATGTTACTTAAAAGCATAGATATAACTTAGATTTGTATAAATATAAAACACTTGTCGTGTATTTACAAATACTTCAATAACTATCATGAATATAGTATCAGTCACTACACGTATGTTTAGTGAGCAACTTCATCCTGTAAATTTTTGTTGCATCATCATTTTGACTCATCGTTTTTGCAAGAAACGCCTAAAGACGTATAACTTCAGAAACAATGAGACTTAGAATCATCAGCATAGTTTTCCGGTCAACTTTATATAAACTGCTAGATGCGCTGTTTTTAATATAATTTTGATTTGCAGTTTCGGAGATGGGAGGGGCATATTATTCGGGGATGTTTTTAGCGATACATCTCTAATAAAATTCTAAAAAATATATGATACATTTGGCCGATTATGCTTCATCACTATGCCAAATCACAAGTATCTCTATCATCTTATTTTAGACATGGTTAACTATATTTATTAGAGTTTCTGAGAAAAACGGTTGTGACTAATGGACGGAAACGTAAGTGCTCTTATAGGGGTTTCATATTTTCCCTTTTGAGATACGAATCTCTGCAGAGTAATTATTTTTTTACGTTTTACCGTTTTACGCACGTGTCCGTTTTAAGCGTTAACGTTTACTGTAAAATGGTAAGACTTGTGCTTTTAAGTTTAGAAAACAAGAGAGGAAAACGCTTCTGCGTGGAATAAATTATGCTGAGCTACATGTTAAAATTAGCATATTTGATTGGATTGTAAATCCACTAATTTTAGAATTTTAAGAAATAAACAATTTAATATTGATAATTTTACCGTTAATGATGTGGAAACATTAATTTATTATTAAATTAATAACATTTGTAGAATATAAGTTGATTTTTTATACTATTTCCATATGTGCTTTCCATTGAATGAAAATTTAACGAAGATGTAAAGTATATTACTTTATTATTACCTCGATGTTAATAAATGTTACTTGTATCAAACAAGGCTCAATTAGTTGCGGTTAAAAATACATCGACAAGTTCAAGTTAAGCCTTTATTATATCAGTATATACATATATATATATATATATATATATATATATATATATAAGAATGTATGTACAAGCTTGCCCTAAAATGCGAAAAGCACAAATTGTTCGAAACGTTTGATGGATTAAGTTTTTCTTCATCACGCTCCTTTCACAAGTCCTTCGAATTAATTTGACGAACTTTTAAGTCGAAGTGGCAAAGTTCACTTACCCCAACTCGCTGTTGTCAAACCCACTCGATTCGTCAGTTATATCGTATAACTTATATCAGTTATATCGTATAACTTGTATGAAACGTGTTGATTCTGTAACATTTGTGCCGTCTGGTTTGAGTGAAAGTTTCGATAGCCTTCGTTGTTAGATTCTGTTGACGTATATAATGTTATTTATATCAATCATGTATCAATAATTATAGTCGATTGCTTGTGGGAAGTATTCGATTTTATTTGTAAAAATATTTTCTAGACATTATTAGACCTTGGTTTACAGATGTTTTTAGAGTTGGAGTTAGAACTCTCGCTACTGGGATTCAGTATACATAAGCATTTATAAACATTTAATAGTACATAGTACATAATATTTTTATTAAACTATTTAGAAATATAAACTAAACTATTTTACAATATTTTTTTTAATATGAATATATTGCCTCCTACATCTTTCACAGGCGCATGTTTAAAAAAATGTATCCACATAGAATTAGAAATCATCGATTTTTAAATTTATCCATTTATTTGTGCTATGAGACCTTCTCCATATTATGAGACCTTCTACATTTTTGAATTTATCCATTTATTTGTGCTATGAGACTTTCTCCATGTTATGAGACCTTCTACATTTTTGAATTTATCCATTTATTTGTGCTATGAGACCTTTTCCATATTATGAGACCTTCTACATTTTTGAATTTATCCATTTATTTGTGCTATGAGACCTTCTCCATATTATGAGACCTTCTACATTTTTGAATTTATCCATTTATTTGTGCTATGAGACCTTCTCCATATTATGAGGCCTTCTACATTTTTGAATTTATCCATTTATTTGTGCTATGAGACCTCCATATTATGAGACCTTCTACATTTTTGAATTTATCCATTTATTTGTGCTATGAGACCTTCTCCATATTATGAGACCTTCTACATTTTTGAATTTATCCATTTATTTGTGCTATGAGACCTTCTACATATTATGAGACCTTCTACATTTTTGAATTTATCCATTTATTTGTGCTGAGACCTTCTATTATGGCAACTTTTAAAATTGTAAGTCGACCGGAAGTACCATATGGGTTTAATGATCAGTCAGTAAGACTTATATGACTAAAGCAAATGCGTTTCAAATGGCCATATAATTTGTTACAAAAATTTGAAAGTTTTACAGGAATTTAAGTTGTATACGATATTAATAAATTTCAAGTTGATATCACAATTCGCTCCTGAGAAAAGGGGCTTTGGCAGACACACGGACAGCCGGACAACAAAGTAATCATACAAGGGTTCCATTTTTTATCATTTTGAGGAACGGAATCCTCAATATGAAACCATTATAAGATCATTCACGTGTCTCTCTGTTTAATGTGTTACAGACATTTTTATCAGGAACGGTTCGATGTGGATACTTAAAATTTTGCATGGTAACAAATCATATTAAACTGCATGTATATCAATAACTAATACTTACAAATATTTATATGGAAGTTTTACGAGGGGGGGTGGTGTTTAATGTTAAATACCCCATTTTTTAAATCAATGTATAGTATGGAGCATCGTTTCAAAGGGCTAAGAATTAGAGGCTCAAAAACAATTTTTTCATAAATTTAGGTCGTATACTTTCAGAGATGTACTGAAAAATATGCAAAAAGGTGTATAAGGGAGGCAGGGAGTACCCTTATTTCCTAAAACAAACTCAACGTAAAATTGTGAACAGAAATAGGGTTTTTAGAAGCCTACGCAAAGGCTGTAGGAAAATTGTAGTGATTATTCTAGATTTTATAATTTGTTTACTATTTACAATGTTTTTACGCCAGTCAAAGAAATTGATATATTTATGTTGTGAAAAATTAATATTTGTAATTTGTTTAATAGAAATACTACGCAATCTTACATGTTTAAGTAAGTGCTGATACACATCAGCACTGACTTAAACATGTGTGGTGTGCCATAATAACTATAGATCAGTTATTATGACATGTTAAGTTATTATGACGAGTTTGTTGCAAATTTTATGTACTTACCTTTATTCGGTATATCCGTTGCTCATTATGTGGTTCCAATAATGTTTTTTTTTACTTTGTGGTGGATTGCTATAAAGAAATGAGACTATTGAGGTCACTGTGATGTTGAACATTTTAGAAAATTTCACTAAATTTTCCCCAATCAAGCGTACCAGAACTCAAAAAATTGGCCGTCCAAAAATACACACATATGTGTGTATATATGTGCGCGCGCATACACGTGTGTGTGTGTGTGTGTGTATTTACATATGCATATAAATGTTCTTATGAATTTACAAAAATCTGAATTTTTGTTATCTACAGAGACCATTTTTTTGACGAATCTTTTTCTACCTCGGACAAAAATTATTTCTTGAGGTGCACATTGCTATTTGAAATGGACAATTAGCTGTATAAATATCTGATTTTGCGCTACCAAATTGTAAAAAATTCCTAACTTTTCAATTGTTTGTCAGATCTGCAAAGTAAAAGTTAATTTTGGTAGACTTTCAAATAAAACATTTACTGCAGCCAATCAGCTATTGGGCTTTCGAAAACCGTAAATCATTAAACAAATTTTAATGCCATTTACATGTACAAGTTTTTTTTTATTTTGAAAACAATACGGTTAAAAATATATTAAATATTCTGAGGAGTGGAGGAACGAACGTAAACGCGACTATTCCAAGAAAATTACAGTAAACTGTTTTCATTTTTATTTCTCCTAGGATAACGAAAATTAATGTTTTTCCTCGCAAATACTTCATACTATTGATGTGAAAAAACGCTGATGATCATAAAATAGCAATAGATGGCAAAGCAGACTTCAATTTATTAATTTTTTCTGTAATAAACTGAAAATTGTATCGCTTAGAAAAAATATATTTCGTTCAGAATCTTCATTGGACGAGTGCAGCCTCTTGTTTCTCGAATGGGATCTCATTATTCCTAAATCGTTCATTCCACATTTTTAACATTGTGTTTACGTAAATGACATGATATGTTTATGATGTGATTAGGTAATCAGGTCGATAACAATATTCCATCGATTGTATAATCTTTTTATGTCAAAAACAGTAATCAAATATGTAAATTAAATTAATTTTTAGGACGAATAATTTTGAAAGACAATAGTTAAATTATAGAGAATAATCCGCAGTGGTTGGAATTGTTGTTTGCCTGTTCGTTTGACCAGGCGAGTAATTTACAATACGATTTGAATATATAGAAGTCGAATTACTGGAATTCCTTTATTTTGGACGATACATTCTTTTATACACAAAAATTTGTGATAGAGATAAAAGTACATAAAAGGATACGAACATAATGTGGGCTAAGGATAGAGGATATGCTTTCAACGAAGAAGACAGGTTATAGCAGACCGCCGATGCGGGTTATTTATAGACGTAGCATCTTCGTATATCTATAACCGCGCTGAAGGTACTTGCTCATTTCGCTACCGATCGCCAAGAAGAGTGGACGTTCCGAAAGCTCCATGCCTGCGTGCTTCGCGACTTGATGGCGTGTTGCTTAAGACAGTTGCTCGACAGCAAGCATCACACAGCTTATATTTATTTATTGTTTGATTGTCGGCCGGTGCAATTGCAGTTACGAAAGTTTTTGATTTTTTTGACATCAGTTTGTGAGTGACTTTTTTTGTTTTTGTTTGCATCACATGAAAACTGAACTGGGAAAATAATATAGAATTTTCACTGACGTGTTTATTAAAATCTAAAAAAGGAACAGTTATTATTATACGAGATCAAGAAGGTAAGAAATGAAGAATAAAAGGGACGACCTATTATTCATCTACTCATGATCAAGCACTGACTACATTTGTACCTAAAAATTGAGTAATAGAAATGGTCCACAAAAGTGATATTCATAATATTACTTTTGTGCAAAAGACTAATAAAAATGTTGGGAATGATTTTCAATATAATTATTAAGGTAGCATTTGATTTATTGATGTAATGTGAACACATTAGAATGAAGGTAAAGGTTCCCGAAAATATTACCGGATATTTCTTGAAAACATAAAAAACTTAATTTCATCGATTTCATTCCATATTCACATGAAATATCGCTAAAGGGAGGCAGAAGATGGGGAACTCGCAATTAAACAGGAAGTGAGTCGCAGGCGCTGCTATAAAGCTCTGACGGAGCTTTGACCCGAAACGAGACGCACGCGCGATCCTGAATCGGAACAAATCGCATCATTAAAACTCGTAGTGCGCGCCGTTCGTGGGGTGTTATGTCGACACGTAGACCGATCATCAGCATCAAGATTCAACATTGATTAGGCATTTCTTATACTGAGCCTATAATCAACATTTCTGGAATGAACACTGTTACCTTTTCGAGATTATATGTTGCTGTGAAAGGCTATGTAACACTTCAATTTGAACTTAATTGACTAACTATAGTTGGATAAAGGTAGTAGGTACCTACCTGAGTTATACAAATAAACTGTTCAAGTATACGTCTCAAATTGCACTAAAATATTCATCAATTTACGCAACAATAATGTGTAAGATGAAAATACCTCTTTGGAGGCAAATAAAAAGTGCAAATATTCTAGATTTTTCACAAAAATTCATCTTTACCACGATTATGTCGAAAATTTTCAGCCATTGATATATTTGGTTTCTGAAAGGTGCATAAAACTGCGCGCGTACACTAGCTCAAGATCTGTCATATTGAGGTTGCTTCTATAGTGATTTTGTCTGTGAGTAGTCTGGTGGGAAACCTACCACAAAACATTTTCATCAAAATTAAATTTTTCAGTACAAGAATGACAGGAATCAAAGAATACTCGTGACGAAGTGAAAAATGTGAGGTTTAACAGAAAGAAAAGTGTCGAATAGATAGATAAATAATATTTTCTTCATATTGTTAATAAATTTATTACTGTAAAAACCTAGCAGAAAATTTAAATATATTTATTGAAGAAACTAAACCCCGAGCAACAACCAAATACAAAGAACAATGCGTCACCAAAATAATTACACTACCAAAATTAAACAGACAAACCTGATATGTCAAATAACTTAACCATACCAACGACAACAATATTTATTGGACGCATATTTTAATATAAATTTATTGTCTGTGTAACTATGAAAATATTATACTTGGTTGATACTCCTAATAGCTTGTGTAGTATCACTGAAAAGTGTTTGAACTCTAGTATTCTATGTACTAGTGTGTTTCATATTTTTTGGATTAATAAATATGATGTATGAGATCCGCAAGTCGCCGCAAGGCCATGTTTTTAATACGTCCGGATTGAAAAATCTTGTACTTAGCAGCTGTAATTTATTAAAAATATTCATTATTTTCAGAACAAAGATTACTTTAAATTAAGCGTGTAAGTTATGTGTGTAAATTATGAGAAACACAATGAAGTTTTTAGTTGTCACGATTTTCTATGGTATCTTTTTAAAATATTTTGTAAATCAGTAAATATTGTACTCACATCAAGATTTTAAAGAAATAATAAGTTTATGCTTATTATATCAGTGGTTTGTACCTACAATTTGAAGTCACGACTGTATAAGCAGGCGCGAAACCCTTATAGAGAGAGCTCGATTGGTTTTTGCCGTGTTCTTAAAGCTACTGTATTACGCCCTCTACACTACTCGCGAAGTTCCCTCGACGAAGGCTAGTCGAAGTTGATCGCAATCCGAAGTACGTGACTACACGCTCGTGCAACCTCGTTCAGTAGTCGTGAGTTGACTGCACGCACCCACGTGTAAATAGCGCGACGTCGATCTGTAAACTGAAGTACACTGAGTAGTGTAGTGAGACGCTTCGTGTAACTTTACGAAGTCCTTTGACTTGAGTGCAAAAAACGACAGCGATCAGAAGTCGCTTCGGGCGACAAAGATTGCACAAAGCGAATCGGAGTACTTCTCTATACTATTCTCTTCGCCTAACTTCGATCAACTTCGCGAGTAGTATTATGAATCAAATTATTTAAAGTATTAATATAAATTATTACTAGTGTCGTAAAAAACAAGTACCACATCCAATTTCAAACATTGTACTCACGCGTTCACCTCACAGCTCACGTGTTTTAATTGTTTTTTTTTTCGCGCAGGTTTACTTTTAAGCTTTGTCTCTGTTTCCAGGCCCGCGGCCATTTTGTTTCATTACGACAGAATACAATTGAAAAAAGAACACCGGAAAAAGCATGGCAACATCGTTACTGCGCGTATCCGTTTGAATTTTAATGGCGGATCGGCCGCTTACATTATTTACGTTGTTGCTGTATGTGATGGTGATTTAACAAATGCCCCGCGCACATGTATCTAAAATGTATTGAGCGTAGATTTTTTTTATGCCGTGATGATTAAGCGATAATCCTTGTTTATATTATGAGGATCGCTAATCGTTTCGTGTATGGAAAATAATTCGTTTCATGTATGTAACTCGTTTATAGAAAATTTTGCATTAACAGTCACAGTGTGTAGTCCTCGGAATGTGCACTATTCCACTTGCCTAGAGCGTGCACGAATATCTTGCAGCTTTATCTGTCTTTCATGCACTTGCATTGATCAGCGCAGTATTGCGAGATGCGCCCAGTCTTGCTATATTTTTGTGTCATTGGCCGCGTCAGGGTTATGGAGTTGCTTGGTAGTCCACGATTGGTCAATAGTTAGAGTGATTTTTGTTCGAATTTCTCTTTGTTTTATGTCTTATTTGTTATTGTTGTATACATTTGTTATTAAGGTACTTCCACATGTAAAACGTTTAAGTTAAATCTATAAGTTGAGCACATAATGTTTAAGAAATAAATAAATAAATATGTGAAATCGTGTATCTCGGAAGAGACTTGCCAGGAAAGCAAAAAAAGACGTCTTTCGTGGCGTCAATTTAAGGATTGGGACTTAAGTTGGAAGAATTTATAATTAAACGTTTCTTTTTCATTTTCTTCACTTCTTATGACGTTTTTAGTTACGTGTTTTCACATTGGTACCGACAATACAATACTTTCCACGTTTATACTCTTTATTGAATTGTCTAGTTCTATGCACCATATATTAAAATATATAGTATACGAACATGTCCTGAACAAATTTTAGTTATTATTTGTGATATTTTTAAGATATTTGCAACTCCTAACTTAGGTTAAGATGTTTGCAATTCCTTTTAGATATTTGCAACACCTAACCTAGGTTAAGATATTGCTTTTTTAAGATATTTACAACTCCTAACCTAGGTTAAGATATTGCTTTTTTAAGATATTTGCAACTTCTAACCTAGTTATTATTTGTGATTTTTTCAAACATGTCCTGAAAAAATTTTAGTTATTATTTATGATATTTTTAAGATATTTGCAACTCCTAACCTAGGTTAAGTGAATATGCTACTGAAGCGAATATTAGCTGCCGGACGATCGTAGACTGTAGAAATAACAGCTAGAGCATCATACTATTCATAAAACGGCAATTATTGAGTAGCCTAATTAGTTTTAAAAACTGATATGTTCTTAAGTAACATCTGAGTACCGTATTTTGGGGCTTTTCTAATTTATGCAAGTGCGTCTATATTGTACCAACACTCATATTGAATTTCTCAGCTAACTGAAAATTAGTCGGTCAAAAATCTTCTATATTTATATTTGTTAATCCTTGTACATTTAAGTCAATAGAACATCCGAAAAGAGGTTAATATTCAAAATCGACTCATCATTCTTGAATTTCCTGAACCAATTTTTATTTATTTATTTATCTGCTTTAATGTATCTAATTGATACGTATGGCGGGCTTATTGCTACAAGAGCAATCTCTTATAGCCAACCACACCACCAGTCCAGCCCCATTCGATGAACGGCCGGGAATCGAAGGTCGCCGCGGTGCGTCGCATTGTCAAAGGCCGTATGCCTTGTGATCAACCCAACACACCACGGCGACGACAATTTTTGCCATCCGGTAGGGCAAAATTGTCTCACTGATCACATGGCTTGTAATTTGAATCGGCCTTCCCAACTTTGCTAGAACAGTTTTAACTTTTTTTGTGGCTTTTTAAGTTTAGGTAAATCTGTAAGTATGTATCTTTTACTATCCTAAAAAGTTAAAATGAAGTATTTGTTTGGTTCTGACAACGTGACCAGGCGATAAGGTAATAATGCAAATGGAATACAAGACTTTTTTCATTTTCTAAATTTTATGCCTGTGTGAACTGATATTGACTTGTGCGACTCTGTTTCAGAAAATTTATCTAAATCTGAACTGATATCTTTAATATAATGTTTATAAATGTATTTAATATTAGTACAGATCATTGCATGTGAATGTCCAATCTCTAATTTAACACTTAGCTATTAAATTTTTGTTTCCAAATTGTTACATGCATTAATATAAAAGAAGCATAATATATCAGATTATAACAAAGTAGTTACAATAACATAATTAATATTGATCGCTATTACAATAACATACTTAATATTGATCGCTATTACAATAACATACTTAATATTGATCGCTATTACAATAACATACTTAATATTGATCGCTATTATAACAACATTATTGATCGATATTTATTGCTATTATAACAACATTATTGATCGATATTTATCGCTATTATAACAACATTATCGATATTTATCGATATATATCGATATTTATCGCTATTATAACAACATTATATTATCGATATTTATCGCTATTATAACAACATTATTGATCGATATTATAACAACGATCGATATTTATCGATATTTATCGCTATTATAACAACATTATTGATCGATATTATAACAACATTATTGATCGCTATTACAATAACATAATTAATATTGATCGCTATTATAACAACATTATTGACCGATATTTATCGCTATTATAACAACATTATCGATATTTATCGATATTTATCGATATTTATCGCTATTATAACAACATTATATTATCGATATTTATCGCTATTATAACAACATTATTGATCGATATTATAACAACGATCGATATTTATCGATATTTATCGCTATTATAACAACATTATTGATCGATATTATAACAACATTATTGATCGCTATTACAATAACATAATTCATATTGATCGCTATTATAACAACATTATTGATCGATATTTGTCGTGGATCAAGATTTAATCGCATGTCAATATTTTAATGGTTCAATTGTCGTGATGTAAGTCGTAGCTAAAAATTTATAAGCCCATTTAGCAATATATAAAAAAATACTCGACGGATTATATAGCGTTTCGCAACTTGAAAATTACAAACATCAAATATTTATTTGCGAGGAGTTCATATAAAAGGCAACTACAAAAATCTATCTTTCGTGACTTACTGAGTGGGAGCCCAATACTCTGTCCTTAATCAAAGTATTTTAACAAACAAGTGGGAAGCAAAACTCAAACGGTATCGTCTAAACCAATTAACCGAGTTAGAATACAAGAATAGGGCTATCGAACAAAACAGTTTCTCGATATAATCATTTGAACTTAAACTCACAAACGAAATTGGCCCGTGGAAATGTTTCAATTTATTTGTAGGCGATGCTACTGGCGGAAGAATTTAATTTTCACTCGCTGTGAAGGGGACCGCCGTCGGAGCGACCGGGGCGCGATCCGACTCGGCCTAATGGACACGCTTCACTATTGGGAGCGGTCTCGACTTAAACTTTATTACATTTCATTCATTGTAACAACACAAACAATTTCTTTGAAAATAAAATTTATTACAACATAACTTTGTTAATAAAAGTTAATTCTTACTGAAGACGGCCTTCGGGAGGGCGGGTAAACATACCACTTTGTTTCATTTCGAATCGAGTCCTCGAATTTGACGTTAAAGTTTAACGGTCTTTTAATGACAATGCATATTTTGTTGGAAGTTTGTTTTTTGTTTAAACTCCTTTACGAGCGAGTTGAACGATACAATTTAGCTCACGTACGCGAAGAGCAATAGGATTATATGTGTGCGGTAGATCGGTACCGTTCGGACCCGGCTGTTGCATTGAACAACCGTATACGTCACACGTAGTGTGTTATGACATCAACCGTTTACAAGCCAATTTATTAGACACAAGACCATTTACGATGATTTACAAGAAAGTATATCTATAACTTAACGTAAGACGATTAAGTTATAGTTATAAGTTCTTGTAAATGCTCTTTCTTATAATACAATAATGTCTTTCGTTTTACAAACTGCCGTACTTATTTTTAATAGTTACAATTTTGTTACCTCAATTCTAATTTTTAATAGTTACAATTTAGTTACAATTTTGTTACCTCAATTCTAATTTTCAATAGTTACAATTTAGTTACAATTTTGTGACCTCAAGTACGGGTAGAACTCGCACTACGAGGGTTCCGTAATACATTTAGACACATATAAACATTTAAGGGTACTTAGTGTCGCTATTAAATTATTTGCAAATATTGCTTTTTCACAATATAAAAATATTACCTCCTACATCTTTCAGACCCGTTTGAAATATGCACAATATTTCAAAAATTGTGAGGTGAAAGATTTTTTTGCATATTTTTCAGCGTATCATCGAAGGTATAATAAGCTACAATTACGAAAAAATGTATTGTTCATGCCCTTGTTATAAACCCTTCCACATCATATTCCACATACTATACAGAGAATAAAAATGTTTATATCGAGAACTTAATTTACCCAACTTCCATATGAATTATTTGAGTGTTAGTTATTGAGATATGTGTGGTTAAATATGCTTTGTTACTATGCTAAATTTCTAGTTTCTACGTCAAGCTGTTTCTAAGGCTTCTGCAGACAGACGGACACTGAGTGATCTTATATGAATTACGTTTTTTCTTTTGAGATATGGAACTCACATTAAACTCTATTACGCTAAACTTGAGCTTTTTAAGTTAAACGATTTAGATTTGACACACTGAGATGAGGCAATAAGTATTTAATTTTAATCTTCGGTACGTAAAATAATAAACATCTATATTATTAATAAAATTGGTACAGATTGAACTCTGTACATGGAAGATATTTTAAAAATAGTGAATTTAGCGTAAAAATTATAATGGAAGCCAGAAAACGTGTTTTGGAAATGTTTGTGTTTGTTAATTTGTTCGACAATCATACGAAATCTACTGGACGGATTTTGATTAAATTTTGTATGCTAATAATATGTACCCAAGAGTAACTTATGAGATAGAAAACAATTCTAATAACTTGTCTCATTTCGAATTTCATGGCAGTGAAACCGGGGGGCACAACTAATATATAATAATTTTAGATTACCATATATTTTATTTGCAACAGAGGGATGATAATATTATTATTTTACAAATTGTAAACAGCATAAAAATGGAGAACGTAAAAAAAATATATCGTAGATTATTTTCTGTACCGACTGTGTTTTCAAATAATTACGAAATATTTTCGTTCGTGTCGCAATATGTACGAGTATGTATTATTTATGTGTTTTCGGATTATATTAATGTTACGACTGTACATTTATTTGATCAGCTGGTCAGCACATACTTTACATATCACTAACGATATAATTAAATTCAAATGTAAACGAAATTACCAAATAACAAAACGTAATAACTAATAAAGTTGGTGTAACAAGACATTTATTTATTTGTATGTGTACTTGTGCCTAATACTATTTTTTATTACATTATTCATACGCATGTACGTAGGTACGCAGTAACTCTTGCTAATATATAAATGTATAGATATGTATGTGTGTGTGTGTGTGGGATATATATATATATATATATATATATATATATATATATATATATATATATATATAAATATATGTTCGTACCAAAACTGCAGCGTTTGATAGGTTTATCAGTTTCTTAAAATATATGTAGGCGCCTTACAGTTTTATGCCATTATTGTGAGAACACTATTGATATTCCTAAGTACTCTCTGTGGCTTTGCTTATGTGTCCTATAACATTAGATTCAAAAAGTCAGGAAGAATCAACCAAGGAACAGAAAAAAAACTCGGTCTAAATTTATGCTGTGAGTGTCTAGTTTTAAGCGAATGTAAAGACACAGAGAAGAGTTTTAAAATGCTTTTAATTACATAGATATTGAAATTTAATATAGAGATATTGAAATTTAATATAGAGATATTGAAATTTAATTACATAGATATTGAAATTTAATATAGAGATATTGAAATTTAATTACATAGATATTGAAATTTAATATAGAGATATTGAAATTTAATAATACAAGTATCGCCAATCAAGATGGTTAGTTTGCAAAGTTAAAGTATGTATAACCAGCGACTTTTGTCGCTTAATATTTTTGAAAATATAGACATTGAAATTTGTAATCATCAACGAATCAATGTTAAAATAGCGTCTCATTTTATATTCTTGACTCTTTTTTAATGAATTTAATTACTTGGTATCATACATCTGATTGATTATCTACTAAATAAATCCAAATAAGGTGTCATTTGGTGCTGCTATCCGTTACAGCGTGCGGACGATGATGGACCTATCGGATCAAAACTGTTGTGGGCGGCACTTGTTCTTTTGTACTAGACTGACGGCAAGCAGAGGGATATGGCGAGACATTGTGAAGGTTATTTATATTAGCCCCGGACAGTACCAATTGATGACCTCGACCGGTGTGTCAAGAGCGGCACGATGGACAAGGAACTGTTAAAAAAAGAAGAGAGAGAGCAAAGTATTGGTATGATATATATGTAAATACTGAACCATGAATGTGTGGATGGATGTATGTTTACCGCTCTATAATTCCGTAATTTATCAACAGATCTACACTAACCATGGTATATTTATAGATTATAGCCTGGATTACTCCATATTCCAAACTATCAGGTAGTTCCTGAGGAAGTGCATCAATCTTTTATAATGTTCAATACATCACTGCTTGATCACGTACCATTGTCTACAAAGAAAATTCTGTAACTCTGATTTTAGTAAGTATTGACCAATACCGTATAAACCAAATACCCAAATCTGAGCGATGTTCCTGTGAGATAGCATAAAAAGTTTTCACCCTTCTAAAACTCAGTCACGGTATCACTGCGAAAAGCGGAAGAATTTTGAAGAATAGGGCAGAAATAAATTTTAGCCGGGGATTACTATAGTCGATGCAAATGGGGGCGCGAGCGGAACTTAACGGTTAATAAAATCGATTTTTTTGGATATGTCGGTATATGCTAGGTACCCAAACAAATTTTTATTATGCAAATATGCAAAGTAATGGGACGGTTGGTTTAATAGCCTTTACGAGATTAAGTAAGAGAAAAAATTTAAGAATAAATAATTTTTGTAATAATATTTATACAATCAGCAGCAAAAGATAATAAAAACCACAACTTTTAGAAACATTAGTTTTAAAATAAAAAAAGAACATATTATTTAAAATATTCTAATTATATTTAGATTGTTTAAAGTAATATACTATATACAGTCACAATCACTAGATTTTCAGACCGTTTCCGTACCGTGTAACTGAGGAAGACAGCCTAGTCATTATATTGACTTTTCACATAGTGCCCAGACGGCTCCGATATTCGGCATCATTCTTCTTCTTGAGATCCCCCTGAAGTGTCTAGTCGCGTTTACCCATTACGTCCGATCTTGAGCAATCATATTGATCAATTGGTACTATATTATTATTCTTTCTGCATTAAGATTGCCACTGAAAGAAGAATAAACAGCTGAAACCGCGGCGGAACCAACACGGAACCAAGGCGGAACCAACAAGGATGTGAATTATCACTTGTCGCTGAAAGAGGCCTTGTCAGAGCAGCTAGTATTGAAGTTATTACGGTCTGGAAGATCGACAACGGTGCTGATCTCATTATTGGTGTCCATTTCTGATTTTACTATATTAAAGCATCAAATTAGTGGAACACACTTACATTCTACGTTTAATGATCTAATGTTTTTTTGCCTATTCTTTCATGAGAAATATTAAATATGTCTCAAGTACATTTGATTATACAGTAATAAACAAATTTTTCTTTTAAATTAGGAATGGAATAACTTAAAAAACTAATTTTCTATTCTAGATTTAGTGCAGTGCTTTAAAAGTCTTTAAAACTCACAACCAATTAGAATTTTCCAAGTTTAGATAACGTTGTGACCGAACCAAATCCACCTTGCAGTTTTCCGCCCACAAATGGCGAAAACAGCACTTAGGTCGATCCAATAGATAAAAGACGTTGCGCTTTATCCTTCACATTGTATTTCATTCGGAATCTCCTTGTCCATTTCTTTGTTACAAAACTACTTCACAATAATGCGTCATGTATAACGAAAGTCCTGTGTATATATGTGCGTACTATATATTAGATATCAGTGCGGCTATTGTCCTTTGTCGCCGCGGCGGAGGGGCCTGTCCTTTGTCGAGACAATTTCATCGCCCCGCGGAGGTCGTCTGCCTTTGCTGCTTTATATCAGAGGCTGGGAGCAGAGAGGCAATCGACTTTCCACCACTTCTGAGGTGGTTCTCGTCGCGTCTCAGTGGATGCTGTGCGTGTGTGTAGCGGGAATTGATGTCTCGCGTAAAGGTCGAATTGTGTTGATAATGTTTGCTCAGTGTCGGTATACGGTTTTGTCTCTCTGTTTTTAATTACCCAACACTTGACCGTCATATTCACTGATTCTATCCATGAATTGCAATGGATCGAAACGATATGTGCTTTAATTAATTTTTAGTCTTTTAAGCAGAAGGTGCATCATTCAGTGCGAGATATGTAGACGTTAGCGCTGATATCTGGTTGAAATTGACGAACAATACAGCTTTCGTTCTGAAATGAAAATATTTCAATGCTAATTTTCTGGAAAAATACTGCTTGTTTTTTATTGTTACAGAAATTTCGGAAAATTAAAATTGGTGATATCCTTAACTATGAATGAAAACCTCGGTTTTCTTATAAATTCCGTATTGTGACATTTAGGGCAGATAAAACAGTTTTTATTTTTCAGCAAGTGCCGTGATAAGTATGACTTTTCAGGTTTTAAATTCACTTGAAAGCCACAACTTAGTTTATTTTTCTGCGTTATATAGTTCTGCATTACCTTTGCTACCTTATGAGTGAATAAATAGTGATATAAATATATATTCCCAGATTCTTAAATATATATTTGTGTGTGTATATATATATATATATATATATATATATATATATATATATATATATATATATCTTTGATTTACAAATATTTTTTATAAATAGACTATTTTTTAACTTCACTAATAATGATAATTATATCTTTACCATATAATTAAGGTTACATAGCATCCGCTCTATATAGCTCTCCGTGCTATATCTCAAAAATGGTGGTTAATGATATAAAAAAAATACTTAAAATAAAATTTGATTAAGAAAATTTCCTGTTCTACAAATTTTGTTAAATCTCTAATGAGATTTGTGGCATAGAAATCAAAATTTTGGAAATAAAACCATTTTTATAATTTTCTTTAAGAGACTTTTCACCCACATTTAGAACGTGATAATAAAGAACTATTACATCACTATAATTAAACGTTTGTCCCTTCTTGTCACTTAAGGGACGACGTATTTTTAAGCGATTTAAGACATTTGAATAATAAAAAAAGAAGAAATTCTTATTCATGGACGTCACTTCATTTATCTACGACGATTGATTCAGTGCTGCCAAAAAAATTCTTTATCACATAAATGTTTTTAAAGCAGGGTTTTAGATGAGAGGTCTTACTATTATATTATTACAGATATTCTAGAGAGGTCTTACTATTATATTATTACAGATATTACAGATATTCTAGAGAGGTCTTACTATTATATTATTACAGATATTACAGATATTCTAGAGAGGTCTTACTATTATATTATTACAGATATTACAGATATTCTAGAGAGGTCTTACTATTATATTATTACAGATATTACAGATATTCTAGAGAGGTCTTACTATTATATTATTACAGATATTACAGATATTCTAGAGAGGTCTTACTATTATATTATTACAGATATTACAGATATTCTAGAGAGGTTTTACTATTATATTATTACAGATATTCTAGAGAGGTCTTACTATTATATTATTACAGATATTACAGATATTCTAGAGAGGTCTTACTATTATATTATTACAGATATTACAGATATTCTAGAGAGGTCTTACTATTATATTATTACAGATATTACAGATATTCTAGAGAGGTCTTACTATTATATTATTACAGATATTACAGATATTCTAGAGAGGTCTTACTATTATATTATTACAGATATTACAGATATTCTAGAGAGGTCTTACTATTATATTATTACAGATATTACAGATATTCTAGAGAGGTCTTACTATTATATTATTACAGATATTACAGATATTCTAGAGAGGTCTTACTATTATATTATTACAGATATTACAGATATTCTAGAGAGGTTTTACTATTATATTATTACAGATATTACAGATATTCTAGAGAGGTCTTACTATTATATTATTACAGATATTCTAGAGAGGTCTTACTATTATATTATTACAGATATTACAGATATTCTAGAGAGGTCTTACTATTATATTATTACAGATATTACAGATATTCTAGAGAGGTCTTACTATTATATTATTACAGATATTACAGATATTCTAGAGAGGTCTTACTATTATATTATTACAGATATTACAGATATTCTAGAGAGGTCTTACTATTATATTATTACAGATATTACAGATATTCTAGAGAGGTTTTACTATTATATTATTACAGATATTACAGATATTCTAGAGAGGTCTTACTATTATATTATTACAGATATTCTAGAGAGGTCTTACTATTATATTATTACAGATATTACAGATATTCTAGAGAAAGCGTCCCATTTTTATTTTATTTTAAACATCGTGGTGTTAACAGCAAAATTTAAATAAAATTATTTCATTGAAACCCCAATTTTTCAAAAATATTTTGTAAGATTCTTCTGACAAAATACAATGAAAATATTTCCATTTTTCTGTTTCCATTAATTTTATCTCCTGCGTCAAAGCCACGCGGGTTACGAAACTAAAATATCGTATTTTCCGCGAGAGTGTATGCGTAATTTTATCGGCGGGATGTATTTAAAGCTTGCGGCCGGCCCGAGCCTTGATTATGTCCCGGCCCCGAGTGTTTTGTGTACCGCATTATCTCTGCGAGCCGCTCCTTGTGGGGTCCTCGACGCCAGATGGGACACGTAAATGACGTGAAAGAAAATCCCGCGTATAAATAACGCGGCAGGCGCGGGTTCGAGTGGCCGACACGAAAGCGTGTGTCAGATCTGTCATTTGACGTTCGCTCGGATTGTTTATTCGATATCACGAAATGCGAATGCGTGCTTGTACTTATATCATGGAATAAGTATGCCGTTGTGGTGTTTATGTATTTTATACAGAAATTTTAAAACAAATTTTATCAGAACTGTTTTCAATTCCCACAAATAGTAGCTCGAATGAATACAACGTATTTATCGTTTCAATTTGTTGGTATTCTTTTTCTTGATTTTAAGTTTGACAAAACTTTGAACAATTTGACATATTAAACCTTTAATATACCTTTAATAGTACAGTCAAATAAGGCGAAATAAAGGAATGAAAGAGAGAAAGCTGATTTGCCTAATTCTTTATTATGACGTTCTAAATAAGTGGACAAAAGTCTGTTAAGGTATCATGTCCGCCAGTCGAGATACTAAAGGTTAAGATGGATTTTTAATCTTTGCTAATATCCCACCTGAAGATGTTGTAATAAAACGAAATCTAGGTCGTGGTAAAGAACTTAAAGAAAGTAAAAATAATACTACATCACGTAATTTCATTTAATTGTGAATAATGAATATCTACAAAATTAACGCCAAATATATTCAATAATGTAAGATACTAAAAATTTGAAAGCGAAGTTTTCATAAAAAAGTACTGTATGTATGTTTAAACCTTAACTATTGACGGTGGGACATATTGACGGTAATCTCATTATAATTAACGAGTACGAGCTATATGCAGCTTAAATTTTTATGGCATCACGTTCGGTTCAATTAAGCTTTATTGTAAACTGAATACAGCTGAACAAAAACACTGAAAATGACGTATCATTGTTCAGCAAATCCAAACCGGCTTTGGACGGTATTAAATATTTTTATTACTTATCGATGGAGAGAAAACAATCCAAAACAATACTGAAATAAAAACAAGAAAAAATCGGGCAATAGGTGGTGGTTGAAAAGATTAATTTCAAAGAACACAGACTTTTTGATTATTTATGCATTTCAATTTGCGAATTCATCTCATTCATCAAACAATGATCAAAGTAGGTATAGAACGTATAAGGTTGAAGTAACTATTTGGGACGTTATTATTTTTCCAATAAGTGATTTAAAAAAGTTTTCAGATGAAGTTGTAATATTTAAAAAAAAAAAAAAAAAATATATATATATATATATATATATATATATATATATAATATATAGATATATTAAATCAAGAACTTATAATTTGGTTGCGTACATTTAGTAAAGAATTCTATAATAATATGCTAAAATATCGATGTAGTTTTTTAAAAACTTTGTTCGAGACCATTGATCCAAGACCATAACGTCTTCACATATTCCAGCCATGACCGATGTTTAGAAATATGTTTATAGTTTTTGGTAATGAAATAAATATAATTCGCAAGTTTTGGAATCATTAAAGCAACTTGAAGAGAAGCTATTGTGGCTTAATTGGATTAATCAGCATAGCGTGACATTTAACCTGCCAATCAGATTAACTTTTGAATTCAGAGTTCATGTATCGATGTACTAAAGTGGAAACAGATTAGATTCGAATCACGAAATATATTAAATAGGATACAGTCGACATGCAATTGACTGATTAGGGACAATTGATTCATCACAAAGTCAAAACATTTTGAAAACATCAAAGAAAGAAAACGTTACCTGTTTGGTTTGTTCTCAGAAAATTCTGAGAATTTTTTTACGCCCACTTACGTACTATTGATAGGTGGTGAGTAAAAGTTTTAAAGGCACATAAAAGTGATGTCACTACATTTGAACCAGTAATAATTTAGATTTAAATATTTGAATGAAAAAATGTGCAAGGGAAGAATGACTCCTCTATACTTTCAGTTTCACATGTCAACTACGCTGACTCTGCTACGTACGTAGAAATTTAACATTTGATGTATTGTCGCAAGAAATTTTAAGGACACATAAGCTTTTATGTCATTGCGTTTAAACCGGTAGTAATTTTGGTTTTAATTTTCAAACGGAGAAATGTACAAAAAAATGACTTCTCTCTACTTCCAGTTTCGCATACCAAATCCACTGACTCAACCAGGTAAATATTTAGGAAATTAACATTTATTTGATATATGATTGCAAAAAAGTTAAAAAACACACAAAAATGATGTCATTATATTTAAACCAGTAATCATTTTGATTTTATTGTTTGAACGGAGAAATATACTAGAGAAGAATAACCTGCTCTGTACTTCCAGTTTCAGGTACCAAATCCGCTGACTCGACCACGTACATACGAAGGAATTGAACATTTGATACATGTTTGCAAGAAATTTCAAAGTCATTAATGTAATATCACTGCATTTAAAGCAGTATTACTTTTGAATTTTAATATTTGAACGGAAAAGTGTTCAAGAGAAAAATTACTTTTCTTTTCTGTCAATTTCACGCACCAACTATAGCAGATTCTCGATGGTGTCTCAGCGATTGACAGTGGCAGTTTCCATTTATATAAGTCTAGTATCATTCCAGTACAGAGTGCGCGGTTCGCTGTTTCGTTCCGCATGGTCGAACGTGTCTGTATTCAACGGACGGGAGATATGCCAGGCGGGACTTTAGCGCTCTGCTTCGATTGCTTTAAGTGCCAGCAGGAATCGAAAAGCGGTTATTGTATCAAGTATTTCAACGTATATTTGAACGATTTTAAAATTTATTATCTTAATTTTGCACGAAATACGAGGAAAACTAGTAAAATCGTTCAATAAATTTTGTTTGTCCTTCTCTGGCCTTCGCGTAGTAAGTTTTAAATCTATTGTAATAAGGTATTTGACTATATTTTTATTTCTGAAATCGAATAAGTAATAACATAAAAACCAGGTAAAATAAATAAAGCGCACTTATTACTTTTCATTACAAAGTTATAACGATTTAAAAACAAACAAATTACGATTCCCGCCAAAACGCCCCATATAAAACACAACTGGCTTATGACGTTACTGGCCAGTTGTTTAGGGAGTTTATTAAATATTTTTAATATCTCCTTAAACATTGTACTTAAGTCATATATTGCATATAATTTTCTCATTTTTTGGGTCAAAACTAAATTCGTATTAACTATTCAATTTAACGAACAAATAAAATTGACACTTTTCCCTATTTAATCGTTCATAACCAATTTATCCATGGCCGTAAAGCTTTCCGTCTAGATGCTTAAATAAAAGAATAATATAATTGTTGTTCTTATCTCACATACTCGTCCACTGTTACACTGTTCAGTTTATTATGTTGGTAGCAAGCATCCTTCGCTATCATTTAGTCGTTCACCGTTAACTTTTGTGTTATAGAATGGTTATGGTACTCCACTCTTGCGTGCTCCAGCTTACGTTATGTTTGAACTGTTTGTATTTGTATGTTGTTATTAGGATCGGCAGAAGTAAGCATATAAGTCAAAAAATACCATTGTACTTTATATGACGGATATTTGACATAACAAGTTACACATCTGTATGATTTATGTGCTTTAGGCCGGTGGCAGATTGATACAAACCAGTGACTAAAGTTATGAGTATATTGATATTTTTTGACGCTTAGGTCTGCCGACCCTAGATTATTTATTTACTACGTAATTGTTTTCTTATTTTATCAAACCGGATTGTAGCTCGAAGTTGACTTGAGAACTATTTAAATTTTTACTATAGTCTATTTAGACATTAGAGTGATCATTTGGTGTCAAATGTTAGAAAACATGTTGGAAAAACGTAAAATTAAAAAAAAAAAGTTCGAGTAGAACTCGCACTACGAGAGTTTCGTACACATTTAGGCTCTACACATTTAAGGATATTTAGTATTTCTGTTAAAGTATCTACAAACATTAATTTTTACCACGTAAATATATCATCGTGAATATTTAAAAATTATAAGATCCTAGGGTAATATTTATAGTTTTCCTGTAATCTTCTAGTTAGACTTTACCAACATTGTATTTTTTCATGATTTTTTTCTTAATTAATTCCATATTTTTTCCATCTTTCATTTCATTTTTTTCCATTTTATTCCATCTAATAAGGAGGGATGCTTTATCAATATATTATTAAATATGGAATTTGAAGTTATGAAGAAAATATTTTTGTATTCCACATAAAAGACCCTTTCAAATGGTATCCCACAATATATATATATATATATATATATATATATATATATATATATATATATATATATATATATATATTGCACCAAATTTCAAGTTTCTGAAAAAAAAGGCTGTGACAGACGCGTGAGTTATTTTATAAGTGTTCCGTTTTTCCTTTTGGGGTAAGAACCCTAAAAATGAAGTATATACATAGTACCCGCGTGTTGATAGTGTAACTTCTTTAGGATTTGCAATTTCGTGCCTAATTGAAAAGTAAGTAAGTAAGTTTGTACGCGTATAATTTTATTTTTGTTCGTTATTCTCCGTTCATCATAATATACATAAGTGAAACGATATGAATTATTATAAAACACTTATATAAAATTAATTATAAGTGTTTAAAATAGATAAATATTGTAAACACATATAATGTACATATAATGACAATAGTTATAAGTAGATGTAGTGGTCTTATTTGTTAGCGGAGCCAACAAATGGCGTTAGAATTGCGTTAACAGGGATAACACATTAGGCGTCACAGTGATCCCAGCGTGACGGTCATCATCCCTAAAAAGTTATACTTCAATAAGTACATTGCTCTAGGCATGTGATGTCAACTATTTAATTTATTTTCATAAATATGTGTAGTTTTCTCTTTGATTTATCAGTAATGGTGAGTTCCAGGTCTGTTCCATTCTATTATATCCATTTAATATACATAGTCGTTTATTAAATTCCCCTTGGTTGCTACGCGTAACTAAATAAGCTACAGTTCATTTCATGAATTCAATTTAGTTCAAAGTCGTTACTGAAGATAATGGCAATTTGAAAAATGTTATAAAAGCTTATCGAACATGCAGCGAACTGAGCTTTAAAATTGAGTTTACTTCATAAAATAATGAAAAGTAAACACGTCATTTTTCTTCGCTCGCGAAGTGGAGGCGATCGGATGAGCTTTTCGCCGTAGACATTTTCTTCGGCTGCATCACCTGCGAACACTTTTCCTTTTGAAAAGGAAAATGGGATTCGTTGTATTCGATGTGGGGTTAGCTGTTTTATTTGATTCTTTTTCAGTTATGCTTCGGAGCACTCTCTTATTCGTGACTGGGTTATTTAATGATATTAATTTCCTTTTTAGTTTTCTTTTTTATTGTTGTAATTTATATTTTCAGAAATATTAATTTATTATAAAAGAAAGTTTGATTACAAATTGTGTTCCATCTATTCGATTTTTATAAGGAAATTTTATGCAAATGCGTAAAATAGACTACTTCCTATAAATTATTTATTTTATTTATTTCACATTTAATAGGACATATACATATGGTATGTTCATAAGGTGGACGTACTGCCACAATACCAACTTATTCCAGAGAGCCATAACAAAAGTAGCATTACTAAAAGGCGGGTGACGTTGGAAGAAATATAATTGTTTTAGAAGACTTTCGAGTGTATATTTGAAAAGGTTTCTTTCGAATAATTTGATTCAATGGATTTAATCACCTGGCATCACAGGCTGAAAAAGAATATTTAGAAAAGAAGAAAAGTATTTAGGAATAAGTTGCGTACCTGGTTTAACTAAAAGTAGATCGAAGCCATGACTAGATGAAGCCATGAGTAGAGAAATTCGTGAATCTGGCACCAAAGGAGGCTTTATATGGATTGTTTAAAATGTAAAATAGGTAAAGAATAGGAAGGTTGTGCTGATCATATTTATGCGGTATTGAGAATGAAAAAAGTTAATAAAATAAATTAACAAATAAACTTTCTCTACCAGAACTCAAATGAAAGTTTAACCTGCTGCATTGTTAGTGCATTTTACATAACTCACTAAGATCATGCATACTAAACAACATAATATTGTAGTTTCTTTATTTTTATTTTTTAAATAACAATTAGAGGTTTTTAATATTATATCAAACATTTTCAATAGACTGTTGTAGCTTTCTATAATATAATAAAACATTGAAAACGTAAATAAAACACTAAAACATTGAATTAAAAACTCGATGTACAAACACTGTTTTTATTTCAATTACTTTCCTATTTGAAACCTTCTTTTTAGAACGTTTTGTTTAAAGTAATCACTTGCAACTCTGACATTTGTCCACTGTGTGACTGTAATTAACAACGAAGGGATACGAAACACAACTTCACATAAAATATATCGAAATGAAATAAGAAAATAGATTGAATCATCCTCATCATCATCATATATATCAATACGCTAAGGTTAAGATGTTACACTCCCTTTTTAGAAAAAACCTCACAACTAATCCACATAAATTATATATCATTTTATAGATAATTGCTTGCTCTACCGGCATCCACAACTAAAAAATTTATTATTGCTATTGTTTTTGCAAATTAATTAATTATTAAAATTATATACACAAAACAGCAATGCTGCCATCTAACGGCTCAACGTCAATATGATTGACGGTCGGTAAAATTTTTGTTTAATTTCAAATCCACTCACGTATAAATAAAGTGGCGCTTTAGCTCAATGCTTTTGATACTTGCGCCTCTATATGTCAATTTTAGTAAAATATTTGTTTGATCTGTCATCTGAGCTTCATAATGGAATAAAAACGTAATAAGCAGTGTGCAAAATTAGAAATGAATTGAATACCTGCAATCAATTTTGATTTATTAAATTGAGTTGAATAATTTATAATGCGAAGACTTCGCACGGGTCACGCTAGTTAAAAGTATATTTTTGTATTCTTTTTTGTTACAGAAGACCGCACAGACATTTTGGCTGGACGATAAATACATAACGTCTGCCATTTTTTTATTTAAAAGAAATTAACTTTCTAAATGAATGGGTCTGTGTTTTCTATACTTTGAAGTATTAAATTCGGTCTCTATGATTTTAACTTGCTGCAAATAGAGTGATGGGTTATGTAACTACCATGAATATCTGATAATTCGGAAGTATCTGAAAAAAGAGAAATAATCAAAATCAAGGAATATAACTATTTAAATGTATGGAACGGTTTATAACAGGTACAATATGCCCTAATATGTAAATATACTAAGTAGACATTATAAAGACGGTATGGTAGTTATCTATTCGTAGTATCGAAATTGATAAAAACCTGATTATTCATCGATGCTATATAGAAATTGTTACTAGAAACACCAACCTCTGTAGATCAAAAAACATTTTATGTATATTCTTACGTAAACTAAATTTTAATATATATAATAGATTAAAATAAGCCTCTAATACGTTTATAAACTATCATTATTTCTTAATTTATTGAGTTCACATGAGGAATATTCCTGGAGTTCAATGCCTGATTATTACGCATAAAGTACTAGATCCTACTTAGCTGTGATAATTTTCCTTTTAATTTCATTATATGTACTGTTAATTTGAATGAATTTCAAATAATCAAAAATAGAGGTTTATCTGGTGGAAAATCAGGATACGTTATAATATTTCGTAAATGGACGCCTGTATCGAAAAAAGTATTAATGACATACCGCCAATATTTCAGAGACCTGTTCAACGATATCATTGACAATGGGGTGACGAATAAAAAAAAACTAACCAACGTTTGAAATGTAGGGAAAGACCTTAAATTTTTCATAACTTTGAAGGCGTTATAAATATATATAACCATTCCAAATTTCGCTTTCGTAGCACTGATAAGTTGTGAGTACAACAGCTGTGATATACAGTACAGGCGGATAGACAGACAGACATGGCGAAACGATGAGGATAATTTGGTTGGGTATTCCTAAAACTGCTATACAGAGTGGACACACATCGCGCCACGTTCCCTTACCTCGCTCCGTCACGAAATAGCATCAGGCGACAAACAGACTCGCGTCGAAATCCGATTCTCCACTGATCACACCGTCTCGACGGAGGTCAAAAGTATTCATTACACAGTGCTTAATTCAAAAAAATTGCCATTACCACACCGTCTCCTCGGCCGCAATACGCGACCGGGGAGCACGAAAACAATCCGACCCGCATTCATATTCTTCGACTCGGATCCCACTGATCCTATAAATAAATCATGCAGCAGTCGCCACTCGGGTGAAATGTTTTCATATCCCCGAGTGAGCGTCCATTACGGCCGGCGGGGGCGCGCGGCCCGCGACCGGCCGGTCCACCGCACGTAATAAAACATCGCGCAAAAAGGAGTAGCGGTCGGAATGATCAATATTCTTCTGTGCGTCTGTGTGCGACCGCGGACGGCCGCCGTCTCTCGTCGGTGCCCTTTCTCGGTGGAGGTATTTGTAGGGAAAACTGACGAATTGATTGCTCGGTTGTAGTGTTATGTTATGGAGATGAGGCCCGACATAGGATGCTACTCTATACATGTAATCAAATTGTAGAACTGACGTGTCTGCACGTTGCAGACATTTATGAAAAAAATATTTAAGGGGACATAATAAAAATAAGAGAACACAAAAATATTGTTTCTGGGATTTTTGTCCATTTGTTTGAACACGCATCAATTAAAAATTACTGAATTATTTAAAATTTTTGTTTTTTTTTAAAACATGGAGGTTAAGTTGGAGTGATATTATTAAATCGGAATCGATTTGTTCACTCAGAAGATACATTAAAGAAGTACCTAGCTATTTGAAGCATAATAAATAAACAATGTATTGTGAAAAAAAGACCTTTTTTGGTAATTTTGGTAGTTGTTCTTGTATCATATGGGAACAGACAGCAAAAGGAATTTCCGTGAAATTATCACTAGTGTATTATATAGGGTCTAAGGTGACATATAGGCTATGTTTCATCGCAATCAAGCAACTAAAAGGAAGTTGTGATCATTTGACGTTTCAGCACAAAGCGCACATCTTTAAATGAAGTTAACAGTAACTCGCTCTTCCAGCTCGCGAGGTGTCACACGATACATGAAGTTAAAAACAAATTTGACGTCATCTTCTTCGTCTACTTCATTTTTCAAATTTAATTTTTCATTTGTGACAGACAGGTACGTAATTGTTTTATAAGCACCTTTGCCTATCTTTGCATTAGTGTTAGTTTCTTGCACTACAATTATAGACTTATAGTAAGCGAGTTTATTTTACTTTAAAACAATCAAACATTATTAAAACTCTTTTCCCATTAGTAATAGTTTCCTCCTTTTCAATCATTAACTTATAATACGAGAGTCTCAAGTTATTTTATCTTAAAACAAACGAACATTATTAAAACTCTTTTTCCATTAGTAATAGTTTTCTGCTTTTCAATCATTAACTTGTAAGAAGAAAGTCTCAGGTTATTTTACCTTAAAACAAACAAACATTATTAAAACTCTTTTTCCATTAGTAATAGTTTCCTGCTTTTCAATCATTAACTTGTAATAAGAAAGCCTCAGGTTATTTTACCTTAAAACAAACAAACATTATTAAAACTCTTTTTCCATTAGTAATAGTTTCCTGCTTTCCAATCATTAACTTGTAATAAGAGAGTCTCAGGTTATTTTACCTTAAAACAAACAAACATTATTAAAACTCTTTTTCCATTAGTAATAGTTTCCTACTTTTCAATCATTAACTTGTAATAAGAGAGCCTCAGGTTATTTTACCTTAAAAAACCTTTATTAAGACTATCTTTGCATTTGTAATAGTTCTTGGTTTTACATTATTAACTTGTAATAAGAGAGTCTCAGTTTATTTTACCTTACAACGACCTTTATTAAGACTATCTTTGCATTTCTAATAGTTCTTGCTTTTGCATCATTAACTTGTAATAAGAGAGTCTCAGTTTATTTTACCTTACAACGACCTTTATTAAGACTATCTTTGCATTTGTAATAGTTCTTGCTTTTGCATCATTAACTTGTAATAAGTGAGTCTCAGTTTATTTTACCTTACAACGACCTTTATTAAGACTATCTTTGCATTTCTAATAGTTCTTGCTTTTGCATCATTAACTTGTAATAAGAGAGTCTCAGTTTATTTTACCTTACAACGACCTTTATTAAGACTATCTTTGCATTTCTAATAGTTCTTGCTTTTGCATCATTAACTTGTAATAAGAGAGTCTCAGTTTATTTTACCTTACAACGACCTTTATTAAGACTATCTTTGCATTTCTAATAGTTCTTGCTTTTGCATCATTAACTTGTAATAAGAGAGTCTCAGTTTATTTTACCTTACAACGACCTTTATTAAGACTATCTTTGCATTCCTATTAGTTTCTTGCTCTTTAATTTTTGACTTGTGGTAAGCGAATTTCGGTTCATTTTACCTTAAAACAATCAACCAGTATATTTTACTTTAAAATGATCGACCATTATTGAAATAGTTTGGAGGTAAGTTGGTAAAATCAATATTTCTTTGGAACATTTTATGTCAAGAAATTTTTCTAAATGTTTTTGTCTGTAAATACTATTGAGCCATTCCGAATGGGAATTCCATTGAAATTATGCCTTTTGACCTAATCGAAAGGGTGAACCTAAATATGAAGGTTTTATAACCCGTTTGGGGAACCAATAATTATTAGTTAAATGGTATGATGTTCCAAAAAATTTTAAGATGACCTTGAAAATTGTTTCAGGGATATGAAGGAAACTATAGTATAAATGTATAAATATAATGATTAATAATAGCAAAGTTCGTTAGTAGGAACTTATATATAAAGTTTTGGATATTTTAAATTTTTTTAAATATGTATATATATGTTTTAAATATCTTTATTATCTTTCTGTATTACTGTACAAAGGGATACTTATTATATTTTGGGCTTTTTTAATTTTTATATTTTTGAAGTGAATCTTCTTTGAGCACGACGAGAGTAAAATGTCAATATCGAATTTTGTGGAACGTTTTTAATTAACATCTGAATGTAACGAATCTATCGCAAAAGGATGGAAAATAGGATCTTATTTAACAATCGAGTGAGATAGATGAACATGGTAGAATAAGACAAGAAGTTTATGTATGCGCATAAAAAAACAAAAATTTCGCCAATCACTACTGTCAGCTGTTTTGTAGGTTAAGTGTGTCAGCAGTAAACTGTCAAAATATTATCCATTTATTTATCTATTTTTGATTGAATTATGACTCATTTTTGTGTCAACCATTACAAGACCAAATAATATATGCACTTAATTAATTTATAAATCCGCAATGGACTCGCACACAAAGTAGTCGTAAATATACTATACAGGAGTAATACGTCCTGACTTCCTTCAGCTGCATTTAGCCGTGCTCTGGTACATCTGGTACTAGCATAGCGGCTATTTTCTCAATAGACAATTGTCTATGTAAATTTATATGAAGTTTTGATTAGATCTTCACGTCCATTTCTAATGACATTCTATTAATTTTTCTGAACGTGTAGCATTAAAATCTTCTTATAAGAAATTAGTACAATCTATGGACTTACACTTAGTATATTTTCTCTCTCGCTCTCACTCTCTCTCTGCCCTTTTACCCCTTATTATAATAAGGGGTAGGGCGCCACACTCTGTCACTTGTATTAAGTTGCACGTGGACAATTTTTTGTTAATAACGAAATTATACGCGTTGTTAATAGATATGCTTGTAATAATATGTTTTTGTAGTATAATATATTTTTACAAAAGAAAATTTAAATGAAATGTATATCCATTTTTAGTTATTACTCTAAAACTTACATCTTAAAGTTTTAAGGGCAATTTTGGAATTCAAACATTCGCAACGCAAGCCGCAGGCAGAACCTAGCACAATATATGATAAGAGATCAAATGAAAATGGAGTACAAAGTAATGAATATATTTGGCGTTAATTTTGTAGGAATTTATTGTTCACAATTAAATGAAACTACGTGATGTAGTATTATTTCTATTTTCTTACGGGATTTTTCTTCTTCTCCTAGGTTTCGTTGTATTACAACATCTTCAGGTGAGCTATTAGCAAAGATTGAATTTTTCTAATAGCCCACCTGAAAATGTTGTAATACAAAAAAGCCTAGGTCGTGGTAACGAAATTAAAGAAAATAGAAATAATACTACATCACGTAGTTTCATTTAATTGTGGAGAATATAAAGTATTAGCAAACGAAATACTAACACTAACAAGATCTTACAGCATGTTTAATAAGTACGATTAAGTATAATATATCAATAATGCAAAGGCGTCAGTTTATATTATTACTCAAAAACAGTTCTTTTCAAATTTAATACATTACTATATAAACATAAACAAACCAGACTATAGGACGTCATTATGATGTATACCAAGCAATAATATGACTGACACTTGTCAAATAAATATTTTTACAATTCAATAAGAGCGCTGGTTTTTTGTTGAAACTGATAACACGTCCTGCGTTATCAGTTTCAACACGTATTTTAGAGAGGAATTCGAACAGATGTCGAAATTATCTCAAATACCGCGGGTATTTCCCTTATCGGTAAATAGGAAAACCGGCCAGGCATAAATAATGCCTTCACAACTATTTGTCGTGTTATCTGAAAAAGAACTAGCCATGTGCATACGTGATATTTTATATATCAGCATTCCCATTGTCTGTACGTCGTTAATTATTTTCAAAGAATTATTTCTAAATATATGACACAGTTGAAACCGCTATCGTGGCGGAAATTTTCGAAAAATTGGTCGTTCGATAGTTTGTATATATTTGGACAAAATTTCCACTAACGACTTCTTCTTGTAAGGGTGCCTCTCCAACTAGTGAAGGTTGGCATCCTGTCTTTGTTAAGATGAGAGAGTTCGGTGACACTCGCAATCCCTGTTCGTTCTCGAATGTTACACAATCGTGACTTTCTTTCGGCCGGCTTTCTTTCTTCCTGCTATTCTTCCTATCATTATTAGTTGCAAGAAATCATATCTATCATACCTAAGCATATGCCTCAGATAACTTTACTATATGCTGACGACAGAGACCACAATTTTTAAGAATGTTTAAGAATCAAGCTTAGCTCAGAAGTATTTTTTAAGAAATTGTTCATCGCTAAGGCAAGTGTCTGTTTTTACACTGCAAAGTTGTAAAAAACTTTGCATATTTTCTCAGGTCTGCTAAATAGTGGAGACTTAATAAACTTTGAAATTCGAAATAAATTGACACCCTTTTGAGGTGTGAAACCTCGTACAAATGGAGCATAAATTGCGAAACAACACGCACAAACGATGCATCAATACAGTCCCGATTGTTTAGGAAAATGAAAATCCGCTATGATTCTGCGGTTCAGCGTGTCACCTTTTCATATATTTATCTAAGACTAGATGCTTTTTAGAATTCCGTAGTCAAACTAGAAACCCTTATAGTTTCGCCATCTACGTCTGCCTGTCTGTCCGTCTGTATATCATACCCGTTTTCCTCGCAGAATGTTAGTGTTATAAAGCTGAAATTTGGTATAACCATACCAATATATATATATATATATATATATATATATATACTTATAGCACTTACTAAGTTATGAAATAATAAATTTAAAAAAAATTTTTACCGTAACTCCCCTAGATGTAAAGTGGGAGTAATTTTTTTTGAACACCCTATTTTGTAGGATATCGTTTAGTAGGTTTTTCAAACATTTTGGGGATATGATTATTTTACGAAATATTAAGCTATAAAGGGGTCATATTAGAGTTCCGTGTCCTCACCACCTACCAGCTGAATTGCTACTTTTAATATCTGAAAAATATTCACAAGAGTGGTACGTATAGCATAATTAAAGAAACTATTTTACGATTAAGTAGGCTCTAACAGTTTACGAGCAATTATCGACTAATTTATGATATGTAATTGGATTTGTAAAAAGTTCATACGAGTGAGTTAAATCAACTGCAAAATTAACTTTGTATTTTAAAATGTATATTTATTACTGGCTGTTCGTACGACTTCGTTCGCGGGTAAATGGGAAATTAAAAATTGTTTTTTTTTCTTTTATATGTTGCTCCTGGGTATATACTATTAATATATCAAATTTCATTAAATCCGTCTAGTAGATTTTGCGTGATACCTGCACAAATTAACATACAGATAGACAGATAAAAATTCGAATTAAAAGTTTTTCTGACTTTCATTATTTACACTTTTTTTTTAAATTTTTTCAATGTATAAAATTCACTCTGTTTCAATTTGATTATATGTATTGATGTCTGTGAAAGGTGTACACCTTCGGCAATATATTTATATATTTACGTGATGACAATTTTTAAGTATTTACATGTTTTGACTTCTGTGAAAAATATAGTAGACAATATATTTACGTTGTGAAAAATTAATATTTGTAATTATTTTAATAGAAAAACTGTGTACTTTTGTTAATGGTACTTATAAACTAAATGTTTGTAAGTACCTAAATGTGTACGGAACCCTCGCAGTGCGAGTTCTACTCGTACTTGGCAGAGTATATCTACATGTATACCTTTACTTATATGTAATGGTAAAATATTATGTAATTCATATTTGTATATGGAAATTATATGCCTATTCTCGTTTAGGAATTTCGGAATATAAAAATAAAAATGTTTCTATAGTTTCCAGGCTTTCTTTAACTAGATATAGTCCAGCAAAAATTTTATTTATTTATTTCAAACTTTAACGTGGAAATAATATATACATTTGGCGGATTTATTGCTACAGGAGCAATCTCTTCCAGTTAAACATATTGATTAAAACAAAGAGAAAAAATATTAATTATGAATCTTGACATTGTCGGCAGCAAGGAAAGGGAAACCAAACAAAATCATAAGGGTTGAATTAAAGGATTATGAGACATAGGACTTTTTCAGAGGGTCTTTGAACACATTTATAGAAGCCGAGTTCCTGGTATCCGCTTTCAGTTGATACCAAGATTACAGATATATATTACATATTTAAAAATTAGTTTTAGTATATATATATATATATATATATATATATATATATATATATATATTTATATATACTTGGTATATTAAGACTATAGTTTAACTTGTCAACACACTTTTTCATTTCCAATTTTTTTTTGTCCTTCATCTGTCTTAATTTTAGCATAATCTATGAATTAAAATAAACACATGTAGACGAAATAAGTACTTAAGTCAGTGCTGTAGAGAATTTTATTATTCTCTTGAGTAAAACATAACCAAGATATCTTAATAATTTGTGACATTAAAATCCTAATTCAATATTATGCAATTACCAATTAAATTTTACATTTTACTACTATATTATCTTATAACATATCTATATTTGGTGATAAACAATGTATAATATACGGACGTAGAATATAGCTATTATGAAGCACATAATCCCCGTCCGATACCGCTTCCGGAGAAAAAAGGCGAAGCGTATCCGGTTCAGAGCATTCGATTGGGTTTAATACATATTCAACTAATTTATTTTACTTAATGCGAAAACATTAAATGTCTGATCAACTGACTGGCAAGTGATAACCTTTTCTCTTTTTTGGGGTTACAAATTATGTAAAATTATTGTAGAGTGGTATAAATATTATTCTAGATAATAAGTCAGAAAAAATATTAAAAGGATTCGTTTACAAATATATTATCTACTAAACAGGTATAAACAATTTCGTATATTAAAGGTTATTTATCACATACGTATATGAACAAAATTTTAACAAAACCATCATTAAGCCTTTATTAAAATTTACTGTGTAATTTGTGGGATAATTTTATATACGGTTCAATTTATAATCGATGCTTAATTGTTTATAAATATAATAACCTCAAGATTATGCAATAACTGATGTTTAATCATTAAAAAAGGGAAGCCTTGGAAGATCACTCACGTCTACCACTACGATTTTTTACCACGACAAAAACCGTGTAAAGTATGAAAAATGATATTAGTATTAGGGTTATAAATGTTATTGTATTTCATTATAAAAATTATAATATGTAAAAAACAACGGTATTTTAAAAACAAATTTCAAAATCATTCATTAAGGAAAATACCACTGCAAAATAAACGTCCCAGAATGGTCTCCATGATATCTCGTCAAGTTTTACGGTTTGGATAGCAAAGGAATTTTCGTAAAAGATTCATTATATGTTTGAGAAAAAGGAGAAAGAGCTGGTTTCTAGAGTGTAGCCCTATCCCATGTGCAGACAAATAACTAAATCTGCTTCAAAGATGTGCTGGCTAAGTAGAATTGTTCGAAATATTGTAAAAAAGTATAAGAATGTGTAGATTGCATCGATGACATACTTCCGTCCATTTAAGTAGCGATCTGAATCGCGGAACATTATAATAATGTAACGTAAATGTATGTAATGTAACGTATATAATGTTTTGTATATTAACATATATTCTTTCAGTGTGCTAACGTTTCATTTTGCTTTATAAAAATTATGCAAACTAATCTAATAATCAATTCCTTTATTACCTAAACATAAAATAACTGACTATAAGGAATACACTACGTACGTATGTAGATAGAGACGTCTCCATTAAATAAACGATAACTGTAGCACGAGCGAGTAGCTGAAGAAAGAGAATCGATTTAGTCATGCAGCAATTATTCGCAGCTACTGATATTAATCCTCTATTTATTACATGACAAAGATCGATTAGCCGAACCGCACAGTAGTGAAGTGCACACACAAAAGTATAACGAAACGATTAAACGTCATCATTCAGAGCATTCAATTTTTCATGAAATCCACCGAAACTGCCCGTCACTGCATCGTCATATATAAATCAGCGGGAGGCGAACAAACAGGAACATTAATCAAATAACATATTTAGATTCGCGCAGAAACCCCTTGGATGTGGGGAGGGGGATTCCGGGGCTCTTGAAAAAAAAATTGTTATTTTCTCGGCGAATTTGGCGAAGCCTCAAACCGTAATTCGCTTAACCGCAGGCGCGCGGACGCCAAATAAATCATCGGCGGCAGTTCAGGCTACACGTAGACGCAACCGGTGTCTCGAACAGTTATTTTAATCAAATTACTCCTCCAGAAAATAACTTGGTAACGCTCGAAGTAACGATAAAATACAGCGTCCATATATACTTTTAATGAGATTGTTGGCGCAAAGTTTTTTTTCAAAAACTTTGAAAATAATATCAAATAAACTTAGCAAAGTTTAAGTTATATATGGTCAAGATGGCTTAAATATTAAAAAATAATCATACTAATATAACAAGAATGGAAAGTTATCTGTTTATTTGTTTGTTTGTTCTTCTTTTAAGCTTAAATTGTTTAAAAGATTCGAACATAATTTTGTACGTAGGTAAAATATATCTTGGGTTAAAAGTCTATATATTACGTCCACGTATTAAAAACTGAATGTTTTGCCAAAATTATAGGCAAGTGTCTGCTTTTGCACTGCAAAGTTGTAAAACATTTCTTATTTTCTCAGGTCTGCAAAATAATGGAGACTTAATGAACTTTCGAATACAAAGCTGATGAATCAAGCTGAAGCTGATTGATACAGGTTCCAATTCGTTACGACAAATGGTTTTTGAGAAAAAGCCGCACAAACGGTGTATAAATTGCGAAACAACGCGTACAAACAGTGCGTTGACTAAGGTACGACTGTATGGCAACTAGGTAATTCGCTACGTTCCCGCTGTTCAGTGTGCCACTTTTCATTCATCTTTTCATATATTTATCTAGGAGTATATATTTATCTAGGAGTATATATTATCTAGAAGTTTATAGTTTCGCAAATTTGGTGTTGTTATAAATAATTAAAACCCCTATACAGTTATAAAATAAAATCTTTAAAAATAGTTTTTTAGCGTACTTCCCCTACATATAAAGTGGGGGTAGTTTGTTTCGCATACCACATTATGTAGGGGTATGGTTGAATAAGTTTTTCAAAAATATGTACTAGTGCTATAAAGCGGAAATTTGACGTTTTATAATTAATTATAACCCCTATATAGTTACAAAATAAAATCTGAAAAAAAAGTATTTTAGCGTATTTCACCTACATGTAAATTCGAGGTAGTTTGCTTTGCATACCACATTATGTAGGGTATCGTTGAATAAGTTTTTCAAAAATATTGGAGATATGATCGGCTTGCATAATATTAAGCTCCCGGGCAAGAAAGATCCTCCCATATGTACCACACACGGTCAAGACTGACAGTCGGACTTACTAACAGTTAAAAACGTATTTTTGTTTCTCATTAACTGTCAGTCGAGTCGGAACAAGAATATACTTTAGACAACGTGCCCTATTGCACAATCCAATTGCTAAAGTATCCATGCGAAATACGTTTTTAACTATCAGTAAATCCGACTGTGAGTCTTGACAGTGTGTGGTGCATACGGGCGTGAATGCGCCGCAAAATTATGGAAACATTCGCGACAATATACGCATACTTATCGTGAACAGGAAAGTAAGTACACAATAGGCGTTTTACTGATAAATAAAAGTATTTTTGCTGTACATTTTAATCATGGATTTTTATTGCGGAAACTTATCAATAATTATGTAAAGAAATTTCACTGTTGGCAAGGAAAAATATTTAGTTACGAAAGTTTCTTCGACGTTATTTACTTATCATTTATTGTTTTGGTAGTTATAAAGATGATAATTTATCTTTGCATGTATTAATGCAGTATTTCAGCCGGGCTGAGAGTTCTGGTGGGTTTCATGCAAGAAGAAGAAATTAATTTTTGTCTGTTTAAATCAATATGGGCGAAGCCGCGGGCAAAACCTAATTTACAATGAATTGTTAAGCGATAACGTTAAGTGTGAAAGGCTTTTATGGATATTTTGGACAGTATTTACAAAAAGAAGAATAAATGCAGGTAAAATTAATCCGACATCAGAAATAATAGGTGCAAAGGCTTAAATTATAAATAGCGATCGTTCCTCTTAGTTCCTCGTAGTAAATACCGACGGAAAATGGTTCGGAAGTTAGATGGAGGAGGGAGGGTGAATCTGTTGATGGAATATTTTCGGAAAATTTAATTTTCCCGTCAGTAGAAATCAAGACAACTTTTGCAGAACTTTAAACGGTTTATATTTTTATTAAAGTGATATAAAAAAACGAATTGAAAGCAACTCTCCGCTGAGATGACATTTGAAATTGATATTAAAATTTAAGCACTCCTTATCCCGATCGAATAACTTAAAATCCGTTGTTAGCAACGACTCAAACTCTCCTAGAGATTCAGCTTGATATTTAAGTTAAGATAGAAGTAATTCTATTCCAGTCAAGGATGCTTTGAGATGCAAACATTATTATTGGAGAAAATCTCCGCCTAATGAAAACAAAAAAATATTCACATGAAGCTTTGAGAAATAGCTTGAAGGAAATAAATGAAAAGAAAATTCATAGAAAACTCATTTTTGAATCATATATCATTGTATATTTTTCATTTATCAGTCAAGATTGGCAGGCATGATTGTGATCATTGCCTATCCTTTATCTAAGATATTTTTCTTCTGTAAAAGATAACTCGCCGTTATAATTTGTCCCATTCTTTTATTTATTTGACGATTTTAACGTACAGTAAAGATGACGGACTTATTGCTACAGAAACAATCTCTTCCAGTCAACCATAAGAATAAGTCTTGAAAAATTGGTTGTTAGACGGTAAATTTTTAATAATATGTATCATTGTTTTTTTTAACTTATAAATAAAATGTGGTTATGATACATATTGTATGTAATTGTTTTTATTTCTCATTTAAGAATTCCCGACATCTTGACAACGACGTACCAGAGTCGTATGTATTGCTCGATATTTTAAAAGTCTTACTTTATTGTTCAGTGACGTGTTCCATAATGTTGACAGTTAAAGATTCCGAGGATTAATCAATCAGTAATAAAATTAAATAAAAAAATGTCAAGCCCGGGTAAAATTCGTACTACGAGCTGTCCTTTTAAACGATTTACAAAAATATTAATTTTCACATGGTTTTATTTCCTGTTAAATGAAGTGGGTTTTATGCTGAAAGATTATATGAAATCACGTATTATTGAGTTCAACTAATTCAACTAATCTTATTTAGGGTTGCCAGATTAGATATACAAATAAAAAACAACATTCTTAAGCTTGTTCAAGTTTATACCATTACAGAAAAGTTTAAGGAAGAAGAAATACAACATTTCTACGATCATCGTAGAAGGGTACAGAAAGAAATGGCAAGCCATGGAGGAGGCCATCACCCGACAATGGGTGCCCCAATAAATAGAGTATAAATAATATCCTAAGTTTTGCAAAATTATTCTTGAAATTAACTATTTTTTTTAATTAATTAAGTCAAATAATGTACATTTGTTTCTTTTTTGGATATAAAGATTTAAATAAAATAAATAAATACCTTTTATAGGCGTAAAAACATAGTGCGTATTTTAAATTATATGTTATCTGGAACTTTTATGTGACCTTCTGAAACCATATATTTTAATATTTTAGATTAAGCAGTTTTGGAAATAGGGGACGAGGGACATTTTTAGGTTTTTTTCTTTATATCTCTTAAGTATAGTACATAAAATTATGAATTATTCTTGTTCAATATGTTGATTACATACAAAAAAATAAAGTAATTTTACGAGAGGTAGAGGTACGTCAATGTGGCAGACTGTAAGTGATTTTTAAACATTAATTAATTGTATTTATAATATAAAATATATAATAATGTGGGGTAGTAAAACAAGATTAATTGAAAACCAAAGCAAAACGACACTTTAACCATAGTGAAGGAATAAGGATGGGTTATAGTAGAAGGGATTAGGATTTGCTGATTACGGTTAATAATGTATTATTATCAGACGGCATTTTGAACGCAGACAAGGAAGTCGCACTTTGTATATTATGGCCAGTTCATTCCACAATTGAGTGGAATTATGGTGAAGGATTTAATTACACTTTAAAAATAATTTTAATGTTTCTAATTATATGGTTTAAAAGAAATTCTATTTATACTCAAATATATAAACTTTTATATGTAATAGTGTAATGTGAGCATTGCGCATATATAAAATATGTATTTATATTTATTTGTGTAATTTTAAATAATAATAATCATCTCTGTTCCTCTATAACTTTATAACTAAATATACGAGTACGCATTACGCAATTGTCTATATCGGCAGCTTTCGATCGACAAAATTCTTATACAAAGCTTAAAATTAATTTATATTTATTTGCGTAATTTTAAATAATAATAATCATCTCTGTTCCTCTATAACTTGATAACTAAATATACGAGTACACATTACGCAATTGTCTATATCGGCAGCTTTCGATCGACAAAATTCTTACACAAAGCTTAAAATTAATTTATATTTATTTGCGTAATTTTAAATAATAATAATCATCTCTGTTCCTCTATAACTTTATAACTAAATATGCGAGTACACATTACGCAATTGTCTATATCGGCAGCTTTCGATCGACAAAATTCTTAAACAAAGCTTAAAATTAATTTATATTTATTTGCGTAATTTTAAATAATAATAATCATCTCTGTTCCTCTATAACTTGATAACTAAATATACGAGTACACATTACGCAATTGTCTATATCGGCAGCCTTCGATCGACAAAATTCTTAAACAAAGCTTAAAATTAATTTTCGTGAATTTGGCAGAAATTTTAGTTAAAAACAAAATAAATAAATATAATTTTACATGGTCCGTATTGACGAAAATGTTACAATATATTTATTAGAGAAGTCTCTACCGGCTTATTTTCGAAGCCATTTTCGTATTGCGTATCAAATTTGCCTTTACCCGTGATTTATGCCCTACTTTTTGAAGTATACATTTCTGGGTCATAATCGGGAAATTATATTAACATTTTCTTACGAATGGAAATTTCTAAAAAGGATTCTCCTCTCGGCAGATGATTTTCATGTTCCCTGAAATTAATCAAATGTAATTGAATTGAGAGTCGCACTCGGCGCCCGCACTAACTTGATCAGCTGTCATACTGTAAGTGTGACTAGATTTTATTTATAAAACGAAATTTCTATTTCTTAATTCCAAATTCAATTCTAGCTCTTACGATGATACCGTAATAAAACTAGTAACGCGATAGCGCGAATTGCGCCCTTGCTTTATTGATTTACTTTATTTTTGGGTTCAGTTCTAGACGAAGTCCTATTATTGTGATAATATCATTTACCTACTTCTAGTTTCCAAACAAAATATTATAGGGACTTGAAATCATGTAGATTCTAGATCCAGAACTAGAAATAACATTTTATATTATTTCAAATGATGGTAGCACCCACATTTGATATCGTTGATTTTTTTCTGTATAGCCATGCGAAATATTATTGAAAAGACATAGCTATGAAATAGAGCACAAATCCGTTTTTTTTAATTTATTTATTTTTGGAAAACAACGATTGGTGGATCTTCAAAGTTTTCCAAAACTACATTATATGGCAAGTTGTAATTTGGTGTTAATATTTACCGTATCCTGTATTTAAACACCACAAAAAGAAAAATTAAAAATTTTGAAAAAAACCACGATGGATGTAGCCGTTGTAATTTAAAAAAGATTAAATAATTCATTTGAAAACCCCCCGACTAAAAGAAAGTAAGAATCTGGTAATATAATTACAAACTAAAGAAAATCCGTCGGGATGCCATTGTAATTTCCGTTCCCAATATCAATCACATTTTCAGCATAGAAAAGCTATTTGCGCACCTGAGAGAATTTCAATTAGTCACAAACTGATAAAACTGTAAAATTTTAGTCATAGTAAATCAAAGAAAACTCTTCAACAATGCACACAATAGCATAGCATTGGAAGAATTAGAGCCTAGGATTGAGAAACTTGTTACGTGGATAAAACATCGATAAAGCCGAAGAAAGGCCACAAAGTAGTTAATCTAGATTAATCAAAAATGTTTATTGCAGCACCCCCTGACGAGTTAACAACATAACACTTTATTAAAAACCTTAGCCGTAAAATCACAAACTTTTTACCAAAAACCGTATCTAAATCGGTCAAACAATTTTGGGGAAAAATGGGAGCATTCCTTTGCAACAAAATGTTGCAGCGCCCCCTGGCGAGCTAACACCATAACACTTATCTAAGAACCATCACCGATTAGTAGCAAATATTTTGTAGAAAACCGTGTCTAAATCGGTCAAACCATTTAGGAGATAAATGGGAAAATTCATTTGCAACAAAATGTTACAGCGCTCCCTGGTGAGCTAACACCATAACATCTAACTAAGAAACATCGCCGATTAACCCCAAATATTTTGCAGAAAACTGTGCCTAAATCGGTCAAATAATTTTGGAGATAAATGGGAACGTCCGTTTTCAACAAAATGTTTATTGCGGCGCCCCCTGACAAGTAATTACCATAACACCTATCTAAGAACTATCGCCGATTAGTTCCAAATATTCTGCAGAAAACTGTATCTAAATCGGTCAAACCGTTTGGGTATATATTTCGTTTGTATATACAATATATATTTCGTTTGTAACATAATGTATATTGCGGTGCTCCCTGATAAGTACTTACCATAACACCTATCTAAGAATTGTTGTTGATTAGTCCCAAATATTTGGGAGATGAATGAGAACATTCGTTTGCAATAAAATATTTATTGTGGCGCCTCCTGGTGAGTAATCACCATAACAAAAATCATATTTTAAAGTCATTACTAATGAATCACAAACATTTTATAGAAAACCGTGTCTAAATCGGTCAAACCGTTTGCACACACAAACAAACAAACAACCTCTCACCCTAAACGCATATACCTCCTCCGTTTTGTCGTGGGTAAATAGTAAAAAAGCTAAATATAAAATGGTAAAAAAGTTTCGACTAATAAAACCAAAGGGTTTTTGAGAAATTCCTTATGTTGATACGTTTATAAAAGACGTTCTAGTTAGTATTTTAGACTGCAAAACAATTAATGTTTCTGAATATATAGATGAAAATACTATGGACATTGAAATATATCAACTTTCATATATATTCTTATAGTGTGAGCTCTACGCATATTTACAATATGTATTTATATTTATTTTCGTATGTTAAAATATTGAAAAAAATGTCAGTAGCAATCGTACTACGAGTATTCTGTACATCTTTAGGGATTTATAGACGTTAAAGGGTAGATAGTATTTCTATTAAAATATTTACAAATATTAATTTTTCACAATGTTAATATATTACCTACCAAATTTGTAACAAGTAAAAAAAAATCTGAAAAAAAACAAAAAAAACACCTGCCAAAACTTGGTGAATATTTTAAAGGTTATAAGATCTAGGATAATCGTTGTACGTTTTCTCTAATTTTCTGGTCAAATTTATACTAATCCTGTTTTTTTCGTGATTCTTCAGTAGTTTCAGAAATAAGTAAGGGTCCCCCTTTACTTATTTCTGAAACTATTGAAGTAAGAAATGAAGATAATAATAGTTATTTCGCGTAAGTTTGAATATGCAATTTGGAATTACGAAAATAATATTTTTGTATTCCTCTTAACAAAATATTTCAAACGATACACCTATGATATGAACATAACAAAAATATTGTCTTATTTATCCCCCTTTTAATTATTTTGTGTTAATAAGAAATTTTGATTTATAATGCAAAATTTCAACTTCAAATTACTATGCAAAATTTCAATTTCAAATTACTATGCAAAATTTCAACTTCAAATTACTATGCAAAATTTCAACTTCAAATTACTATGCAAAATTTCAATTTCAAATTACTATGCAAAATTTTCTACGTCGCGTAGTTTCTGAGTAAATCGTTTGACGAACAAACAGACACATGAGTGATTTTAAAAGGGCGGAACCCTTTTTCTTTTTGAGACATGGAACCTTAAAAATATTTGCAACAAGGAATTTTTGAACAATCCTAGTTATCCAACTGATCTTAGAGGCAGATTTAGTTACTTGTCTGCATACGGTATTGCAATACGCTCTGAAAATCAGCTCAGTATCTTTTTCCAAATACACAACCGCCTTTTATGAAAAGTCATTCGCTTCCACCAAGATGTAAGATTTTAGAATCGACTAGAACCGAATACCGGGAACTCGTCCTCTATAAATATGTTTAAAGACCGTCTGAAAAATTCCTTCCTCTGATAATCCCTTAATCCTACCCTTACCGATTCCGTTATGTTTCCCTTTCCATGTTTCCAACAATTTACAACATGATATATGATTTTGTTTTTTTTGTATAAAATATAAAAACAATTTAGTTTGATTTTGTTTATTTATGTGTTGTGATATTTTTGTTGTTTGATGTAACGTACTAATTACTTTTGTTTTTTTATTAATGTCTTTTACATTCTTCCACATTAGAAAATGTTCAAATTGAATCTATATGGTTGACTGGAAGAGATTGTTTTTGTATTAATAAGATCGCAAAATGTATATATTATTGTACATTGAAGCTTGAAATAAATAAATACAATGTTTAATATCGCTATTGGAATTTTCATTATACATTAAAATTTATACTGAAAATTCCAATAGCGAAAATGTCAACTGGGAAAACAATATTTATTAATAAAGATATTGTAACGATCGACCAAGCAGAATGGTAAAAACGTTAATACAGTGAAATATCACTAGACAAATATGTCATAATGAATAATACATGCGATATTACATGATAATAGTCAGATTATATTATGACATCATTTATATAATAGCATATTGTATTATGCGATGCGACAGATGATATTTACGACAGATAATCTTGTCAATATTTAATACTTAAGTATTGACTAGATAATATTCGGATAAATTACGATGAATATCTGACTTTATTAAGGAATAGAAATTTCTGTATGAAGATAAATGTCTAATATGACAGTTACATAGAGTGACTTAGTATATTATATCTGAGTAGGCAGCCAAAAAACTCAATATTTTCCTTGGATAAATAAATATTCACTTAAATGATTGCATTGCGTGAACTTGTGAATTGACCAAATTTCAATAATCTGTTAATTTTAACTCCTACATCACATGGATATCATCAGCGAACACGCGTTCACTTACCCGTAAAATCCGACAGGCCAAGATCAGAATGTCCGGGTCGCGGGTCACGTATATGTCGTTTACGTCTTTTTTATTATTATTACGGGTCCGAACCTTTTCGTACGGAGTACCGAATTAAATTGCCCTCCAAATGGGGGTCATTAGTGTGACCCGATACAGGGGGCGCGCGCGTGAATACGTTTGCGCAATGTGCAATAAAGGTGAGAATGGAATGGTTTTCCATATTTTTTTTGTTTGCAGAAGATCCATGGCGAAGTATTATGCGATGAAAAATCAGTTTAATGTACATTTTACCTTTTATTTAATTACATCATTTTTTTTGGAACCCTTATCTCGCAAAGTCCACTCGATTCGCATTATGTATTTTTAAGTATATCAATAGTAATATGCAGAGACTAGTCACGTTTATGTGATATTGTTTTACAGAAATATTACCTTAAAACTTATTATGGTACTCGGTAATGACTGCTTGATATACTAAATAATAAAGATATATTTGGAAACATCGATAATATGCGATTTAGAATTTAATAGATATTGAAAAAAACCGGCCAATTCAATGTCGGAAAACGAATAAAGTAGGGATCCGTAGTTTTCTGTATCTTCTGAAATTGTCGATGTAAGTTAATTAACTAAAATTATTTTACATTTTTAAAATGTGTGATTGAAAAATTAGAAGTATGGATATATTGAATATAGAAGGTGTGGTTTAGAAATGAAAAATACTAAATGGAATATAGAAATAATTATAGAAAGAAACCAAAATTATAAACATCTTACAGCATTCTGCAAAACTAAAGCTGAAATGGGCAATAGCATTACTGATGACAATGCCCACTCGACACACGGCGACAAGATAGACTGCAAAGAAGATGGAAAAAGTATAAATATAGTCTGCAGGAGAAGAATTGATGGAGGTGGTACAATAAAGGTGGAAAAGTTTGGAAAAGATCTACTCCTTTAAAGAGGTCTATAACTAAATATATTCTTGGTCCTCTTTTCCATTTTTGAAGATCGTGTTCTTCAGAAATGGAGATGACCAAATATATTTTCATTCGTGGTTTTCTTTACAAGCTTCCTCAACTTTGTTCGGTTTTAAGCTTCCCTCAGGGCGGTTGCTACAGGAAGACCAGTGATAGCGATTACTGGGTGACACCAACTGCTAGATGATCAGCTGCACATAATTAAATATACAATAACGTCAATAATAATAATTTGATTGTTTATTTATTTATATACTTCTTTGAAGATTTAATCATCTGAAGAAATTATTGCTACAGGAGCAATATCTTACAGTCAATCAGAATTATAGAGCGTTTATGAAATAATAGGTTAAGTAGATAACAAAACGTGTTAACGAAATATAAGTCAATTTTCAAAAATGAAAAACCACAAAAATTATCTAATTCGATATATCGGGAGGGGTTTTGGATCAGGATAGAGGGGTAGAGAAAGAAAGGAGAGGATTTAAGCGAGAGGGAAATTAGGGGAGGTATAAATTTCTTCGAGGCTTCTAAATGATTGAATGGACGATAAAAGTCTGGTACTGGAATTTAATTTGTTCCATAAGTTTGCTGCATGTACTTTAAAATAATGCTCATAGAAATAAGTAATATGTTTGGCTATAAGGAGAGTGAGAACTTTCTCTGAACGTAGACCCAAGCAATGGATTAAAAGAGCTGTGAATCTTGCAACAAGATAAGATTATTCTTCTGCTAAGGATGCCTCTCTAATTAGTAAAGGTTGACAGTCAGCTCGGCGTATTTGCTGTTGTTTGGCAAGACAAAGAAATCGGCGACAGTCAATTCACTTGTAGTCTCTTCTCATTCTCGGATATTACACAACCACGACTTTTTTCTACAACCAGTTTTTTTTTCTTCCAGCAACTTCTCCCATCATTATAAGCGGCAAGAGTTCGTATCTGTCATGCCTGAGCACATGTCCCAGATTTGCAGCTTTACGTTGTTTGATAGTTTGAAACCTTTTGCGTTTCTGGCCAATCCGTAATAGAACTTTCTCATTAGTGACTCTTTTAGTTCAAGATGTAGATATCATGCGTCTATAGATCCACATTTTGATGGAACCTTTTTTATTTTCAATGGGGTATGGGAAAAACAAATTTACCCTCTGAAAATTTATTGAAAATGGACGAATGTATGCGAGATAGTTTTAAGGGTTTCATTAAGAAACTCTTAAATTGTTTTCTAGTTAATTTACCTAAATTTAAGTTAAATTACCTAAATATTTACTAGATTTTACCTGCAGCTTCACTCGTGTGGTTATAAATACAAACCTATAGGGAGAAATGAATGATTTTCGTAACTTTGTAATGGAAATGGCAATGAAAACAAAACTATTTCCCTATAAATTATGGATCAAAAGTAATGATTCTGATGCTCCTTCATATTGTGTATGTAGAGTTAATCTGTTGCTCCGTTGCGAACTTGCTTCGTTATTACGTTTGTGTCCTTTTTCAATTTCTAATAAGAACTTTTCCGAGAGAATGAGATTTCCTGGTTAAAAAAGTTTCCTATGTTATATTCCGGCCCTCCTACTATATTGCAAAAAATCGCGACAATCAGATGATCCGTTGTGACGTAAAAGAATGACAAGCAAACACACTTTAGCATTTATAATATTTACTAGTACTGAATATATTTGGCGTTAATTTTGTAGAAATTCATTATTGATAATTAAATGAAACTATGTGATGTAGTATTATTTCTACTTTCTTTAAGTTCTTTACCACGACCTAGGTTTCGTTGTATTACATCTTCAGGTGGGCTATTAGCAAAGATAGTATCTTGAAGATGGTATATTTGCTAATAGCCCACCTGAAGATGTTGTAATACAACGAAACCTAGGTCGTGGTAAAGAACTTAAAAAAAGTAGAAATAATACTACATCACATAGTTTCATTTAATTATCATTTACTAGTACTATAAGGTCGCCCATTAACCCGGCTTTCAAAACTGTAGGACCTTTAAAGCGTATTTTTTTAATAAAAACAATTTTATTCAAGCATAACGAACACGTTTTTGCATTTATAATGTTAGTTACGTCTTCACTCTGTGATAGACTATGATATGTTAGAGAGACTGTGACAAAAAAAAAAGAGAAAAATTACAAAATTACCTTTCAAATTAATCACCTATAGATGATTTTGGGATCCTTCTTTGAAGTGAAAGTTTAAGTCATTTTCATGTTACCTGCATGCTCAATTTGCAAAGTATTTGTTGAAACTAAAAAAAAATAAATAGAGCTACAGTCGCAAAAACTTAGCACAAATATTATATTCTAGTGAACAAATACACACACACTGTATAAGATGCATGATTTTGAGTGAACACGTTATGTAACTGTCAGAATGTGGTAAAAACTCGTCCGTCAAATGTGATGGAAAAGCGGCCTAGCGGGTGGATAAAGCCGAGTGCGGTACGATTTTTCATAAAAAATTTCCTCTCCCGTCCGCTCCGCCCGCCTTAAAACCTTTTTCAATCTGTTGCGGATACCATTATGTACAGGAATGGCGCCAATATATCGAATATCTATCAGATGTGAGCGAAACATACGGGCGGTAGTTTGCGACATAAGCCGGTTTGCTGTTGGGCGGGCGTTGTTTGGAGGTGAGGTATTTTGGCTATTTGTTTTACGTGTTGTCTCGCGTTAGACACATTATATTACCGATATTCGCCGGATGCGATGTGCAGGATTGGGATAACTAAAGCAGTGCTGTCCACAGCAGTGCTGTTTTCAAAAATCTGTCAAGAACGAGTAAAAATTATAAATAATATAAACTAATTGGAAAAATGTAAAATTTCACATATAATTAGATATCATTGATTTTTAGACTTTTTCATTTATTCATGCTATAAGATCTCCCATTATCCTGATTTTCCAGATTCTATGTAGACCGGAAATATCCTATAGGTTTTGACAGTCAATAGTATGAATAAAAAAGGATTATATCTTTTTATCTCGTTAACCAAAATATTATTACACCAATGTGCCTTACATATGGGCGTATACGCATATGACTTTAATTTCAAGTTGAATCTTAAACCGTTTTTTGAGAAAAATTACTTTGAGAGACGTGTGGATGGATGGACGGATGTACAACTAAGCCTTATAAAGGTTATTTTTTCAATTTTGAACGACGAAACCCTAAAAATGAAATAATTCCAGCTCAGTTGTCATATGCATGCCTTTTTTGCAAATAAACAATTTTTCTAAACGAACAAATTAAGATGGTTGAAGACAGCTGTCGTTTAGTGAATTGGCAAAATAATCTTAGAAATAGTAAATGAAAATTTTACAGATTTCCAACAGCTAGTTGGAAAATCAATTATTTGTTAGGTGCTATGAAGGAGAAAAGTAAACACCATAATCTTAATTCGTATATTGAATTAATTTGAATTATTTTCGGTGGTTGCAAACACCAGTCACTCGTTGTTTTATAAAAATGTCGTGTAGTAAAATATTTTTCACACAAATTGTGTCTACAAAGAATTACTTGTTGTAATTTTTTAAATTTAATTACCATTTTGATTGCTACTAAACTGTAAATACTCCAACAAAAGCACGAAAGTAATTAATATTAAAGATAAGAAAACCTACAAAACTTACAAAAATGGAGAAATAAAAAATTACTTAAAAAGGTGTTTGGAAATTGTCAGTATTAAAAACATTTTCTAAATCGTTTTTTTTTGTTAATTAAAATAAACCTAAATGGTAATTATTTTTATAAATTGTGTAAAGAAACTATACTGTATAACGAAAAATAGAATTTAGTAGCAATGCAAGTTGCTTTATATCTCAGACTTTTTAGACACCTCAACTAGGTACTTTTTGCGACAAGCCATTTATAATGATTTAAAAACGTATTAAGTACAAGTGGAACTCGCATTATATATATATATATATAATTTTCATATTGCCAATTTCACGCAAACGAAATCGTAGATTAGTGAGGCGTAATTAACAATTAAAGGTATATTTTGCTTCTATTGAACTGTTTTCAAATATTAATATTTTTTGTCGCCACGGAAGTATTTAAAACTGAACAGAAAGCTCGTAGATACCATCAATGTATTCTACCACTACTTACCTATGGAGCTGAAAACTTTGTGCTACAGAAGAAATCTTCACGAAACTCAGAGTGGCTCAGAGAGTAATTGAAAGGAAACTGGTAGGGGTCACGCTGAGAGACCGAAAGAGGAACGAGTGGCTCAGAATCATCAAAAATATGTTACGAAGTTTATGTGGCAATGGGCTGGCCACATCGACATAAAAGCAAAACTCGTGGTGCAAAGCAATTGTAGATTAGATAATGTAGGGCGAAAAGCGCACATAAGGAAGGTCAAATATAACACATATTTGGTACGATCATATCAAAAGAAAATCTGGAGTGAAAGGGTTGGAAAAAACACAAACTGGAGACGAGTGGTATAGAATGAAGAGATTAGAGGCCCATACTGTTACGGTAGAATATGTTTAAAGAAAGAAAGAAGGAAAGAGAGAAAGGGAGAGAGGGAGAAGTATATAAATTTAAATTATCGCTATAGTTTTTCGGTAAACTTTTAACAACGCTGTTTTTTTTACAACTTTAGAAGTTTGGAAGATGGAGAAGTGACGTACTTTTTTGGAAAATTTCAACAATAACCTTTAGAACCATCCTACATAAAATTTAAAAAAAACATTCCGAAAAAAATTTCCGCTTTAAAATTTCTAAATGAAGAGTTGTGAATGTTGACGTATATGCAATTGATACGCCAAAATTGAAACCTCTACCACAAAGGGTTTCGGATAAAAAATGATTATGACTGATGGACTTTTGGTTTAGGGAATCCTTAAAAATATTTTCCCTGCTAATGCGTACTCTTATACTGAAACACCATCATATTATTGATAATACAATATTAAGAAGCAGTCCGTTATTTACACCCCATTGAACTGCACAGTCGAGGAGTAGTCCCGCTGAGGTCGTTTACGATAAACACTTACATATGTACTTGTTTCCGAACCTAGTTTCTTTGTCATTAGCAACAAGTAATCCTGGAAAATATGAGTAGACTTAACACTACGATGGTTCCGTACCCATTTATTTACATATAAAAGTTTGAAAAACTTAGGGTTTTATAACACTTTTATTAAATTATTACACATGCTAATATTATTTTTCGCTATAAGAAATATGATTACATTATCTAATCTTTAATTTGTCAATACAAAGTAACCAGAAAAATTTTCCTTCATACTATTTACTAAATGCCACGACCGTGATTTTCTTCTGATTTTTCACAAGCATAGTTAAAAAGTTAGAAGAGAGAGGAAAGCTATTCGATATTTTAGAAACTCATATCGAATCGCGAATAAGAAATGTGGCTTTGCGAGCCTTTACAAATTTAGTTATATCCTATGTACGTATTTATATATATATATATGTATGTATATATATATATATATATATATATATATATATATATATATATATATATGTATATATATATATATTTTTTTTTTTTTTTTTTTTATTTATTCATGTTATTTTTAGTAGTCAAGGTAGTTTGCTGTCTGGGACCATGATCAGTGAATAATTTCGAAATTCGAAAGTCGAGATCTCCATCTTAGTTTAAAAAAGCATAAATGTTAATAGTTATACATCACAATGCCATCTTCTATCTGAATCAAGTGAAACTAAAACTCTGACATACATTTTAATAATGTAACTGGGCGGTAAAATGACGGTGGAGATTACATTTATTTCCATATCCCTAAATTTCAGATGTCTGCAATATTTCGGCACAATTTAGTTTAGGATTTTGATAGAAGAAAAAAAAACGAACGCTATTCAAGGGAGTATAACGTTGGAAGAATTTTCGTTGTAAAAACGTAGACGGCCTTGAAGTTGCCGATCTAATAATCGCAAAAGGTCGCTCCGATCATAATAAGTTCCCACGCTCCGTTGCCAGCTCTAACACATTTTCATCTCGCACTTATTGCAGAAACCTTCTCCGTCTTCATTACGCAAACACGCTGAAAATATTCGCGTCGAAATAGAGACAGCCGGCGGCGGCGGCGTCGGGCATTATGGCCGTCATATTTTAACATTATTATGATCGATATTATCATAAAATAAAATATACTTTTATGAATAAAAATTGTCGTCACATTTTGGGAGCCTCTGGGTTTCATTTACACGATGCTTGCGAGGCTAACTCGTGACGTTTTTAATAAAAAAACATTTGGTGTAAAACATACATTCAATATTTGGTAAAATTTGTCACACGTTTCTTTTCACTCGCTTGTAATGTTTTTAATTTTTGTTTATTTTGTTTCAAGAACTGACTAATAACATGAAGCTTTCTTACAGTATCTGTATATGCGTTGAGGATACAACCACCCAACTTGCCCTTTAGCGTGTACTTGAGTATACTGCGTTTGTATTCGTGCGTGTTTGTTAGCCAACAAATCGTAATAAAACGATTTTATAAATTGTTATATTTACTTCTCAATTTATATAATAATAATAATGGTAACAAAATCATAAATGTATAATAATAGCAATAATGATAGAATTAAATAAGAATAAAAACCTTTTTATTTTTAAATTTGGTGCTTTTTATTCACACGATATTATCACTTTATTCATTAAAGTACTTTTTTCTTCTGTAATTAAATTATTTCTAAAAAAGGTGAAAAATAGTAAATTGTGAAATATGAATTAATTAAAAATTGATTTATCCGTTATTTTATACTTACTCATTTGTTGATTTGAAATGATTTTTATTTTTAATGGTCCTTTTGTTTAATAAAAATAACTTAGTCCTCGTCGATATTTTACCGCAAAAATTCCAACTAAATATTCTTATTTTTATTAATCAAAAATCTGTAGCAGTAGCAGTATTTTGCAAATTTATTCATTTTCTGAAACTATATTTTACCCCCAGAGGTTCAACTACATATTTTTATTAATAAAAAATCTGTAGCAGTAGCAGCATTTTGCAAATTTATTCATGTTCTGAAACTATATTTTACCCCCAGAGGTTCAACTACATATTTTTATTAATCAAAAATCTGTAGCAGTAGCAGCATTTTGCAAATTTATTCATGTTCTGAAACTATATTTTACCCCCAGAGGTTCAACTACATATTTTTATTAATAAAAAATCTGTAGCAGTAGCAGCATTTTGCAAATTTATTTATATTCTAACACGACATTTTACCGCAAAAGTTCCAACTAAATATTTTTACGACTAAATGAAACTACGTGATGTAGTATTATTTCTACTTTCTTTCATTTCTTTACCACGACCTAGGTTTCGTTGTATTACAACATCTTCCGGTGGGATATTAGCAAAGATATCGAATCTATATAGAATCTTTTCTATATATATATATATGTATATATATATATATATATACATATATATGTATATGTATATATATATATATATATACATATATATATCAACATATAATCAAAAATCTGTAGCAGTAGCAGTATTTTGCAAATTTATTCATTTTCTGAAACTATATTTTACCCCCAGAGGTTCAACTACATATTTTTATTAATAAAAAATCTGTAGCAGTAGCAGCATTTTGCAAATTTATTCATGTTCTGAAACTATATTTTACCCCCAGAGGTTCAACTACATATTTTTATTAATAAAAAATCTGTAGCAGTAGCAGCATTTTGCAAATTTATTCATGTTCTGAAACTATATTTTACCCCCAGAGGTTCAACTACATATTTTTATTAATAAAAAATCTGTAGCAGTAGCAGCATTTTGCAAATTTATTCATGTTCTGAAACTATATTTTACCCCCAGAGGTTCAACTACATATTTTTATTAATCAAAAATCTGTAGCAGTAGCAGCATTTTGCAAATTTATTCATGTTCTGAAACTATATTTTACCCCCAGAGGTTCAACTACATATTTTTATTAATAAAAAATCTGTAGCAGTAGCAGCATTTTGCAAATTTATTTATATTCTAACACGACATTTTACCGCAAAAGTTCCAACTAAATATTTTTACGACTAAATGAAACTACGTGATGTAGTATTATTTCTACTTTCTTTCATTTCTTTACCACGACCTAGGTTTCGTTGTATTACAACATCTTCCGGTGGGATATTAGCAAAGATATCGAATCTATATAGAATCTTTTCTATATATATATATATGTATATATATATATATATACATATATATGTATATGTATATATATATATATATATACATATATATATCAACATATAATCAAAAATCTGTAGCAGTAGCAGCATTTTGCAAATTTATTCATGTTCTATAGCGATATTTTACCGAAAAAGTTGCAACAAAATGTTAGTATTTTTATTATTTTATACTTTTCTGTGACCCTTGTAGGTTATTTGAAAAAGGTTCAGTTTTTTTTTGTTAAAAATGTTGTGTCAATGTGAAGTTGAATTTTGATTATTCACGTTTTGATTTAAGATCTTCTATATCTACAATTGATGATTAGCGTATGTTAATTCTGGGAAGTACCAAAAAGGGCCCAGGCGGCACCGTGTCAACGCGGCTTACATCCGAGTTCGGTGTGCGCGAGTACACGCTGCTCAACCGAAAATGTTGTGTTTAGCGAGTATCGCATAGGAGACAGAAGATGGAGCCGCGATCAATCATACGGAGGCATTACGCTGTCTTCACATCATTTATAATTTCGTCTAAATTACGAGCGGGCGGATGCTGCTCTGATGTTCGCCGGCGGCGCGCCTCTCGGCCTGCGGATTAGCAATAAGGCGAGCGAGTTCTCTGTGATGATGCGTGAAATTCTACGTGTTTTAACATTATGGTAATTCATTGTGCTGATGAGCCCCATGACGGTAGTATTACTTGTGTTAATCTTGACTGTCGTCTGACGAGTATTATTGAAGAATTACCTATAAATAGTAAATGAAGTTAAAATTTATGAATTAAGGAAGAATGAAATTAGATTCTAACAAGATGATAATTTTCCATTATACTTTAACGAACTATGTGTTTAGCTTTTAATTCAAAATAATAAAATTGTGTGTGGCAGCTCCGACGCGCGTCTAGAATTTACTCCTTAAGTACGATTGCTTGAAATGTATAAAATAGGTAACACTGTATATAAATATAAATATCAACATCATTAACTGTAAATGGAAAATTCTTTAATGAAAAAATGCTCACAATATAATTAACAAGGTCAAATTTATATAACAACAAAATTAAAAACAATTAGTAACGTCAGACTAAGGAGTTAAAATTAAAAGGGACTTATTAATTTTTTAGGATAGAGGACACCAAATATTCACACATAATGACATTTAATGATTACATCTTGATGTAAGCGAATGAAGTAACTTGTGTATCACACTCCGAAAAGAGTAAACCATGTGTGTCACACTCTGTCGTTGCGATTACGCCATAAGAAAATGCCAAATAAACATATTGATATCTCACTCTAAAGATGCGTAGAAATATTGCGCGGTGAGGCCATCTAACGGTTATATTTTTTTAACGCTCTGATTTTAGTCCTTATAAAACTTGATACCGGGCGCTATGTATGAGAATCGATTTTTAAGGGAGTAAACTCCAAAAAGAAGAATTTGTTTCGTTTCGTACTATATAACATCTACTAATATCACGTTTTATATGCAAATATTGATTGAAAACGAATGTTACCGTTGGTGTCAACTTTTGAACATTAATAATAACTATAATTTTTGGCATTTTAAGAATTGTTTTTTTCCTGAAAAGGAAAAAGGAACACTTATAAGATCGCGCATATGTACGTCTGTCTGTCTATCACAGTCGTTTTATCAGAAAGCGCTTGATGATGAAATTTTAAACTTGGTATATAAACGATTAAGTTACCCCGCACAAGTTTTTACGGCTGCACTCAAAAATATTTATATGAGGGGAAGAGTGCAAATTCAGTAATCAATATTTTTCTTTATATTCTCTATATGGTGTGGGGGTTTTGAAAGGATTACTTACAAACTTCTTCAATTTTTTCCCCTAATTTTGGTAATAGGTAACATCGTCAGATATATGCTGAACAGTACACAAAAAAATGTTAATCCCCTTATTTTTGAAATCATCGAACCTAAAATTATGAAAAAAAACTGGATTTTCATAAAGTAACGATAAATTTATATATTATGTTAGAGTTTTTGAAATATTCACGATAATACATATGCCCCTTACTCCCTATTCACCTACTTAATTATATAAGCTATTATTAAATGTTTATTGGGCTCCGAAGTCCATATTAATGATTACTTATAACAAATAAAATACTTAATTCCGCACTTGACTGTTTTTTTTATTATTAAATCGACTATTCATGATTGAGGTAATTAATGTTTTTTAGTATCATTATTTAAGTTAAATGACACAACGCAGTAGCACGTGCAACTTGTTTTACTACATATAACGTTTTGGAACGAAGTTCCTTATCGCGCGTTGCGAAAGGGGGCTAGATGGAAAAAATTAAGACCAAAAGTTGTAACGACACTTTTTGGTGTAGTTGCTAGCGGGCGCGCTGCAAGCCGTGCGGCGTGCGCGTGTTTCTCTGTCTGTCTCTCTCTCTCATAGAAAGCGAGCCAGTTGTTTTCGTTTCGTCTTTCTATTTCGCATTGAACAGTGTGGTGTCGCGACGATTATTTTTGTTGAGTGTATACAGGTTTTTTGTACATAATAAATAATAAAAAATAATAATAATTATTATTATTATAACTTAAAAGAAATAAAATTTTATTACAATTCATTCACTAATTAATCGAAAGGAACTCCGTTCCATCCGGGTGTCCCTTGATACCTCTCAAGTTTTTTTTATTTCTTAAAAGCTTTACGAATGCATATTTGAAATGTGTTACTTAAAGTAAAAATACGCATAAAGCTCGTGCATCAAAATTAACTCTCTGTGGTATTTTAAATACACGATCACTGATCTGTGGTATTTTAACTACTCGATCGCAACCACCCCACTTTCGTTCGTCAGCCTGCTGGTAATCGAACCCGGGACGCCACGGTGAACTGTGCCATCAAAGACCATCAGTCTTTGACGATTGATAGAAGCCTTTGACGGTTGATCGAAGCATTTGACGGTTGCTTGAAGCCTTTGATGATTGGACGACTAATCAACGTAAAGTTAACAACATCGGAAAAAAATTGTACGCAACCAAATACAAAAGTAGCGTCGTGTGTAAGGTGCTTAGAAGATAATAAATGGCGCCATTTGCGTGTATTATGACGAAGATAGCGGTTAATGAGACAAGTCATAAATAAGAAAGTTAATATTTCAACAACCGGCACGCCACTGTTTTAATAAAGTAACTGAATTTTCAATTATTTTGAATAATTAGTGTGCTTTTTAGTAGGAAATTAGGTAATTTTGGCTATTTTAAAATATTATTACTGTCTTATACCACTATATTCGATATTGAAACTGTGAAGATGAATAACTTGTCAAAGACGATTGGAACTCGCACTACGAGGGTTTCATATACATTTGGGCACTTATTAATTTGCATTAACAATTATGTATATTAATTTGTCACAAATTATGTATATTGCCTATGACATATTTCACAGGTATAATACCATGGTATAAAGTGTATCCTTAATAAAAAAACCTGTCAAACACGAGTCGAACTCGCACTACGAGAGTTCCGTACATATTTAGACATTTATAAACATTTAATGGTACATAATATTCCTATTAAACTATTCGCAACATCTTATTTTTTTAGATATATTTTAATAAATATTTTTTATGTGATGTAACTAAAAATTAACGATTTTCGGATTTTGTCTTTACTTGTGCTGTGACTCTTTCCCCAATTCCATGATTCTAAGTCAACGGGAAGCACCCTACAGGTTTTGATTTATTTGTCTGTGTTAAAACATGCGACATAAATAGCCGTATTTCTTTATTGCGTTGATTTAGAAGCTTCATTTTATAGCTCCAAGGGACCGTGGACCTAAGTATTTGATATTCTGTTAATTTCAACTTGAAACCTCCACGCGCTCCTGAGGAAAAGGCTCTCGACAGACCGACAGACGGACAACAAAGTGATCCTATAAGGATTCCTTTTTTTTCCTTTTGATGTACTTAACCCTAAACAATTAACCCATTAAAATTATGCTACTTTGTTGTCGATATAGTTACAGCGGGTGAATGAGTACAGAAAATAAATTTATGCGAAATTTAATTTGTAACAAAGCTGGCATCCTGTTAGAATTAATCCTGTATAAAATATATCTGAATACTCTAATAAATTAATCAATAGGTAAAACTGAAGCAAAATTAGTAGGTAAGTATATAAAGATGAAGTATTATGAACAGCGTTTATATCATCGCTCTAGTGGAAGAACATAGATGCAATAATTAAAATCGCAGAAATGAATTAAAATAAGAAATTTTAAAGTAACCGCCGTATTCTACAAGTTACCGCCGTCTAAGGACGCGGTGCGATATAATAATTTATTAATTTACTATGATGAATATATCTGGTACACTTATTGTTACAGGAGCAATTTTCAGTTGCCCTGGAACCAGAATAACTTGGAACCGGTTAACTAGAATGACAATGACGTTTATAAGTTTCAGGGCAAGTAGATCACAAAATATGAAAATACATTTTTGAGAAAAAAAAACAAAAAAACGCAAGAAAAATAATTTTCATAAGTCTCGGGACTTATGACCAGGACCAGACCAGACGAAAGACTTTGGACCAGGATCGAAGGTTAGGAAAGGGTAGCAGAATTATGAATGGAATGTGGAAAGTAAATTTAGAGAAGTTGTGATTATATGGTATTGGAAACTAGTTTGTTCCATAACGTGACAGCATAAGCTGTAAACGAATGTTTATAAAAAGCAGTGCTAGGTTTGAGGACAAGGGGTGTGAGGAGATACTCAGACTCAGGCAATAAACAGAAAGGACTGTAAGTCTAGAAAAATGCAAGAGGGAATATAAGGATTTTTTAAGATATTATAAACCTGCGAATGTATGTAAAAATTGCACCCTTGCATTCGCCAAATGTTAACGAATACATCAATGTTGAAGGCGACGGAATGTTTTAAGAGATTGTTCTAAAAAATTAGGACAGCACACATATTGTAGAGACAATGACAATGTTTGATACAGATGAATTTTAGTTTCAAGAGAAATGAAATATTGAAGATGTTTTGGGAGGTATATTATACTGAAAGGGTGACAAGAAAATGATCAGACTTTACAAAAGTCTTCAAAGGTCTTTTACAGTTGCAGAGAATAGGATAACTACACCGTTTAGTGACACTTATGATAGATCATGGGCACTGGTCATAGAATTGAGTCTCTCATTACTAATAACAATAACCTAGGCCTTAGTAGGATTACCTAGATAAAACATATTACGAACCAATGATCGATCACACTTAGAAATATTACTAAGGTTAATGTCTATGTATATTTAGAGATTATCTGCATATAGGTGATACTTGCAGTAGATTTTTTGAACAAACTTATCAATAAATATCAAAGAAGTAGGGCCGCACACTATATTGTAGAACAACAGCTACCACTCTGAACAGTTTTCTGCTAATCTAACAGCTTGTTTACGTCTGTGAAGATAGGATTTGAACTATTCCAAAGAAATTTGTGAAATATAGGCTAACTTCATTGTCAGACTAACATTTACACTGTAGTTCTCCCATAAAAAAAATAACTATGTAAATAAATAAAGTATTTTAAATGTTAATACACATCGAAGGGCGAACTAAACTTAATTAAAACGGAACAAGTGACCCAGCAAAATATTTACATCTACAGCGGGCCCTTTCGCAAAAATGTAGAGCGAGCAAGGGACGCGGACGGGGCCGGGCGCGTATCACTCTTAAGCTTTTACGATGACGCTTTTAAACATGAGCTTAACGAAATGATGTCCGAGCTTGCCTTTATTATTTGCTAGGTTTGTGCGAGCCCGTCTCGCTCCGGTCACGTTTGTTAATTTAATAGCAAATATTCAATTTTGGTATGACATAGTGACGGTGTGATTTGTTTCTGCAGGGTAGGGCGGCTGTTAATAATTGTTGTAAATAATATTTGATGTCTTATTTACTTATGATGGTTAGTAGCCGCCAATTTCTGGTGTCCTCAATTGAATTGTGGTGCAGAAATTTTTAATTTAATTTATTAATCATACAGGTGTTGTTCACACATTGCTTTAACGATGAAGAGGTAAGATTCGCGGAGTGAGGAAAAATGAAAATAAAACTATTTAAGCGCGTGCTAATCAGTAGGTACACGTAGCAGAAGTGAAACTTCTTTGGAGATCTAAACCTCGATTTGTAAGTATATAGTTAGGAATAAGGCAGCAGAGTGAGAGAAAGAGAAAGATGCAAAAATATACAAACATAATTGTAGTATTTATAGGATTTAAGGGTAGTATTTTAATGGTGAAGATGAGACCAATATGACAAAATATCAGTTATGTTTCTTAATTTACTTCCTCGTTATTTACAATATTATCTTGTGACACTATAGCAATATCGTAACTAAAATACGAAACGTAAGTAGAGTCAAACGTATGTTTAGTACTTATATACTTTTTGTACTTTCCAGATATCGTATAAAACCAAGATCGGTCGCAGTTCCAGATTTTTTTGTCATCTTAGGACCATTATTCGTATTAGAATAAATTTTTCGCTCAGAATGTTAATTAATGGTATCGAATCGTCTAATGCAAAGTTCACATTAAAGTCACCACCCAAAATAAGAAGTATTCTATAATATTCCGTAGCAAGAAGAGCAGTTCTTTTGGAAGTGTATGGAAGTAACTGATAGTTTAATAAATCGACAAAATTTTGACAGTTTTCTTTTTACATACATAACGTACAAAGTAGTTGACGGTAATAGTGAGCACAATTTTTTAATTTTGACACACATAACGTACAATACAGCTGCTAGCAGTAGTTAATGTAACAAACAAAAATATTTGTTTGTTTTCGCGCTTGTGTACACTTCCTGTCTTAATCTATCGTCTTTATCCTCCTCTCTCGCTTGTTAGCTAAGTACCTGTTTTCCGCCTTTTTGTGATAGATTCGTTACATTCAAGTGTTACAAAAAAACGTTGCATGAAACATTGCGTTAAAAACGTTCTATTAAATTTAACTTTGACATTTTACACTAATAGCGTCCAAAGAAGTTTCACTCAGAAAACAATACATGTCCCTGCTTATTCCAAACTAATTTTTTGACACGTCACAGTGCTATATTAAATGTAGATTGTATTAAATTGTAAAATTTACGAAACTAATTTTAAAATGAAAATATGTAAGGTTATATTATCCCCTAAAACAGTTTATCTTATACTATAATGCCTAAGATATAGAAATAACAAAGTTTTTTTTCTTAAATCATTTGTACAATGTTCATAATTTATTTGTATAAAGATGTTTTTCTATTTGTTTCAGGTAAGTTTCCCTGAGGAACATTTGTTACACTAGCGGATTTATGAGTAAGTATAAAAATATTACGTATTAAGAAAAGGAGTGTCTCTATGTACTTTTAGGACGTATTTACGTCTATAATATATTTCAAATCGAATAAGTTTAGCGTTATTTAGAGAAAGAATAGAAACCGACCGATTTATAAACTAGAAACAACAAAAGTGAACATGGATATTTATAAAATTGGTACCTTTCTGGTAAGTTATACTAATTTTCATCTGTCCTATCATCTACTCTAGTAGCTTTTTTCAGTAAATTTTGGATATGATTCGATAAGCTGTTAGTTTTCAAGAATAAATATTGCAAATTAAATTTACATTTAATTATATTCCTCGGTGGATATGAATGATTTAAGTTTTTTAATATATATCTACACAATATTACTTCCCATATATCATTGATTAATTCATCTTCTCAGCTTTAAAAGTGCAGCAAAGAGCAATCATAACTTTCCTAATGGCTCAGTCCTTTTTGTATTTTTCCATTAACTTGTGCTATAAGACCACCCATTATGCCGACTTTCAGCGTTGTAGATCGATCGGAAGTAGCCTGTACGTTTTAATGATCAGCGAATAAAAGTTTTGTATAAATAAAAAAAACACTCCTTTAAAGTTTTTATATCTCGAGGCGTTTTTGTTTGACAGATAAACGGACGGATAACTAACTGTTTCTATAAGTCCGTTTTTCTTTCGTTTTTTTCAACTCTAAAAATTTTGTAAACTTTTGGTGATTAGGTTTATTTTAATATATAATTGTTAGCATCCCTTTATTGGAAAAAATTTTTTTCATGATAAACTATTATATTAGTTAAATCTTAATTACAATAAAAGAGTTAATGATAGCTAAAATATAATGATTGATATTAATCTCAAATATTAAAATATTAAAAAAAGATAAAAGTACGTTTTTTGCATATTTTCGTCATTTATCAGGTTATTATAATATACGTGAATATTATCTTAAGTACCATGTAGACACTTGTTAAGTCCATGTTGTAGACTCAAAGGTTACACGTATGGACCTATTAACCACTCAATGGTTACGCGCGTGTCATACGTGATCGCTACCCATCACAACTTTACTTGTGAAAGTTGAATAAAATACAGTTGCAGCTGAAATCTATAATTACACATATTGGCACAAAACACTTATTACACAAGTTTCGATTCGATCGAATTCTTTCGATTCGAAATTGACCGATTTTTATTGAGTGTTTGAATTCAGACTTAAAATACATAATGTTTTTTTTTTGTATCAATAAGATTCGCTTTCTGAGAAGCTACTTACCTGCTTCATTTTTACGCATCACACTGCCGACTATGATTGAGTCACAGTATATACTGCCAAGTTGTGAAATGAACTATAAACAGACGTACAAAATGGTTCCTCTACATATATATTTAAAAATTGTATGAAAAAGCTAACCTGGTGTTACAGCTCATCTTTTTATATACAAAACGTTTTCTGAAAATAGAAAATATTTATTATTTTCTTTTTTTATTACCTACCATCCCTTTTCCTTCTATATCATTTTTCTTTCCCCTATACCATGTAAGTTTATGTAATGAGGATTTCACAATTAAATGAAACTACGTGATGTAGTGTTATTTCTACTTTCTTTAATTTCTTTACCACGACCTAGGTTTCGTTGTATTACAACATCTTCAGGTGGGATATTAGCAAAGATGTTGTAATACAATAAAACCTAGGTCGTGGTAAAGAACTTAAAGAAAGTAGAAATAATACTACGTAACGTAGTTTCATTTAATTGTGAATAATGAATTTCTACAAAATTAACGCCAAATATATTCAATAATGAGGATTTGTTTATTGTGTGCGTATGTGAATGAGAATATGTACTTATTTGTATGTTTTCTTTATTTTTGAATTTTATTTAAGTAATTGCACAATGTATTGCAATCTCCACTAGTGATCGTTATACTATTATTTGAACTGGCTGTAAATTATTTTCTCGAAGCTATAAGTTCACCATATGTTGTATATCAGTATCAGTTGTATACATTAAAGTTTGTAAATAAATAAACATTAATATGTCACGTTTGGATAAATTTCAATAAGTCACGACATAAACTTCATATATCCCTCGAAATTTATTTTACAATTTCCATTGCTTCTTAATATGTCTATACGTATTATAATAAACCAGATTGAAATAAGGCGAAATGGTAAATTCATAATATCGCCTCTAATAAAAAAAAGTTAGCTGTCAATTCCGAAAACTCTTTCATCACGCAAAAATTCCGAATGCGTAATTTGAAAACAAAATAGTGGAAAAACTTTATCCCAACACGTCCCCCTTTACGTACAGACTGTCCGATTTTATTATCGGACCGCAAGTCCGGATTGTGCCGACTCACGGTCGCGCCCGCCCCGTGATGGCGCATTTTGGGCATCTCGCGGGTCCTTTTACTGTTTATTTATTTTCCACGTGCGCGGTCAGGAATGCGGGCGGTCTATTTGATTACGCGCTCCGCCCACGCACGTGCGCGCGCTGATGCCGATCTGCTGTATTAATGTTTTATCTTACGGACTGTCGGTGTACCTCGAAATGTTCCTTTGTGCCCTTAGGCGCGTTTATTGAATTTATTATTTTTTTTTCGAGGTCAGACAATTTTTCTTAACAATAAATAACATTTATTAATTTTTTCCCCAATAAAGTCTTGGTTCAATCTACTAATACTTTGGTGAGATAGTACGAAACAATAAGATTTAAGATAGACGATAGAGAAATTGAAAGAGAATAAATACAATGAATATCAAACATACTGGAAATAGCGAGCGGACAGTCATTAAATTTTTTTGGTTTAACAAACAATAAATTACAACTTTAATATAGGTTTACAAACAACAAATTACTAATGCTATAAATTCACTTTAAACTGTTTTTTATTAAAAAAAACACTATACTAAAAGATAATAGAAGGTAAGTAAAGGCCTCATAAAAAATATAACTTGATTCATCTAAATAAAAAAGTTAAGCATTTTTCTTTTTAAATAGAGATGTGTCGCTATCGTTAAGCGCAGCCATTTTGTTACATTTCTGGCAAAATGGTGATCTCTTGAAGATAAAAGTAGGTTTTTTGTGCTGTAATTGTTGCGTTAAAGTACCCAGAAAAACATAACATTTTAAAATAAAAAACGGCTACCCTTAACGATATCGGTTACGAAAATTTTAAAAAAGAATCGATCGGGCAGTTAGTATCCGAAATAAACTGTCGGTTAGGCTAAAAATGGTTATCTCGAGAAAAACACGATAGAAGTTTCGATTACAATTTCATTCAAGTTACTTTACAATTTATTATGCTTACATCATCAATACCAGATCCATAAGAAGATTATCCTTGATCATTATCCTTGAAGATTATCCTTGAGCTATTAAGCTCTGTGAAGGTCTACATTTTCTGACCCATGAATACTTCTTACTAATGAGCTGTTCATATGAGCATCAGCATGACAATCTTATTTTCACGTTCGGTGCAATATTGATGTAGATGAGGACCAATTTCGATTTATAGGTGTATAATACTCAATACACAGAGGACTAGGAGGCCTGTCTTTATTTCGTAGCCTTGCTATGTGAGTCATTGGCGAAGAGGTTAAATACCGAAGTCTGAATTCAGAAGTACTGGATTCGTTTTTTTTTCTTTTATTTTTTACTAAAATGAAACAATAAATCCTTTAGCGTAAATTCTGAAGTTAAAAATAGCTAAGAATAATTATTTTTCTTTTCTTAACTATTCTATTATACTATTCAATATATCTGACTTTTCCAATGTTAAATATACCGTCCAATGGACTTAATTTTTTCTTGAAATATCCATAATATAATGACTAAATTATATAAATAGCTTAGTCTTATAGTAACCTTTTACCGATGTTAAATATACGATGTTAAAAGAACCCCATTTTCCGATGTTAAAGGAACCCCATTTTTCTTGAAATATCTATAATATAATGACTAAACTATATAACTGGTTTGGCCTTATAATAACCTTTTTCCGGAGGGGTTTTAATAAATCGATAACGAGTTGACATTACTTTTTTTTCTCAAATACAGAAATTACCTCAAATGCTAAATATCCTGTCCAAGGAAGGCCATTTTTTCTTGAAATATTTATAATATAATGACTAAATTATATAACTGGCTTGGCCTTGTAATAACCTTTTTCCGGAGAGTTGACATTACTTTTTTTTATCATATACTGAAACTACCTCAAATAGAGACCAAGGAACTGAGTTCGCTTTCTATTTAATAAACAGAGACCTTTTCTTCTAGAAAAAAAGGAAAACTGAAGAAAACAATAATATGAAAATATGATACTAGCAGGTAAGATATACACCTTGAAGATAGTGGAACCTTTCTTCGTGGTTTTTTATATAAAAATTGAATCGTTACTCTTATGAAAAATCTCGTTGACAATCTAAGTATTTAGAAGTTTGAATTTTACCCGTGAAAAATGTTTACGTTAACTGTTTTCGCGGCTTATAACATTAATTTAATATGCAGGAGCACTGTCCAAATGAGTGTGTAAATTTATATGTTAAGACTATTCATAAGGTGTAACATTCTGTACGTTACGTTTAATAAAACTTATCAACGCTGCCTTTATGTGGTCAGTGTTAATATTATAACATTAGCAGTTAACGTCAAAGGAAACATTTAGGAAAATTCCGGAGATGCCCAATCAAAATAATTCCGTCATGCCGTACATTAATGTAAAATACCTAGGGCTTCCTAATTAATCTCAATAATTGTTTAATTATTGACATTTTGATCTGCGTTTATTAATCAAAATTCTATACCTCAATTGATAAAAATCAGAGCCCTCTTCTTATTTACGTGTCCATCCGTCTGTCTACAGATCACAGCCGTTTTCCCCAGAAATTAAATGTTTATGTATGACTAAATGTGCGGAACCCTCGTAGTGAGAATTCTACTTGTATGTGTAAAATTTGTTTATGTAGGTATATATATATATATATATATATATATATATATATATATGTGTGTATATAAATGTGTGTGTGTGTATGTATGCGTGCATGCGTGTGTGCGTGCGTGCTTGCATGCGTGCGCGCGTGCGTGCGGGCGTGCGTGCGTAGGTGCGTGCGTGCGTGCGTGTGCGTATGTGTGTGTCTGTGTATGTGTACTTTCAATAACTTTTATTAAATGCTTATTTACTTTGCGATTATAAAGAGGAAATTTTTGTTAAGTCAATTTTTAATGGAAACGTTATGATCAATAAAGATAATGCTCTTTATTGATCATAACGTTTCCATGTTGTTATGCAATATAACGAATATTCTTGCTTTTTAAATATAATTATTATAAATTTTTCGCGGCGATTTATCTATAAAATTTCTTCATTTTGCATGCACGTATTTGCAAGGAACTATAGAATATTTTGTATTTTACTTGTCAGTTCTATATTTTATGGTACAAACTTACTTAAAGTTATTTTTGGCAGACAATTAAATTAAAATCTGAATGATTTAATATGCCATATTATTAATGTGATATTATCACAGGAATAGAGATGTCACTATTTGCTTATTTATGGTTATAGTTTAATGAAGTTTGGGTAATATTAACGTTAGCTCGGAAAGCTCTCTGAAGTGAACTTAATAGGAGTTATGGGATGTTTTTGCAGACATGTTACATATAGGATATATCTTGGTATTTAAATCCATAACTCGTACGGAAAATTATGAATAATAGAAAAGTTATAATTATGTAAAATCTGTCCTTTTCGTAAACGAAGGCAACCAAAAGAAATAACACGGTATAAAAATAAATTTTCAGACTTTTGAATAAACTTTCTTGAAAGGGAAAAATATATAGAGTAAACAAGAAGAGACTATTCTGCCAATATTCCTTAATATTAGAATTCATTTTCAAATTATATAGTTACTTAGTGTGATATGCAATCGATTGCAAGATTTTGATATTAAACTCAATTAAAGTTATGATTATTGTACTACTCATAAGACAGCAGCAGTAGAAAAATACTATATAAGAAAAAGAAAAATTTAGAAATGTTTAGTAGAATTCGATTATTAAGATACAGACCATAACAATTCGTTAAAGTAGAAATCGATTATTAAGATACAGGCCACAACAATTCGTTAAAGTAGAAATCGATTATTAAGATACAGGCCACAACAATTCGTTAAAGAGTTATGAGCCCATAAAATGAGTGCATCTAAGTAAATTGTGCGAAGTAATTAAGTAAGAAACCCAGGCACTAATCTGTTATGGAATAAGATATATAATATAATTATTATTCACAATTAAATCAAACTACGTGATGCAGTATTATTTCTATTTTCTTTGATTTTTTTACGACGACCTAGGTTTCGTTGTATTACAACATCTTCAGGTCGGCTATTAGCAAAGATTAAGTCTTAGGAACATCCAATAGCATTTATATGCTTCAAAAAGAATAGCGGAAGCCGCGTTTGTGTGGATTTTCCAATTGTTTACGTTAGTGAGTTTATTGTAGGGGAGCGGTGTAGGTTTTATTATACATCCAAAAGTTATACGACATACAAGTATTTTAGTGAGGGTAATAAATTAAATTGATGTTATTCTATGAGGTTACACAATGCAACTGTCCCGGTGTATGACATCATACAATAAACTCACTAACGTAAGCAGTGGAAAAACTCACACAAACCCGGCAAACCGCTATTGTTTTTGAAACATATAAATACTGTTGGATGTTCTTAAGAGTTAATCTTTGCTAATAGCCCACCTGAAGATGTTGCAATACAACGAAACCTAGGTCGTGGTAAAGAACTCAAAGAAAGTAGAAATAATACTACATCATGTAGTTTCATTTAATTGTGAATAATGAATTTCTACAAAATTAACGCCAAATATATTCAATAGTTATTATTCATAGTCATATTAAAGTTTATTATCTTAAAATAATGAAAAGGAAGATTCAGATGGAAATAGTCAACGCTTATAATTGCTTTTTCATAATTGTATACTCAAGAATAAACTCCACAATTTGCTGATATTACGTAAGTTCATTAATTTCAATATCCATTAATTTAAATTGTAATTTTGGTTGGACAGTATTTAAATACTCAGTGAAAATCGTTAATGAAATAAAAACGTTGGGCCTTCTAAAGTTGAAATGATAACGACTTATTCTCGTACTCAAGTTTAAATTGTAATTATATAAGGAGATAATGACTATTTCCTTGATTATATTTTGCCTTGAACACTCCAATATTTTCGGGAAAAATCAGCTTACGAGATTTGTGATGTGTTTAATTTCGTTTTTGCAATTTGTAAAAATCAAAGTCGTAGAGTAAAAATCTTTTTTCATAATGTATTTACGTGTTCTTTTTAAGTCATGAAATTCAATATGTTTATGATGTCATAGATTTGAAGATAGAAAGAGTTTAGGGAAAATTTACAAATTTCCAATTTTATTATTTACATTTTTCATGCAGTTTTCCTCACGTCGATTTTTATTAATATGTTGGAGTTTTTCTCTTCTTCTCTTGTCTTGAATTTTGACACATTCAGACCGACCTCTTAAAAAAAACTACCTTTAGTAGCCAGCAATGTTTATATTACCATAATAAAAAATAACTGAAGCCGAAAAACGTATAGTGTATGACGAGCTATTGAAAGCAATTTTAATGTCAGGTGACCCATGAACCACCGTTTGAGTCGTAAGGGGTTCATCGATATTTTTGTATATGACTCGTATGGGTATACGAATGGGATTTTGTGGGTCCCACATGGTGATTCCCCGGTCTCGAATGTGTTAAGCTGAATTGCTATAAAAATCTTAATGAATTGCTATAAATTTCTATCCATTAGCTTTTAAGCCTGTTCTCCTTAATTTTTATTACGTTTATCCCTTGCGGAATATTTAGGAGACAGCATGAATTTCTATATTTATACACGTAGAGTTACTTCTCTAATTTACATTAAGTAAATGGGCAAAATTTAAATCAGTATTCTATATAAATAAAATTAAACTTATTTAGAATTATCTAAAACTGAAATTTAAAAAATATTTCCTTTTATGTACAAAGTAAAGAAATAAAACATTTTCAAGACAAGCAAAAAACGCTATTTGTCTTTAAAAAGAAAAAGATGCTATTTGTCTTCTTCCCTCTTCTCATACAATGGACGGATGAAATGTGGTTATTTTAATATTAAGCCTTGTTTTATAACTTTTGTTTGTAAAGTCTGAAAGAATATAATAATATCATAACAATATAAGACGCTATAAATATAAAATGAATATAACAAGCTTGTTTCTATAAAAATACGGTTTCTTCAAGTATTAAATATAATAAGAGGATTTTTTTCTGTAGTTACAATTACTTCTTGTGTGTGCTGTGTTACTGTTCTTATTTTTAACAAGTAAAATATAATGCTACACGCTCTCGGACACCGAATGGATCCAAATATTAATAGCTATCTGTCACTATTTATATTTTTCTTAATTTCTGACATTTGTTTTTAAATTTGTTCTTTTAATCTCTTGAAAATTAAAAACACCGTGAGTCGTCATGGAAATGTTATATCATTCGCCTTAAAAAAAGAAAATTCATATAATGAAACCTGTAGTTGACAGTTTTAGTGCTGGAAAAGGAGAAAGTTCGATTAATAAAAGCTCATTTCGAAAACTGGTAGTCGATTCCAATTTTACATTAAAACTTTTTTAAATCAAGAAAAAAGCATTGAAGACGTGAAAATATTTTTTATTCTATAATTTTTTATATACGTAAGTATATATGGAACTAACATTTGTTCATAGTTAGGATTTTTATTAGTATGATTATTCGATTTTATTATGTTTATATATTTTATTATGTTTATATATATTAGTATGATTATTACATTTTATTATATTTATATTTAGTATGATATTAGATTTTATTAGTATGATCTATTACAGGGTTGAGTTAGGAGAAATTAATTTTCCTTACTGTTACCCATTTGTATATTAAACGGAAGATTATTAAAATGCCAATTCCAAAATAAATAATTTGTTTAAATAATATAATTATTTTTCTCACGATCTCAAAAACTGGAAAACATCTAGAATGTCGGTGATGGGTCCATATCGGCCAAAAACTAAAAACTCATATTACGTGAAATAGTATTTTTATTATATAGAATTTAATATTAGATAGTAACATTTGATGATATTAAATCTGCATACGCATCGCACGCGACAGGTTACGTACTTCATGTACATATATATGCTTAGATATCTGTTCAAATTGCATTTTAATTTATGTAGAATTTGAACCAACACTCTCTTGGTCTCTATCAAGTGTTTATGCTTCTACCCATCGCAACCTTTGTTGCTCCAAAGAGGCCCATACCCGAAGGTAAGTACTTTCAGAAAATAGTATGAAATGGAAAATAGACCTATTCTCTAACTTTCCACTGAACTAATAAATCCTTTAGTTTTTATGATTAGAAGATCATAAAACTTAATATAAATAAAAAAATTCCTTTAAATGCTATGCGTCTAGTTGAAAAGTTATTGTTTTAAAGTCGGTTAAAAATTGTTCGGTTACATTTCCACCCGTAAATTAATAACTTTCTGGGCAACTCTACGCATAACTAACAATTGTCCTTTTCTTCATACATTTTCCCGTGAATAATATTAACAATGGGAATTGTTACTGCCCTGGCGTGTTGGAGGTAATAAACCTAATTATGAAGGGATGCGTAACATGTCGATAATTCTATGTCGATATTCAATAATAATATATTTACTTGCACATAAATAAACTATTTTCACATAATTTTACCTCATAATAAACTCGAAATGGGCACATTTCATAATTTTTGAAATACGACGTAACGATCTTTATGTTGAAAATTTAATCAACGTGGAAAAGATTCTACGAAGCTGTCTTTATTACTTTGCCCTATATTTGAAGGAGCTAAAAATGCAAAAAAATTTCTTGAACTGCTTTTCGCACAAATATCTCCGTTATAAAGGAGTTGAGGATCAAAGAAATACTTTTGTCTACTGTAAGTTTGTGAATCATTAAATTCTTCGGAGATAACTGTACAATACAATTTTGCGTCAAGTGGTGTAGGGATAAGTTGAAGACAAAAGATCTCGATGGCGATTTCCAACCCGATGGACGAATCTGATAACGGCAGCTGCAGAGACCAGCATTACAGAGTATTTTAGAAACGCTACCAATCGACTGAAATGGAAATGCATCGTTAAAGAAGCTATTTCAGTCAAGAGGGAAGAGGACGAAGACCAACCATGTACATCATCGCCGAGATCACGACCACTTTGATAAGAGTAAAACGACTAGGACGAAAGTTTTTCGACAAGATCGGCATGTACTTCTCCTGGTATTTTAACTGCTGGTATTTTAACTGTTGACGAAAGGTTAAAGTTTTACAGGTAGCAATTTGTCGAATTTAAGTATTACTTTAAATTATACAATTGTAGTATAATATCAATAATTTTTATCATCAATGTCAAAGTTTTAAAATTGGAGTTAAAATGACAAAACCTATTGTATTTGTATTAACGATGAAACATTAGAAGTTAGTGCAGATAATCCCGAAGTTTAACTACATACGCCTATTAGACCGCATAGTATCCGCATATATACATATACATAGATCCCATAGATGACACTGACTGAAGCAAATGAACGAATCAAAATAGTTAAACACTCAAATATTCCAATCTACCTGACCGATACTGACCGCAACTTTTCTCGTTTATATGTTAATTCCGAAATGGCAGACGATGGTCTGGAAAATCTAGCTTGAAGTGACCAAGCGGAAGAATAATCTCAGGTTTTCCAGCATAATTACAAACAAATTGGATTTGGGAAATGTCCAACTTCAACGCCAACAAGTTACGGCTGACATTGACAACTTTATGTAGGAAATGGAACTTGTAACTTTTCGCTTTTGGTTCTAAATTTGCGGCACGTACAAGGACGGGCGAGCTTGAAGTAGGGAGAAACGAATGAAAGGTGTTAAAAATATAATATAGGTAATTATCGCTTTCGAAATGATATTTGTATGTGTGAACGTTGTAGCGTACCTGTTGGAATTCACCCTAATGGTCAGAGAAGCACATTTTCTTTCCTTCGATTACGATTCATGCTGTTTAGAAAAATTGTATATTGTTATTGGGGTGGTGTCATAGACAGGGTAAATAAATATTGTAATGTACCAACTAAGATTATTACAATATTTACGTTTCAACGATTATTATTTGGTTAAAATAGCCTATCTGTTTTAAACCGTCGAGAACTTAAAGCAAGTAAGGTTGTTTTAAATAAAATTTTACATTTAAAAAATCTGTTGTCGAATATATGGGATAAAACATTATGAGTTTTTAACAAATCGTTCTGTGTCGTCGCAGAGTTTTCGAAAGATTTTTTACAAAGGATATTTTTACCTGCTTTAGGCTTTTTAGAGTTCCGTAGCTAAACTAGGAACCCTGATAGTTTCGCCATGTCTGTCTGTATGTCACAGCCGTTTTACTCGCAGACTGATACTGATATTAAACTGAAATTTGGCATGTTGAAGCATATTTATAGCATCGTTGTGAAATAGAATGTTCTAAAAATTTTTTTTAGTGTATATTTGTGAAAAGTGGCAGCGATTTTTTATTGCGTACCCTATTGTATATGGTATATTTGATACATCTTTCGTAATTATTAGTAATATATCCTTAAAACATTTTCGATACAGAGATCCGTTTACGAAATTTTGAACTTTAAAAAGGCCATTTTTGTTAAAGTTAAATGGCAACACTTCTATCACCTAAACCGCTACTTTTGAATATCTGGAAAATATTTACAATAGTAGTACATATAATGAACCTAAAAGGAAAATTATCACAGCTAAGTAGTCTCAATTAGAATACGAGTCGGTCGATCAATTTATGACATGTAGTTGCGTACAAAGTTTGGGGAAACTCAATACAAGTGACTTAAATCAATTGCAAAAATAACTTTGTATTTTAAAAGGTAGGCACCTATATTTATTAAATAAGTGAAGTATATACTAGCCAATATATATATATATATATATATATATATATATATATATATATATATATATATATATATATTAACATGTTTGTATACGCGTAAATGTGTATGTGCGATCCTTAGCAATTTTTTAACGCAATAATAATAAGTACATGAACATATAGTTTGACGAACCCAATATAATGAATCTATATAATTATTACTATGAGCTTTGAGGCCATCTTTTATTCAGAGTCAACCGAGTTTCGTACATGTGCTGTTCAATTTTGAGGTCTTCTTTAAATTAATATTTGCCTATTTTTTTCTGTTGCCCGTTTACTTATGCTAAAAATCCTAGTGAAACATCTTAATAGCTTCGTGTTAAACTATAAATTGAGGTTCCAGGTTTAAAAAAATTATATAATAAATCAACTTTTTCCATATATCTGAATAATGTTAGTGAACCTACATAATTATGACTATGAGCTTATGAGGCCGTCTTTTATTCGGCGTCGACCGACTTTGATACATGTGCTGTTTAGTCTTGAGGTCTTCTTTAAGTTAATATTTGCCTATTTTTTTCTGTTGCCCGTATACTTATGCTTTTAGCCTTTTGTTAAAACGTTTTAGTAGCTTCGAGTCACACTATGAATTGAGGTTCCAGCCTTAAAAAAATTAAATTATAATCTAACTTTTTCGAAATATGTCAATAATGTTAGTTTTAACAACTTCAATTTTATTTATATTCTTAACAGGTGTACTATCTGAGTATGCGTTCTTATTTATTTCTTTTAAGGACTTTTATTTTATTTGAAAAAAAAACAAGATGAAACTACATTTATTTTGCAGCAGCTTCATACCTACATTTAATTTTGATTAATGTTATAATTATAGTATCGTAGTAAATTAAAAATAAATTGAATATAAATTAGGTCACGTCATATTATTATTTTACCACTTGCGTTTACTGTAGGAAAACAAAGGTGAATATTTATTCAACAGTTTCTGCCTTAAATGTGTGTAAATCTGTTAAGTACGAGTATAACGCTGTGATAAGTACCGAGGTGGGTACGCAATAATAGGTACCTAACTGTACGAAACTCTCGTGACACAAGACTTCCATACTCTTTTAGGTACCCACAAAAATTTAAATACGTGTTTTAACCTCTATATGCACTCGCGATTTCGTTAGTATTTATTTGTGTCCGAATTAATTATTCTATAAGTGGTAGTTTACGTTGATTTTAATGATGTATTGAAATTGTGTTATCGATGGTTTGGTAAAGAATTTGCTTAATTAAGAAATACAGCAGAAACTCCATCTAGCAGTGTCTTAAGAAAAGTTTTGTTTATCCTTTTAAGGAGCTGGCTGTTTTTCCATAATGAATATATTGTCTGTAATACATTGTATTATTGGATAAAAGCAGACTGGCAAAAGTTCATGCAGTATTGGGCTTATCAGTCTCAAGAATAGAATAGTACTCTTACACGGAAAAAATAAAAAAATCAGCTCCTCAAAAGCTTTATATAAATCGTTAATGAGACAAATGGGAAATGTCTTTGTTTTATGAAAATTCAAAATATTTTTCATGACAGTTTGCAGATCCTTATATCTAGCAAGATTGTGTCCTGTTATATCCTCTTTAACACAGATTTAATATACTAATCCATGAAACTCGCATGCCGACAGGTTCATCGAAAAAAAAAGCAACGTAATTCTCGAAAAGAGCCAGACATTTCAGCATTATAAAACAAATGTCAATGTCAGTTACAGTTTGTTTTTAATTCAGTTAGGCTCTCTAGATATTAAAAAAAATTATCGATATTGGTATTATTTGTAATTGTTTCGTAAAAGTTATTATGTGTTTCACTAGATTTTTATTGTAGTAAACAATTCTTGATATATTTAAAATGTAATATACAAGTATTTATGAAGTTAGCTTTTGTTTTGGATTGTGATCACAAATTGTATTAAATTTTTTGCCTTCTTGGCAAATGTGGAAATAACATCGACTACTTTATATCCGTGAAATCTCATTGCTTCGGGAAAATTCTCATTTGGAGCTGAAAAAGTACACGAACGGAATAACGAAGCAAAGGATCGTCGTGATTTTTTAAAATAACACAATATAAATTAGTAACAAAAACACTTCGTTTAACCTATTATTTGGAGAAAAACATTTTTCTTTTCATTATCAGTTGTATTATAAAGAAAAGAAAAATTTAATATTTAATTTTCTTTAATCTTTCTAGATTAAAGGAAAATATTAATTATGAAACTTAATATTTAATTTCCTTTAATTTCTCCCTAAAAGTTTGTTATTATCACTACTCAAACGAAGTGCTGGTAAAAGCTGGTATATTTTATTTTTGGTAGATTGTATTGTGGCGTTTGCCATATCAAATATTGTAAGCGTACATCGACACTAAACGTGTCACACTTCAGGCATCCCTCTGCAACCGAACCACGCCCACTCGCTCGCGCGGTTCAACTCCGTCTCCACTCTCCGTTCTCGTATTTAATCGTTTGTTTCTCCAAGTTAATTTGATTAAATAACTTCGGTCGGGGCCGCGGCGGCGCCGAATTTCAATGAAACGGCTAAATTCTGAGCTTAATATTTGTATAAACAGGGTTTAATCACGGATCTTGCTTGGATATTGGTATTTAAGACGTATCCTTTAAGGATGCCCGCTCCTGGCCTTGGGTTTAGAGGGTCGCGATAATCTAATATGTAAATTTTATGTTACGTGCTGTAAGCGTAGAAGTATTATCATTCGTTTATTAATTTACACGTTTAACGAACGCCTTAACGTGAGATTTACAGGCGATGACGAGATCAGAGTATAATGTAAATGAAGCCGAATCCATAATTCTCATTAATTGCCAGTATATACTTATGCCTAATCCGTTCCTTATAAATCATTTTTACTCTCATCAAAAAGATGAAATTTGGCGTCCAGTAGAGGTCCATGAAAATTATGGAAGGATTTTTTGGAATAGTAGATGAGCACTAATCAAATGGGTGTCTGTGATTATCTGTGTTTATATGTACATATGTAGGCACACATATATTTAATAACAAATACACTTCGCGCCCTTTGGAAAACTTGTCAAAATTTAACTGAGTCCGATTGTCTTTGAATTTTTTTCTTTTGTAATGCTTGAGGGTACGTATTACGTAACGATATATTGCAGAATTCGAAAAAGCATATCTTTTTGAGATATAAAACTATAAAATTTAAACCTACGTTCTATAAAACCTGGAGAAAAACTTATTTAAGGTTTTTTTATATATGGGTGGTATCTATCGATTGGTTAAAATCAGAAAAACGGTTCCGAAAATCTGGTCATAATGCTTTTCCGTATACTTGAATGTTACTGGCCGGTTCATAGCCAAACAGTAGAGAGGCTATAGCGGTGTACTAAAAATATATAGCTGTCGTGTTACTGTCGTTATCATGGTTACGTTATTTAACAGTTAGAATTTGTGTATTAAATATTTGTTGTGTGATTATTTGGATGACACTTTGTTCACTGTATTTGTTCGTTATACAATATTCTTTTATTTAATTAAATTAACACCGAGAAATTTTGTAGTAATATAAAGAAAACATGAGTTATATGATCGTAATATATGTCGCGATTAACATATGATTTGTTATAAATGCCTTTTTAATATAAATTGATGAAATGCGAATTTAATATCGCGTGACGAGTTATTCGTATCAAAGTAGGTAATTAAGGATTTCTAGCATTACTTAAACTGCGTATTAGTCAATATTCACGAGCACGCTTATACAGGTGTGCAGTGGCAGATTTCAAAGTTTGAACAAACACAGTTTCTGAACGCAACACATTAGAGGGGCGCGGGGGGCGTCGTTAGAAGCACAAGCGGTGCGGATGTTTTAGTAGCCATGGAACAGTGGAGTGGAGAGCACCGCGCTTTTGCCGTCGAGGCGTACATTTCGAGTGGATTTTCGTTGTCTGTAGCACGCCGTCGATTTAATAATCGTTACAGTATTCGTCGATTACGTGATGGACCATCGATCAACCTCATTCATTCATGGGTAGCAAGGTTCAGAGCTACAGGATCAACATTAAATAGACCCAGGCCAGGACCTACACCATTGGTAGCTACAGATGAAAATGTCGAGCGTGTTATGGTTTCTGTCGTTGAAAATCCCCGTTTATCACTGCGTACACGTTCATCGATATTGGGAATTCCGAAATCAACTTTACAGGTAATAATGTGAAAAAAGCTCAAGTTCCATCCATATAAAATTCAAATTGTTCAAGATTTACACAATTCTGACTTTGAATTAAGAAAAACTTACGCGGAGGTGATGTTGTTGAGATTTCGTACTGCTACCCGAATTCTTTAGTGACGAAGCTCACTTTCACATTGGAGGATATACAGAACTAAGAAAATAAGCAGAACTTTCGTTACTGGGATGTCCACAACCCAAGACAAATGCATCAAGAGCCTTTACATAAGCCTAAAGTAACAGTCTGGTGTGCCATGTCTGCATCTGCAATCATAGGGCCTTATTTCTTTGAAAATCAACGTGGCCAAACTGTAACTGTGAATTCGGAGAGATATGCCCAGATGTTAAAGGACTTTTTCAGAGTAGAATTACAGAATAGTCCATCCTTCAACCAAAACACATAGTTCCAGCAGAACGGGGCCACAGCTCACAATGCTAATGTATTCATGAATGCAGTGAGGCAGTTATTTCCAGAAAAAAACCTATCCTGAAACGGTACCGTACCGTGGCCACCTAGGTCACCCGATTTAATCCCATGTGACTTTTTCTTATGGGGATACTTAAAATCCGTCGTTTACAAAACAAATCCGAGCACTGTGACACAACTTAAAGAAAATATTCGAGCCGAAGTCAGTAGGATACCCCAGTCGCTCTGCAAACGCGTTTTTGAAAACATGCGTGCTAGACTCGAATAGTGTGTCAGACTCGATGGCCGTGGAAAACGTGGTTTTTAAAAAATGAAATCCACATTTGTTGTTATAAAGTTAAAATAAACCTACTTTGTAGTAGAGGTGTAGTTTTTTTTTTACAATTTTTCAAACATTGAAATCTGCCACTGGACAACCTGTATCTAGACGTGAACCGTCTGGTACGACTAAGTGTCTGGTACGATCTGGTGTGATGCTCGCATACTCTTTGAATCTACAACGTTCGAATAAACCATGCCATATTAATCTATATATTCTATCAAATTGGTTGTGTGTGTGTCTATATTCCATTCTGCAGCCAAAAGTACATAGTGCAGATGAGTGACATTTATGTGTGGTAGTAGTCTCGACCCTCCCATCGTGCACTATAGTGGTTGCTTGTCGATAACTATAAAGGTGTGGAAGATATGGGGGTTGAAAGTAGTCGACCCCGAAAATGGGTGACTTCAATATGAAAGTTTTAGTATTTTCTAGAACGTTCTAGAAATTTGAAGAAATTTCTACAATTTTCTGGAACATTATAGAAATTTCTTCAAATTTCTGTGTGTGTGTGTGTATTTAGTTTTTTATACAAAAGAAACGTATGATCAAAAAAAACCAGTGAAGCGGATATTTATTGCTAGTATTGTAATAATTTGACAAGTTTTTTTATATGAAATATTTTGTTTACCCTGACTAATACACAATATAAAATGGAAAAGGTTGGAAGATTGTAGGGTTTTATTATCAAACTATAATTTGTAGGAATAGGATAGAAACAAAAATGGAACAAAATGGAAGAACACTGTTTAAACGGTGCAAGGTAGAGATACAGTGTTATTTATTGACTGATCATCCCAATATACGCCCGACCATGACAACCGATGTGGTTTGGCCAATGGAGAAGTCTTTAGTAACCGCGGATGAGAGTGCTGCACATTGATTGAGCATGCCAAACGCTCAATACATCATTTAAAAGTAATTAAACCTGTAATTAAGATAACTGTACGCGGGTGGAACCACTAATAGCTTAATAAATAATTAATATATGAAAACAAAATTATTGAAACATTTTGTACATATTTTGATGGGAAAAATTTATATCTATAATTATTTTATCACCATCGTTAATACCTGAATTATTATTTCAATTTTAATTTATTTCATATAATAAAGGTGTAAAGAATTTTCGAAGATTGCCTATAGTTTTCTTTCAATGACCTCGTTGTATATTTGGAATATTTTGTTAGGTTTTTCCAGTTAACTTAAATTTTTGTTAACCGATTATTTTGTTTTTGCTTTTTTCACATTTAAAAAGCTGTATTACGTCAGTTTTTGTATATAACGTCAATTTTTTCAAAAATTAACTTTTTAAGTTACACAATTTGAACTTCGGCCATACAGGCAATCAAACAAGACAAGCACTTGATGACACTATAAGTATTCTATTCATACCTTCGATAGAGAACATTAATGACAATAAACTCGATGTTAATGTTAACTAATTAATATCTAATGACAAAAAAATATTTGTGGCTCTATTGCGTAAAAATATATGATGAATTTTTGAAATAGTTTCCATTTGTTTAATAAAGTCAGAGATAGTGGCACCACTTTGAAATTTCGCAAGCTGCGTGCTCCATTCAGGTTTAATTTTTCCCACATTTATTTCTCTGCTACATTCTTAATTAAAACCGATGAAAAGATTGCAGGTATCGATGTGCTTCCGCGTAAAACGCGGAAAGCATCGTGAAAAACTACTTTCTTTTATATAAAGGAAATTTAACAAGTTAGTAGGAGTATAGCATTCGTTATCCAACAATTTAGTAACTCTGATACGAAGTTTCCTTAAGATATTCACTACTATAGCGGATAATATTTTCTTTGTTAGTTTAGATGATGGTGGTTTATGGAAATTATAGTACAATACATAATACCCACATGTAACTTATAGTTACAAGTATGTAGCAATATCGCCATGATTATTTAAAACAAGAATTTGTAACTGCGGTACAATAAAGCTATAAGATACCAAGCAACCTTAAAATATAGCTAAACGTAGAAAGAAACAGTAAGAATGTACGAATTTATTGCTAGCTTAACGATGCTCAGAAGTACCCGAAAAGGCGTACGATTATATCTCTAAAAAATAAGAAGAAGCGTGGATGTCCCAAGCAGATCTGGCGGTGGAGTGTACTGGCGAAATTGAAGAGTGTTGTTAAGACTAGAGAAGAAGTAAAACGCCATGTTCAAGATCAATCGGCATAGCGAAGCACATTGAATGCTCTTTACCTTATCAAGGATGAGGACACGAAAAGTATCGATACCTTCTAGTATCGGATACGTTTTTTCTAGATACCAATTCTTTTGTACTCTATATCGCTTAATAAACGCTTTTACTCATATGAGTACTTAGGGTAGTGAGGATACCGTATCGATTATTTCTCGAAATTCCGTCATTAATAAAATAATCTCTCTTTCGAATTGCAACTAAATGGTGGCAATACAAGTAATAAAGACCCTAATAACTTCTTTTGAATTGCAACTAAATACAAGTAATAAAGTTCCTAATAACTTCTTTTGAATTGCAACTAAATACAAGTAATAAAGACCCTAATAACTTCTTTTTAATTGAAACTAAATACAAGTAATAAAGACCCTAATAACTTCTTTTAAATTGCAACTAAATACAAGTAATAAAGACCCTAATAATTTCTGTTGAATTGCAACTAAATACAATAAAGACCCTAATAACTTCTTTTGAATTGCAACTAAATACAAGTAATAAAGAATTGTCTTGTTGGCGACACTTCATACTGTTCGCGATTTGAAAGAAGGCGTTATTCAGTTGCTCTGTTCGAAGTGAGACAACCAAATTAGCGCTAAAGCCATTTCAGTGCCTAACCTCGAACGAAACGACCGGAAAAATATTTTTAAGAAACGGCACAGAGGAAATGCGGGTCATTTAGTTTATTCAAATTAATTCTCTTCTATAAACGTTTCGCTGATCCGTTTCTTGTTTTCGTTTTCCTTTATTTATTTTTATCTTTATGTAAACAAAAAGGTAATTAAACTCTTGTTTTATTTCTTTACAGCGAAAAAAACTTTAGACGATTTGCATTAAGTTTCTTATTTATACGAGAATAATTTGTAGTTAGTGTATTTATAAAACTTTTTTATGAATTGGCACGAGTAATAAATGTACATGGATTTGGAATATAGAGAATAACTTGTAAAAAATAAACGTAATGTAATATACAAGAACGTATCGACGTCTTGGGATATCGATACTTTTTTCTGTACTGCTCGCAATGAGTACAATACCGATATTTTTGATTCGACACCGTGTCCCTAATCAAAGGGTAAAAGAGAATTAAGAACATAGGGAAACGAGATAATAAATCTAGTCATGAATTGACATTTATCTGGGGAGTAATGAATACGTACGAAATATATGACATATATATAGTTAAATATGAAATAAATTAATATAAAATATTCTAATTAAAATTTGCAATTGTTTTATAGATTTCTCCCTTTGTCGTATAATGAATAAATGATACTTCACAAATTCTGTAATTTTCCCAAATTACTGTAAATATTTTTGCACAGTATTGTAACAATAAGAATTGTACTTTTGTCTATTCAAGCATATATTTGCACAGTATTGTAACAATAAGAATTGTACTTTTGTCTATTCAAGCATATCTTTGCACAGTATTGTAACAATAAGAATTGTACTTTTGTCTATTCAAGCATATCTTTGCACAGTATTGTAACAATAAGAATTGTACTTTTGTCTATTCAAGCATATCTTTGCACAGTATTGTAACAATAAGAATTGAACTTTTGTCTATTCAAGCAGACGACGCCGGGGCATTGCTTGCAATAAATATGAACGTCTCTTTTAAATTATTATTTCCCGCCGACGACGCCTAGGCCTTACATATTATCATAAAATATTATTGCTACCGTTATATTCCGTACTGGCGCTACGCATATCCCACTGCTATTGTCTTTAATTTCCCCTTCCAATGCCTTAGGCACATCCCTTAAATTTTATTTAACCAATTACAGACAATTTTGTAACCTTTCTGAAAGTCTAACAAAAATTGTAAGTTAGAAATAAGAGTAGATTATTACGAAACGTTGAGACGAGTGGATCGTTCCGCACGTAATTTTCAGCATTACTTAACGTGTACCTTGTACCTTTTGGTTAATTGTTTCATACCTGTGTTAATTTAAATTTTAGAGATTCAAAATACACGAAAAATTATTAACTGAAGATCCTTTTTGTTGATACCTTTAAGTTTTTCATTCTACAAAAATCAGCCACATTCGTAGAAATATAAGTGTGGCATCCCTCTCGTAGTGAACATGTATAATGGAAAAGTCGGTAAAGTGACAAAAGGTTACGAAAAATTTTGTGAAATCACATGACAATTTTACCGACAAAGGCTAATATGGGCAATCTAAAAAGTTAGATAAACCTAATTCATTAGTTAATGTTAAGGCTGCACTACCATGTGTATATGTTAAGGGTTCTTAAATTCACTGCGAGAAAATGGGCAGTGAAATGTATTTTTTCTATGTAGGTATGTGGCGTTATGTTCAAGACTACTCTTCGAATAGAGTATATAAAGTTTTGTTTATTTTCAATAATTTTGTAGACCATCAATTTCCGATCTTTAGACCTATTTTATTATTAAGCCTATCTCAAAAATGACGTTGGGTAGGAAGCTAAAATTCGATTTTAATATTTATCGTTTCCCCAAATAGTAAACAGAGCTAACTAAATATTGAATAGTAGAAAGTTATGTTACGAGATAAGTAATGTAAATTTCATATTATTTTTAAATAATTTGAATTTTGCAGTGTCATTTGTAGTACTCATTTTTTAGTAGTTAAACAAATTTAAAACTACTATTTTATAACACGTATTTCCCAAAGAATCTAAACATCTGTAGAATAATATATACAACAAGTATTGTCCCAATTTGCTGAATTTTGAAGACAGAATTTTTTTAGCTCGTAATTCCCAAACAGTTAAATTCTTAAAAGTATGTTGTCTGTAAAATTCTGTTTCACAAATACAACGTTTAGACATAATTTTGAATAAAAGGGGGCAAGCCGATAAAAGGCTCTGCGCCTGTTTATTAAGTGTATCATGTGGCACAACATACTTCACGTGTCAGCCAGATGACCACCCCATCCCGATACATATAGCAAAATTGTAACTAATAGAAAAATAGAATCTAAGAAAGCACAGTTTTTCTGTAAGCTAAAATCATTTGTATAAATATGTACTGTCACCAACAGGGGACTACTACGAATAGCAATAAATATTAAATGTGACTTAATTTCGTTTAAATAATTTAATCACGAACCGCCGCGACTCATTAATTTAAGTCGCTAACAGTCTAATATCTAGCAATAATTAGATTTTAAGATCCTGCCTATAAGATACCTTACGACAACATATAAAACTAAAAAAACAAGTGATAAAACTAAAACATTTTTGAGAAATTTACGTGTATTTACGCCTGTGAAAGACAATTAGGCAACATTTTCAAATGTAATACTAAATACTCTCTAATTTTTATAGTTTACATATACTTACACACCTAAGTGTGTACGTATATGTAAATTTTAAAAATTAGGTTTCATACACACTTAAGTTTGTACGTATATGTAAATTTAAAAAATTAGGTTTCATACACACTTAATTGTGTACGTATATGTAAATTTAAAAAATTAGGTTTCATACACACTTAAGTGTGTACGTATATGTAAATTTTAAAAATTAGGTTTCATACACACTTAATTGTGTACGTATATGTAAATTTTAAAAATTAGGTTTCATACACACTTAAGTGTGTACGTATATGTAAATTTTAAAAATTAGGTTTCATACACACTTAATTGTGTACGTATATGTAAATTTTAAAAATTAGGTTTCATACGCACTTAAGTATGTACGTATATGTAAATTTAAAAAATTAGGTTTCATACACACTTAAGTGTGTACGTATATGTAAATTTTAAAAATTAGTAATTTAAATTTACTCTAATTATACCCGTCGTGGTGCTAATTTGACTTTTTCCTTAACTACGTAGATGTTTGATATTTCATCGTCATATGCTCTATATGGCGACGAAATATCAAATATATAAAACCTGTAACACTTACTTATATATGAAGTTCTTATTAAAATCGGTCTTATAGTTTCACGTGAAGACTTCCATTTACACTTTTTTGTTCAGTCAGTTTTTCAAATTATTTTTTAATAATTCATGCTCGCTTTTCTTCCATCATGCCTTTTGCGACATTATGTTGCTTAATTTCTTTTAATGACATTTGTCTACCATGTGGCCAAATCGAAGCTCTTGCACATACACCACTTCATTTTTCCCAAGTTATTTATTGAAGATGCGTTCTTTTAAACACTTTCACTTTCTCGTTGGAATATGGAAATTAATTATGCCCACACGAAAGTTTACTTAAACTAACAAAATAATTAAAGGCGTATGTCAATATTGCAAAATGAAGTACTATATTTAGCTCAAATTTATCCCCAAAATGTCATTTGAGTGGCACGGCGGGTTTAGCGCGACGCGCCGTTGGTCACTCGACAATAGCAGTGGCAGCGTTTAAACGTCACTTAGGCCGCTCGCTGTCACTGTCACGTCATATCCTCATCAGGTGTGGGGGAGGGGGTTGGATTGCTTTAATCGTGTCGGCGGTCCATTGAGTCCATTTGAGAGTTGATTAAGGGTTGTTTATGTAAATGGTCAGTTTAAAACGTCATTACGTTTTTGTTTAGTATATGTCATATAATACGCCAGATCATAGTACTTGTAGCATGTTATATAACTTACGAAATATAATTAAGCAATTTTTGAGAGGAACAATTTTTATTAATTGTTTATACATAAAACAGATCAGTAACGAGGAGATCCGTAGAAGAGTTGAAGTCACCGGATGCTCGTGGGTTCAAATGATAATGACCAGTCGTATGCCGCGCAGAATCGACAAACCCTGGTAAAGGTTACGGGAAGCTGTTGAATCCAAGCAGCACGGGATCGATCTTTAAGGGAATCTATGGGGAAGGCCTATGTTCAGTAGTGAAAGTCTTCCGGCTGATAATGGTGATCATAATGACAGCAGATACCCAAAATTCTAAAATCAGAAAACTATTCCAAAAAGTCTTTAGATATTTATGAGAAATTAATAAAAAGCAATGATTTTTTTATTCTCTGTCAGTACTTTAGAATCACTTTTCATTAAAACTTTGAATTTGATTTTGTCTGTGATAATAATATTTCCTTTGCTCCTATTGTGCTATTGATTAAACTTTTGTATGTTTATGTAGTAATTAAAATAAAAATTTATCTATATAGGATGTGTCATCTGTTTTGAATGAAATGAAAGGCATTTTCCAATGCATCGTGTTTGCAACAGCGCATAATCGAGTATTAAATGCAACGACAAAGTGTTTAGTTTTAAAGTGTATTTTAACGATAATTACTGCTTAAGAACAAGAAAATACACAGTTGTAGAATTTAGCTGAGACCTTGAATAAGCAAATGACACGAGAATCTCGAATACGTTATTTATGATTTGCTAGAAACAGCCAAAAGTACGTAAGCAACTTTTCACGAAAAGTAGCTTGCGAACAACGTGAACATGCATACTTTGCACAGCGAGACGTTGACAACCTACTTTGCACGGTGAGACGTTTTATAGTCAAAAATAAAAATGAAAATCCAGGTGTAGCAAATGTTTATCAGCAAAAAATTAAATGTTCAACATCTCAAATAGGTATTTGATGCGGGTAAAGAAAAATTGTATTGTAAGTTCTCAGCAACCTTCCCCGTCAGATAAAAGTAACAAGTCGACTATCTTTAGACGTTTCTCATTCAATTTCATTCGCAGAAGTGGCGCTTTCGCGAAATTATTTGTGAATATTCTCCGTTTGGAAACGACAATATGCGAACATGTGCGAGTGTGATCCGGTGGACGCATATTAAATCGTATCCGCGTATAAATAACGGGCTGAGACGTCGCGACAGGCGTATTTCTAATTTGTTTCCCTTCATCCCGCCCGTCTCGTATTATTTATCTCGGCGGCTGCGAGCGCGTTCCGGCGCGCCAGATTTCCCATCTTATTGATTTTGATTCTACTGGATCTTCGGATGAGAAGATAGTGTCTATACTGTTGCCTATACGTTACATTGAACAACTTTGGCTGTGTATAATTCTAGATAAGAAATTTAGTTGTTTCTCTGTTATTGTAAGTTATGAAAAATATAAATATTTGTATTTAACGCTCAATGAGGGTAAACAATTTTGTAGGTTGTGAATTGACGGCCGATCACTGCAGACTTTTTATGACCGACTTTGCACCGACTCAAGAGGCGCACCCCACCGAATAAATTTCTCCAATTTCCGTTAATGCGAGATGTTCTATATTTTTCTCTGTTAACGCGTTTTAACTCATAACGTTCACGTCGGCCAGAGTTGCTCCGGTTTTTTGTGACCAATTTTTGTAGGGTATGTGTTGCCCGTGTTCAAACATCTATACGGCTGAATGTATTTATGCTATGGTCGCCTGCTTAGATTTTTGTTTGATGCGACTAGTTTGTTTTTCTCTAATAGTGACGTTTACATCTAAAAGCACACTTAATTGGAATACAAGTAATTTATATCTTAGCTTAAATTAGAATTACTATGCTAGTCTCAACAATTTCTATTCACAAGTTCTTAAGACTAGTGATGTATTCCTCACGCGTGAGGGTGAATAGTTAATAGAATTGCATGTACCTCATCTAATATTTGATCAGAACAAAAGGTAATCCAGGTTTCAGATAAACCTAGCAGTAAAAATCTTATTAAAAACCTTCCAATAGTTTTTGATTTCTGTTCAAACTGACATACAAATAGAAACGATAGATGCAGAAAATAGCCAACATTTTAATTTTATATTCAAGCATCCTATCAGTATTAAATCCCAAAAATCACATTTCATTTGGTCCAACAGTCTTTGCAATTGAGTCCAACGTTGTTTCTGATAATAGAATTCGTGTCATTAAGTTTAGGACAAATACGGGTACTAGAAGCGATTGTCCTGATAGGTTCATGTTGCATATGTTTTAATTTTCATTATTGAAACATTAATTCAGCTCTTTAAATAGGAGTGAAGTTATTACCTATGCAATTTTTTAACATACATTCATTATGGAACTTACTATATTATTCTTAGTAGTAATTCCTACTCAAATATTCATAAAAAAGGACCAAGTCCGAGTTAAATTACACACGAAGTGTTTCATACCGCTGTTCAATATTAACAATAATTATTTTTTAAATAACAAGACAGATGCCGTAGCAACACGTATTCTGTGGAAATTTTAAGTGTTTACAGTTCAAAAGATACAGCCCTTTGACAGACGGACAGGCAGACAGACGGATAGAAGGAAGGCAGATGCTTAGTAACAGGGTCCCGTTGACACCCTTTGGGTACGGAATCCTACAAATATTTTCTTTTAAGTAGCGAGGCTAGACGTTTTATTAATTGTACGTGCAGAAAATTAGCATCTAAAAATATTTCCTATTTATTGTCAGCAATGAAAAATGAGAAAAATTTTAACATAATAAAATTGCTGCTATTTCACTATTTTTGCATTCTTAAATAAATCAATTCCTACGTTTGCCACCATAACTACAATTTCTAATATACATAAATCTTTAAAAGCGACATTTGCTTAGTTTACTCTCTCTATCCCTCTATAATCATCACACTCTTGTCAGAGTAGTGGTGGTCTCGGCGTGATGGACATGGTTGGTATTCTTTCTCATTCTTCTCGACTCAGATGGCTGCTCTAACAATGCCTATCTACTTCAGTCGATTGGTAGTATTTCTGGAACGCTCTGTAATGGTGGTCTCTGTCGCCGTCTTTATCAGGTCCGTCCATCGGGTTGGAAATCGCCCTCGTGATCTTTTACCTTCAACCTGTCCCTGCACCATTTGACCCTCCATCGGAAATATTTCATGCCTCCATTGAGCTTTGTTTACAAATGTTCATTTAATATTTCGTCAACATTTTACATTCAAAGAAACAATGAAAGGAAATAGTCATGAATATTGAAATCCGCGTCTGTCTACGTATTACTGCTTGTCTTTTCGACTTATCTGTAACAAATTTTCAAACCATTTTAACTAAGGACTACAGCAATAAGTCTGAAAAAGTCCCGTCGACACTTCGATAAAGTCTCGTACTCATAAATCAAGTTAAAAACACGACAACCCGTGGGACGTTTCAGGCGCGCACGCCTTTGCCGCAGTCCAATATCTCTTCAGTCTAGGCCTGACCAAAAATAAACAAGAGTGCGCATTCAAATGAATAATAAAACGGCCTTTGTCCAATTGTTATCGGAATGTTCATGAATAAAATGTTAGCGCAAATAATGTGGGGCCTCTGCGCCTGGGTGCGGAAGTCGCGACGAGCTTTGAGCTTTTACAGCGCGAAAGCTTTTGTCGCTAAATAGGAAGATTCGTACCTAAAGTCGCTCTGTAATTTGTTTTCGTTTGATGAATACGGGAACAAACATTGCGCTTTGCTTACTTCTCTCTATATCTATCAGACAGTTTATTTGGTATTCAAATTACAACTGGACTATAGTCCAGTGAATTTATTAAATTATGAATTTTGAAAGAGGTTTTTTAAATATGATTTGTAAACAAGAGAAAAAATGTAGTTAAAGAATTCGATCACATATTTCGTTAATCAAAATTAAACTTAGTGGAAATAAAATGATTAATACAACTTACAATTAAATGTCTAAAATAAAAAAAGGTAGCCATTAACATCAGAATTTACTATTGTTACCAAACATGTTCTTGCAATGACTTTTTACGTAATTGTTGAATTGAAACAATTAATTTGAAGTACCATATATTTTTTTTTAGTTTGAGCTCCATTTTGAAACAACTGTTCTTATGTGTGTATAAATATTTTGCTCAAATTTTTATCTATGTTTTTTTACGGAAAATTATAGAAAAATTATCTACGTACATTTCCGGCTAGCACTGTTTATAGCACGTTAAAAATGACGGAAGGATCTTATTATTTTATTTCCGGTACAAACGACGAGAATTGGACTATTGGCGAGAATTGGATTTAGCCCGTTATTGACTTCCAAGATCCTGATAATAAAGTTGGATATTTATAATTTAGTAAGAAAATAATTATCTAGGAGTTCATCGTTACAAAATCGCGCACATATTTACAAGGAAGCGACTGTCCAGGTTTCAGTTAAATGAGCCGAAAGAGATAAGCTAGTAAAGATTGAAATCGCGCTCCGTCATTTCTGACCCCGTTTTCCGACGAAAATATTTAACGAATTCAGCTAACGACACGTGCGTCGAAAGATTTCCACGTAACGTATTAACAAATTGTAGGGACACACCGAACATATTTCGTTCGTTTACAATAACGAACGATGAAGACTTCGAAGAGCTTATTTCTCGAACAATGTGCTCGCAGCTTTTAGCAAACAATTGAATGGGCGGAACAATAATTATTTTATCAAACCGCACAACACATTAGAACTCGCGGGCGCGTATATTAATTAAAAGAGAAAATGTGTGGGTGGGGGCGCTGTGTATGTACGCACGCGTATGTGCACGTATTAGTTCTGACGTAGTTCCACGTACACACATCGAATCGGTGGGCTTATGTAAACGCTTTTATCGTCTCTGCTGAATTAATTATGTAAATGTTGCTAAGCAAATACAATGGTGGCGCCGCGTAATGACATTATGCTCGTATTTGGCTTGTCGAGAAGTTCCTCCTATTGAAATAATACGTCAAGTTTTGTTAACGCTCACTCGTTGCCGTATCGTTTTAGTTTTAGTTGAGTCCCTTTAGGGAATGAAGAGAAATGACCTGAAATGTTTCATTTATTAATTTGAATTTATCGGCGAATAGAAAAGGCCAAATCAAAGTGAATGGTACTGAATATCGAACGACTGGAACATGACAAAGTGAACTACTCAACATTGTGTGTGCTCTCTCCTTTCTAATATTTTATAGCTCCTATCTTGAACTCAATGTTACAGACAGAAAGAGAATCAAAGTTCTTGAGATGTTATGCTGGCGCCGAATATTACGTGTTCCTTGGACAGCAAACCGCACCGATTTTAAATAATTTGCATCTCAAGAGTGAATTCAGGTATCTACAGTTTGTCGATATCGGCTGTTTCAATTTTTCAGTCACATATTCTGCAAGATCTCCAACAATCTAGAGAGATTAATAATGAGTCGAGAACAAAGACTTAGCTATAATCTAATCAGGCGTCAGGAGACTTGGACGTGCTAAGGAGTGCGGCACTATACGATCCGCTGACTATGACTGATGGAAACAGCTGATCAGAACAGTGAAGAGGAGTTACGGTCAAAAGAAATGAGAGTCGATTAGAGAGAAAGAGAGAACGCGAGAGTGACAGTGATCTAATCAGTGTAATCTAAAAGTGATCTAATCAGGCGTCAGGAGACTTGGACGTGCTAAGGAGTGCGGCACTATACGATCCGCTGACTATGACTGATGGAAACAGCTGATCAGAACAGTAAAGAGGAGTTACGGTCAAAAGAAATGAGAGAAAGAGAGAACGCGAGAGTGACAGTGATCTAATCAGTGTAATCTAAAAGTGATCTAATCAGGCGTCAGGAGACTTGGACGTGCTAAGGAGTGCGGCACTATACGATCCGCTGACTATGACTGATGGAAACAGCTGATCAGAACAGTAAAGAGGAGTTACGGTCAAAAGAAATGAGAGAAAGAGAGAACGCGGGAGTGACAGTGATTAATTTGAATATTTCAATAAAGAAAAGCTCTTAGAAAAGAATCTTAAAATAAAGAAAAAGTAAAAGATTGTTATTTATTATATCATCAGACCCATTATCAGATGGAAAGTGTCGACCATTCAAGTTTCGCGGTGTTTTATTCTCGGTTCGACAATGACGTATTATTGATATATATCCGGTGGTATCGGATAAATAATGACTACTCTTTTTTAAATAATTAAAATTAATTTATTCATAGTTTGGGAGCGACGAAAGCAGGTAGCAATGTCTTAAAAATCATACAACAAAAAAAACTCTTGCTACGCGAGTGCGGTAAATGTATAGCTTGGTCCTAAACTTGTGAATATTTTCTAACATATTCAAGGTATTTGTCGTGGAAATAACGGAGAAATTCTTAAAAATTCGAAATGTCATATATACCTAAGAGGTACTTTCCTCTATTAATAGTAATAAAAATAATAAACGTTTAAAAATATATAAACTTTGTTCAAAAAATATATCGATTTCGATTCGTTACAAATTAACCCTGGAGCCCTCTTTTAGGGTCATGTTTAAATTTTATTCATTACAATTAATACACAGTATTTATTTAGTCATTGTTAATCAGTTTATAACTGGAACGTCCTACACCTCAATATTAACATCACAAACCTTAACAAATTTGTGAAATTACTTTTGTTAAATGGTTCTAACTTTATCAAAGTCATGAATTTTAAAGAAAATAGTGTTACCCTGTTGTTCTCATATAAATTTCATTAAAATGTTAATGAAATTGGGAAAAAGGGAGTGCTCCCATAAATGCATTTCCAAGTTCAGATTGTACACTGTTTGACAAAATTATCTATTTTCAGCGAAGATGTCTGTCTCTTCGTCACAATATCTAATAGGGCAGGAGCAAGGGATGCCTTTCAAAGAATAACTATTAAAAGCCTCGCAAACAATTATAATTGTCCATGGAAAGACAAAATTATTTTGAAATTTCAAAATAATTTTGAAATTTCAAAATAATATACAAAGTATCAAATCGATAAAACTTTGTTATCTTACTAAGGATAGTGTTTTCTTGGAAGGGTAATTAATATTTAGTGTAAAAAGTACAATGATACACCTCAAAAAATTTTAATTTATAAATATTATAGTTTAAAAGAAGAGAAATGGATTGATGAATGTACCTGCTCAGGTATAGATAACTTTATTATTGATGTATAATAATCAATATCATTTTATTACTATATGATTATGTTTTTTATGTTTTGAGATAAATCTTTAATTTGTCTTTTCACGGTAGCACGTGAAAATTTATGTTACTTGCGTCAATTTGATATAAATAAATAGTTAAATCTTATTGAAGTCATGATGCTCAACTGTAATGCAGTGCGCTGTTTCCATTTCAGCCGCATTATTTCCGTGCAAAATTTTCATGACATTACCTAAGCTGATTTAGTCCCTAAACGCAATTAAACCTAAAAAAGTGAAGTCTTAAATGGAGTCAAGGCATAGAAAGTGATAAGACAAATTTCATTTCCTGCAAACCGGTACTTGATCTAACACTGGCGAGATAAACTAAGTTCAGTCAATTAGTATATTAGAATCCGGAAATGTGTTCGAATTCTCTTTATTTCCTTTTCCTTGTTATTAGATTGATCGAATTTAATTTCAATTAGACGCTTTTCCTATCATAATATTGCGTTACTTTTTCATTAGGAAAACGTCAAAAATGCTCTTTATTTTCGTGAAATAGAAATGGAGTAATTGAACATCGTAAGTCCTCTAATAAGGCAAATAGCAATTCATATTAGCAAACATAAGGAAACTGAAAGCACTCAAAGCTGCATTAGCATCTTCAATCATTTGTCCCATGTTTCGCTAATATTATTTGCTCTTCTAATAAACATTTCTCCAATGTTTGAGTGTCGTATGCAGCTTCGACATGCGGGAAAAGTACACAAAGTGAACCATAAAAAGTATGTAAGCCCTAACTTACAACAGGTATTTCCGCCCCTAAAATATACTCGCTGCGCCTCCATAAATTTCAATAAGGGATCTTTTTATTCCGGCGGGTACTTTAAGCAATTTGGATGTGATGTGTACGCGGCCATTGTTCTTTATAGTTTAACTTTTTATGTAAATGTCGACGGAGGAAAGGGCCTCGTATTTATTACTGCGATCATTCGAGCCATTATAAAAAGTAATAATTAAGTAACAGAGCATTTTTCTTGTTTCTCTTGTTTATTTATAGGTCGACATTGGGAGGATCTTATTTATCTTTAAATTGTTCCTGGAGCTTCTTGGCTTTAATAAGCTATAATTTTTAAAGTATTGGATATAAGCGTAAATTGTTTATGTTTGAAGGTATACTTTAGAGTAAGATTTTTATAGATGGTTATAAGTCACTAAGATATAAGCACCTGGCAATGATTGGTCATAAACGTCAGATAGTTATTTATTTATATACACGCACATACAGACACATCCACACATTTATTGACACATTACAGGTCCTATTCGTAACGATAAGAAATTAATGATTTGATAAAATTTAAACATTTAGATTAAAATGTACACAAGAACTACAAAAGATAACGACGACACATTTCGACAAATTTATTTTCACTCATCATAAATAAATCACACTTTGATACGATCGTGATCAGGTGGTTGAGCAGTTAGATATCGTAGGAAACTGGAGAGTTATGATATCCTAGTTTCTAGAGGGTAGTATAGCAAAAAAGTAATGATTATGTGAGCGCTTGCATTTGTCAGGTACAAACAATGAAAGTTTACTCATGGTAAATTTCTTTCTGTTCTGAGTTACAGGATTGGAAACCTAGCATACCCAAGAGGAAATCGGTAGGAAATAAAAAGGGAGAAGTAACCATACTGTCTCATATACAGATATCGAAATAACGTCTCTTGCACGCGTTCAAAAGTTGTATTTGGCTTCGTATATAGCAGGCAAATTGATAACATGGATTGAAGATCCTTTGAATCATACAACACGAATCCAAACATCTGAAACGATTTTTTTGCCACATTCTCCATATGCCCACGAAACGTCAGTCATTAATCATATCTGACTCCCTAATCAACAACCTCATCCAGACGATGCACCGAGGTTCCCGTTGATCTAATATTCGCATTTAATAGAAGCGTGTGTTATAATTTAAAATTAAAAAGAACCCAATAAATATTATTAAAAAAATCTTGAAGTGCCCTTAAAATAATCACAGCTAAGCTCTTCCAAACAAAAGAACTATTTATTACATTTTCGAAATTTCTGAAGAGTAAGAAAAAAAATGTAAGATTTTATTTAAGTATTTAAACAGCTTCTTCGCTTAATTAAATGACTATATATCTTAGTCAGGTGCTTAGAAGAGGTATTTATTGAAAGAAATTTTAACAATTCTGGTTAATATTTTCTTCAATAATAAGTATTGTTTCGAAAATGTATATAACTGATCGAAATTTTCAAATTGACGAAAAGTTATTTTTTGAAGTAAAATATATTTTCTTGCAATTATCCTTGTTGGAATAAAATCACATTTATTTCCAGACGACTAAAATCACTATGTGCAAATAATAAAGTCTTATGGATATAATGATAGTAATAAATTATTATGATTTATATGGTAATTATCATAAGGCTGTTAGATAAGATAGGAGGGGTTGAAGTTTCAAATAGTACCTGATAATTTGCATGTTAAGACTTCTGGTGTTTACTAAAAGATCTGGTGGAAATTTTTTCTGGAACATCTAATTGGATGACTTACTTGCCTCGGAATTTATAGAAAAATAAAATGATCCACGCACTTAATATCAGCTAGTTATTGAATGAAATATCGTATGGAATATTTGTATTTGTGTTTACTTCATAGTACGCTGTTTACTTTTATTCTCCTCTTCCTTAAATGATTTGGTATTTATTTGTTTACTATCTCCTTATCAAGTCTACTGTTAAAGTCTCTTTAGACATGTCACAATTTAATTTCTAATCTTGATTAAACATCAAAAATCAAATATAAATATCAAATATATAAAAAGCCACAATGGACCACAATGTACAATACACTATATTGTACACTATAAGGATCTCCACACATCTTTGTAATCGACCTAATCCTTAAAGCTACGATGATCTTTTGAGATAAATACGTCCTTAATATGCGTTTTAAATTTCGCTGTGGAAAGCTTTATTACATCCTCAAGTATTTTGTTAAAAAAGCGGACATCATTACCTAGAAAGACTTATTAGTTATTTGTAACCTAAATTTTGGATTATACATTTTATTTTTTGAATTCAGGGTATGGATATTAGACCTTTTAAAAAATAAATTTAAATTGTTTTTCATAAAAATAGGCTTTTATAAAGATATAACGACGGCCAGAATATTTACCTCTTTGGAAAGATCTTGTAATGATTCTCGAGATTTTGTGTTATATATGGCTCGAACTGCTCTCTTTTACAGAATAAAAATTATTTTAATATCAGCAGCACTGCTGCACAGCATAATACCATAAAACATGTTGCTGTAGAAATAAGCAAAATAAACTAACCTGGCTGTCACTTCATGTATCAGCTGCCTAATTTTTCTAACTGCAAACGTAGCTGAGGTTAACCTATTAGTTAATGAATTTATATGAGCAGCCCATTTTAACTTCAGATCTAGAGTTATACCCAGGAAAGTTGGAGTGGTTACTAATTCTATTACTTTGTTATTATGAATTATATAGTGTGCTTGTTTGTCAATGTTACTTGTAGGGTTTACTACTGAAGTCAGGCTATATTTCACTTCAAATCTTTAAATTGTATTTCGACAATGTAGCACCAAACAGTAAACATGGTTTTCAGCATGGTTATGTAACTAAGTATTTAAAGAAGTCTCGTCAAGTTTTTCATCCTATTCTAATTGTCGTTTCGATTTGAAACATTATATACTTGTGCAATTCTAATGATAATACAATAAGATGAAATGCCTCCAACTTATTTTATGATCGAGAAGAGAGGTAGGCATGTAATCTTCTCAATGTCTGACAGTAAATCTGCTACGTTTGTGGTTGTAAAAGATGTAAAAGTATTTCTCAACTCACAGCGCAACTTAAATTAACGGAAGTATGCAATCGGTGCTATTTACGTATTCTTGTACTTCCTTATAATATTTTGAACAACCCTACTTATCCGCCATATCTTAGAAGTAGGTTTAGTTACTTATTTGCACACGGTATATGGCTATGCCTTGAAAACAAGCTCAGTTACCTTTTTCGTACAACATACGACCATCTTTTATGAAAAATTTTTCATTGTATAAGTTGTAAAATTTTGGAATCTACTTGATGCGGATAGCAGGACACCTCTATATATGTTTTCGAAGGTCGTCTGAAAAGCCATCCTCTCATAATCCCTTAGTCCGTGCCCTTCCTAATTTCATTTTGTTCCCCCTTTTCCTTTTTCCAACCCTTTTCAAGATTTGTAATTAATCATTTATTTTTTCATCCTTTTTTAATATATTTGGTTTAATTTTTGCCTATCGACTTGTTATAACATTTTCTTTTTTTTGAAAGTTTTATTTAATGTTTTTTGTTATTATTATCTTTTACAGTCTTTCGCATCATAATTTTCATATTTAATCAATGTGATTGACTGGAAAATATCGCTCAAGCGACAATAAGTCCGTAAAATGTATATATATATATATATATATATATATCTTTTATATGTATGTTTATGTGCACGTTTGTAAAAAATAAGCGAAGAAATAAAATTAATCCATCTTAGATTTAGATTCATTTAGTTTGTATCAACTGGTGCTTTGGTTATAAAAACGTGCTTTTTTGTTTTTTCTAACTATAAATAATGACCGAATAACTATAATAATTCCGAAAAAGGTCTCGCGCGCGGTGATTTCCCTAGAACCAAACGACATTGAACTTATATGTTTATATTTCTCAAGGACACTGTGAAAAACCAAGTTATTTCTGCGGTAGGTACCGAAAATATTCCATATGTCAAAAACTGCACGACATATCTTATTTAAAATAGATTTTCGTCGAAAGTTTATTTTAAGTTCTACTACCTTAATTTTTTTTCAGATTTTTTTCACATGTTAGTTGAGTCAATAACTCAACGCGTTAGTTAGAGGGGTTGATACTCTTTTTAATACATTAGAAGAGCATATATCACCAACTATTGACTAAAATAAAAACATTATTTTGCAACTTGTAGGTATATATTTTTTTAAGACGTGTGTAACGATATTCCACACGCTTGTATGCACTGATTTTTTTCATAATTCATTATTTCGTTGTATAAGGGTAACCATACCACTTTCATCTATATAGTGCCAATAAAAAGTCTGCAAGTACAGTGGCTATGACATACGGAGAGACAGAATAATAGAAAGACGGACGGACGTGATGAAATTATAAGGTTTGTTTTTGCCATTTGGCTATGTAATCCTAAAAATATGTGATAAATATTTTTATCTTAAAAGGGTTGCGAACTCGTATTGAAAAGTTTCGACTATAGATTACGGTAGGTTTAAACTTGTCTGAGAATGCTCTGTTACTAATATTAATCACCCTACGCGTTGTACCATCGATTGCTTTCCTCGTCACATTTGCTACTTTATTTCTCGTCTTGGCGAAACCGTAATGCCATAAAGTACGTTATGAAAGTTTACTTTGACAACGAGGCAAAAGTATTAACAAGTTTAACCCTCCGTCAAAGCTTCGTCGTTGCTTTTATCTCAAGTTCGGGGCCGACTTCCCTGCTAATCCGCCGAGAGCTTTCAACGAACAATTTGGCTCCCCGATGGTACTGGGCCAAAGAAACGAATTTCATTTTGTGTTTAATGAAGGTGAAATAATGCTTGATGGACTTACGCTATAATCCCTTTTAATTTGATACCTTGTCTGGGTTTAGAATTTGAGTGTCTTGATTGCTGGGCGGTATCCAATCGTTCTGAATAGATTGTCTTAAATGGAATGTTTCAAAATGGGATAATATGTAGTTCTGTCGTTATTTGTTTTGGCTTGATCTATATATATATATATATATATATATATATATACACATATATATGTATGTATACATATATATATACTTGTATATAAAGCGACGATAATGAAACGAAATTCAGAGGTTAACTAAACAAATCAAATTATAATTTTAAATAACAACCCTTATGAGATCATTTCAAAGAAAGCATTAATGGAACACATACCTTAAATAATAGCCGTAATAGCCGTTTGGTCATTTGGACTTTTATGTTCACTTGCTCTCCAAACACACTTTCGCAATACCCAGAATAAAATGTGACGACCACACATCAGAACAATACTTGTACACGCCAAAAGTTACTGAAAAAAGTAAGTATTTTACATCCACAATTGTTTTGCGATTCTGATTAAATGGCATTTATTTCGAAAAAAAACTGTTATTAGTTATTATTTTATCACCGCATTGGGTATCACCAACCGCCTTTTTAACTATTTGAAAAACATTTCATTCCCTTAAATGCTTTATTTATATATATATGTGTGTGTGTGTGTGTGTATGTTTGGTAATTTATTCGTTAATCACGCGAATTTACTGGACGGATTTTAATAAAATTTGGTATGGTAATAGTTTAACTTGTAAGATTAATATATGAGAAAAAAAATCCTAACACTTTACTAATTCCGAATTTCATGGAAACGATGGCGAGATACAGCTAATACTAAAATGATAGAACACTACCGTCGAATGGTCGATTTTGTTTGAAAAAACCTGTCAAGTCCGGATAGAACTCGCACTATGAGGGCTCCGTACATATTTATGTAAATATTTAAGGATACATATGCTTACTATGTCTTTCACAGTCGTAAAACTACGATGCATAGTTAAAAATTATAAAGCCTGAGATAATTATTACAGTTTTCCTGTGATTTTCTTTACAGGTTTCACTAACCCTGTGTTTTTCGTGATTTTTGGTTCAATACTTTCGGAAATAAGGATGGGAGCATGTTAGTATTTTTTAGAATATCTTTTTCTACGTGTAATTTAAAATTATTAAAAAAATGACAAGCTCTTTTACAATAAACTCCAAATAATACGTAAAATTAAAAAAAACCTAAATTTATTAAATATATTTATTATAAACTAGCGGTACTCGCGACTGCGTTCGCGTGGAATTCGGAGTAAGAAAATTTATTTGGAATTTTTTTGTGTGTTTTTTCTTTTTTTCTCAGGACTCTATAAGCGTACAGCTTACCAAAAACGCTAATAGATGGCGTTGGCAGCCAAATCGGTTCACTCGTTGCTATATAGGTGAATGTGCGTTGGCAGCCAAATCGATTCAGTCGTTGCTATATAGGTATAAGGTGAAGGTGCACACAGACCAATAGACAAATAGACAAACCGACAAACAAGCAAAGAGACATAATTTCTAAAAACCGCTGTTTTAGGCTTAGTAGTGTATTTTTAATAGGTAGCAATTAATTTTACTTAAAGATATTCAATGTACAGACTCAGTTTTTTTACGATTTTATTATATGTATAGATAATAACTGCTATAATCAGTAATACGTACCACTGAGCGTTTTTACATTATCTACAATATTTTACGTTATATAGCACACTTTTATATTATCTACAGTATTTTAAGTTATTAACACACTTTTACATTATCTACAATATTTTACGTTATATAGCACACTTTTATATTATCTACAGTATTTTAAGTTATTAACACACTTTTACATTATCTACAATATTTTACGTTATATAGCACACTTTTATATTATCTACAGTATTTTAAGTTATTAACACACTTTTACATTATCTACAATATTTTACGTTATATAGCACACTTTTATATTATCTACAGTATTTTAAGTTATTAACACACTTTTACATTATCTACAATATTTTACGTTATATAGCACACTTTTATATTATCTACAGTATTTTAAGTTATTAACACACTTTTACATTATCTACAATATTTTACGTTATATAGCACACTTTTATATTATCTACAGTATTTTAAGTTATTAACACACTTTTACATTATCTACAATATTTTACGTTATCTAACACACTTTTACATTATCTACAATATTTTATGTTATCTAACACACTTTTACATTATCTACAATATTTTACGTTATGTAACACACTTTTACATTATCTACAATATTTTACGTTATCTAACACACTTTTACATTATCTACAATATTTTATGTTATCTAACACACTTTTACATTATCTAGAATAGTTTACGTAATCTAACATACTTTTACATTATGTACAATATTTTACGTTTTCTAACACCCTTTTACATTATCTACAATATTTTATGTTATCTAACACACTTTTACATTATCTACAATAGTTTACGTTATGTAACACACTTTTACATTATCTACAATATTTTACGTTATCTAACACACTTTTACATTATCTACAATATTTTATGTTATCTAACACACTCTTACATTATCTAGAATAGTTTACGTAATCTAACATACTTTTACATTATGTACAATATTTTACGTTATCTAACACCCTTTTACATTATCTACAATATTTTATGTTATCTAACACACTTTTACATTATCTACAATATTTTACGTTATCTAACACACTCTTACATTATCTACAATATTTTACGTTATCTAACACACTCTTACATTATCTACAATATTTTACGTTATCTAACACATTTTTACGCTATCAAAAATATTTTCATACATTATTTGAATACGGCAAAAATGGTTTAAGTTATATAAAAATATTCCGAACATGCTTTGTCTTTATTACACATTATTCATACATTCTAGAAATATAGTATATGCCTCTATAGACGTTATAAAATATACCATGGTGAAGCTCAGATGAGCTCGTTTTGCGGCAAACTCTAAAAAAATGTAACAAATAAAAAATTACCAGTTGTAAAATTAATACAAAAAAGCACATCCAAAATGGTATTTTATCTATAGAAATACAAATGTTATCTAACACACATTTACATTATCTAAAATAGTTTACGTTATCTAAAACCCTTTTACATTATCTACAATATTTTACGTTATCTAACACACTTTTACATTATCTACAATATTTTACGTTATCTAACACACTCTTACATTATCTACAAAATTTTACGTAATCTAACACACTTTTACATTATCTACAATATTTTACGTTATCTAACACACTCTTACATTATCTACAATATTTTACGTTATCTAACACACTTTTACATTATCTACAATATTTTACGTTATCTAACACACTCTTACATTATCTACAATATTTTACGTTATCTAACACACTCTTACATTATCTACAATATTTTACGTTATCTAACACACTTTTACGCTATCAAAAATATTTTCATACATTATTTGAATAGGGCAAAAATGGTTTAAGTTATATAAAAATATTCCGAACATGCTTTGTCTTTATTACACATTATTCATACATTCTAGAAATATATTATATGCCTCTATAGACGTTATAAAATATACCATGGTGAAGCTCAGATGAGCTCGTTTTGCGTCAAACTCTAAAAAAATGTAACAAATAAAAAATTACCAGTTGTAAAATGAATACAAAAAAGCACATCCAAAATGGTATTTTATCTATAGAAATACAAATGTTTAAACCATTTGCATATTTTCCCAGTGGTAGTTTTAACCATTAAATATAACATCAACAGGACAAATTTATTTCTACCGTTACATGCTACAAAAACCTTGTGCGCAATTTTAGTGTTAAAGGCTTATCGGTGCGCTTGCAAGAAAATGCGGCGTTTGCCATAAATATTCTAATAAAAAATTACTCTTTATGAAATGAATACAAAAAAGCACATCCATAGTGGTATATTATCTAGAGATGAACAAATGGTAAAACCATTTACATATTTTCCCAGTGGTAGTTTTAACCATTAAATATAACATCAATAGAACATATTTATTCCTACCGTTACATGCTACAAAAACCTTCTGCGCAGCTCTAACGTTAAAAGCTTATCGCGGCGCTTGCAAGAAAATGCGGCGTTTGCCATAAATATTTTATATTATTTCCGATAGGCAGTTTTATGAAATGATAAATAAACTTTTCCAAATCAAAATCTGTAATAAAGAAGAGTTTCGTCAATAAAAACTTCGCAAAGGCTCGCCAGATACGACGCTGTGATAAATGGCCGAGCTTTTGTCGAGCTTTTTGATCGAGATTTCTGTATCGTTTACAAATATCAGTTAGGTATTTAAGGTTAAATACGCTTGAGCAGCCCAATAGTCGATATCGTGGTTTATGAGAGTCGTTTACGATAATTGTGACTAGAATGTTATTGGGAGAATATTATTGATATAAGCAAAATCTATATAATAAAATCGTTTATTGTTTGCAAATGTATCACAGAGCGTATATTCATAAATTACAACTTAAAGATAAAAAGTAAGTATTCTTGCTTTTTGCTGAAGATTACTGGCTTTTATCGACTTATAACTTTCGTCGCATTTAGTAAAAATTAAGCAAATATTGATTTTAACCATCTTTTATATTGACGTGCGTCGCACATTTCTCCAGCGCTAATATATGATTTATTAAACTCTATAATTAAAATAATTATAAAAGAAACACTCCTTATATAAGCAAACTAGTACTCTGCAAATATCTATATAAGAATTCCTTAGAATGTTGGTTTCTTCTAATGTCAGACACAGAATTTTAATTGTTTTTCTAATTCTTTATTTCTTTCTAATGTAGACACAAAATTTTAAATTTTTCCCTAAAATGATTTATTAAATTTTTATGGGTGTGATTTTAATTGAAATAGCACTTGAAGTCTTATTCCTTCTATTCTGTGAGTAACTGAACAAATTAATAAAATGAAATGTTACCTCATAATTTTAAATCATTTTAATGAGAAACATCTAATGGCGCGTTTGAATGATAATTAAAACGTTCTGTTGGTACTTGGCGACGTAGCATTCGGCCACCTTCGCGTCTTATCGGTTCTTTTCGACTTAGTTCGGGGAGCTTCGCGTCTTGTCGGCTCTTTTCGACTTATTTCGGTCAGCTTCGCGTCTTGTCGGCTCTTTTCGACTTAATTCGAACAGCTTCGCATCGTCTCTTTTTATTTTTAAATTCGTTCAAATAAAAATATTTCAGTGTAAATATATAAAAAAATTACATATTCATATAAGCGTCTCGTGACGGCTTACATTTTATTTTAGGTTTCCTTAGGCATTTAACTGTAAATTTATTTCACCTTATTTTGCTTGTTATTTATTTACTGAGTTTTTCAAATATTTTAATTTTTATAAATGACTTTCCTTTTACCCCTTCTCTCTACTCCCTGCTACTTTTACACTTTTCTTAAAATCGTTTATTTAATAAATAATAAAAAGACCAACCAATTTTAAATTAACTGTTATAATCAATTTTAGAAACTTTATATATTTCACGTTATATTTTATTTCCAGATTATAGACAGAATATAAATGGCGGTTTTTATTTTAGTTCAAACTTGAATTTTTTGGAGTGAAAACTTCTATGGATATTTTTATCTATTTTTTTATGGGAAAGAATTTGCGAGTTCGTGTGACGTCACGAGCGTAATGCACAACGACGATATGCCTAGTACGGTCGGACAGTTCGAGGCGCTTTCGTATATTCGGTGGTTGGTCGCATACGGTCAAATGAGAGAAAGGTCAGCAACCGAGTATAGTATTGTGAGTCGACGGCGGGCCGAGTATACCCGAACGAGAGGGTAGCCGGGCGATAAATATTGCAACTACAACGTTTGTTCTGTATATAGTAAATAATATCTTATTTTGACATAATAGGAGAATAATCATTAGCTAGTTAATAAAATTATTTGACATCAAATCCCACACCCGCCCGACATTTATAATCTTCTAGCTCTTACGGTCTTACCCCCACTGGAAGCTGATTATTGTCTCTATAGTATAAATTGTGTTATAAATACAATTTATAAGTTTCGTGATTTATGAAATAGCTTTGTACCCCTAGTTTTTCCAGTTTATAAGGGTAGCTGATAAGTAATCTACCATTTTCAATGCAGATTAGTATTATTTTCAATCTAAATTATTTAAACATTAACCAGCCAACTTCACCACTAATGGTGCAGCTGACGCTCAGATCTTCAAAGGAGTGGTCAAGAAGGAACATTTCCGCTATAAACTAAATCTTGTGAAATTATTTTTTCCATTTGCAACGGGCAGCGTTGCAACGGACTGTTAAATTAAATTTCCCACATGCACAGTGCGATCATATTACTTGGCAAAGTTTTCATTTACACCATATATGTGGCCTTGAGCACACCCACACTTTTTGTTAAATGTAAATGTACACCCTATTTAGTCACGCTGACGAAACATGTTCACAAGAACACATTATGGCGTAATCCGCGAAAGTGTGACGGAAAACAATTTTGTTAAACTACCAAAAGGGGCGAAATTTTCCTGAGCATAACATGAAAGTCCGCACATTTCTTTCCGCGTCCAAACATAAATAAGGTTTTATCCTGTTAATCTGCTAAAGCTCCGAGGACGAGGGACGAACGTGAGACGCGGAGTTGAGTGAGGTCCCCTCATCAAGGGCCCGCGCGACGCACGCTCCGAGCGGGAACATAACTTTTTTACTTTCAAGTCAGTGTAATCATTAACTTTTCATTTTTGTTTTCGTCGACGCTTTTGCCTGAGAGAAATGCTGACCCGCAGGAAAGTCTATTTAGTAAAAAAATATCTCGGTAGACGAAATATAAAATCTTTTATCGATATTTTTATGACAAAGTCCTCAACAATGGAACATCATTGTTTTTTGTTTATTTATAAACTTTTATAGTTACAAAAGTTAAAAGTTTGTGCGTCACTGCGTATCATTCCCCAAAGCCATGACGTCATCTACGCTGCTACTATCTAGCTGTTTCTGCAAGTAGAATGGCTTGAAATAGCTGAGTTCAAATAGAAACTGATATTTTAAATATTTTTCTCACTGAAAAGCGGTTCGTGTATAAGTGCATAGGTAGGCACTGTTGTTCTTAGGATTTACATGAGGCAAGTATACTATCTAGACAGTTGTATTTTGCGATAAGAATATATTTAACTGATCAGAAGTTAACGCTATTGTCTAGTGAGAAATATGACTCGTTAAAATTAAATATTTTTTCTAACCAACAAATAAAATATTCATGTTATAAATTTTAACACCTCATGTCTTTTGAACCCGTGTTTGAATACATTGTAAAAACGCGTAAAAATAATTCAGTAAGTGTACATGTAAACTTTAACTCATTGAAACAAACAACAATTAAAAAGTTTATAATTTTTTTGCTGGTTTACAAGAGACGCTTGTTGCAACTTTAAATTAAAACTGGGTCGCTGTTTACTGCTTTTATTTCAATACGTTTTAAAAATTAGCACTACGGGTCACTTGTATGACCTGAACCCATGTTTGATAACATTGTATAAACGCGGTAAAAATAATTCGGTAAGTGTACATGCAAGCTTCAACGTATTGCAACAAACAACAATTAAAAACTTTATAATTTTTTTTTTGCTTCTTTGCAAGAGAACTTAAAGTTAAAAGTGGGCCTTTGCTTGATGTTCTTATTTCAATACATTTTAAAAATGAGCATTACGGGTCACTTATGTGACCTATTTTCATCTAGGTCTTTGAAGTTCGAGAACTAGATCTTCTAGTTCGTTCTTTGCACCTAAAATATCATCAACTTTCCGCTCATGGCTTGAGACTGACAGTCTTCTTTGCATATTTTAAAAATGGACGGCTTACAAAAACAAAAATCTCTTGTGTATGTTAGTACTTTTATTTATAACTTGTCAATCAATTCGTTAATTTTCACGGATGCAATGAAAAATAAATTAATATTTAAATTAAGAAAATATATAAATCATTTAAAAAACAAATAAATTATCTAAACATATTTGTCGTCACCGTGATGTACTGAGTTGATCGCAAGGAGTACGGCATTTGACGGCGCGATGCATCGCGGGAACCCGGGTTCGATTCCTGCTGCTCATCGAGCGTGGCTGAACTAGTGTTTTGGTTGGCTGTAGGAGATTTCTTTCGTAGCAATATGTTCACCATTTGTATTAATTGTATATATATAAGTATGTATAAATATAAGTAACCACAGAATAAAAACATTGCACGAAATTCAACTTTGATATTTTACTCTCATCGCGCCATTTCAAAAAATTTATGTCACTTAAATCGTTTTTAAGAATAAATGAACTACAGCGTATCAACGAAATTCACATATATATATATATTAAAATTACAAAGAGTGACTTCAGCACATGGAAAATATTTTAAAAAGAGTGATTGCTATGGCGTAAAGAATGACAAAAGAAGCCAAAAGACCTGTTTTTAGAATTTTTATATGACTGTCTGTATGTAAGTTAATTTGTTCGTCAATCACACGAAATCTACTGGACGGATTTTGATGAAATTTGGTATGGTAGTAGTTTGTACAAGAGCAACATATGAGGGAATAAAAAAAATTTTAATAACTTTTCATAATCCGAATTTCATGCCAACGAAGACGTAGGAAGAGGAAATAATAAAACTACAGAAATCATTATAAATAACAAACTTATCAAAAAATCTCGTAGCTAATAACCCTTAATCAAATGTACAAATTTTAAATATTAGCTAATTAAACTTATTAAACTAAACAAAAAACCTGAACTATATTACTTCAATTACATATTTTTGTTTATGAAATTTAAGAAAAAAAATACATCAACTAAATGAAACTACGTGATGTAGTATTATTTCTACTTTCTTTAAGTTCTTTACCACGACCTAGGTTTCGTTGTATTACAACATCTTCAGGTGGGATATTAATTATCTTTGCTAATATCCCACCTGAAGATGTTGTAATACAACGAAACCTAGCTCGTGGTAAAGAAATTAAAGAAAGTAGAAATAATACTACATCACGTAGTTTCATTTAATTATGAAAAGTCTAATCACCAAACGTAGAGGCAGTGACTTACATATGTTTTGGAGCCTTTGATCAAGTTTTTAGCATGATTCTAAATCCAAGAATTCCAACTGATACGTATTAAAATGCGTTGAATAATCCTCAACCAGTGTTATTATTCGTGCTTTGAGATGTCAAAGCGGCTTTGATGCAGATATGAAAAAATAACAGGTTTATTTACAGATCGGATCAAACTCCAATAAATTTAATTGAAGCAGCAAAATAAATTTCGTAGCAAGATTTTTAGTTCTTGATTCGTTTAAATTCATCTGTCTTTGACTTTAAGAAATATACAAATGTTACCAGATTATATCAATAAATGTACAGATTTATATAGAATAAATAATTATAAAACAAGTTTTTTTCAATAGTCTTGATAAAAAATCGAATCGAGTCAAATTTCCTCATAGTATTTGAAATCTACAGTAATCAGTCTATATATATATATATACATATATATATATATATATATATATATATATATATATATATATATATACATACATATATATATATATATATATATATATATATATATATATATATATATATATAAAGATACTAAAATATAAATGTTAACAACCGATAAGTGCGACGTTTCCAAGGGTAACGTCGATTTGCATATCTTACTTAATAGGACCTATGTACAAACTGACATTCATCAGAGCACACTTGTTGACATCTTCATCTGGTTTATCCAATCTCCTCTGTGCTCATCTCAAATGTGTGCCAATTTTAGCTTCGCATCGTTATTTCCCCCTTTAAAGCGGCGCACGGTGGCGCCTTATCGGCGAAGACTTGGCTGAAAAGTTAATGTAGTGAATAGTTTAAAGTATCGTGCGGGTATTAAACGGTTTATGTTTCTAGTAACATTCTGTTGGTTGTACACTGTGAAATCCTTTATAGGATCAAACAATGTGAGCGTATAACATATGTATTAGGGTGTAGTGAAAAGCATTTTTTTTAATTTTTGTGACTGTGATTCTTGGAAAAGCTCTATTATAAATTTATCTGATAAAAAAAATTCTATCTAATTTTATTTTTAGAAGTGCTCCTGATGTAGTGTAGATTAATATACTTTTCTATTTCTATATAATTTATGTCAACATATACAAGGAATGCTCGGTATACGCTAAAGACTACTCTATATACAAGGAATGCTCGGTATACGCTAAAGATACACAAGGAATGCTCGGTATACGCTAAAGACCACTCTAATCCATTAATCATTACATTTACGTTGTTGATACATTAATGGTTTTTATTCCTTACTTAATGCATAACGCAATAGACACCAGAGTGTTTGAAGCTAATTTCAAACTCACTCCAGTCTATTCCAATATGAAACTTGTATGCAAATTTTATGGACTATCAGTGAATTCTCTACCAAGTTACAATTAAATGTGTTTAGATCTGCTTAAAGAATGAGCGATGGCTGTATTGACTGTATTGAAATGGCTGTATTGATGTATGTATTGATTGTATGGCTGTATTACGAGGAGGACTGATGGCTGTATTGATTGTATGGCTGTATTACGAGGAACAATGCCAAAAATTTTTATATAAAAAATAACAACACGACGGGACAACTTTTAAAAGTTTTGACTAATTGTATTCGATATGACCTCTAAATAGTTTCTTAATTTCATATCTACACGGTGAGGGTAGGGTTAAATATTAATAACACAACGTATATATGGTATCTCAACTGTTCACATGTAGCGTCTGAAGCAAACATCTACAACGCACGCATGCGCGAGACTATCTTATTCCATCGTTGTATATACGTCGCTCTCTTTTGCTCCACTTCCATGGCATAGAAATATATAACTCTCTTCCTCTTTCTCTCTACGTTATATCTTTCTTCTCTCTCATGTAACGAAATGTACCCAAATGTGACGCGATATTAAAATTTTACTCTCAATTCTCATCCACTTAGCGATTATCGAATCGTATTGTTGAAAAGGCCATTAATATATATTGAGGGTATGTCGCGAACATTTTTACAATTAGTTTGCGATATATTAAGCTCTAAAATGGTAATTTTTGGTACAGTTAGGTGTTCTCACATCCTATCAGCTGAAGCGTTATTTTCTAATATATGAAGAGTATTCACAATAGTTGAAATATAACAAAATTGAAACCAAAACTATAACAGCTAATTCGGTTCTATTACTTTACGAGAAACAGTCGATCAACTTATGACATGTAGTTGCGTTTGTAAAAAGTTCAGAGACTCCATACAAATGACTACATAAATCACTTTGTATTGTAAAATGTATATTTATATTTTAACCTGAAGAGAACAGCGCACCATACATTACGATAATTGTACAATAAATCAATAATAAATAAGATAGTGTATAGGTACAGTCGACAACACTTTAGATTTTTGACTTTAAGTCGATTTTATGTCAGCGGCAAAGAGGTGAGATTTGTAGTTCGTGTAAATCTTGGTGTGCTTTCGACTGTAGCTGTACTAAAGTATTATTGTTATTAATGTATTAAGAAAATGACTACAAGAATGACATTTTATAAAGGTATAGAGTTGTCATTATCCTATACGGACACGATTTCAAAACTGCGTATTTTTATAACATCTGAGACTTTTAAATATAAGACTACGGAACCATATCATGGGCATATTAGATAAAGTTGGGGCATATAAATTATAATCGGTATGAGTACGTAGTTGTTTTCGCGTAGAATGAACATAACTACCGTTACATTTCGCAGATACCTGTTACAAAATACATTGTCGTTCTGTCTCTATTCGTAATGGCTCAACTTCTATGAGAACAAAAGAAACAAAGCAATTACGAGCATACTCATACCTCGTTCATTGCATAAATCCCTTCTTAGGAAGGAAAGAAATAAAAAACGTTCCACGTAATAGACTCATATTCGTAACATACGTAATCTTGGACAACTTAATATTCCATATACCTGTTATAAAAATATGAAGTTTCCTGTCTCTGTTCTTAATTACTAAACGTATATAAGAGCAAAAGAAGCGGCGATTATGGACGTGCTCTGGTTATCCTGTTTGTGGTATATATCGTTCCTTAGAAAAGAATGAAACAAAAAACGTTCCACGTAATAGACTCATATTCGTAACAAATCACACTCTTGGGCAAGCTAATATTCCATATACCTGTTATATAAATACGCAGTTTTCTGTCTCTGTTCGTAATTACGGAACTTATATAAGAGCAAAAGAAGCAAAGTGATTATGAACGTACTCTGGTTATCCTTTTTGTCGTATATATCCTTTTGTCGTATATGTCCTTAGAAAAGAATGAAATAAAACTCGTTTCATGTAGGTTCATATTCGTAACGCTTGGATAAACTAGTCCACCTGAACTTATTGCGTTTCGCTTTTTAGCGCATTTTTAAGCTAAGGTTTTATAACAATAGAACTGTGAACATTCTATTATATTTTTGTTTAGTTTAATTCCAAGTGAAAGACCAAAATATTTGTAAATATATGTATAGTGATTAAATACCGATAATGATTTTTACGGGAAACTGTATATTATTAATTAATTAAGGGTCAGCCGTAAAAATATAATCATCTTATATGCCGTCTGTTTATTGTTTACTTGTGTTTTCATCTCCCTTTTAAATATTTAGTATAGGATACAATATTTTCTATAGCAAACAGTCTAAGCTTATACAAAGTGTGAAATAAAGTTTACAATATCTTATATAGCATCGTTTTGTATACACAGATATTGCTGGAAATCCTGGTATATAACAAGCAAAAAATATTGAATGTTTTGACAAGTGTTCACATTACGAATTCCCAACCGCCACTTGACAGGCACGTATACATGTACAATCGGGCACGGCCTAGTATTTATTACTATTATTTTTACATACTCGTAACAGGGTCACCTAGTACGAAAAAATACTGATATCGCACAGCTCTAATGACCGGACACGACCTTGGCTGTTTTTTTAGGAGTTTCACTTCCTTTGACCGTGTTCAGTCGATGCTTTTTTTAGCTTTTCAGCTGATACGAAATAAATCAATCTGCGATTTTTGTCGTAAATTTCAAATGTAAAGATATTACGTCAGGAAAGATTGGTAAAGTGAAGTTAAAAAGAGATAAAAATCATTTTCGCCTTAGTAACTACGAAAGAAGTTCGCATTTCAATCGCGAATTACGAACACACTTTCCGTATTTTCGCAGCGTTTCGCAAACTAATTTTCTAATTCAGGTCACGCCTTCCTCCCGATAACTGGTGGCGCGACGGCGTCATAACCGCTGCATAGCTCACATCCGGCCCGGTTGATAGAATCATTCGCTCGTCTACCTGCCAGAGCCCACAGCTGTCGCCGGCGCTCGCGCCCCGGCTCACCGCGCTCACCTATTTCCGGTCACGGGGTTTCCTATTTGAAAAAGTTCACCTTTATGCGAGTGCAGTCTAGTTGCGTTGGTGTGATTTCAAAATGGAGCACTGCTATGTCGAGAGTATTTCTCATTTCGTAAATAATATTTTGACAAGCAATATTATTGGGTTGGGCGTGAACTTTTGTTTAGTAAAACTATGCAATCTAAGATAAGTATATAAGTAAAAAAGGGTACGTTGATATTTTAATTTGATTTAATTACATTCATGACTTTCTTTTAATGAAAACATTTTCTCGAAAAGCTCTTAATAGTCGTAATAGTATAATTAAGATCTTAATGGTCGTAATAGTATAGGGGTTTTAGCAAATCGTGTCTTTTTTTAAATATTTTGTGTGACAGGATTATTTCAATTTTTAATGTTAAAATTAATAATTTTAATTAGCGATCATTCATATTCGCCTTTAAATTAGAGTTGCCTAAAGTCCAGTTTGCAGGTTAACTATGATCGAAAACAAAAGAGATGAGTGGGATTTTCTTCATTGGTCATTATGAAGGCAAATAAGTATTGTATCTACCATAGAAGGAAATTTTATTTCTCCTCCAAAACTAAACTTTTTATTTAAAACTATATATGTAAGTAAACTGAATTATTTTGTACGTTAGATATAATTATTAATTAATTATCCTTAGATTTTCCTCAGTACATTAGAAATGATTCCAAGTAATCATATACAAAGTACGAGATAAATCAAAGTGCTATTTAGGTCTGTCTATTTGTCAGAGATTTCTAACTTATAAACGAAAAAGAGAAACTAGAAATTCGCATACATTATGTAGTTCATTGACCCGAAACTAAAATTAAATGACGGACAAACTAAAAATATTTTTGAATAATGATTCATTACCCAATATTTTAACCAAATGATTTCTTTTTGTCCTCTGTTACCCTATGTTTCATTTTATACTAACTGGCGCAATGCATTGACACTACACTATAAAGTATTTTATTTAGAAAAAATAAATACATGAAAATACAAATACAGAAAATACTTGAAAATAGAAAATAATTTTTTTGTTTGTAAACTATTATTGTACAATTTTTATTACCAACTAACACGCCAATTTTGAATTTTGGCGATAGAAATAGTTATAACGCGAGTAATTTTAGAAGATATTGTTTTAAAAAATTATAGAATTTTTCGAATATTCTAAATTTCTCCTTGCAAAAGACATTCGTATTCATTGCTTGGTCTATACGCATGTTTGTATGAAGACCCGCTACAATCTTCATACAAACATGCGTATAGACCATAAACTATGTGTATAGGCCCAATTCTTGACCGATTTTGGAGATTTATCAAATAGTTTATTTTATTTTATTTTATTTTGTGTAAAGGGAAATAAACACTTGCAAGGATGTTAAATGCCAATATCTCTTTATTATATAAGTCGCACAACCGCCGTAGCGGTGCTCTGACATTGGCCTTTGTTCGTGCATTATCGACATGAAATAAGAGATGGCTACGAGTTAGTTTGGGAGTTCGAATCTTTATCCTGACTCAGTAGAGATAGACAGTCATAATTACGTTGACAGATGTTGAACATAATCATAAACTCTAATAATGAACATCTATGATAGAGGGCATCACAGTTATAATTATTAAGTAATACTTTATACTATAATTTACTGCCACCAAATACCATACACCTATACGATGCTGAAGAGTTTTCAAAAGTGTTTTTTGCATATTCTCAATACTGTCAGAATAAGTGACACATAGTGATTTCCAGACAATGACAGCGTATTCAAGTTGTGATCTTACAAGAGTATTGTACGAGATTAAGTCTGTTTCAGAATTTTTAAATACTTTGACCGTTCTTAATACGAAGTCAAGCATTATATAGGCCTTAGATACAATCTGCTGAATATGCAATATGTTTAATTTTAATAAAAAGTATGCAATATGTTTAATTTAATAAAAAATATGCAATATGTTTAATTTCATAAAAAATATGCAATATGTTTAATTTTAATAAAAAGTATGCAATATGTTTAATTTAATAAAAAATATGCAATATGTTTAATTTCATAAAAAATATGCAATATGTTTAATTTTAATAAAAAGTATTCAATATGTTTAATTTAATAAAAAATATGCAATATGTTTAATTTCATAAAAAATATGCAATATGTTTAATTTTAATAAAAAGTATTCAATATGTTTAATTTAATAAAAAATATGCAATATGTTTAATTTCATAAAAAATAGGCAATATGTTTAATTTTTAATAAAAACATTCTATAAAAACTACCTTTATTCGTATTCGGCGACTCTTTTCGGCCTACGTTTAGTGTCCATTGTCTCTTTTGTTTTTATTTTTTTTACTTTAAACTTTTTTATTATTCTTAATAAACAATAAGATAACGCACAGTGTGCATCTTGGTTTTACCAACGGTTTTTACAATATTGCTCCGTTTCACATGTATACAATACTCACACAACGTATTATAATCTTAAGTGGGTGGTTGTATCGGAATTAATCATATACAATCACTATCGTAAGCCGAAGTGTCGAAATTTGAGTAACGATTGCCAGAGCGCGCCGACACACTCAGCACGGGAATAACGATCGTAGCGCGGGGGGAATCAATAAGTGTTCACAAATTGCACACCCATTAATAATATCCTTGTCCTTTCATTAAGCGTAGAGGGGCCTCGCTACGACGGTTCTATCGATCACGTCTCTTACATGTGCGTGTGCTACGCACGGTTGGCGCAGGTGCGTTGTGGCGATATCATATGTTTTATATGAAACAAATTATGTAACGCCATTAAGTCCATATAATATATAGGAAGCTAAATATATCTTTGAAGCCTAATTCTAAATTATGTATATAGTACGTGGATTGTCATATGCAGTCCAGGTGTCTAGTTAACATCTCCTTAATTGTCTCTCATATTTCTTGGACGTTATTTAGTTTCCAGATTCTTTTTTGGTTTCCGAAGAAAAAAAAAGGTTTGAAGTGTTCCTTTTTAAGATACTCATGCGTCCATCTATTCCTATGTTACAGCCGTCTTTCACATATACCGCTTGACGCGGAAATTTGAAATTTTAATCCTTTTGAAAGGATTAACTTTAACGGTCTAAAAATACCTTTTTTATAATTATAGGTAGTATGGCTTGAGATATACTTTTGTAGTAAAAAATATGCGATTTAGAAGCCATAGTAGGAATAGTATAATGATTATTTTAGATATCATAGTTTTTGAGATATTATGTCTCTGTCTCTCGCCACTCCTTGGTCGCAATAATATGAATGGTCTCCACCCATTCATTTAAATGAATTAATATATATATAAGTCCATATTAGTACTGATTAAAGATTTCTCTTCAAATGAGGTACGAAACCATTTATGCGCGAGCAGGTGCAGGTATATGCGGGGTGCGACTATTTTAGTCGGTTTTCTTATTTATGCAAAACGGAAATAATTATAATTCAGAAGTATTGTAAAAAGAAATAAAATTAAACAGTAAAATAAAATATGTATTTCAAAATAATAAAAATGGTCTAGTGCGTGTCAGACCACGTGCAAAGAAGGATTCTGTGGTTGTCTACGTCTCTTGAAATAGTTTTATTGGAATGCTATTATCTTGTCAAGATTTTCCAAACTCCTGGTTGAAAGATTAGAGGTATAACATTGCTCGTCACGTTAATATTTTGTCTAAAAAATGGTAAATGGAATTTTAAAAGATTCTGGCCAATTCGAGCCCAGCTGCTGAGATGGGCGAGAAAGACATTTTTTGCTCTAGCATTAATTTTTTTTTTAATATTTTGCTACATATTAATTGAGATCTTTATATGAAACACCTTCTTATAAAATTAATATATTGAATATATTTGGCGTTAATTTTATAGAAATTCATTATTCACAATTAAATGAAACTACGTGATGTAGTATTATTTCTACTTTCTTTAATTTCTTTACCACGACCTAGGTTTCGTTGTATTACAACATCTTCAGGTGGGATATTAGCAAAGATTCTATCTATGGAATCTTTGCTAATAGCCCACCTGAAGATGTTGTAATACAATGAAACCTAGGTCGTGGTAAAGAAATTAAAGAAAGTAGAAATAATACTACATCACGTAGTTTCATTTAATTGTGGATAAAATTAATAGTAAAGAAATATTTACTATGTATTAACCGGGATCTTTATATGAAGCATATACTTATAAAATTTCATGACTCTAAAGAAATATTATGTTGTATATTAATTGAGATCTCTGTACAAAGCATCTGCTTATAATATTTCATGTGCATAAAGCTAACGCTATAAAGAAATATTTTGCTGTATATTAATTAAGATCTCTGTACAAAGCATCTGCTTATAATATTTCATGTGCATAAAGCTAACGCTATAAAGAAATATTATGTTGTATATTAATTGAGATCTCTATACAAAGCATCTACTTATAATATGTCAAGTGCATGAACTAAAATACTAAAATTACTAAAATTGTAAACAAATATTTAGCTTCATATAAATTTAAATGTGTATATATATATATATATATATATATATATATATATATATAGCATCTACTTTTAAAATTTAATTCTCATGCGGCTAAAACTGTAAAGACAGTTAGTCTGTAACCGACTGACAGACGAACATTAGGGGGATGTTATTATTAGACATTATATTAGCATTATACGAAATACATCAAATCATAAGGTTTCATTACGTAACGTTAAAGAAAACGCGAACTATTTCACAATTCTCACATAAAATGACGGTAAATAATGTTAGGAACTAACGTAACTGCTTGTGAAATAAATAATGCTTTTTCTAATATTGTGATGGGAAGATGCCTTGTTCAATAACCGTATTGAGACCGACCAAAGTGCGATGTAACTAGTAATCATCTACTGTTAACATCGGTAAAAGAAGTTTTCACAAACAGTTTGCTCGACATTTCGTAATTGGCTCCGTCATGTTTGCTCTAGATTCCTAAAGCTTTATTTATCTTTTTGTTTCGTGCTAACTTAGTATGAAACAATATCTATTAAAAGACATCGCTGTATGACACATCACGTACATTTCAGTACAGTACAACACGCTAAGACACGCCCACGCCCGCTGATGCCGCGTCGCTGTCACGACCCGCCCGCCCATTGTGTGCTGTCAACTTAAGGGATGTAACGAGTATTCGAATTCGTAATTGTTGTGGAAAATATTCACTAATTTTCAAGTATTCGTACTAGTACTCATGATTGCCATATTTTAGACTGAAAGAGGTCTATAATAAAAAAATACTTTAAAAATCTAGATTTATTTAGAAATCACTTAAATACTTAGCGTTAGATTGGAGCAAAAAATTATTTGTCGATTATTAAAAAATTTTCAAAATATTTGGTACAAAAAACTAAAAATAATAAATTTTGTCAGATACACTGTTTATATGAAATTACGGTAAAAAATAAGACGGTCTTAAGCAATCACTAAAATCACATGACAGACAAGTTACAAATATTTTAAAATGACAATTCATTACCCAATATTTTAACTCAATGATTTCTTTTTGTTTTTTTGTCCTCTGTTATACCTTGTTTTTTGTTTCATTTTATACTAACTGGCTCAATGGACTGACTACGATATAAGGGATGTTATTTAGAAAAAAAACATTTTACTTGTCAGCTCCAACGCGCCACTAGAGTTTACTCCTTAATTACAATTGTCTTGGAATGTATAAAATAGGTAACACTGTATATAAATAAAAAATATCAGTTTCATCTATCAATATATCTCCTACCGTTAAGACAGCGTTCATAAGCAACGCATTCACTCGACTTTTTTCTTTCACCTACGTTGTAAAACTGGTTTCTGTGAAAATTTTCGATGGGATAATATACAACGTATGACCACCCTGAAGGTCCTTTCAAATATAAGTGAAAGTATTTTTGAAATCGGATGGGTAGTTTCGTAGATTACCTCCTACATCCAAACTTACAAACTGTTACACTTGTTTTAACGCAACTCTGTTTTTATTCTTCTGATTTTATCCTAACTTATGATTTTACTCCTCATAAAACTTCATACCGGGCGCTGTATATGAAAATAGATTCTTAAGGAGTAAACTCCAAACATAAATACATAAAAATATTTGAAAATAAAATGATATTATTTTTAACTTTTTTTATTATTTAAACTATTGTTGTACATCTTGCGCGTGTGTTCTTTACTATCAACCAGCCAACCTCGAACTTTGACGATAGAAATATTTATAACTCGGGTAATTTTAGGAGAAATTCTTCTACAGAATAAAATAATTTTTATAATATTTATCTTGAACTAAATTTATCCTTGAAAAAGTCATGCGTATTCATCGCTTGGTCTATACCTATGTTTTTATGAAGAGACCCGCTAAAGGTCCATATTCTTGACCGACTTTCGTGTTCAAGGTTCTTTTTTATGCCGATCGGTTAGCCATCAGTTTATTGATTTTCATAACGATTTATCAAATAGTTGAATTTTTCTAAAAAAAAACAAATCTGAAAAACTATCTCTATTCGTGTTCGGGACTGTTCTCGGTCTACGTTTAGTGCTCATTATCTCGGTCGTTTTTAATTTTTGTTTACTTTTATTTTGTTTTTTATAACTGTTTATTTATTAAACAATTATACGCGGGGTGTGCATTTTTGACTTTACCAACGATTTTAAATTGCTATACGGTAATTATAATGACCGCGTAATATTATGAAATGTGATTAGAAAATCAGTAATATGCTCAAATTTCCAGAGACTAATTGCCTTTTTGCCTTACACCTTTCATAAAGCGTCATCAAAGTTATACCAGCTTATTCATATTAACAAGGAATGTTTTTTTTGTTATTTTTTGCTATTTGAAACTTCTTGATTGTTCACTCATTACAATATTTATACTAATTTGTTATCACGACAATTTAGTTTCGAGTAAAACTATTTTTGCCCATGGTTATTTACTGCGAAAGCATCCGAAATAGCATAAACTAGCTATTTTACAGTCTGTAAAATGTGATAAGTGAAGAAAATAAGACATTAGGGAGTACTGATTTTTCCTGCATTTCCTAGCCAAAATAAATATCATATTTTTACTGAAAATAAAACCAAACGGTAAAATGTAAACGTCGTTGAATGCACCAGCATTCAATAGTTGCATATTACCTTTTAAAATTTAACTCATTCCTCTCAACATATCTAACACGCGTATGTGTTGGAATTAACAATTAGAAATTAATTTGCCAAATATTAATCACTTATTAAAAAGTTTTTATCTTGATGTTGTTATAAATTAAATTGTAGCTTATTTCAAACGAATACCGTTGCCCTGTCAATGACAAATAAACAAACCACATAATTTAATTAATAATTGTGATTTCTTTCTATTTCATATTTATTTACCTCTGAGCAATAGTGTAGCGTTTATATATCTTATTATATGCAATCGTTGGTGTGTCTGTATATATATATATATATATATATATATATGTATATACGTTTTAGTCAAGTTCTTTAGTTATGGACCAAAATGTCTAATATCCACAAGATATGTCGGTTTAATGCCAAAACAGAAAATCCCGGATCCTGGACCCGATAGGCGACGCTCTGTTTCAAGTGGTAGAACAACGTCCGCAGGCTCAGCTAGTGTTAAGTATAAAAATAATAGAATATATTTGATGTTGTTTTTAATTTATCTATAATAGCTATAAAACAATTTCTTAAACGTCCATAAGGACACCTAATCTCTTGCTTATTTTCCACTCATCGATGTCGATAAACAGCGCGTCCTGCCACAGGATCAGTTAGGCGACGGCATGTTTCATTAGAGCGAACGATTAACGCAGATCCGCATCTCAAATTAATTCCGTCATTAAACCGGTCCGCAAAACTTCGCCGCCAAGTTGTCAGCGCCAACTCTTTACGCAAATTGTAAAGTTTCCACAAACTATATTTGATTAACAAGGAGCCGCACCCCTTTTCGGTGAATCTAAACGCCCGGGAGGTAATCTTAAGCTATTTCCGGAAAATGGGACGAATGAGATTTTCCATAAGTGACGAAGTTTTCACGAAATCACCTTTCCTAGTCCGGGTTCGAATTATGTCGTTACATCTTGTAATTTCGACCGGATCTACGTTCTTGCGGTGACGAGCTTCTCACGCTAATAGTGGCGCCTATTGACGATAGAAATTTGTGCCGGTAATAAGCTTATTAATGAAGAAAATATGTTCAATTTATTAATGTCCTAAAACTGTAAGAATTTGCGATATTATTCTTAAGATTGGATCATTAAATGTTTTTATTTAACGTTAGCTTCTGCCAACGACTTTCTTAATTCAGAGTATCATCTATTCCTACGAGTTGAATTACAGAGTTTTAAAGTAATGAAATGCTATATCGTCATCCAAATTTTCGTGTTTATAATATTTCCTAAAATTTTCTGTCCTTCGTCTGCCATCTCTAAATAACGTAAAAGTTTGATTCTAAATTGAAATTTATTCCTTCATAATAAATGTAATAAATAGTTCAGTGTAGCTATTTTTATTTACCAGTATAACGGTATCTGCAATTGATTGAATGTCAATTTAAATTGGTATAACCAGGTTCATTAACCTTACGATTCCACGCCTGTTAACTATTGAAATTTTCATGAAAGTATCGAAAGCTGCTTGAAGAAAAGCGGGAGCTGGAAAATTTACAGTAAAAAACGGCGAAGACTAATGTAATTATGATACTTTTTAAGCCAGTTGATGTTTCGATTGAATTCACTTTCGAATTTTAAGCGCAACTGTTCGATATTTAATTAAATGATTCTTTGAGAAATTCAAGAATTTTTGCTTTTAATCCAAATATTGAAGTGAAATCTATACATATAATAACATTGTAAAAATTAATTCTGTACATGAAAAATATTTTAAAAAGTGTGATTGATTTAGTGTATAGAATTATATTAGAAGTCGAAAAATCAATTTTTTGAATTTTGTCTGTCTGTTAATTTGTTCTTCAATCATGTAAAATTTACTACACGGTATGGTAATAGTTAAACATATAGGATATTTTATCTGAATACTGCAAATATGAAAACGCCCTGAATTTGTGAATATTACCATATCGGTGCTGCCATCTAATGGCATTTTAATGAAATTTTGCTCAGATATGTATTACGATATGGTACGATCAAAGCCATTTAACATTTTTAGTAAACTTTATGCTCATAGAAATTTGAAAGAAAAGAAAATAAAAGTAAACACAAAAAAATCCTAATAACTGTTCTCATACCGAATTCCAAATGGCGTCGGTGCAGCTAGTATACAATATTAAAGAAAACAAATTCTTATAAACAATCTTAGTGTCTCAAGTCACTGACATTCCTTAATCGAATCACCACTTTCTGCTCATCAGCTCCGCAACCGATGATTCCTTAAGGATTGATATTTTATTAGTTAAATAATTATTTAATACTTTATTTCCATTGACTTTTTACAATATAATCGGACGAAGCAAGATAAAGATATAGAGAGAAGGTAGTTTATATTCCAACTTTTCAACAACAACTTGAATATAACATGCTGATGTATGATATACAACCGTTCCGAAAGACGTCAATGGAAGTTTGATTAAAATCGGTCTAATAGCTTAGGAGACTAACGTCTGTATAAGGACAAACAAAGGAATCGTCATATTGACACAAGTTATATATTTGTTTTTGTTCATTACAGAATAACAAAGAGCGTGTTTATTATTTATCCAGATGATTTTGTGCATCAACCTAAAGAGAAAATGTGAAGAAACTACATGACAATTTGCAACCGTTTCTGAAGAAAAATTACTGTCAAAGTAGCAATTTCCACAAAAATAAATTTAATTTCTTTTACAGAAACGGGCTTCAGGTATACTCAGTTTGATGCACATAACTATCTCGATTTAATAGGGTGTATATTTGTATATATATATATATATATATATATATATATATATATATATATATATATATCGCAATGTCTAACAAACTACGTGATGTAGTATTATATCTACTTTATTTAAATTCTTGACAACGACCTAGGTTTCGTTGTATTACAACATCGTCAGGTGGGCAATTAGTAAAGATTTTGCCTATCTGAAGATACAATGAAACCTAGGTTGTAGTAAATAATTTAAATAAAGTAGAAATAATATGACATCACGTAGTTTCATTTAATTATGAATAACAAATTTCAACAAAATTAACGCCAAATATATTCAATATTCGAGGATATATTTAAAATGTTGTATAGTACTAGCTTTGTACACGACTTCCTTCGCGTGGAATTCCGAATAGAAAAATGATTAGATTGTTTTGCGTTTTCTTGTTTTTATTTTGTCTCTCAGAACTCTGTAAGCATAAAGTTTACTTAAAAGGCTAATAAATGGCGTTGGCAGTACCATATCGTAATACATCTATGTGTATAAAATTTACTTAAAACGCCAATAGATGGCGTTAGCAGTACCAATACCGTAATATTCATTCAGCTAATTTTTTTTATCTGTAATAACCAAATGAAAGTATCCTAAATGTCGCTCGAGGAAATAAACTATTACCATACCAAATTCAATCCAAATCCATCCAGATTGGAAAACAATTTAACAGACAGAAACTCTTAAAACAAATTTTCTGGATTCTATTATTACTCCGTACGCTAAATTTATCACACTTTTAAAAATATTTTCCATGTGACGAATTTACTCTCACAGTTTTATTATATGTATAAATAAAATAATATATTTTCCATGCTTGGACGTAAGTACATGGGTTTGATACTACTATAAGTATATGGGTTTGATACTACTATAAATATAGTGATACTACTATAGATAAGCGGAATATTCTTTAATTAGATTTAAATATAAAATTGATCAAGCATTCATTATATTTATCGAAAATATTATTTTATGTCAGTATGTTTTAGATTCCAAGGAATAAAAACAAACCAATGTACCTAAAGTGAAAGGTTTACTATAGCTACATTTTACCGATTGCAGCATATGGCTTGGAAACTATGGCAATGATAAAAAGAATAGCAGAACAACTAATGAAGCAATAAACGAGCTATTTTGTGAAATACACTGCAGATCTAGCGTGGATTGGGAATGGAGTGGAAAGAGATTGGGTTCTTAACCAAGGAAGATAAGGAAAAATGGTCAATTAAAATAACTTTCTGAAGACCAAGAAAAAATAGGAGAAGCGGTGGAACCCAGAAAAATTGATAGACAACGTTAAAACAATAGCAGACAAAGAATGGATGAGAATGGATGCAAACAGAAAAACAAACTAGAAGAAGTCAAGACTCCGACACTGGATAAACAGTGACTGAAAAAGAAGAATAGAGTAGATGATATAGATAATACATAACATACATCTAATAACGCGTGGGAGTAAAATCTGTGTATATATACATACATGTACATACCCAGTAGAATTTTATGAAATGTACATATTTGCAGTTCCGAAACTTGTCGTGTGCGACACCCTAAATACCTGGCGAGCGACATTAATATTAACGAAAGTGTCTTATGAAATAATGAAGCTCGCTTTAATTAAAATTTCATGCCCCAATTAAACGAGCTTATTTCAGTAAAGTGGCTTCGAATTAAATTTTAGCGTCGGCGAGCGTAGATCGAGCTTCGCGGCGCCTCGTGGCCCGCCCCACAATTGCCATTTTCCATCGTCCCGTTGACGGTATCGTGTTGTTTAGGATTTTGGAATTTTTAGTACCGAAATATAACTTCTGAAGTTTAGGTCTTGCGTTAATGTGTGGAATGTAGCTTCGTTTTATCTTGTTCTATCGGTTGAATTACCAGCCTTTATGGTGCTTAGACTTAATTGTGTTGCACGTAAACCGGTTTTGATATTCGGAAAAATGGTCAGTGATAATTACCATCAAGTCTGTTGTAACATAAATATTAGAAATATATTATTGACTTCAGAGAAGAATATTACAAAGAAAATTAATTATATTCTATTTAAAAAAGTCGACGTTAATCTTGTATATACAGACATGAAAAACTCTCTCCTCAACTCAATCGGGATTGTATCATACCCGATAGCTTATATTTATATCCGATAGCTTATATATTTAATCTAAATTAATATTTTATTTTATTTATTTATTGATAATAACAGCTATTTTCCACGCTCATGCTAAGGTGTCCCAAAATTCACGCAAGAAGTAATTTTGATAGAAAACACAAGTTTATAATTAAAAATTGTAAATAGTTTATTGATTTATATAGTATACAGTATAGGGTTATGTATAGAATAGCATATCGGGTAAATGGCCTCCATGACTTTGCTGGCACTGTGTGTATATATATAAACCCCAATGTGTCTGACCCCAATATGTCCCAAAATTCAGGCAAAATTCAAATCTTGCGTGAATTTTGGGATATCCTATATTATATTCAACCATGTCCATATAGCTGATCAGCGTGAAATGATAAACTTTACTTTTACTTTCGCTTTTCAACTTTCTGGATATAATAAATTCTATCAAAAAAGTAAATTAACTGGAAATAACTAATTCTATCAAAAAAGTAAATTAACTGGATATAACAAATTCTATCAAAAAAGTAAATTAACTGGATATAACAAATTCTATCAAAAAAGTAAATTAACTGGATATAACAAATTCTATCAAAAAAGTAAATTAACTGGATATAACAAATTCTATTAAAAAAGTAAATTAACTGGATATAACAAATTCTATCAAAAAAGTAAATTAACTGGATATAACAAATTCTATCAAAAAAGTAAATTAACTGGATATAACAAATTCTATCAAAAAAGTAAATTAACTGGATATAACAAATTCTATCAAAAAAGTAAATTAACTGGATATAACAAATTCTATCAAAAAAGTAAATTAACTGGATATAACAAATTCTATCAAAAAAGTAAATTAACTGGATATAACCAATTTTATCAAAAAAGTAAATTAACTGGATATAACAAATTCTATCAAAAAAGTAAATTAACTGGATATAACAAATTCTATCAAAAAAGTAAATTAACTGGATATAACAAATTCTATCAAAAAAGTAAATTAACTAAATATAACAAATTCTATCAAAAAAGTAAATTAGAAAACTTTGAGTGCAAAATTATTTGGAAACAATAAGAAAAATCACAATGCTAAACTGATTGAAATCACAGCCTATTGTGGATCGTGTTTTCTCAGATCATTATATTTCCCTTTTGAATTGAACTAGACTTGTTTTCAAAGTTACGTTTGTGTCTGAAAAGTTTTGTCTTCATTAAAATATAAGCTAATTAGGAAGATTTAGATACATCAGTTTTTTTTATGATGTTTACACAAATGGAAACAAAATCACCAAAAATAAACATACAAAAAAAATTAGTGAAATGTATATTAATATATTTCTTTATTTTTTTTGTATGTTTATTTTTATGTTTGTAGGAAATTATTTTTTGCTCCATCTTCATCTCGTAATTATTTCGCAATTAACTTTTATGTAATTGCTTGAACAGAGAAGATGATGTGAAACAAAACAATACATCAATTTATTTTCCAACAAAATTTCTTCTTTATGCTTGGTATCTGTACAACAAGCATATAGATATCACCAAATGCGATTATAATAACAACATAACAAGAAAAAAAATTGTTCGTGTCAGCTTCGACGCGCGACTGGAGTTTACTCCTTCAGTACAATTGTCTTGGAATGTATAAAATAGGTAACGCTGTATATAAATATAAATATCAATATCATTAAATGTAAATGGAAAATACTTTAATAAAAAAATGCGGACAATATAATTATTTTCAAGTAAAACTTAAATGAACAATATTAAATTTAAAAAAAAAAATTAAAAATATTAGTAACGTCAAATTAAGAAGTTAAAATTAAATGAGTCTTTTTTAATTTTGTTATGACACCAAATATTCACACATAATGATATTTAATGATTAATCTTGACATAAGCGAACGATAGTAAACTATGTGTGCCACATTCCGTCATTGCGATTACGCCATAAGAAAATTCTAATATGTGTGTCACACTCGTAAAAAAATGTCAAAGAAACATATTGATATCTCACAAAACATATTGGAACCTAATGTTTACACTTTTTTAACGCTCTGAACTTCGTACGATCAGAACCTAACGCTTACACTTTTTTTAACGCTTTGAATTTCGTACTCTCTGAACTACTAATTTTACTCTTCATAAAACTTCGTACCGGGCGCTATATATGAAAATCGATTCCTAAGGAGTACCCCAAAAAAATAAAACGAAAGTTCCTATACACTTAATATCTTCTATGTTTGTTATGATATTAATGCAGGACTTTGTAAGGGTGAAACCATCTCCATCATGCACTCTCCCCGCTAACTATATGTTTCACTTTTCGTTACGGTCTCATGTTTCACTAGTGTTAAAAACTTTAGTTCAAATAATTGTTTCAGGTCACAGATATAAGAATGATAAAACATTTCCAAGTTACGTCGAAGACTACACTAAATTACCTAAACAAAGCAGGGATTAACACCTCTATCCCAATGCTATTTGGAATTCCCTCGTCGAGCGCGTCATGAAGTAAGCCGATGGTTGGCGTTCCCTGTTGGCGGGGCGTGAAATAGACGATTTACCGCATGATGTGTTCATATCGCGTCGGTCAGCGCTAATCTAGTGTCGGCTTCGTAAAAACGACACCCTCGCCGTCGAATATTTACACTTGTTTATGGCATCAAACTTATCAGGGTTGGCAAACAATGTTTACTGTTTACTTCGCTTTTATATTTTACGAGCAGCTTGGCTCGCGTGGTTATAGTTACAAACTTATGCGGAAAAATTAGGGAGTAATAGTCATTATTTAAAATATTGACCGATGTTGTAAATCTTTCCATTTGGAGCTAAGACGTGGAGATTTTGGGTAATGGACACAAGCGAAAATGCGACACAGGGTTGATCACGTAAACAGCTCTGTGTTGCATATTTGTGAGAAGCATAGTTTTTCCAAATGCACCTATAATGTTTGGCCTTGCGCTTTGTAGATTGTAATAGCGCAAATGAGCTTGAAAGGGAATTGCAGCCTTTTGAATTGGAAATTGAGATTACATCATGCACTTTTCATTCCGTTGTTTCATTATTATGTTTGTGTACTTTTTCAGTTCCAAATAAGAATTTTTCCAAAGGAGTAAGATTTCCTGGGATGAAAGTAGTCTGTCTATGTTATTTTTCCACCATATGACCTAATTGGTATCTTTTTTCCTGTTCCCCTGGGAAAAATAAGACGATTATACAATAATCAGTTGTGCGTACGACTTCGTTCGGAATAAGAAAAGTTATCAAAATCTTTTTTTTCTCTCATATGTTGCTCTTGGGTATATCATAACAAATTTCATCAAAATCGGTCCAGTAGATTTTGTGCGACCGACGAACAAATTAATATACAGACAGGCAGAGAAACAAAAATTGTAAAAACAGATTTTCTGGCTTCTATTATCATTCTATACGCTAAATCAATCATTTTTTTTTTAATAATTTCTATGTACATAATTTACTTTGTTACAATTTTACTATATGTATAGGTTAATTATTTTATTTCGTACATCATTACTTTTCAATGCCAAAACAAAGTTTAAACGTTCTGCAGTACGCGCACACAGGGCGTTAAACTGTAAACAGCGACGCTGTGAACCCTTTACTTGGGTTTGAATTTTTAGCCATATGCAATGCTGTTTCGCAGAAAGAAAAATCTGTTATATTAGTGGTTCTGTAAGTTTTTAATTGTCGTGGAAACGATTGAAATGTTTAAACCTGAAGAAATGTTGGAAGTTGTAAATATTTTGTTGTTGAAAAACCGTCAAATACCGTTTAGGTTCTCCAAAATATTTAAGGGTATGATGTTTCTATAAAGTTAGTTACAAATATTAATTTTTCAGAACGTAAATATGTTGCATATTATATTTTTCATAGCTATATATATAAATGCCAGTCAGATTTTCCCAACCCTTTTTTCTAATTAGTTTTTGGTAAATTAGTTTCTTAAATGGGGTAGAGATACTGTATACAAATATTAATTTTTCAGAACGTAAATATGTTGCATATTATATTTTTCATAGCTATATATATAAATGCTAGTCAGATTTTCCCAACCCTTTTTCCTAATTAGTTTTTGGTAAATTAGTTTCTTAAATGAGGTAGAGATGCTGTATTTTTTTATATTTTTTAGAACAATTTTTCAATTATGCAATTTAAAATTATAGATTTTTTGTTTTCCTCATAGCAATATATTTCAAATGATACGCCACATGATTTATAAAATTTGAAAAGTTGAGTAGGTTCCTTCTTTAAGTCTTATATGAATGAATATTCCAGAAAAGGTATGTAATGCAAAGTATGTTAGGTAATAAGTAATCATATTTTTTCAGAACACACACACACACATGCATATATATATATATATATATATATATATATATATATATATATATATATATATATACATATATATACATATATATATATATATATATATATATATATATATGTGTGTGTATATATATCTTCGCTTTAACTCGATACGCTTTACTCGGTACTAAAATTATTTCAACTAATTATAACTGTTATCTTTCATCTCTCATTTAGATATAAATATAAGCAACTTAAATCGTTGATCAAAGCGTGACCTTTGGGAGAAAATGTTCGCTGGCCTTGCTGATGAAGAGTCCGATTACGCAGAAAACGTAAACTGGGAAATTTTAATCTTATTTTATATTTAATTTAGTTTCGCCAGTGGCTTTGCACGTGTTACTTCATCAAAACGTCCATTAAAAGTTTGATATGTCTACTAACGCAACTTTATCGATTTCAAGAGATAAAACAATTTTTTTGCCCAGAATAACTGATTTTAGGGTAAAAATTGTTTTACTCACGAATATTTAAGAAGATATTTATGTCTACATATATATATATATATATATATATATATATATATATATATATATATATATATATATATATGCATAGCTAAATTGTGGACTAATTTAGACTCTGGTATACGAATCCCACAATTAATACACATTTTCGTTTTAATGCAGAATTGCAATTAAAAATTAATAACGCGGACTATATTTTACTCGTTTGAGTTGGACGCGCAATCAAAATCGCACACACGCACGCACGCACGCACGCACGCACGCTCGCTCGCTCGCTCGCTCGCTCGCACGCACGCACGCCCTCACGCAAGCACGAACGCACGCACTCACACACGCACGCACGCATGCAGGCACGCGCACACACACATATACACGTATATATTTAATATTTTACCAAGTTAAGGCAGTGTATTTGTGTACTTCATAGAAATCCTAGGAATGTTTATACCAAAATTTGCAGGTTTATACTTATTTGTTGCTATTTAATTGTTTGCAGCGACATCTCTCCTTTTATAAGCGAACAGCATAAACGTGTGTTTTTATAATTCTACATTAGGTGGCGCTATTTATTTTATTCTTATTTTTTTTTAAATTTCATGTCTATAAATTAGAAAATAGATATCTTTATTTTGAGATTTAATATAAAATCATTTCTCGGGTACAACTAAAAATAAAAAAATTGAAGATTCATTTATTTGTGCGGGTAATAGTGACACACATACTCATATATATATATATATATATATATATATATATATATATATATATATATATATATATATATAATCAAACTGAAAAGGAGCAATAGACAAAGTCATGACTAGATAGCTCATTAAATTTGACCTTCGTGAAAATCGCATAGTTTTCAAAACAAATACATTACTTTTAGAAAGGATAATACTAAAATTTTTAATTTAATTCGTTCTAGGACAACTATAAGTAATTTTAATTCGTTTCTGGGACAACTATAAAAATCATAAAACATTTTACTTAGTTTGAAAAACCTATTACTCCGCTAGATTTAACAGCAACAAAGTTAACAATCGGTCTTAATTTGTAGTGGTGGTATTCAAAATAATAACGCATAATATTACTCAAAATATTAACGTATGGTAGGGATTTTTTCGAATTTTAAAGAAATGTCTGTATTTCGAAAACCAAGACATTTTTATTAAGGTCAGATTTTGTCAGTTTTCTAGTCACGGCCTGACCCATCGCTCATTTTCCGCTTTACTTTGCTTTATGAGACACCTATATGTGTATATAAATATACATAGTGTAACAAAGACTATATCTATTATTCATACAGGAGATTCTGTTCATTGAACTGAGTTAAGAAATTATGTGAAAATTCTCAGCAATTTCGAAAAAAACACTGCCAAAATTGCGATTTCATTTTTTTTATTTTACTTTATTTTATATTCTGGACTATTGAAGTCTTTTTTGACATGTTACGATTTAACTTCCAATTTTTATGAATAAATATCATTATTGTCTATAGGTGTATCTACAAATCTCTCTTAATGAGAGTCAGAATGTGCATTTTAAACTGTTCTGTACACTATAATGACCTCCACACATATTTATCTTCAACATATTCCCTGATGCTATAATAAGCCTTTAAAAAAAGCATTTTGTTAATATGCGTTTTAAATTTCTATTAATTTTAAAAATTATATTTTTTCTATATAATTTCTAAAACGTATATTATATCCTCGGGTATCCTCGGGTTTATTATATACGCGGACACCATTATCCAGGAAATATTTACTAGTAATTTATAATCTAAATTTAATGAATTTTATTTTTATTTCTTCCATTAAGAGTATGGATAGCAAACCCTTTAGCAAAGAAATTTAAATGCTTTTTACATACAATAGGCTTTATAGATATATAATGACAGCGAGCTCAGAATATTTTTCTCTTTAAATAGATCTTGTACTGATTCTCGAGATTTCATATGATGTACTGCTCGGACTGCTCTCTTTTGGAGAATAAAAATAATTTCAATATTTGCACCACTACCCCACAGCATAATATCATACGACATAATGCTGTGAAAATATGCAAAATAAACTAACCTGGCCGTCGCTAATCGTGTTTATCAAAAAAAATTACAGTAATACGATTTAAATAAGATAATAAATTAAAAATTACAGTAATACGATTTAAATAAGATAATAAATTAAAAATTACAGTAATACGATTTAAATAAAGTAATATGATTTAAGTTTGATGTACAAAATTACCTGTACATGTTCTTTATTACATCCTGGGCATAGCAAGGAAAGTAAGTAAAATAACTTCTTTTAACATAATAATCCATCAAAACAAAGTTTTGTCGCTGACGCCTTGGCACAACCCTAGACGAATGTACGTTGCTAGTCAGCACATACAAGGTCTACGTGTATACGTACATCATCCCCGTATTAGCTACTCATGTTTTACTTGAAAACGTATATTACCTACGTGCCTTCCGCTACCTTGCACAGGCACGTATTTCCATTACGAGCACACACACAGAAAGCTCCTGTACTTAAATTGTACATTTATGAAGTACGTTGCTGGGCGTTTATTTGGCGATGGAAATGTTGCATTTGATGTTTGGTACAAACGAACCTTTATCTGTAGAGTTGCCGATTTTCGTATATGATTTACTTTACCGTCATTACGTTCCCTTTTCAATATCAGTCATTAATTTGCCTACCTGTGTTTGTTCCTCTTTAGGTTTCATTACATTTCCTATTACGGGTAAGTTGGGAATTCGTATTATTTTCGATATGAATTTCATTGCGAAATAATATGGTGTTGACAGCGTACAATATTTATGGGATATGCTGATAAAAGCAATAAACAAACGCTTGGTGTTTCCGTTAGAACAATTTTTATTTCGAAACGAAATTTTGATTTCGAAGCGAAACGATCTTGTCGTATCTCGAGACTATGATATAAAAAAAAAAGTAAAAGCCATAATCTAACGTAACCGACTTTAAAATTATGGCTTTTAAAAATTATGGCGTAATCGACTTTAAATTAAAATATTAGGAGTATGTCTTAAAATAAAATTAAGATGACTGTGTTAAATCCGTAATTGGACGAAAAGTGTATATTTTACTGCTGTAAACAAACAGCAGAAAGAATAGTATCCATCACTAACAATATATTGAACTAACGCCAAAATAAAGAGATTCTGAACTTGTGACGAAAAGTGGTTCGTTTAAAAAGACCATAAAGGTTTGTTCCAGAGACTTGAGGTTAAAAACTGGAAATAAAGAAGAAAAAGTAGTGTTAGAAGCATAATATCAACTAGGAGACTTTTTGCGGTGGTTTGGTAGTCATATGCCTATATTATGGTACAAGGGTCATGTTAAGAATTTCAAACTATAATAGAGAATATAATGATCAGGTAATCGAGAATGTGTAACAACTGCTTCCCTCACGGCAATTGTACGAAAACTCATCACCATTCACTGCAAGACAAATTGTTCCAAAGATGCAAGAGCTATATAGATGGAAATGGTCCATTTGTTCATTATAATTTCCTATAAGAATCTTATACCAATTGATATTCCCTTATCAAAATTTATACATTTTATTAGAAGGCCGAACATTTCATTTTCAGATAGCGGTAGCAACTGCTTTAAAAAAAATCATCTTTGGCTCATTTTATTCAACATATTTACATTAATTATTGTGATAATGTTAAAAGTGCATCGATTAATATAGAGTAAATCGATTAATAAAAATTTCCTTTTTTAAAGCGAAACTTCTTTTTACAAGGGAGAGAGATAGATGAACACGATAGAATAAGACAAGAAGTGTACGCATGCGCGAAAACAATTAAAAATGGCGCTCAACACTGCTATCAGCTGTTTTTACGCTACAGGTGTCAAAACTAAACTGTCAAAATTTTGTAAGATGCGCGAAAACAAAAATAGCTCTCACTATTGTTATCAGCTTCTTTGTTCGTTATGTGTGTTAAGAGTAAACTGCCAAAATTTTGTCGAGTTGTTTATCTATTTATGATTAATTTAATACTAATTTTGAGTGTGCTTCATCCGCAATGAAACCGCTAGTATTGTTGTCATAAATATAATTGACAACAGTAGCAATACGTCCGAATGCCTTCAGCCGCATTTAGCCGTGTTCTGCTAGTGGCATTACGGCTATTTTTTAATTGATAATTTTCCATGTAAATTTATATGAAAATGTTATTAGATGTTTACGTCGATTTGTAACTAAATTTTATTAATTTTTATTATCGTATAATATTAAACAGTTCTTATGTAAATTTAGTACAATTTATGGACTTATATGTATTTTTTTAATGTCTATTTCAATGTATTTATGCCGTCTTTAAGCACGTTTGGAACTTGGAAGTATACGCGTGCGTATGTGCTGTATGTATTTCAAGTGATTAATATTTATATTTCATTAATATTTATTTCTCGCACACTCTCTCTGCCTTTTATCTGATATTATTACTTACGAATCGAAGTCTGGATTGCCAAAGAAGTTTCACTTCCGTCACATGTATTGAGCTGCATGCAATCGATTTTTTTGTTTTAAAATTTTCAACATAAATCGTTAAATAAATTGGCAAAACATACACACACACGCTCACGCACACGCGCACTCACACACACACACACTCACACACACACACACATATATATATATATATATATATATATATATATGTATATATATATATATATATATATATATATATATATATATATATATATATGTGTGTGTGTGTGTGCGTGTGTGTGTATGCCACTTTCATTCACTATAAGCCGTGAATATAGACTAAGCCAAATTTAAAGTGTTCATCGAATGGTTTCAAGAAAATTGGCTGGAAAAGATATAGTGATTTTATAAGAGTTTCGTTTTTAGCGAACAGTATAAATAACAAAAATGTATTTAGTTATTTCGATGTATATGAAATATGTAATATATAGTGTAGTAGTATTGTATTCTTACTTTATTAACCCTTTGGAAGTCACAGTTTCGAAAATAACTATTAAATTATACACAAAGAAATTTTCCAATTAAATTTTTTGTAGCTATTAATATTTCACCCTTAGGCGCTGACTTCGAGCAGAGTACAATACGTATTTTATCTGATCATCTGTTTTGTTTTGTTTCAGGTAAGTGTTACAGTCGAAGCGTGAATGGAACGAACAAATAAAGCGAACGCAGCCAAGTTTGAGGCCATCTGCGTCGGTGAGTGTTGATTATTTATTATTCTGAGAGCGGTTACTTAGGGAAATTACTTCGGCCGACTTCACAGAGGCACACGAATAATGTCCGGTCGTTCGTATCCGAAGCAAAATATTTAATTCTCTCGCGAGGTTTTCACGCTTTCATTATTTCCTCTGCGCCGAGAGGTAAAGTTGCGGACTCGCGACGGGCGACGCGGAATCTGCCCTTTATATTCTTGTAATTACTTTTTATAAATTGGTTGGCTAATTTTAATTCGATACTTTAGGTTGTTAAATGTTTAATTGATAAATGATTTTGATAAATTCGATGGTACAATAATGTTTGCGTCCCAAAAATATCTTGGACATGAGAAGTGATTGGTGTTTTAGCTCCAATTTTAAGTCCTTTTTTTCAATTATTAACTGAAATTCAGGAACAGTTGGTGAAAATAAAATATTACACTTTCTATAAAGCGTTATAATACATTTGTATACATTTATAAAGGCTACAACAAAGACGGTGTCTATTATTTGTATAGATGATTATGTACATAAAACTGAGTAGAAAATGTTTATATCAAATTTTCACTCGATTCTGAAAAAAAATCAATATCAAGGTTGTAAAAAGAAAAGTTCACATTTTTAAAGAAAGACGCTTAATATATGCTCAGTTTGGTGGACTGAATCGCCTGTATAAATAAGAGACACGTTCTTTGTTACACTCTATATAATACATATATAAACTGTAACAAAATCATATATGTTATTCATACATGTGATTCAATTCATCAAACTGAGCAGAAATTGTTAACGAATTATGTGAAAATTCCCAACCTTTACTAAAAAATCACTGTCAAAGTTGCGATTCCAAGGAAAAAAGTTATATATTTTACAGAAACACGCTCCAATATATTCAGTTTGACGCACGGAATCACCTGTATGAAAAACATACATATTCTTTGGTACACCCTATTATATAGCCCAGAATTTAATCTAAACCTTAAACGTCATCTTAATGAAAGTTACGTCCAAAGAAGTTTAATAGTTTTTTGCGGTATGCTCTAACAAACAGACAAACATCTTAAAAACCTGTTATACAGTAGAACTCGCACTGTTTTATACACATATGGATGCTCATAAACATGATATTTACAAATATGAATTTTACACAACAAATTAATTATAAAAATGTATAATTCCCCATAAAAATAGAAATAATTCTTCCTTGGATTTTTCCTTTTACTTGTGCTAAAATATATCCTATTATGCTGACTTTCAATATTGTAGGGCGGTTGGAAGTACCCTGTAGGTTTAGAGGATCAGTTAGTAAGAATATTGTATGAATAAAACAATTACTCTTTAAAGGGTCATATCTTTTTATTGTGTGAAACAAAAAACTTCAAATTTTTATATCATTGTAACTTTATATGTCTCAGCATACAATATTAATCTCAAGCCGTTTTTGAGGAAAAAGGTTTTGACCGACAGATGGACAGACAAATAATCAAGTGATACTATAAGGGTTCTGTTCTTTTTTCACTTTGAGGAACGGAATCCAAAAAAGAAGTTGTTTTGTGAGAATTGAGTCTCCTAGACAAAATTTTACAAAAATGTTTGATTTGTAAATTGATCGAATAAATATTTTATTTAATAATATGATTTATGTAGTTCACCTAAAGTTTACAATAACCTTTGCGTTTTTGATCTCAATGAATGCATGGTACAAAAAACCTGCCCAAACTCATTGTACCCAAACATATACTTCTTACTACGAGCATTCGTACTGCGAGTGTTCACGCTGTCAAGTTATGGAACGAAGTCGATTCCGACACCAGACTTTCACCATCCATTCAAGCATTCAAAAATCGTCTGAAAAAGTATACCTCTCTTTATATTATTTTCCACATTCTACTTCCTTTCATCTTCCTCTTCCTTAATCCTCCTCCTTTCTTTCCTTATTCTTCAATCTTGCTCTTAAATCAACCTCTTTCCCATCTCAAAAGAAAGCAAAAAAAACAAAATTAGATTATTATTGTCATTTTGTAATACGTTTATGACGATAAAATCGTCATAAACGTAGTTGTCATATTTGTTTATCACTACTTTTGTTGTTTACCTGTATTGTAACGTTGTAGGTATACTTTATTTTTTGTTGATTGAAATAGATTGCTCCCGTAGCAATGCATTGACCAGATGAATATATATATCGAAGTAAAGAAATAAATATATAATTAAAAGATAATTGTAGTGTCACAGGTAAAAATATCCAAATTTGTAGCTCAGCATCCAAAATAGATAACCATGAGAGGTTTACATAGTTTTTAATTAAGAATTACTATGAAATTAAACATATTATATTTATAACACCATTTGTCTCCGTTATGAACTAATATAAATACAATCTATCGTAAGCAATTTAAAATGACTCCTCTTTAATGCGTCGAAAACCAATCGAGAGTTTTGTGTAAATTTAAGATTTAATAAAACACTTCTTAACATTATTAATAATGAGAATACCGATATTTCCAATAAATAAAAGTTTCTGTTGAAGAATACAATTTTTAATTAACCTTCCGTGCACCGCATTGGCCATTGAAGTGGCCACCGATAAATTTACGGAACACACTGTATTGAACATGTCGATTGTTTATGAGGCGAATTTCCTGCCAAAGTGTCCGATTTATTAAGAAAAATTTCGGTCCTTCCAAGGTTAACCTTTTATAGAGGTTAACCTTCAAGGCTGTTGAAATAGACAATTTTCCAACAAAAAGAGCTCGATTTATTAGGAACAAGACCGGTTCTTACAAGGTTAAAAACAGTAATCAGTCACTAGGTAACACGATCAGAGGAAATTAGATATTATAATATTTCCATAAAATTGTCATTGTGGAGTAACTTTAATTTGTACTTAATTATATTTGTACTTCGTTATATATAAAAAATTCGTTATAATATTTATAAAAAATTGTATATTATAAGCTATGATTTAAAGTTATACAAACTTGTGACTTCATTATCGAAAATTATTGTTGTTGAATAATTAAAAAATTGTCAGTGTTGATAAAATTTCTTTGTATCTTACTTTATCGACCTTTTATACGTTTATTAGGCAGGAACAAATATTTCATATTTTATTATGTTTTACGGTTTTTAAAGTTTTTCTAAAAAAATCATATGAATGACAGTGTTCAATTAACTATAAGCTAACATTCAATTAACTATAGACTAAGTGCGAAGGTATGGTATACAAATTTATTTATAAATATTTATTTTGATACCGAATACTCGAAACAAAAGACGTTTAGTAATAAGTTATTTAGAAATTGCGCAGAACAATTCAGTTTTGCAGGCGAATCCACTGTTACCGTTTTGATTATAAAACGGTATTCGACGACATTACAATGTTTTATTTATTTATTATGCTTTTATCGATACTTTACAGTTTTCTTATTCATAATGGTAAATAAAAACAAACATCATTTAGATGCAAAAAGAAATCTAATGGACTGGCAATATTTTGGTACAATAATACTATAATATTTTGAAATTGTTTTACTATCCACAAGAAATTTCAAACGCCAACGGTTCAGAAATGTATGTTCCGGAATGCAACTACTGCAATATTTGGTCGTGGAAAGTATTTGTAAGGAAGTCGATTTGACTCAAACAGGAAATGTTGCTGAATAAAACCGGAAAACCTCGCAACTGCTCTCTTTGATATATATGCAAATAACTTTATTGCCACGTCGACGCTTGGCCGGGAGTCCTTCACTGTTGATGCGATGAACATTTCGAACTGTCGGTGTCAATGTTGGTTTAGGGGCTTAGTGAAGATAGACCTTTGATACACTTTCCTCGATGGTTTTTGGTCTGAATGGAGGAAAACTGCAACTTAGGTTAAGACATCTGTAAATGAGCTGAACTTAACTTTTGCTTAAATTTTTAATTGTAAATCCTGTAACTGTGCTTATATTCAAGTATAATTATATTTTATTATAAAAAATTCGCAATAAATATGCAAATATAATAAGCGGTAAAATTTATGATAAATAAATATAATTTATTTATATTTACTGTGTAGGTGGTTAATATTTCACAATAATTACGCAAATATAATAAGCCATAAAATTACAAAATTAACTAATACTAGCGTGACCCGTGCGAAGTCTTCGCATTATAAATTATTCAACTCAATTTAATAAATCAAAATTGATTGCAGATATTCAATTCATTTCTAATTTTGCACACTGCTTATTGCGTTTTTATTCCATTATGAAGCTCAGATGACAGATCAAACAAATATTTTACTAAAATTGACATATAGAGGCGCAAGTATCAAAAGCATTGAGCCACTTTATTTATACGTGAGTGGATTTGAAATTAAACAACAATTTTACCGACCGTCAATCATATTGACGTTGAGCCGTTAGATGGCAGCGTTGCTGTTTTGTGTATATAATTTTAATAATTAATTAATTTGCAAAAACAATAGCAATAATAAATTTTTTAGTTGTGAATGCCAGTAGAGCAAGCAATTATCTATAAAATGATATATAATTTATGTGGATTAGTTGTGAGGTTTTTTCTAAAAAGGGAGAGTAACATCTTAACCTTACCGTATTAATATATGATAATGATGATGATGATTTAGCACAATTCTAGCTTAGAAATACAAGTAGTCCTACATTTGAATGACTACCGGTAATAACTACGAAAAACACGACGGTATTTCGCAATTAACTGTAGCAAATATCGACATTAATTAGTAAATTTCCTATTAAACCTACATTAGACACAATTACAATTAATCTGTTGTTAAGGCTAAAATTAATTATATAAATTATGCGTTGTTAGCGCAAAACTACTGTGAACTAGTTAGTTACTGACGTCTTAGGTGTCCTCGACTGTTTCCAAAAAATGGCGCACAGTTCGTGCGCATTATTTCGCACTCGACACACCGTTTGTTTGCTCATTTGGAGGTAGTATGTGGAACTAACGTTAATCAATTTCGTATCTGAAAACCCATTAAGTTTAACTATTATTTTGTAGGTTTGGAAAATAATGCAAAAGTTCGGAATTGTTGCAGTTTTCAGTCCATAATCAGAGACTATCCTTTGCTAGATTTAGCCCAATTTAAATAGCGCCATACTACTCCAGAAAAACTAGTTTCGAACAGTTTGAAAACGTTTCGCTCAAATTTACAAGAGGCTATTTTTTTTTAGGTCAGGTGCATAGCTGTTGGACGGAAATACAGGGACATTTTCGAAAATTTCCAATCTCATCATAATTTTCTGGTCGTAAACCAATTTCAGTGTTTATATAAATAAATAATTTAAGCAATGATAATTACGCTCTAGTTGTTAATATATAATAATAAATAAATTATTAAATTAATTATTAAAAAAATTCAAATTTTATCGCTGAATAATTTCTTTATTCATTATTTTAATATCCTGTATAATATATTATATTATTTTACACTTGTACCGATCTAATAAATTATAATGCAGTACAAGATTAACAAAGTTATATCCGGGATATGTGGACTATCGAATTACCAGGATTTTTTTCTAGATCGAACTGGATATTAATAATAAAACTTTATATATCTTAAATTATACCTTAATAATTTAAAAAAACTGTCAACTACGAGTAGAACTCTCACTACTAGGGTTGCTTACGCATTAGGCACTTATAGTATTTCTCTTATATCATTTATAAATATTAGTTTTTCGGATCGAAATATATTGCCTACTATATCTTTCGCAGGCGAAAAACATGGCACATATTAAATAATATGTTTTCTCACCATGTACATACAGATATATTATATCTTTCAGTCACAACAAATTTTAAAATACAAATTTATTTTTGTACTTAATTGTCACTTGTATGGAGTTTCTATGAACTCTACGAACCTAACTACATCTCAGTTTCATACTTATTTTCATACATCCCGATGTAGATGTATATGTACAAGACGGTACAGTTTCCAGATTTTCCCAAGAGATCGCGACCTCTTCCGATGTTCAAATATACGCCTTCGTTTTCTTTTCGCTGACGCGCGCTACACAATCGCATACGTTCTCATATAGTTAAAGCTGAGATACAATACGACGTGTATTTGACGTTTGTACGAAATAAGATACAAACACGTAAATGTACCAATATTATGCTTGTTTTTTTTGTGATATCTTTGTGTTTGAAGTTAAACTTCTTTCGTATTGGTAAATGAAATGCTGAGAGCTAATTACATAACATTTCCCTGACATATACCTATCCTAGCGCAATCTATCGGTTAACTTATTGAATATTGACGAAGTTTTTTTGTATAGAACGAGCCTTAATTGCACAATAAAATTTGGATATTATCGTTATTGATCTAAATATCGAGATACAGTCAGAGGGACTTTATGTCAAATAAAAAGGGAGACTATAATTCATAAGTGCCATCTATTGAATGTAGCTTTGTCGTGGCGTATACCTTATTTTATTACTTTTCAATTGAGTTTTAAAAAACAAATCTCAATTTTTTCGGGTATATATTGAGATAACAGTACCAAATTACTTTTATTAATTTATGTAAAGTAATGAAAAAAAGTAATTTTGTATAAGAAAGGCAATTATAATAAGTAGATATAATGGCACTATACTGCGAAGATGTCTCACGAACCATTCAAAATTAAGGTTGTTTCATTATAGAAACTAAATTTTGCACTAATCGGTATCAATTTATTCCCCGTATCAGTAGGTTGTCTCTTAATTGCTTTATTTTACTGTCTTTTATTTTACACGTACATTCACAATTAAATGAAACTACGTGATGTAGTATTATTCCTACTTTCTTTAAGTTCTTTACCAAGACCTAGGTTTCGTTGTATTACAACATCTTCAGGTGGGCTATTAGCAAATATATTTGCTAATATTTGCTAATAGCCTTTAAGATCTTTGCTAATAGCCCCCCTGAAGATGTTGTAATACAACGAAACCTAGGTCGTGGTAAAAAAACTTAGAGAAAGTAGAAATAATACTACATCACGTAGTTTCATTTAATTGTGAATAATGAATTTCTACAAAATTAATGCCAAATATATACAATATTACACGTACATGTCAAAATTTTATCTTGTGCGACGTGACAATAAATTCCACCTCTGCTGCTTGTAAAAGTGAAAGAATTTCGCACAGACTAGCATTTAAATATTATCATTTTATTATCCCAGGAATAAAAATAAACGTGTTTTAAATTAACAAGCGTGACATATTTCTTATAACACAAGAGTAACAAGGATATCTAAACGTAATCAGTATACTTAATTGTAGTAATAGTTTTTTTTTCATATTCGCGAATCCATTTCTATGACATATTTATATCGGTCTCCACAAGGCGATTATGCAAGAACTGGCTGATTAAGATTAGAAAAAAAGATGGAAAGATTAAGATTAAAAAAAAATGATATTCTGAAATCTGAATATCACAGACTGGCATTTAAATATTATCATTTTATTATCCCAGGAATAATAATAAATGTATTTTCAATTTACAAGTGTGACATATTCTTTTACAATACAAGAGTAACAAGAATATCTAAATGTAATCGGTACAATTAAACGTGGTAATAAATTTTTTTTTCATATTCCCGAATCTATTTCTATGACGTACTTATGTCGGCGTCTAAACCACCCGGTCATGTGCCACACATGGTCAAGACTGACAGTCAGACTTACTGATGGTTAAAAACGTATTTCTGTTTCTCATTAACTGTCAGTCGAGTCGGAACAAGAGTCTACTTTACCGACCGTACCCTATTGTACGGTCCAACCGGTAAAATATTCAGATAAATGTTTTTAACTGTCAATAAATCCAACTGAGAGTCCTGATCGCGTGTGGTGCATACGATTATGCAAGAACCGGCAATGAAAACCTTAAGATTAAAAAAATGGAATTTATCTTAAAAAATCTTTAAAATATATTATGTTATAATGCTTCCCGTCTACGTATACATACGTATCTACAGTATGTTTTCGATTTTCATTTACACTGTCCCCGTATTTTACATTTTTATGGTTTAAAATATTTATTTATTACTTTAATGCAAAATAGGTAAAGTGCAAGATATATAGAAATATAACAACTCAGACAAGATCATATTAACATTCTACTTGCCAATATAAAAAAATGCGAATTTTTAGCGACAACTCTTGTCGTAATACATTTCGAAGGAATTTTTGAGTGATCTTGAATTATGTTATGCTTCCGTATATTGTTTACTTTTAGAGAAAAAAAATCCGTTTCTAATTGCTCTAAACCACTGTTAAAAATTAATAAAAAATCGACAGAATAAATTTAAATTTGTTTTAGAGAGCGATGTGAAAATGTCGAATTGTTTACATATATTTCACGTAATATTAACCCTAGAGAGACCGTAGATATTAACCCTTCCAAATAATAAATATTTGGAAGGGTTAATATCTAAAATATTTGTCGTTGCTGTTATCTAACGAAAAGCTATGGTTTCATAAATTATTTATAACGACGCTCTTCATGTACACACACACGCACACGCACATAAAATTTTCATCTGATAAAGTACTGGTGTTTTCTTTAGACTGCAAAATTATTTTTCACTACTTATAAAGTCATTACGTTTTAAATGCGCTAAACAAATTCTTTTTACGATGTTGCTTTACAATAAGCATTTGCTATAACTTTGTACTCTTAATTTTAGACTCCACACTTTATAACTAGAAAAAAGATTTTAATAACCTACAAAATAGTAAACATTGCTTGCAATAATTAAAAACCCAACGTTTGGTCAAGCATGTGTGTCTTTCATGCATAGACTATATCAAAAAGTATATGCGTTGGCTATATTTAATCACCAACTACGCAAACTTATGGGCATTTTATATTTCTAAATTTAGATTTATTGGTTTAGTAGTTTTTGAGTTATTGAAGTGGCAGATAGATGGACAAATACAAATTTATTTTGCTTCTCAGGCTTTCTGTTTTTCTGGCATCTTACTCATCGATAGATTTTCAAAACCAAAGTAAAGAAAAATGAACATGAAAAAAAATAATGTCTAAAAACTTCCTTACAAGATCACATTAGAAGTCATGTAGTTACTGAAAATAAAGCTAATTTTTCAATAAATATTAAAAACGATTATTAAACAAGCGTTAAATACTTTATCTTTTTTTAAACTCTCGAACTATTATTTAAATATGTTTTTATTACATAATGTGGCATTTTTAACAGTTTTCAGGATAAACGTACTCAGATTCAAAAGGTCAACAGAAGCGAAACGGTGCTAATTTCGCCATTTAGCACCGTTTTTAGTGGTACATTTTTCGATTATTATGGGCCTGTCCTTACGAAGTAGTATATGAGTAATTTTGACATACACGTACGTGTAAAATAAAAGTAGAGTGACTATGATTATAGTTCCATTTGTATAACAACACCTGGTATGACAGCGACGATTTGTGGACTTTTTAAAATAATGTTAATAACACTATTATTCACATATTTGTTTGTCTGTATATCAAAACATATTTTTTTTAAAATCGTTGGAAATAGAAACTTGAGATTATCTTAGTCTTGTAATTTTTTAAACTAATTGTAAATAACCTTGGTATGTAATTATAAGTTCGTGTGAGTATAGTGTGATAATACTATAATAGGTACATCTATTTGTTGATAAATTAATTGTAAATAATCTTCGTAAATAATTAAAAAATCGTGTGAGTAAATTTTAATAATACCGTTATTTTACATAGTAGAAGTATAGTTTTCTACACATCGAATTTTTTTTAGTTCAAAATTTTTTTAACCACAAGTCAACGTTTTATTATTAATTTTATATATTCGTACAGCATAAGAAGTTATTAAACTTTAAATACCATTGCTTATAACAATAAAATTGAAACGGAGCTTTACATTACATATATTCCAAATTTTCAAATTTTCGCAATAATCTTAGACTTTTCCGGGCCTAATGCTTTTTTCACATCTTAAGTATCCACATAAACCACAAGTGTTTTAAAGGTATAAGAATTTCTTTAGGATAGATCGATGTCAAGGAGACGCAGCCAACCCTACCGGAGAGTACCGTGGAATTTTAATCTACTTGCCCTGACAACCGAATTATCATATTCAAATTGTTGTTGAGTCGGGAAGGGACTATTTTTTAAGGCCCATATTTCTTTCGAGCATTTTTTTATGTAGATTAGGTCGTTCTATTTTTGCTGTGGAAGGGTCGTAAGTGGAATAGACTTAGTGCGAAGGTATGGTATACAAATTTATTTATAAATATTTATTTTGATTCCAAATACTCGAAACAAAAGACGTTTAGTAGTAAGATATTTAATAATTGCATCAAACAATTCAGTTTGCAGGCGAATCCACCGTTACGGTTTTTATTATAAAACGATATTACAATATTTTATTTATTTACTATATATTTATCAATATTTTATAGTTTTTTTTATTCGTAACGATAAAGAAATAGTATTTAAATTAAAAAAGAAATCTAATGGAATAGCAATATTTTGGTACAATAATACTACAGCAGATTTTTATTCACTAAAAATATATCAATCACATTCAGGCATGTCCGCGAGAAGGCAGTTTACGAGATCCATACTGGGCATGATCGCATCCTATGATATCGATTGGTTCGGGACGGAGATATGGGAAGCGAAATGATAACTAATAGAATAGTATGAGACCGAAAATATTTACCGAGAAATTTGTCATATTAAGAATAAAAAATAGGAAACAAAAGAAAGAAATAACTATATGGTTTTTTATGTAATTACAAAAAAAAGTTTTTTGTTTTATATTAAAAATAAGATAGTACTTATCTGCAAGGACTATATTCGTCTGCCCGCCGCTCTCTCATTTTCTACAGTATTAAACCTATGTCCATTAAATTTTCCAAGTAAATACTTCAAGTGATGGAAATCTTAATTAATATGTAGCGAAATATTATGAGAAAATGGAGATGACAATTTTGATAGGGCGGAGATAACATTTTTTGCGCATCCCTTAGAATGAAATGTCACTGGACAAGTCTTGAAATTTAGAAATAAAATTATAATTCTATTTAGTTTTTTTTCCATACGTATGCAACGGTCGTGAAATATAACTTTAAAAATAATGTACAATGTGTTCCTTCGACGCCTCCAATTTTCAAATCATGAATTTTAAAAATCTGAAACTACTAGCCATATAAACTACTAACCATAACTAGAAATCTGACTAGCATTTAATTAGATGTGTCGATCAACTTGCAGCTCAGTCAACTTGCATCAAGAAATTCAACAAATATATGAAACTGAAAAAGGTATTCCTAAGTGTATTCCAACACGCAATTGATTGCATTTTCTTTAATGCTATATGCAATTATGTGAGAAATCATACCGTTTGTTCTCTAAACTGCTTTACAGGTTGAAAACTGACTGAATAATTCCAGATAGAATTACTTTCGTTTAAATTAATTTTATAAATCATTAATAAAATGTTTTAAGTAACAATGATTATTTGCATAACAAACGTGCAACTTCTAAGATAAAATATTAAACGATACTTCGCGTAATTTACATAGGATTAAATGCATTTAAATTCACCTTCCGACAAGTGCATTAAGTGACGTTTTAAAGTCGTCGGCCGTAATGCAGGCGACGGGGTCTTATCTCTAATCTCTGCATTGAAAGCGGCTTAGCAAGTATAATGAGCCTTGACTTACTCGTACGATGTCACCTCTGACTTCAGATACCGCTAGTTATCTTCCGTTTCAACCTAGCTGGTGAGCTGTTTTGCATTTAAAATTGGCATTAGTAGTAAATCAGTTGTATAATTTCTACATTATCCGATTGTTTGTAATTATATAAATATATGTTTAACATTAAGAGGGTTCCAATATTTTAAGGTATATATAGGAACTAGCAAAAATAAGCAAAATTGTGACAGGAGAGTGATCAAAGATGTATTTGTCCACCGTCACAAATCCAAGATTCCACCACAACTGACAATATCGATTTAGCATTTGACATCAGAATCATAAATAACTAGAAATATACTATTTAACTACGAGGATTGTGAAGAGCGTATAATGAAAAACTGAATATTATGTATTTACACCATGTATCACAAATTTGTGTGAGATCATGTTATTATTATGAACAGGTAGAATACCTGTTAAGCACGAGTGGAACTCGCACTACGAGATTCCCGTACACATTTAAGTACTCAAGCATTTAAGAGTGCATAATATCTCTATTAAACTATTTCAAATATACTACAAGTAAATACTAACATTTTATAATGTAAATATATTGCTTATTGTATCTTTCAGTCGTTAAAACATGGGACATATTTCAAAATTATAAAATCTAGAATAATGGCTTTAGTTTTAGTTTTTAATTTTTTTTATAATTTAAGTTATAATAAGGGGGAATATATTTTGAATTTTACGATTAGACATAAGGAGAGATGGGGGCATATTTTTTGAGTATTTTCCAGTACATCTCTAAAGATATACTGGCTGAAATTATTTTTGAAACCCTTGTAACTAGCCCTTTTGACCTCATACCATATATGGAATTAAAAAAAATTGAGTACTTATTTTGCCTCCCTCTAAAATGTCAATATGAATATTTTAAGACATCTACTGGTTAATATGTTTTATTGCTATACTAAATTTCACGTTTCTAATATTAAGTGATTTCTGCGAAAAAAACTGCCGTGACAGACAGACAGGATTATGTTTTCCCTTTTGAGCTACGGTGCTCTAAAAAACCGAAATGCAATAATGTTATGCTCATTAATTATGTTTACGTCAGGTTTGTTGCAAAGCTATACTAAAAATCCAAAGTTTAAAAATCCGATATTGTTAAAAATTCTTAAAAAGCCAAAAATTGTTTTCATCGATCTCAGCGTATTTTGTTTTTTTAACAAACTTGTACTATATTTTAAGACCTTTTTCATTATATAAACCTAACTAGTTACGCGGCGTCCACTGGAGTATATTGTTTTCGGTTGGGCTGGGATTCAAAAAAGAAGAAGAAAAGAAGGCTTTTTTTTATACTAAAGTAAATTTTTTTTATTATTTTCACAATTATTGCAAGCTTTAAATATAAAATTGTTAAGACATTGAAATAAAACACCATAGTATCAAAAGCATCAGCGTGACCCAAAAATCAAAAGACATGCAATTGATCATAAATTTTTTCTTAAAAATTAACACGAAGAATATTGTCTCCAGGAAAAAGGCGGCACGTGGAATCACGGAACATTATCGTCTTTCTTTTTTCTCGTGCACTCCTACCGTTATGCTTCATCATTCCGTACCGTTTGTGCGCATTGCTACGTAATCGGCGCACCGTCTGTGCGCCGATTTCTTGAAATCTCTTGACCGTAGTGAATACAGTCAATTTAGTGTTCGAAATGCTATTCAGTTTGACTATTGTTTTTGCAGATCTGGTAAGGAATGAAAAAGTTGGAAATGTTTTGCAAATTTTACAATGTAAAATGCTACATTAGCCTTTTCCTGATTCTAACCATTTCAAATAAAGGCGTGCAATTTCTCAAGAACTAATTTTCGGCCAAGTTTGAAGACAGTTCATCAAAACTTTTGATCTGTATCGTCAGCTAAAATTATTTCCATTAATATAGTTGTACTTTCGGACGATAATTTTTCCGGTATGCATGATCGGTAGAGGTAATGAAATTTTTAAAAATATTCCCATATCAGAGCAGCTTCCATAGCTTCATTATCTTATAGAAAATTCGCTGAAAAGGAAAAAAATCGTGAATTTACACTTCAATAGTCAAAATAAACTCTATGAAACAAGGAACCCTACTTGGTGTAAAGCGAAACATTTGTTTTTATTATGATTTTATTCTTATGATTCGGCCATTCATATATGACGTTTTTCTTTCAATTCACGCAGTGATCGCTATACAATTCTTGCACTGTCACCGCACATCGCTACGCCGATTGGCTCCCAACACTACGAGTATATTGATTTTTCTTTATATTTAAAGAATTTTCTCGACACGGCCCTAACAATAGCAGTTATTTGAATCAAAATTCAATATTCAAAAGCGAACAGAAGCGGGCTCGCTCACTCCTATATTAAAATTCCTCGCAATCGCCTCCAGCGTACGCTTTGAAATATCGCTAACAAATAATCCTGCTATGGATATTGGACTCTGTGGCCTGGCTCGCTGCCACTCGCGCTTATTATCTAGCCTTGTTCTCTCTGATTCGACTGATGAAAGTACGTTCTTTATATGAGAATCGATATTATGTGCGATAGAAAATGTTGGTTCGACCTTTAATGAGTTTACTATTAGCTTTCGTTCGGTCGTCATAAGTACTTGCACAGTAGCATGTTATGAATGGTGAATTTGCATCTTTAGAAAGAAGCTCGCTTTATACGTACTGTTTATTGGGAAGTTTTTCTTTCTATTCGAATACAAAATTATTTTTGAAGTGAAAACCTCTTTAGGGGCATGAGCGATTTTTGGTGAGGGCAAATCTTACGGATTCGCGTCACCGACATGCTAATGTTACCAGTATATCTATAGCTATGAGTATGACGTGTTGTGCTTGGTCAGCAGTGAAAGCACACACACACATACATACACACACACACACACACACACACACATATATATTTATATATATAAATATATATATATATATATATATATAATTTGTGTTTGTGTAATATCTACTGCTCTGGCACCAGACTGACGCACGCGCAGCAGCCTGTGTACACGTATGTACCCGACTGTATGATGTGCGCGTTGGACGCTTTTTGGATGTGTAAAATCATGTGAGTTCGCGTCACCGATATGCTATGGTAGCAGCATATCTGTAGCTATGAGAGTGACTTGTTGTGCAACATTAGTGATGTGTATATCTATACAAGTAAAGTTAAATTGACTACGTGAAAAGTTTCAGTGTATGTACTGTGCATTGTTTAAATTGTATTTTAGTTACATTATTATTTTAATTGTTTAATTGTAGGATCACTGTGAAGTACAACAGTGAATATTAAATATGTTAAAATGTTTATATCGAAAAATTAATAACAAAAATAAATAATTTATTTTCAAATATTTCCAATGTTCGTATCGATGTTTGCATTCGTATCGTTTTAAGTTTTCAGCTCTGTCGGCAGTCCCATCGACTATGTTTTTAATTTTTTATATATGTATCACTATCCTGCGATAATTCCTCAAACGCGATGGACGTGTCAGCTCACCAGTCATTGCGACATCCATATAACAGCTGGAAGCATCGAAAATAAAAGTGATGAATGTTTCGTCAGCTGCCGCCGATAGCCGCCGCCGTCCCGCCCGACCGCATTGTTCGCCGGCGAGCGTCATTTCCCGTCGTAAACGCAACGTTAACTTATCGAGTCGCATTCCGCGCGCATCCCGAATAGACTTAACTGCTTTACTTACCAACTATTTGGGGGAACGTACGCAAGTTTGGCTCCGCGTCATTGTGCACCCTCAAATAGTTGGATTTCTGCGTGAAGCTAACGATATGCGTATAACTAGCCGATAGAAAGTTAAATGAATACATTTTATTCTAGACGTCGATACTGCAAGTAGCAACTTAACATTTAACGAGTTCGAAACCTTGGCTCTTAAAGGACCTACATTGATTATTTCTGGTTGACTATTCAAACTTCGTTTAGTTCTATATCCGTTATGTCTCCTAATTATTCCGAAATTTTGATTTCGTTGTTTGAAAAGGAGTTAGAATGCGCACAGGTAATAGGAATAAAACCTGTCAAGCACGAGTGGAACTCTCACATTTATAAACATTTAATGGTACATAATCTTCCTATTAAACTATTTACAAAATTTTAATTTTTTAGAACGAAAATGTGTTTGCCTATTACATATTTCACACGCGCATACTTAAAGAATATTTTTTATGTGACATAACTACAAATTAACAATTTCGGTTTCTGCCAAATTTCATGATTCTAGGTCAACGGAAAGTATTCCCATAGGTTTTGGTTTACTTGCCAGTGTCAAAATTGCGGCTTAAATGACCGTATATTTTGATTGTGTTGACTTAGAAACTTGATTTTATTCGAAGGGACTATTGAATAGTATTTTATATTAATTTCAACTTGATACCTCCACGCGTGCCTTAAAAAAGGCATCTTAACAGGCAAACAAACAGACGGACAACAAAGTGATCTCATAAGGGTTCATTTTTCCCCTTTGAGGCATAGAAACATAAAAATAGTCTAGTAGACAGGTTTAGGAAGATTTCAAACAAAGTAAAATAAATTTATCTAAATTTATTTACTTTGTTTCAGAGTTCACTTCTTTCAAAATTACTGAACTAGGTATGATTAAATCAGAGACAAACAATTGTTTTATATTTTCTTTGTTGTATTACCATTGTTTAAATAATATATTTGTAATTACAATTTAGCTATTCAACATACAGATATATAAAGAGAAATGCAAAGTACCTAAAATATTGATAAGAATTCTCTTGTTTCCGCGCGTAAAGTTCTATAACTCGATCTTTAAACGTAAATTGTCAGTAAATTCAATAACAGATAGATATTGATATAATTATTAAATAATTAAACAAATTCCGTTATAGTCGAGATTGTCTACTGTGTATTTCTACGCGCAACGGTCCTGGGCGTCACATTTCACCTCACTTCAAGTCTTGTCGATGGTCGTCAATTCAGCTAGCCCAGTTCGCTGCATGACAGGATGCGTCGATATTGGGAGATAAAAACTAAAGTCTGTCTAGGAATAGAAATCGGTTTCCTTCGAAGCGTATGATCAATCTAATTTCACTTGCACTCTCGAAAACAGTTGTAAAAATTGGTCACACTCGTTTTAAGAACCAAGAATGTTATTAGTCTTCTTTAAATATCCCTAACACGAATAAATATATTTCTACATATGAAAAAATGTTTCGTGATTTAGAATTTACTTCTCAAGTTTACCTTGAACGCAGTCAATATAAAAAATGTTAGCAATCACGACAATACGATTGTGTCGAGATCCTGTACAGGGGTTGAGCACAATAACAGCGACGCGGTTAAGCAAATAATTACGAACAATACAGGAACAATATGAAACAATACAAAAACAGCGGAAAAACGTTTGTCCTCCATCCGTCGTGTACAAATTGCTCGATAAACTGGCTCCGCTTGTTGTAGCTACAAATGTTATTGAACGAGAACCGCCTTCGCCAGATCTGACTGGGGCTCGTGTGAAACAACACGGGGCGGCAGAGCCATGCCTCTTTGTATATTTCATTGTTTGTCGAGCGACAAAAAGTAATGTGAGGTCGAAAGTAAGTCGAGTGGGCAATCTCTCCGTCGCTACGTGAGCGATGTAGCGGGCGCCGATATGTAGTTGACGCCATCGTGTGTTATGAAATGAAACGCGTGTCCGTTACCGGGGGCGATATCTCGCGCCCTTATTCACTGCCTGTTACTGCCGGGAGATCTCGCGTCATAGGGCGGACGGATGTAACTGATATCGATGTTCTTTGTTTCCATGCTACGAATGAATCGGATAGGTTTTTGTTGGTGTCGTAGAATTATTTATTAGAGGGGAAATTGAATTACGTGAGTCGTTATTGTTATAGGGGAAATGACTCGGTGTTATTGATATTTTTGATATGTAGTTGGTTATACTTATGGGAAGTCGTTTCGGTTTATATATAAATAATCTTCCGTTGGTATATAATTTATTTTTGAATTGAATCTATAAAAATATGTAACGAACTTTAAGTGTAACAATTGTGCTCTTTACGTAATTACATGTCTTTTTAAATGCTTCTGATAAATAAAAAATTGAAATTTGGGCTATAATTTCAAATGAGATAAAGGTATTTTAGTATGTTAATTTTTTTACTATTTGCTTTTATTTAATTTAAACAAAGCACATGTTGAACTTAAATTGACGTGAGAAATGTTTATTGTACAAATTATGTTTTTATATTAAATCCTTCGTCATAGTTTTTCCCGACTTAATTGGCAACTTTTGGGAAAATAAGATCCAAGGAAACGTATAAATTGAAATAATTAAAAAATTCGTGGAAAAGCTTTTTTGAAATTTGCAATTCGAAGGCCATTTTTCAGTAGCGTCAAAAATTTTTTAATTTTTTAAATTGTTTCGTGTGGTGGCTCTTTTAATTGTTAAATACGTTGTATGTTGTATCTACGTCAAAAAAGACTAAAAAACAGTTAACAATTCACCTTTGCCAGTATACTTACTTTGAATGCCAAAAAATTAAATTCTCACTATCAATAAAAAAAATATATATATATATATATATATAATATATATATATATATATATATATATATATATATATATATATATATATATAGATATATACTTATATACATATAAATATTTTACAAATTAAATTAATTATTTTAAGAATTTAAAAGAACGTAATGAATTGTTAAAGCATTCTAAATAAAGTTTAATTAGTTATGGAAATAAATTAATTAGGAAATCTATTGTGATTTAGTAATTTTAAGTATTTAATAAATGATAATAATTTATAATTTACAAATAAATGCATACCGAACTCGAAATGCATACCGAATTGGATAGTCTACAGTCTGCAGCATCTTATAAATATATTCTGGTTTCAAAAATTTACTCAAAAGAGATTTGCATTGGCTGTGTTCAAAGGCAATAATATCGCCCAGGAACGACACTGTCAATGAAATCAGTAATCTGATTACACAAAAAGTCCCCAGCCAAATCAAAAACCACAAGTCGATTGACACAGTCATCAATATCGAGGATGCAGTCCACTATCCAAAAAAAAATTCAAATTCGCTTAATACTGGCTTGCCATCTGACGAACTACTATTAAAAGTAGGTACGCCTATCGGTGCTTTTAAGAAATTTAAAACCTCCGTGTATGCACAAAGACACAAGACCATTAATTAAGACTATTAAGACAACTTAATTGTGGCGACGATCCACACCGGCCCTGCAGCCGGCCAGCTGGCAAATATTCCGAGGATTCCAACGATTCTCACGGACTTGCCATTATCATTCAAACGGCTGCAATTCCCAGTAAAAATATCGTTAGCGATAACTATTCATAAGTACCAAAAACAAACTTTATCTTTGGTTGGAATCGACCCACGCAAAGAGTATTTGCTCATGGCCAAGCATATATTAGTTTATCACGAGTTGGAACTCCAGAGAAATAATACATTTTGCTACCAAACACGACGTTAAATATTGTGTACAGAGAAGCTCTTAACAACTACTAAATGTAAATATGTTAACTATAGGTACAACAGTAACCACAAAATACAACAGAGTGCAATATAAAACCGGAAAAAATATCATATATATTAATACGCTAAGGTTAAGATGTTACTCTCCCTTTTTAGAAAAAACCTCACAACTAATCCTCATAAATTATATATCATTTTATAGATAATTGCTTGCTCTACCGGCATCCACAACTAAAAAATTTATTATTGCTATTGTTTTTGCAAATTAATTAATTATTAAAATTATATACACAAAACAGCAATGCTGCCATCTAACGGCTCAACGTCAATATGATTGACGGTCGGTAAAATTTTTGTTTAATTTCAAATCCACTCACGTATAAATAAAGTGGCGCTTTAGCTCAATGCTTTTGATACTTGCGCCTCTATATGTCAATTTTAGTAAAATATTTGTTTGATCTGTCATCTGAGCTTCATAATGGAATAAATAATGCGAAGACTTCGCACGGGTCACGTTAGTTATTAAAAAATACACGTAGTTAAATGAAAAAATATAAAGTAAAAATACAAAAAACCTAAAAATACTCCCCGCGACTTTCATGTGCATGTTAAAAAAATATGTAATTCTTCTTAGTTTAGAAGACTGATAAAAATTTGTAAATTGATTTTTTAATTATATTCTTATAGTCGCAAACAGAACTCCTCGCGGGCGAAGCCGAGAGCATAGCTAGTATTTAATAAATCCAGTGAAACTAGCATCGATGTTACGTAATCCTGGCGTCGCTTTATTAATTTTGCAAACGCTTCCATTGTGAATAGCAGTTTGTCACTTTTGCATGGTTTTTGTTCAGTACGGTAGGGCGGTGTTTAATTGTTTGCGGTTCTCGTTCATTGTGCTACACCTAGTTCAGTTTAGATGATGGGGCGTAGTAATAATTTATGTTAGGAATAGTTTAATCTAATATTGCCCTCAACTACCTATTTTAGGTGTGCTTATGGGCAGTGTAATATTATTATGAAATGACCAAAAATTTATTTGCCACTAATGAAATTTAAATGAATGTGTGCCGTATAACCTTTTGTTGTATGCTTTCAAATGTTATTTATTTTAAAATACGAAAAGTAAATGGTTTAATTATATTTTATCGTACATATACATTGAAATATTCCAGTAAATCCAGAAAAAACAGCTACCAAGTCAGTCGGCCTACGGTCAATGATGTGGGGGTCTAAACCAGTCTAAGGAGAGTTGTGATCATTAAAAAATAATCAGAAAAGTATCATAGTCAACAGAATTAAAAGCTTTACTAAAGGCTAGTGACACAAGAACTCTAAATTGAGTATTATTCAATTCATTCATTTTATTATTCAATTCAATAGATCAGTCAAGTTATTGTAAACATATTTAAATCCTGATAAAAAAAAAACAAATAGATTATTAGTATTAAAATTGATACACGTTTTTTGACAGGAATGCATTTTTAAATTTGCTCGATAACTCGATGGTTCAAAGAATTCCTTGCAGTGGGACACTAAAGTATTACACGTGGCGGAAGGTTGGGGTGCCCTTAACTTAGGTTTGTTTTCATGCGTTTGAAAACTTACGCGCAGTATAACTTTTGACTCGATAAAGCTACGACACTCGTTTCTCAGTCGAGTTTTTCATAAAAGTGTATAGATTACGTGTGTAAAACATTAGTGCAGTAGTTATAGCAAAGTGATATGCATTTTAAACGGAAAATAAAGAAAAGTCAACACAATTTCTACCTATACTCGTCTAAAATCCAAGTTGAAATAAAGAAATGGAAAAAAACTTCTCAGCAGCAATCGAGTGATAGCCATGAAACCCCATATGATCAAGTGAAATGGTACCGGAAGCGTACGGAAAATGCGACGCCTGGGCGAGTGTGAATACGTCTAGATTCTGGTGATAAAAAATGTTTATGGCTCATAGGGAAAATATTACCCGTTAACTCAGATATATTCCCGTAAAACAGACGGCTGTGTCCTTAACACGACCACACCTCCATGTTCTTTTTCATTAGAATAGGAATAGGCACTTGCTAAATGTTAAACTTGGTGTTAGAATATCAGTGATGTAGGAGCTGGAAAATCTGTGTTGGATTTAAGAGTAAATTTGATGTTTTACAGGATTCTTTAAAAAAGATGTCACAAGTTAATCCAAAAGTTTTCAAGTACCGATAGAGATACATTTATTAAAAATTTAATTCTTTTTTATATTTTTGAATATATTTTTTATATAATTTCAAGAGATCTTATTCCTTAGCAATATGAAGGCTTCCCAGCGTTCTCGTGCCGTGTATACTAGAGCTTTCTCGATCGAATGAAACGGAGACACGTTTCTAATTAATAACTCCATTCGTAAATTCATTGTTAATAGGGACAATCCCAAGGCAATATTTACTACGCGCCTTGACTTTGCGATGGAGGAGAAGGAAGTCATTAAATCAAGGAATGGACTTCCGTTTACGTAATATCGATGCGTTGTAAAGGTAGGTCGTTATTATAAATTTCAACTACGTTTCTTGAATTCGCATTTTTATTATCAACACGAAACAAAACATATTTTGGAGGATATTTTTATTTTATTTTATGAGCTGTTAGGGTAAGTTCATACCAAGAGAATGAAATCGTATGCACATAAGAAATTTATTGAGCCTGATTATGACTCATCACGTACAAAACATTTAGGTAATTTTTAAGTCGTTCAAGTCAAGTAAGGCAATACGTGATTGAGACTTATTACGTACAAAACATTTTAGTAATTTTTAAGGCATTCAAGTCAAGTAAGGCAATATCTGATTGAGACTTATCATGTACAAAACATTTTAGTAATTTTTAAGGCATTCAAGTCAAGTAAGGCTATAGCTGGTTATGACTTATCACGTATAAAACATTTTAGCAATTTTTAAGGCATTCAAGTCAAGTAAGGCAATATCTGATTGAGACTTATTATCTACAAAACATTTTAGTAATTTTTAAGGCATTCAAGTCAAGTAAGGCTATATCTGGTTATGACTTATCACGTATAAAACATTTTAGCAATTTTTAAGGCATTAAAGTCAAGTAAGGCAATACCTGATTGAGACGTATCATGTACAAAACATTTTAGTAATTTTTAAGGCATTCAAGTCAAGAATTCGGCTTACATTCTAATACTAGAGTCATCTTGATGTTAAATCTTCCACTTAACTTCAAAACCAAGAACATTTTATGATATTGCTACTGTGAATTTTGTATGTAATATTGTTAACTGTATTCCTAAATTGATTTCTTAAAATTATAGACAATTTTAATACAATGGCCTTTGTAATGACCTCTCTTGAAATGATATACCTTTTTTTTAATTTGTCTCAATTTGTAGTATACGTTTTTATTATATTTGCTAATGTTCTTTATTCTATTAACTAAGGGAAGACGGTTTACTAAATAAAAAAAAAATAATTTTAACAAAACTTGGATAGCCAAGTGAAGGCGCAAACAATTGTAAAACTACTGCCATATTCTGAAATTATGATAAACCTGATAACTCACATAATTCCTCTAATCAGAGTTCAATTTCATTCATCTTACGAAACAAAGTTTTCTTACATTTACAATTTTACCTTCTTTTAGAGATTCCCAATTTAAATTTTCTTTGATAAGAATGAAAGTAACAATACAAAGTTCTTTCACATTTACAATTTTATTCAAGAGTTATTATTTACAAAGTTTTATTTTAATTTATAAATTTATTTTTTTAGGGGTTCCTAATTTAACTTTTCTTTGATGTTGTACGATAAAAATGAACGTAACCATACAAAGTTTTTTATTCAAGAGATCTTTTTACACAAATATTTTATTTTTTGTGAAGTTCTTTTGCATTCTCTTGACGTCGTATGATAAAAATGAAGTTAACCATTTGTTTACCACAAACCTATGCTCATGTTGATTTTAATCAAGCAAGATTGTAGCTTACATCTGCATACAATCGAAATGCCAATACAACCGCACGACCACATGATTGCGATGAAGAGGCGATAATACATCTCAGGCTGTCTGTGGCAGTCCGATAGAGCCCGTATCGGGAAAAGCACAGTATTGTGTCAGTAGCGCACAGTGACTAGGTACGAGTGTACTTATCGAGGTTGACGGCAACGATAATAACATATCGATAAATGGAATTAACTGGTGAATTGTAAAATGACTAAGTGAAACTTGACGTCACTACCTTTTTCATCAAAATACTTATATTTTTATAAAATGCCTATATCTAGATATATAGATATAAGTTCAACCAGTAAAAGTCGGGTAGTACTGTGAGTTTATATCGGTCAAGCGCGCTTCTTATTATCAATCATAGTACAACCCTGGTTGCCACTTTCGTTCCTTATATTTAATTATAGTCTCTTTATTTTCAAATATAATGCTTCTCGAAACAACCCTGATTGTTCCTGGATATATGCTCTTTATTTTCAAATATAATTGCTCTTGAAATAACCCTTGTAGCCATTTGCGCACCTTATTTTTAAATGTAGTAAATACCTTTCGAAATAAGCCTTGTTGCCACTCATGCTCCTTATTTTCAATCATAAGTACCATTTGGAATAACTCTCGTAGTCATTCATGCTCTTTATTTTTAAACATAACATCTCTCGACAATATTCGTATTACATTCGTACTATTTCGTAATATTCGTATATTATCAAGTTATTTTGGCGTTAATAGTTTCCTATTAACATTTAAAAACTCTTTTTTTATAAAATCTGTCATCTGCATTCAGAAATGTGACTCCTTTCAAAAGGGGCAACTTTTACTATTTAAACCGTAATAAAGTTTAATAAATAATTTAATTAAATTCAATAAAGGTCTAATATAAATTGAATACGTGAAAATATTTGTTTCATATTTTTGTATGTTAATGTTAGAAACATTCTCAACAGACTGAATTAGAATTATAGTTTACCAACAATGTCAAGAAAAACAATTTCGACTTGACGTTGGTTGCAGCCGTTTTATCTACGTTAAACGATTTTTATTTAATTGTTACGATACTTAGAAAAATATTTTCTAGTTACGGAAAATTAACTTTCCGCATCAACAGAATCTCAGTCATTTTTGACAATTAAAATGAAAACAGCTTTGATTTCGTAATAGTTGATGTAATACACTTTGGTGAATTATTAAAACTTTAAAAGGGGAAGCTGATTTTTGTAACAATAATTGAAAATGATGTGTGACATGTACGTGCGACATTCGAATAACAGTAGCTTACAGTTTTAAATGGATTTCTTCACAGTCAGATGTAACTGTTCGAGCACAATTCCTAGTTTAAAATATAAACCGTTTTCCGTCATATATATGGTGTAACGTAAATAAATTTCTAGGTGTGTTATGCTTTTATATTTATTTTAAATTATTACATAAAAAATAAAAATTGTTTAAGTCAAAGAGAGATAATTTTTGACCAATAGAACGAAATAAATTTCAACCTGCCTTGGGTTCATAAGAAAACTATTTTTGAATTTAAAAATTTTCGTTCATATGAGTTGAAAAAGGGGTCACTAGGGAATTGCAATATTACTATTAATTCAAGTAAATGTTTGAGAAATTGTTCTTTTTTAAAGAAACTAATTCCTTTTAATAAAAATAAAATGTCGAAGTTTTTGTGTCTGCCTTAAAGGTCACTGTACCAAAAAAATCATTTCCTTGACTCACTGGAGTTTAAATTGGCATTAAGATACTGATTTGGGAGTGACATGTATCATATTGCGATTTTATAAATTTGTCCACGTCATAGATCATGTTCGATGACCGTATTGCACCAGCTAATTTAAGTGCAGCTTATGATGAAATCAGTTGAACATAGCGAGCAATCGGATAGCGAACGCGGTGTGTAGCGATGATATGCAGGCGACACGATGCTTTTGGTCGCAAGTGGACTATCTTATGTTTAGTCACGAGCTTATAACTGTAATACGTGTACTCGTAACTTATCGCATCTCACCAATATCTGAATAATAATTAGCCGGATATTGTGTTGGAATATGAACAGATACGTATCAAGATACAATGCGATTAAATGACATGGTCGTGCAAGAAAACCGATTGTACATTTTTGGAAGTAGAAAATGGTTATTTTATTGGATTGTTTTTAGAAGAACCCATGTTATCCGAAATAATGTTTCATAATTAAGTAGTAAGGTAATCTGAAAATCTTAATTTTTTGGCATTTAAACGCTTTTTAAATCGATGCCGTTTGTGGGGAGTTATTCGCGCCCAAATGAGCAACAGTTTTTGTCGAAGTAATTTCAAACTTCAAAAACTCGACTAAAAATAGACGTAGTATTGCCATCTTAGTATTGTTTTAAAGATGAAGGATTAATAATACGCCGACATTTATCACATACTACTTCGACATTAATGGAGGCCGGACATCGCGAACTGGAGTGAACCCTTGATTTTCGACCGATAAATTTGACATTTGCGAGAGTTATTAAAATAATATCAAAACTTGATACCACTACCCCGTATTCAAAAAATGTAAATTGCAATACATGAGACGAATCAAAACAAAAATCTTGTTTTTTTATTTAAACTTCAATGTACTATATCACAATTGACGTTTTCAAGCGTGTCCTTATACGTACCCACGTACGTACATTATGTACAAAGGAGGATAGTGCGCAATCCTTGATCGATTTAAAAAAATATAAAATGTTAAAGTTTCTACTCCTTCCATAAAATGTTATAAAGTCGATTACTTGTAAATTACTCGAGTACAATTAAGTATATCGTTAAAACTTGAGTTCGCCTCGTTACTCGATAATAAAGCACACACTTGCGGGTGCAATACGTACAAATAATAAATAGTAATAATTTAAGAACTAACCTTAATTAATAAAATTATAGTATATTATTATCACTTTTAATTATTTAAGTTAAATTAATTGATAACGACATTTTAAAGATCACGTAAAAACATTATCATTAAACGTGCAACTTATTTTACTACATCTCATGTTTTGTAATTACGTTTAATTAAACGAATTGAAATTATCTAAAGAAGGTTGCTTCTTCCATTTGACCAACGGAGTATACATTATTATTAATTTTGCTAAATCCCAAATGGCAAGACTATGAATGTGGCGAAGTAGCAGCGTTCTCAATAAGAGAAAGGACAGGGCAGCGGACAACGTTGTCCGCGGTCCGTGCGGTCGACGCCACCGCCGCATTACATCAGTTGGATTGTCGCTCGATTGCACGAACCTGCTGTCGATACTTGTATTCCGACAATATAATATTACGGTGGGCTGCACTTGGTAAATATTGGGTCGGAAGCTGTGGGTTTTGGCTTTTTAATTCACCTTTCTAAAATTTGACTACAACCTTCTGACACTACTAACCTCGCGTCCTGTGAGTTTTCAGTAAATTGTAGATAAAAAAACCATCTTTCTGAAATTTTACTATATCCTTATGACACTAACACTTCACCTTGCGTTCTGTGAGTTTTCAGTAAAACATAGATAAAAAACAATTTTTCTAAAATATTACTATACCCTTCTGACACTACTCACCTCGCGTCCTGTAAGTTTTCAGTAAATTATAGATAAAAAATCTATCCTTCTAAAATTTTACTACACTTTTCTGACACGACTTACATTGCGTCCTGTGAGTTTTTAATAAATTATATGTTAAAAATAGTAATCTTTCTGAAATTTTAATACACCTTTCTGACACTACTCAACTCGCGACTTGTGAGCTTACACTAAATTATAGATAAAAAAATTCATCCTTCAAAATTTTTTTACATCCTTCTGACACTACTCAAATCGCGTCCTGTGAGTTTTCAATAAATTATAGATTAAAAAAATTAATCTTTCTGAAATGTTAATACTTGCTTTCAGTACATTATAGATACCTACTGTACTTCTTATACTACCTATAGTAGTATAAGAAGTACATACCAACTTTGTAGAAATTATTTTACAATACAATCAATACCTATTTTTATTAATATGGAGCCATTGCTTAAATTATTTAAAAATAAATTTTCAAGTGACACTGACAGTCATTCATGTTGTCAAAATTACACGTTTAACATGTTTTTTTTTCGTTTTTTCTGTCGGGTCTGCGAGTTTTATTGATAAGTTTGTTACACATGTGCATAGAAAATACAACGGGACGCAATCTGGACTTTGTTTCATATAGCTGGTTCAAAGATTTCCGTAGAACATCATACACCACTGTTATGAAAAATAACCTGATTTTGTAAAAAAATACAATATTTCTTATTTATCTGATTGACGATTTATATAAAGCTTTAAGTAGATTATTCTTTTTTAATTTTCTCTGTATAAAAATATCATTTTTATTCTCGTAACAACAACTACATTTATTACTGCAAGTTCCTGAATCTGACTAGACCGACAGCTGACTAAGACTTTTACGATTTCAATACGTACATTACGTGTAAAACACGTTCTAAGAAATCACTTTTTAGGGACATGTGCAGTTTAGTACCATTGATATTTTGACATTTTTTTTTATATGATATCAAAGAACATACATTAAAAAAGACGGATTTTGAAAAAAAAATTGTCGCTCGCGAATATTTATTATAAAAAAAATTACTCACCAGAAATTTTTCTAAATTTGTTCTTTTTTCTACTTTTCCCTTATTTCACAATGAATTTCTCATTAGACAATACACAATTAACATAAAAAGTAAAAACAACAATTAATGCAATCCGAGTAGAAACGGTTTGGTACTTTATCTTTTAAATAATAACTGTTGCGCCCGGACCGTGACAACTGTTATTTAAAAAAATGGTACCATAAATTGAAGGCTTAAGATAGTAAAATATTTTTAAAGTAAAATAATTATTTTTGAAAGTTGATTTAAAATACGATGACTTTTTATATCTTTGTAAATTTCTATTTTTAACTTATTTAATGCATTCATTCTTATTGATACATTTTTTTCACAATAAGTAAGTTTAAAGAGTTTTCACAATAAATAAATCGTAACCGACAGTTATCATTCAAAAAATAGTTATGTGATTATTTCTGAGGACGAGAATAAAATACATGAATTTTTTTCTCTTTTCGTGTATCTTAAGTGATAATATCAGTCGAAAGAGCAAGCTATATGGATTCTGAAACTTTTTCAAAATGTATGTAAGCAACAATACTGTAAATCGACAGAATCAAATACGAAATTTGATTGTTATCTTCATAAAGCACGACTTAGAACTTCATAGCGTAAGGTCGTTTGCAATCACGATCCCCATTGTGGAAGAATTTGCACGCAGCGATTTGCGCTCTTACGTAAATAGGGCCACGAAAGAAACGTCGATACTCTTCAGAATCAAGTACATTTTTTCTACATCGATGATATGAATACTTTTCAGCATGATCTTATCAATACTCTTACAAAATTCTATCCTTTATGTAATGCTCCAAAAACCCGTTTTAATTGCGAATGAATGGTGTTAATACAATATACTACCAAAGTATAGAAAAGAAACGTACAATTTGTTAATTTGAGAAAATACATAGTTTAACTTAATTTTTAAGTGTTTCTACAGAGGAATAAAGAGAAGTTTGAAAATATATCCATGTTGACTCTTCTCTCAAATGGGTACGCTGATTTGTTTCTTATTTCGTTTTCCTATATTAATTTTTTCTTTATATAAATAAAAACGTAGACAACTTAAAATAACTCTCATTTATATGAACACGATTGAGGTTGTAGTATGTTTATAAGCCTTTTAATGGACAAAAGTTGATAGCTCAGACTAAAGGTAGTAACAAATACGTGTGGATTTGGAATATGAGGAATGAACTCTTAAAATATATCTAATACAACATTCAGGAAAAGTATTGCTTACTTGGCGTATCGATAATTTTCTTTCTGTTGTTATCTGTACGACATTTTTTACTCGATAATACCCATGAGTACACTATATCGATATTTTAATTTCAATTATTATCTGTGCTATACATTCTACTCGATCGTACTCATGAGTACAGCACCGACATTTTTTTTTCTATTGTTATCTATACGATAACTTTTACTCGATCGTACGCATGAGTACAGTATATCAACACTTTTATTTCTATTGTTATCTGTGCGATACCGTTTACTCGATGGTACTCATGAGCACTATGTGAATACTTTTCTTTCTATTGTTATCTGTATGTTAATGTTTACTCGTTCGTTTTCGTGAGTGCAGTAAATCGACACATTTCTTTCTATTGTTATTTGTACGATACTTTTTACTCGATCGTACTCATGAGTGCAATATATCAACACTTTTATACCGTTTATTCGATTGTACTCATGCACTATATCAATACTTTTTTTTATTGTTATCTGTATGATACTTTTACTCGTTCGTTTTCGTGAGTACAGTAAATCGATGCTTTTCTTTCAATTGTTATCAATACGATATTTTTTACTCGATCATACTCATGAGTGCAGTATATCAACACTTTCATACCCTTTATTCGGTCGTACTCATGCACTATATTAATACTTTTCTTTCTATTGTTATATGTATGATACTTTTACTCGTTCGTTTTCGTGAGTACAGTAAATCGATACTTTTCTTTCTATTGTTATCTGTACGATACTTTTTACTCGATCGTACTCATGAGTGCACTATATCAATACTTTTTTTTATTGTTATCTGTATGATACTTTTACTCGTTCGTTTTCGTGAATACAGTAAATCGATACTTTTCTTTCAATTGTTATCTATACGATATTTTTTACTCGATCGTACTCATAAGTGCAATTATCAACACTTTCATACCGTTTATTGGGTCGTACTCATGCACTATATCAATACTTTTCTTTCTATTGTTATCTGTATGATACTTTTACTCGTTCGTTTTCGTGAGTACAGTAAATCGATACTTTTCTTTCTATTGTTATCTGTACTTTTTACTCGATCATACCCATGAGTACAGTATATCGATACTTTTCTTTTTATTGCTATCTGTACGATACCTTTTATTCTATATCTTGTCCCTGCACGTAAATTTACTTGCACATTTACATTTTACATGCCAATAATATCGAGACGTCCATTTCGCATAACATTCATTATAGATAATGACAATGCATTTTTACCAATTTATTGCTACACGCTCGTAAGATGACGAAATAATTTAGTTACTATCAAGTAGTTGCGCATTTAGTAGAAGAAATTCCGATATTGTTCCGTTCCGTTGGTAGCGTTAGATTTATAAAAAAAATTAATTGGCTAGAAAAGTATTTTGTGATATAAATAGCTTCATACAGAGACCAGATGACTGTATTCATTTCAAAGAATACTACAGACTAAAGCGTTGAATAAAGTTACGACAAACTTGACGTCATGAAAATCACAGGAATTTCCTGTGACCAATTTAAGTATCTTGCAGGCCTTTTGACAGGTGAGGATCAACCATAATTGCATCGAGATCCTTTTGAGTTTAGTTCCATCTCGCTACTAACTTCACAAGTGACAGTATGACAATATTGGGCATTTGCTCGCATTAAAGTATATTTTATCGCTGAAATACTAAGCATCATAATATTGGTTATCCAACACCCAAAATGAGTTCCAAATCATGGCTCACAGAAATTAACAAGCAGATGAGATAATGAGAAAAAAGCACATCTAAACAGCAGTAGCTGACACCAGACTGAGTGATATAAGACCGGATTTCGAAATTTCAAATCCCGATTATATTACATTTTATTTTTTTATAAATTATATATTTTAATTTTTTTTTTAATATCCATTATGATATAGCTTTGCCTTTTTAAAGAACGCCCTTTTGGTTTTACAGACGATCTTAATATGTTTCCGTTAGTTAATTCTGCCTTTCCTGGAGCGGTAAACAATCATCTGTCGTACCTATAATTGATCACCCACTTCGAACACATTCCACAATCTAAAACATTATTTACAATAGATACACCGCTTCCTTTAAAGAAAACACAATTAACCAAACAAATATTTACTCCCTTTGCTGCTGACACACGCCACCCCACATATGTGCTACGGTGTGCTACAACTCTTACCGTTTCGAATTTCAACCTTTGTAATATTACGCCCACGCTACGGGATCGACTTTACTTCTAGGCGTAGGCACGTCGAAGTTTTAGTCGATGTAGGGAAATAATAACAAAATCAATGGAAATTAGACATCAAAAAACAGTACAGTACGATAAGAAGTCTGAAAGTGAAAATAAAAAGGTTTTGTCGATATCGTTGGCAAATTTTAAACGAAATTTAATGACGACAAAGAAAATTTGAAGAATAAAATGAAGAATATTAGAAGTTGTTTCATAGTAGTAATAATAGGAAAAATCAAAAGGTTCACAGTAACAATTATACTATAGTTTTCAACGTACAACAGCGCCGCCTTAGATTGACTTCTAATAAAGTACAGTCGAAATTGGTTATAATGTCATTAAGGGACTAATCATATTGAATCATTAAAACTGATATTTTTAAAATTATTCTTATATTATTCCATTTCAACAATAATGTGAAAAAAATGTATAAATAAAATAAAAACTGTGAAAACATTTTTGTTAAAAAAGTCACTGACGTAGGTATATTTATTTAAATATATTGTCAATACTATGTAACAAAGCTCCTGTAATCTTCCTGTGTTTAATTATTTTTATATTGTTCTATTTCAACAACAATGTGAAAAATATGTATAAATAAAATAAAAACAGTGAAAACATTTTTGTTAAAAAAAGTCACTGACGTAGGTATATTTATTTAAATATATGGTCAATACTATGTAACAAAGCTCCTGTAATCTTCCTATGTTTAATTATTTTTATATTATTTTATTTCAACAACAATGTGAAAAAATGTATAAATAAAATAAAAACAGTGAAAACATTTTTGTTAAAAAAAGTCACTGACGTAGGTATATTTATTTAAATATATGGTCAATACTATGTAACAAAGCTCCTGTAATCTTCCTGTGTTTAATTATTTTTATATTATTTTATTTCAACAACAATGTGAAAAAATGTATAAATAAAATAAAAACAGTGAAAACATTTTTGTTAAAAAAAGTCACTGACGTAGGTATATTTATTTAAATATATGGTCAATACTATGTAACAAAGCTCCTGTAATCTTCCTGTGTTTAATTATTCTTGCTCGGTTCATGTTTAATAAAACAAAGAGATATTTCATATTTTGTCTCTCCTTCTAAATGGCTGAAGTTATTTAATCTTGATCTTCGTAGTCCTTCGCCAAATCTCTATTTTTTGTTCCACTATCTAAATTTGATGTTATAAGGGTCTTCTATTCGATACTAAACCAACTTTCCTTTTTTGTGACGTGCTACGATTCCATAAAATTAAATAAGCTACGAAATAAATCAATATATCTAATAAACCAGCTAGCAACGAATTGAATGATATTATTCTTTCGACTATGTTGTTCGTGTGCCAACAAAATTATTATTACGTTACCGTGTCTTCTCATGGGACAAAAGTGCGATATTTAGTACTAGTAGTTTTATGAAAACAAACACGATATCGAGTGGTTAATGCCAATACGATCCTCCGAAACATTTTTGAAAACAATTTCGCTTAATGCAGTACATCGTATTGAACATATTTGGCATTAATTTTGTAGAAATTCATTATTCACAATTAAATGAAACTACGTGATGTAGTATTACTTAAAGAAAGTAGAAATAATACTACATCACGTAGTTTCATTTAATTGCAGTATATCGTTTTACGGACTGTTGAAATAAGCGGTTTTTCAAATATTATATGAGATCCATTCAGGGTTTCTAATTTTCGCCGCTACAAACAATACGTTATTATAACTAGTGTTGTCATTAATTTCAAGCGAATATTTATTATTTTTCGTAATAGTACATAATGAGAATAATATCGTCTAGATGTCGTTTCTCTCCTGTGACTCTGTTTATTTCTTTTATAGGACATAGCATACAAAATCATGTGAAATTTAACCAAACTTGATACTGCATAAAAAAGTTAAAAATTAGATAGTTGAGACTTTGTCAATTTGAAAAGTTTTTAAACCTTTTAAAAGTGCAACCTCTTTGATGACATATTTTTATTGCTCCACCTTTATAAGTTGCAGAGATATAAGGACTGAAAACAGAGCCTATTTTCGTTGCATCTTACGCCAGTTTTTTAATTTCTGACATCAGTCTAAATTTACCGAGACAGACATAATTCTGCATCAGAATGTTTATACAGTAGATAGACTGATTATTTTTCATTAAAATTTCAGGAACTATTATCACTTTTTTTTTCTTAGACAATAAACATGTATAAATATCCTGATCTACTTGAGTTTTCAATTGCTAAGTAAACTACAATTTCCCTCCTGTAATAATTTGTGCCGGTGACAAAGTACAATTGGTAGACTGAATCTTTGTCATTAAAAATTCAGGTAATATTATCACTTTTTTTCTTAGACAATAAACATGTATAAATATCCTGATCTACTTGAGTTTTCAATTGCTAAGTAAACTACAATTTCCCTCCTGTAATAATTTGTGCCGGTGACAAAGTACAATTGGTAGACTGAATCTTTGTCATTAAAAATTCAGGTAATATTATCACTTTTTTTCTTAGACAATAAACATGTATAAATATTCTGATCTACTTGAGTTTTCAATTGCTAAGTAAACTACAATTTCCCTCCTGTAATAATTTGTGCCGGTGACAAAGTATATTATTTTACGCAATATATATTTTTATATAGGCCATAAGTTTCAATTCTATATTCAGAGCCCTAGAATTTCGTGGCCTTGGATTATGTTCTGAATTCCTCCTCACTATCCTTATTATTGAACATTACTCTAATTTCTATGAGTACTATTCTACTAAGCCAAACTCCCGAATAAACTTGATTTTAACAAACGAAGTATCGTCGACATCAAACAAACGATGTATCGACGTCGTTCAGGCGACCCTGGAAAACATAAACACATCTAACTAGATAAATAAATAAAATAAAAACAATTTTTATTTAAAATGACTTGTTGATACCCTATATTAAAGCAAGAGACATCGTCACCTAAAAACATGATCTAAAATTTTTAATAATTGTTTGATAAACAATGAATCAGGATTAATTTTTTGATAAACAATAAATGAGGAAAATAAGGAAGCAATTGTCAGGATTAAGTAAAAGTGATAGCTTGTTACTTGGTAACATGAAACTGTAACTGATTGACTGGAATATAAGGCATATATGTGTACACGGAAGGAGAGGAGAATTCAATGTCGTGACTGACATTTTCTTCACGTGGTTACTTTAGCGAACATTCTCATCGAAAATCGATATTCGCCGCATCTCATTGGCCAATCGTTAGCCAAATGTTTTATTTGAAAGAGATACCGCCATTCATAGCTAAATAGGTGTAATAAGGAGTTTTTGCATAAAGCAGATTGGAAAATGGTTTAAAACTTCTGTAGCATTTAATTAACGTTTCTATTTGAACAATTCGTTCTAACTATATGTGATGTGGGATATTTTGCAGTGCTGACACCAGTTTTGAACGACGTAGTCTTAAATGCCGTGTAAATGTCGTACTTTCTCCAATATTCGAAGTATTTTCTCAAACAGTTTTATGTGCGAGTGCTAACAAAAGAAAGAACAAAAAAAAGAGGAAATTTGAAGAAAATCTTAATGTTTTATGGAGTTGTAATTTGTATAGAGCTTACACTAGGGGGGTTACTTAAATACGTACAAACATTTAAGAGTACAGTATTTCTGTTAAACTGTTTAACCATTTATAAACTAAACATATCTCAAAAACTAGAATTGTCGCTATATTCGTGTATACTAATTTAATTTTTTCACGGATATTGTTAACTACGCCTCCAGAAATATGATAAATAATTTCACAAAATTATAAAAAGGCTGAACACAGAATTTTTAATTCTTGCAATTTACCCTTATAATTGTTGCTCAACAGGACTGTAAGTAAACTTTTTTTAAACCAAATTTTCATCTCCAAAATTAGTTTTTAGGTTTTTGCTGCAAATACAAAATATACAGCCAATAAACTCTATTAATATGCCAAATTTCAACAGCCTACTTAAGGGCTTTCTGAGAAAAACGACTGTGAGAGAGTTTTTTCTGTTTCAGATAAGGAATAATAAAAATATTGAAACTTATGTAAGAGAATATTTTTTTACATGGCTTCGTTTAATGAGCTGTCAAATAAACCTTTATTTATAAAAATGAAAATCCAATATTTGCCAAATACCACAGAGGAATAGAGTTTCCAATCGGTTTTCCATAATTTCTTGTCGACGTTATCGAAACTGGTACCTATCATCCTCTAAAAAAGTTGACTGATATCAATTGGTCCTAGAAACCTACTATTTTGTATTTTGAACAGGGATGGAAATTACTGTAGGGGTTGAAAATTTAAATGTTCAATTTTAATTCTACGTTGAATTTAGAAAATGTGTTAAGCAGAAATTTTCAGTACAAAAAAAACAATCACAATTATTTAAAGCACAATTTAGGCAAATTTCACAAATATTTTAAGTATATATTATGTTATGAAATATCTGTTGATTTTACTAAACCCTTGAGTATAATAACAATCAGATAAATGAAAGTTAACAATCTTCTATTTTCATAATGCGATTACATGTATCCTATATTATAATACTCTGATGTCCAAAGTATCTCATTGACAGGTCGTTTAGTAGTTTTCCTGTGATAAGTTAGTAAACTTATCACAGAAAACTACTATAATAGATCTATTCATATATTCAGCGTTTCCGAATATTTATCTATAAAATTTTGGGAGGGGTAAGGACTTTCCTGTCATTATTTTATTTATAGGCGAAGTACATTTATAATTTTATTACGTTGCAGATAAAGTAAACATTCTGTTTTAAAGTTCATTAAATAATTTAAAACATTAAAAAGATAAGAAGTTATGGAAACAATCTGAAAGTTTCATAATAAATAAAAAAGAATATTAAAGTTTTGAGGAAAAAAGTTCTTCGATATCGCTGTGAAAGTACGATTTATGTTGATAAAAATATAGATAAGTACTTATTATAATATTACAGACGGGTATTTTTTCTGAAACTTCTATTATAGTAAACTAGATGGGAACGTTTATAGTTGATTCAATATGAAATATGTGTGTCACAATTATTTTAAACAATCAACTTACGTAATATAAAATACAATCTAACTTATGTTGATCGCCAACCTTTTGAGAAAAGCTTTCCTAAATCGCCAAGATTTTCTTTAATCAGCCAAAAGCAGTTTCTTGTATAAATAAACAATTTCCATTTTCGTTACATTTAATTTAAATATGAAAATTTATTTTCGGCTTGCTTTTTATCCACAACTTCGTTCGTGCTGACAAAGTTAAAGGTTAATTAAATCATGAACGTTAATATACCGACATTTTATTTAGTTCTTAACTTTTTTTGTCACGTTAAGGCATCTCAGTTGCTTTCCAAGATTTTATTAAATACAACAGATGAAACTTTACATAAAATCACTAAAAGCTTTTAAGGTGAAACTTTTACAAACAAACAAGCGAATATATAGCTGAATGATAAAAATTCTAAAAGACTCACCTTATATCCTCCCTCAGATTTTACCGCGCTAGACTAACAAATCACTTTTGTAGGTGGTGAGTCGGCAGCCAACAACTACCGACTTTTATGGTACAAAGTCGGTAGCCGATATTCCACAAGCTTAGGGCACTAGTCAAGACGCGTGCGCCGCCGACTAAATTTTGCCGTCTCCGTTAGCGCGTTTTGACTCGTAACATTCGGATCGCCAAGAGTCTATCCATTATTTCTGTTAGCACGTTTTGGCTCATAACCTTCGGATCGGCGAGAGTCTATCCTTTTCTCTGTTAGCACGTTTTGGCTCGTGACCTTCGGATTGGCGAAAGTCTATCCTTTGTTCCGTTAGTGCGTTTTGGTTCATAACATTCGGATCGACGAGAATCTATCCTTTTCTGTATTAGGGCGTTTTGGCTCATAACATTAGGATCGGCGAGAGTCTATCCTTTTCTCCGTTAGCGCGTTTTGGCTCATAACATTCGGATAGACGAGAGTCTATCCTTTTCTTTGTTAGCGCGTTTTGGCTCGTAACATTCGGATCCGTGAAAGTATATCCTTTTCTCTGTTAGCATGTTTCGGCTTGCAATATTCGGACTGACTCTCTCTCTTCTCTTCTCGACTCTCCACTCTTTTCTTTGCTAACGCGTTTTGGCTCCTGACATTCAGATCGGTCGAAGTCGCTCCGACATTTTTGTGGAAGTATGCGTTAAACTATTAAATATCACATGATCTATTTTCTGTAATTATTGTCGGTCGTACAAGTTACGTGTGAGGAATAAACCAATAAAATTGTGACCTAAATTCAATAGTTTCTTCGTAACGCGTGGTCAAACAGGAAGAGAAAAATTCTAAAAGCATTATAATAGCCTCTATTTATTCAAAAATATTTAACGTTCATATTTGCCTTTACCACTTTATTTAAATGTACTGCATAACTTGCAATAACTTCTTATTTACTCTATGTGTAATCTACGATTACTGAGTACAATGTTCGCTTTGACTTAAATTGCATCTCTGAAGTGATGCTCTCAAATAAACGAATTTGTTAAAAATGTACGAGCAGTTGGTAGGCGCGAGTTAGAGGGCAGTGCATGTACCTCCACACAGCGACGTCCATTTGAGACGCCTCTTATTGCTAAATTTGTTTCACTTTGTCGCCTCCCGGGTGACCATGATTTTATGTGGTCATTGCGATAAAAGTTGAGAATAATTTGGAGTATATTTATTTTTTTATACCTTCAGTATAGTTTTGAATATTTGATCAAAACAGTTTCTAAGTAATGGTACTCTTAATTTTATATTCAGTCTACAATATTTTCTAAACAAAATGGATCAATAGATGAGACATTTGATTATTTCATAGTAGAACTTACCAACTTTCATTCCAAATTCAGGAGGCAAAAAATTACGAAACTTATTTTCTTCTAAGTACTCAATTAAAAGAAAGAAATGAAAGAAGAACATTGGACAAAAATTAAACTATTCCACAATTAAGTGTAAACAGAAGCAATTTATAATTTCCAAACGATCGTTTCGTCTTAAATAATTATAATTACTGTAGATTAGTGGTATCAGCGTTCAAATCGAATATCTAAACATGGATATACTAACGTTCAGAGCCAGCATAACTATGTTAGCCTCAGTCAAATATGTTTCACGTAAAACGTTAGACGCGTTAGTGAACCTATATTCGATTTGGCAACATTGGCAGTCTAATTCTACGGCCTTTACTATAGAGCTGCTGTTGAGCAACGCAAACCGTTTCAGATAATCCAGGATTACCATCAAAAAATAAAGAATTGAATATGAAGAGAGCTTTTTGATGTAGATCTTCGACATTTCAGTACGGTGCAAGATAATATGTCACATTGTAAATGCAAATATCTTTGTAATAATTGTAGAGCAATTAAACTATTTTATTAGACAGATTATAAGTCTTAACTCTTATATGTTAGTATCACTACATGATTTAGTAAAAGTTCATACTCTGTGTAGTGCCCATGCCGACTATTGTAGCGGCAACGTCGACAGTCCGCCCGTATCTTTGGAAACTTTCGATTTTTAAGGATATAGTACTAAAACTTGAAAGTCATGTATAACATAAGAATGTATAACATCCCTGGTCAAATTGTATTTCGAAAGAGCTTCTAAATATGTAAAAGAGGAGAGGGGAGTGTCGGGGGAGGGGTTTAACTAATAAATATTTTGAGTAGAATACAAAACTTGTTATTTTTCCCTAAAAATAACGAAATTTAATACTTTCAGATCCGTTTTGACTTCCAGGTTTCTCATGAAAACTCTGTTATATAGAAAGCTTTAATTCAGCTCTAACATTTTCCAAATCTTGCATTTAACCCACAAATACTAAAAAGAGTTTATACTCCTGACTTTTTTAATATAAAATATTTTAAAAAGTCATTCACAATAAAAGGATATGCATAATATTTTACGCCTATGGAAGACACGTTAGGTAATAAATTTTCTTCATCAAAATAATATTATTATTTCCAAATAGTTTAAACGAAATACTGCGAAGCATTAAATGTTTAAATATGAATGTATACATAAGTATATACGGAACTCCCGTGTTATGTTCTATTATGGAAGAAAAAAATTTATAATCTTAAAAAGTTAACACCATCTATTTGATTTTGTTCGTACTGTATTCTGTTAAAAAAAGGAAAAGAAAGAAATTAACATTTCTAATTAAATAAACTTTATTAAAATAGATGTTGTAGTGACCTACGACGTAGCGCGTTTAACGCGCTAATACGCCACACGCTACACGTTTAACGCGCTAATACGCTACGTCTAATACGCTACAGCAGAATCCTAAGTCTCTTTCAATGTTTTAATTTCTAATTTGATTTAGGATTTACTATGATTATTGGACACCTTTCAATGTTTTAATTTCTAATTTGGTTTAGGATTTACTATGATTATTGGTCACCAGAGTGTTAAGGACTGCGAGTGCAGAACAAATTGTTACAAATGGCACACGCATTACAGACAGAGTTCAGTGCGCTCGGCCTCAATGGAAATTAAGTGGTGCTCGCGGTGTACTGGCGAAGAAGTGCTATTTAGGTGAGGTGAGATATGGCAAAAAAAAATATATTTCTGGGATACGTTTTTTCTTAAACGAACCAAACGTAGGGTTATAAAAACGTATCGCTGGCAACCGTGGTATATTTAAATGGTGAAATATATACTTTTTACAATTCCTCTGAAATTTAAATAATATAATGTAACATTATTTGTTTTTGTATAAAATTTTTGACACAACTAATTAGAGATTTTGCTGCGCTGGTACAATTTTGGGCACAAGTAAAAGTAAAGAAAATCATTATTACAAAAACAAAGATGACATAGCCTAAAAATTTATAAAGAGGTCCAACAATCGATTGTTGATTTAAAACGATTTATTACCTGTAATAAAAATTAGGCGGAATTCATTAATTCAGTAAATCATTCACATAAGATAACTTTAATGCTGTTTGTAAAGTTTGGTCCTTTATTTAAACAATTGCTTTTTCTCAACATGTTTTTTCAGATTATTTTAGTTAAGTCCCTTCCTCAAGTACCTGTACTAGTCATTTCGAGTAATAAATACCCTATGTAATATTGGGCTATATATTTAAGGCTCAAGCTCTTTATTGCTATACGCTCGGCTCTCTGCCGCTTACATGTACGCTATGGCCGACTGCATACGCTGTCCTGCAGTGTCCCTGTATTGAATTTCAATCCATCAATACTTCAAATATTCCCAAGCAATATTCACTGTCGAGAGGATTCAACGATACATCACACTCATTTAGACAACAGAAGGGTGTAACGTCTCAGACATAAATAACCACCCTTTTTGCTTTAAACAGACGATGAACATAATATCCCATTCGGATTTTCGATCGATATGTTACCTTACATCAATAAACATATAAAAACAAACGTACATGATATCAATATGTTTTTGTCAGGTAAGAAATTCTATAAAATTTAAAAATGGTTTCTTATCGAGTTAAAGTAAATTTTTGCTTCTTTTTAAATATTTAACCTGTGGTCAGCCTAGTCTACCCAAGAGCATAAGAAATAACAACTTTCTTAATGTTTAAATGATCTAAATTTTTTTTTCACAAGTCGTTCAAAAAGGTATCAGCTATTAAAGCTATTTAATATTTCTAAGAATTCTGTTTAATATTTACTTCGATGTTGAGATCATTTTAAAATCTTTTTTGGAATATCGGATATCACCTTATTAGTGATATTAGTATTTGAATACTTAATGTTTACTAGACTTTCAAAACGAATTTAGATTTGAAATAATACAGACATATATAAAATTATATTATTTCTCAAGTTTCCCCAAAAAATATGTAAATTTTTGAATTTAAGACTGCTCACAGCCCTTTAAATGAAAAAGTTTTCTTTCCATCAATTTTAACGTTTTCTTATTACTGCCGCTATTTGCGTACCTATTTTTCTTTAAGGCGAGTTCGACCTCAGACTAGTTCTTTCCTTTTTCTTTATTATTTTCCTCCCACGCCTAATTCCTATTGACTAATTGCATTTTAAGACTTTCTTCATTATTTTAAGATACGACACTATGATTAATGGGCCCCGAGATACGGCGCGACGAATTAATGGCCAACGCTGCCCTCTTTGTTTTTGTATTTTTTTTTGGGGCTCTCGATACAATACGCCTTTTGATTAATATCTCCATTTTTTCGATAACGCCTTTTGAGGACGCCCCGTGCGCACCTAGGCGCTCGCTCTCGGGGCTGTAATCCAGGGTGGTAAATCTAAATAGATTGCGTAGCTTGCAAGAGCCAAGTAAAGGCATGCGAAATCTTAATAGGGGTTGTATTTCGTTATCATCAAACTGAAATTATGGAGGCATTCAAACATACACTTTATTGTTCCATGCGTCTACACATACTTTTCTGTTGTTGATTTATTGTTCCATACATTTTCATACACTTTTCGCTGGTTAATTTATTATTCCTTACGACTCTATACACTTTTCTGTTGTTGATTTATTGTTCCATACGTTTTCATACACTTTTCGCTGGTTAATTTATTATTCCTTACGACTCCATACACTTTTCTTTTGTTGATTTATTGTTCCCTGCATCTCCATGCACTTTTATATTATTGATTTATTATACCATACATTTCCTTACACTTTTTATTGTTGGTTTATTGTTCCACGCGTATACTTACATTTTTTTTCCTTGTTAGTTTGCTGTTCCATGCATATACATACAATTTTTATTTTTAATTTATTTATCCATGGGCCTCTATTTAGATATTTTTGTTGTTGATTTATTGTTCCCTACAACTCCATACACTTTTCTGTTGTTGATTTATTGCAATATTGGTCTCCATATATTTTTCTGTTGTCGATTTATTATTCCCTGTGTCTGCATACACTTTTCTGTTATTTATTTATGGTTCTACGTAGCTCCATATACATTTGACTTGTTGATTTATTGTTAAAAGTTAATCATAAATAAATTAATAAAAGTATTAAGTTGATGGTTAGCTTTTAAAATTAGCTCTCTTGTTGTAAAATGTAGTTGCCATGCTATACAGTTCAGTTAGTAATTGTATTCCTTATGAAAAATATAATTAATATTTGAGAAAAATACACTCCGTACGCCTAAATATTTAAATTGTTGTGTACAATTAAATATACATGACACCCTCGTAAAGCGAGTTATACTCGTACTTAACATATTTATTTATGTTTATATTGGAGTGACCTTATACTATATGAAGTGCAAGACAAATATAATACGGCATCGTAACGAACCGCAATAAAATTGTGACAATCTCGTTATCCACACACTATCGTCAAAAAACATAGAACTAAGGAGGAAATATTTAAATTTGATTCACAGAAAATAACTTTAATAGCGTAATTCTCCATATGCTTTTCTGCTTATATATCGTTCTTATATTTATTTACTATAAAAAACACAAGTGGAAAAGTATAAAATAAAAATGCCTATTTGACATCTATATTTGATAATAGCCCATGTTAGTTATTCTAAATTTTCTGAAGCTAGCGCTTTCATAAAAGCAGACGTCAGTTTAAATTAGATTTTAAAATAGTTTTCGTAGTCTATACCTAGTAATAAACAGATTAAATCTTAACTTGAACCATGTATCGGCGTTTAGTTTTAAACTTGTTATCGCTTATAAAATTATATGTCTGTAAAGTTATGTATTTGTCGAGTACTGCAAGAGGAATCATTCATTCAAATTAACAATTCAACTCGTGTGACGCTCGCCAAATTTATTTGCCAGTACTACGCTAGCAACAAATCAAAGTTACTATGCAAGAAAAAATCAACATAAATTAATTTTAAATGTACCACGAATATTCTTCGTTTTTAAATATCCACAATAAAGCAAAACTTACCAGTTGATTCAAAAAATTATTTAATAATTGGAGATACCAGAAATTTTATAACCTGCTACGTATTTGTTACCGAATGAAAATATCGGAAAATTCAATTGTTTTCTAAAAAATACTTTTCGCTTGTATATAATTTTAGATTAAGTAATGTACATCTTGTAGCAAGTTAGTGCCAACAATGATAAATATTCTTAAAATGTACAATCTTTACAAGATGCACGTATATTTAGACAACTATATAAATGTTAAGCACATAGATTAGACAGGTATATATCATTTAGCAGCCGGACAGGTGCGATAAAACGTTACCTTTGACGGCGGCAGCCGCGACGCACTTCCCGTGGCGTTGGCCTCGTTGTCCGCTCGAATTGGAATTGAAACGTCGCGGCGAGGCGGGAAGACGGCGGTGATACGAGAAGCTGACGAATAAATAATTCATGTCATCGCGAGATGTCCCGCACCGCTGCGAGACATCTGGAGGGCGTCGGGCGCTGGAGTGAAAATGCGATTCAATTTGGTGAAGTGTTTGGTATGACGTTAGTTTTTATGTTTGTATGTGAAGAGCGATCTTTGACGTGGACGTGGGTTGAAAGTAAACAAGTTATTGTTTGAAAAGGTTGTAAAGTGACTTAGACAATTAGAATACACGGTACGTTTAAATATAATAAAATAAAATAATTCGTATTATCCACAATCAAAATATGAATATTTGTACCCCGTTTCATTCTTGGACTGTAAAAACATTTTTTTAACATTATCTAAGAATTAAAAAGCAGAGTTCTACTAGTATTTTTGCCTTTTAAAATACGATTTTGGAAAGTGTATGTTAAATTCCTGATATATTTTTTTATAAAAGCCTTTCTTTTGCAGAAACAGCTTGAGATATCAAGTTGAATATCGTAAACTGAGGCCAATAGCCTTATTTTCCTGTAAAAACTTCCAGTTTTTCCTGCTCGCAATAACAAAGTTATGGTCCTTTAAAGTGTTATTACCCACATTCAAAATATAAATATTTGTACCTCGTTCCATTCATGGGCTGTATAATTTTTTTTTAACATTATGTTCGAATTGAGAAAGGCAGAGTCCTACTACTATTTCTGCCTTTTAAAATACGATTTAGAAAGTATATGATATATTTTTAATAAAAGCCTTTTTTTCGCAGAAACGGCTTGAGATATCAAGTTGAATATCATAAACTGAGGCCAATAGCCTTACTTTGCTGTAAAAACTTTAAATTTGTACCATAGTCTTACTCATTGGCCATTACAATTTATAGCATATTTCTATTCGACCTCCGATTTTGGAGGTCTTATGGCACAAATAATGGAAAAAATACATAACCAATGATTTCAAATTCTATGTGGGATTATACATTTCTTTTTAAATATTAGTTTGTTTTTACACTTGTTAAAGATACAGTAGACAATGTATTTAAGTTGTGAAAAATTTATATTTGTAATTATTTTAATTGGAATCACTGTGTATCCTTAAATGTGTATATTGTCCTAAACATGTACAGAATCCTCGTAGTGCGACTTGTATTCGTATTTGACAAGTTTTTCACTAATTTACAGGCGTTATTGGCTAGTTTAGCTTCGCATTAGTACTCGCTGTAAATTAATCATACTAGTTGGCGTTCGCTATAAATTAATTTTTTTTTTGGAAAGGAGATTAATGTAAACCACTTACTAATATAACCTTTAAAGTATAAATGAGTTGAAAGTGAGATCGCGAAGAGCGATTAAAAGGAAAAATTTACTATTGACTTCGTATGAAATCAATGGTCAATTTTACCTTCTAATCACTTTTCGTTATATTAATTTGTATCGTATCTTCGGTTATTAAGTAAACATCATTCAGTTAATAAATAAACAAACAACTGGGGAAGATATTATCCATACAATCGATAAAGTATGACAGATATAGTTGGAAATATATACGTTATAAAAAGTAAATATTTGTAAATATTTTTTTTACAAATACTATGCACCCTTAAATATTTATAATTGCCTACATTTATACAGAACCCTTGTAGTGCGAGTTTCTCCCGCTTTGGCATTTTTTTCTCTCCTAAATTCTAGCTTTGGATAGTCTTTGTTTGCCAATAATAGCTATTAAAATCTGTCAGTAAATGACAATATGATTAAAGATATCTATACAATAGACAATACATAAATTGGAATCAAATTGGAATGTAAATTGGAATATAAATTGGATATCTATACAATATATAAATTGGAAGGACTAATGAATTTTCATCTCTCATCATCTCATCACAATGACGTAGTTTATGCCCATACAGCCTTTATGTAGATGTGAAATCTGCAACTACTCACACTTTTCCCTATATTAAATTAACAACATACCATATTTCAGTCATTTTTAGCTAGCAATAAACTATGATAATGTTCCCAAATGTCGCGACAATCTAATCAATAAACGATTTTAAATTAATAATTTTAAATGTTTTGATTCTGGTATTCTTACACTTGTCTTAATGTCATGCTTATTTTTTATTTATTTTTTCTTTATCCTTTTTATTAAAGACATTTCTCTTATCTTTATATTGTATAATTGTATAATTCAATACTAAATGTACTGCCTTTCACAAAACGATAGTGATATAACGATTGAATTTCATCATTGTTTAACAAAAACAGTAAAGGGTGTAGAGATGAAAAAAATTACGATAACCACTCTAAATGTATTTCAACATCCGAGTAATCCACTGATAAAGGCGCTACGACTCGTAGACATCGATATAACAGCGAGTTAGATGCACGTCGAATCCATCCGATTGCCAGTAGTCGTTTAGTCACTGAATAAAGCGCACTCCCACCTGATCCAACCTCATTTCCCAAATCGCCCGGCCCGCCCTCAGTGCCGTACCTAATCCTTTTACTTATGTCGATCTTATCGACGAATTCCAATGTCGTAGGCGAGCTGCTCGAGTAAAAGCGAACGTCGTAGGCCGCCCGCCAGCGCAAAAGCGAATATCGTAGAGCGCAGAGGGCGATGCCTTATTTGCACTGAAAGATATTGGATTGTTGAACGCGCGGTGCTCGGGTCTTAGTCCGAATCAATTCGTTCAGGCCTACGGGTGTTACAAGTGGAATGATTTGATTGTGCGGAAGGCGTATCAGCTTTTACGCTGTGTTTGACTCGTTAAATTCGTACTTTTAGTGGGATTTGCTCGCGACTTTGCAAGAGTAAACTGTGGTACGGGGTGTCGAATAGGATTAAATTTAGCAAAATTATCACATTGCCTGACATGAAGCTCTACGTCACCAGCATGAATTTATTTTCTTAACTTTTTTAACATAATTGGTTTCCAAATAATTGCTTCGTTCGGTGTAGCGTAATTTATAAAATCTTATGTTGCTTAAATTAAAATGGAAACATATAATTTTACATTTTCTCTAGTTCTCTATTTGGGATAATGAATAATTGAAGTACACTTAATAGTTAATGTGGAAATTGTTCATATTTAATGGTTCCAGATCTCGTAGGGCAATCATCTCCCAATTACTTGAAATTTGCATGAATTATATATTTTTTCTGATTACAGTACCAGTTTATATTTTTAAATCAAGACTTACTTAGCATTAAACATTACTGAACTGGAATCAAACTCGCATATACTCTATTAAGCTGTTGCGCGCACAGAAACCGAGCTATAAAAACCATCTTCAAATACGTACAAATTTCCTTCCACTAAATTTTAACTCTCCATTAGATCTTTATTACATTATATTATTTATTTTACGCTACTATAATTACAATTTTATTAGCTAAATTGTTTTAAAAGGAATCTGAGCTGGGGATAAACGATAAAAACTTTGGCATTTAAATGTAATTTTAAAAGCAATAAAATTTGAAGTAAACGAGTTGGATAATCTTCATTTGCCTCTCGTACAAAATCTTAATGGCTCGATCTATAAACTAATGTTGTACAAAATTAAAAACCTCACTCCGGACGCTCTTTAAAAATTAACACAGGCAAACCCCCCTGCTAATCCGATTAATTATAACTTTTAATATCTAATAAATACATCGTCAAAGTTTTTTTGAATTAATTAAACGGAGATTATAAAACCGTCGACGAGTTGATTAAAGTGTAGCTGCGGTGAGCCAGCGCTCAGTTAACGCTTCGCCAGCGTCGGGCTAACAGCGCGCTAACAACACGCTAACAACGCCGTAATCGAAGGTAATTACCCGACGGGAGACGCCGGGGGGGGGGGGGGTTGTCGCTAAGCCTAGGGTAAATTCGGTCACATATCGTGACATATATAATGGCGCCATGTAAAAGGGCGTATCAGGTTTATGTATTTGATTCTGCTGATGGCTTGCGATCTATGGATTAGGCATCGTTGATTTCATTCTGAGTGTTAGACATTTTATACGGCAGATATTAACTGATCTTTTAGAAATCATCAAGATATATATATATATATATATATATATATATATATATATATATATATAAATATATATATATATATATATGTATATATATATATATATATATATATATATATATATATATATATATATATATATATTGTACCTTATGTGTCAAAAGGTTTCGTAGTTATTTTAGTAAGTTGAATCTAAAAGTCACTTTGATTCATTGATTTTCGTATTTATCACTTTGAACTAGAAACCTTTTGTCTAAATTATATTGTACATCAATTAGTTCAAGTCAAATTCACCCACTAAATGTTCCATGACCATACTGTTCTAAATTAAATTTTACCACAGCAAAATAGTTGTATTTTGAAGAAAATGTTTCTGAAATTACTTAAAATAAGAAATTTTACCATTTTTACTTAAACACTTCAAAATTTGCATCCTCCATATATAAAAAGTGAATGAAATATTTTAATTAAATGTTTACATTTGAAAGGTATGTTTAGATGTTCAAAAGATACAGTCACGTTACAAACACTTAATATGTTGCATATAGACAAGCGATTCAACAGAATAGAATTCCAAAACTTCGAATTTGATTTCATTTGAATGTGGAGTACATTTGATTGCTAAAATTAATGGTTCAACAATATGCATAAAAGGCATTGCATATAATAGTAAATAATTAAACGATTTGGGTCTAAGAATTAAATAGATAATAAGAAGAAAATGAAGGATGAGAATTGGAGAAAAATAATGTATAATGAATGTAGCTATCAAAGATGTTTCTAGCAAGAGAAAACTAATTTAGGTTTTAGGTTTTTAGAGCTTGATTTACTTTCTATTTGATCAGTTTATACTTGTATTTGTAAAGTTGAAAAATATTATTTTGTAAAGTTGAAAAAAGTTATATTGCAGTGGTTATATTTAAATTATTATGGAGATTAATTACTTCTTATAATTTATTAATACCTACTACTGCCCAATATACCACTGTCCAACAATGTCGTGGGCCACTTAAAAGAAATTCCTTCTTGAAATTCCTTCATGGCATTAGTAGAATACGTTAGAAAACGTGGAACATTTTTAGAATGTCATAAACAAAACCAACTAGCAAGTTTTTAATTTAATTATTGTTTTTTCAAATACTTTCTTGCGCACTCTACGCGTCATTTCATTTTGTGGGACAACTGAGATGACTCACAATTTCTTCACCTGACGTAGTCATATATTGGGTCATTCTCTGGCTGAATATATAGAGGTGCTTTCTTCACCTTTGTAGCTTATTAATTTCTGATCAGTAGCAATATGTCCAGTATCCATGGCGAATGTAGCACTTGAGTGACCTCCGTCGAATTTTTTCAACATTTCGCCATATCGGTCAACACAACAGTGTTTTCAAGCTTCGAAAAAATCTTAGGCTACAGATGATAGGCACGAAGGTCCATCGATTGAAATATTTTTCTTATTAAATTCATCTTGACCTGAAACACATGATCTTAAAATTGCCGCCATTTTGTAAAAACAAACGGCAAATTCATGCAAAACACAACGACTATCTGTAACGTAAATATTGTGGAGTCCATCAGAAGAAAATAATTACCCAGCAGTAATAGGTGGCTGGTCAACTGCACTGTGGTGGCTGGACCTCGCATTAACATTTTTCAACAACTCGTAACTGGCATATACATACGTTCTTGCGATGATTAATATAGTAACACTTTGAAATGCTGATAAAAAAGGTCACAAAATGTCAAAAAAACTCCGCAAGAATGTCTTACCTTTTACAAATAACAGAATTTCCCCTAAACGATATTAAATTTTGTGGTATGTGCAGAGATTAGCAATGAATTCGGTAAATTATGAATCTCTGAAATATAGTATTAAATGGTTTTCTTTGTCGAACTGTTGTTATCTATTCTGGCAACATCTTGCCCATCTCCACTTTGAATTCATTATCTTCTCACCTATGTCTTCCACTCACGTCCTTTTTCTTTTTTATTTTATATCCTTATTCCTTACGCGCGGCTAATTTTGATTTGGCATGAGAAAGAAATTGTCATGCAGGATCACTTCATTTTGAGTTTCAAGTAGATGAACCCGAAAAAGACGCGTCTTTGGATCGTTTCCGCTCACTAGCAGACTAGAACTCTTCGCCGAATTCCAAAGGTGAAACTACTAGAAAATTTTTCCTCACTATATTTCTGAATGGATCGAGAAAACCTGGCTTAAATCTGACAATTTTATGTTGCTATTTTTTACAGGATATTGCATCTTCCGCGCAAAGTTACATAGGTTCGCACTTAGAGGCAGCCCGGTCTGTACCTGCGGTTACGAGACGCAGGACATGGAACATATTTTATTTAACTGCGGAGAGCACGATGATGAGGATAGAATTTCATTGGAGAGCATGCGTCGCCAAAGTAGAGTAGAAGCACGCGTTTTTTTAGAACATGACTCCTTTGGTCATCACGACTTGGTTGGAAGTGGATCGAGCTTTAAGTCATTAAGAACTTCGCTAAAAGCGTTCCTGAAAACATGGAGGCGTCAAATGATTCTTTGGGTTAAAGAATGCCCTACGCGGAGCCTCGAAAGGTTCTTCTATTGGTATGAAGGGGATTGTTACGAGAACCTTAAGGGGCCCTGAGACCCGGGTGGAAAGGTGGGAATAGTGTTATTATCTTTCAAATTAATGTTCAAGAGTTTCCTTTCCACAATGTCTTGATTTACTTGAAGTTTATGTATTGTTCTTGCCAAAACCATGAGGCGAAAAAAGAAAACAAGGAAGATCAACGACTAGACGGTACGATTATATCAGGGAAGTGACCGAAAGAAAATGAGTCAAGACAACACTGAATAGAGAGTTATGAAAAGATATAGAGGAAGCATATTTCCACAGGTGGGCCCAAGCTGCTGAATAAAAAAGAAAAGAAGAAGGAAAAACTTAATACTACGACATATGCTCGAATAATAAATAATAGTATAAGAGATTTCAAAGCATTTAATGGATCAATAACGTAGGTTTGACAAAAGCCATATTTGGACTGTAATATACGAGACGTAAGAAGTAGTCTAATGGTAAAAGGGAGCGTGATATTTTCCCACTTAACAGCTTAAATTATAACATGAATGAGGACCCTCCACAAGTCGAGCGTGTAAAAATGTACATTTCAGTCGATGATAAATGTAGGGGAAAAAAGGAAATCTCCACCTTCCGGAAAATTACAGCGCGCCTCTTTCCCTGTATAGTGAGGTTTGAATATTTTTTGAAACTCGATACATTCAAATGCCTTTAATATTAAGATCTCAATATAGAGATAGCATTTTTTATTAAAATTGATCGAGAGTGCTTGTGAATACGATATTGCCTATACTGTATAATCTTTGCTAACAGCCCACCTGAAGATGTTGTAATACAACGAAACCTAGGTCGTGGTAAAGAACTTAAAGAAAGTAGAAATAATATTACATCACGTAGTTTCATTTAATTGTGTATACTGTATAGCATGGGAGACCACGTATAAAGTTTTTCATAATACTGACAATTTGCCACGTTTTGGGATATTTTCGGAATTATTAGTTTGTTAAAGTTGCGATTTGTTGTTTTCTTTTACCAATATTACTAGACCAAATTTTAAAGGAAAATTATTGAAATTATGACATAGTAACAAAAAACTTCATTGGTATTTTATGCAAGAGAATATTACAGAACGATAATTTATAACCCACGGTGACAATTGACACTGGATATCGAGAAATTGAAAATCGGTGATGGTATTAATTACAGATAAGGTCGATTTAGTACAGCCTATAATTTGAGTAAACGAAATAATCACCCACTAACGGACAGCTTATTCGAGGGTAAGTATGAAAATGGAAGGACAAAATAGAATACTACTATCGTACATATTACCCAAAATAAAAAATAATTGCACCCCTGCCTTTGAAATAGTGATGGCGAAAACGGTTACACCTTTGAAATAATGATGTCAAAAAGCCACGGGACACCCAAGAGCTGAAAAACTTTCGTAACTTTGCTATATAATAGAATGTCTCAAAGTTGAATGTGCTTTTACAAAAATGAAACACAATTACACTCCTGCCTTTGAAATAATGATGTCAGAAAGTCACAGGACGCCCAAGTGCTGAAAAACTTTTGTATCTTTGAAATAATCATGTTAAAAAGTCACAGGACGCCTAAGTGCTGAAAAACCTTTATATCTTTGGTAAATAACAGAATGCCTTATAAATGGTGATTAAGTTTACTGTACCGATTAGACATCCACACTAATGCTCAAAATTTGACGTGCTATTGTAAAAATAAAACACAATTACACTCCTACCTTTGAAATAATGATGTCAAAAAGTCACAGAACGTCCAAGTGCTGAAAAATTTTTGTATCTTTGGTAAATAGCAGAATGTCTAAAAAATGGTTATTAAATTTGCTGTACGGACTAGACATCATACACTTGTACTCAAAGTTGGACGTGCTTTTGCAAAAGTGAAACACAATTACACTCCTGCCTTTGAAATAATGCTGTCAAAAAGTTACAGGACGCCCAAGTGCTGAAAAACTTTTGTATCTTTGGTAAATAACAGAATGTCTTTTAAATGGTAATAAAATTTACTACACATTATAAAGAAAGGATCCGACTACGGCGACCTAACAACATTGTCGTTCTTTATGATAGCGACGCCTTTATTCATTCTTTTCTATTTCATATGTGTAAATGATAATGGTTCTTTTGAAGTGCGCAATACATTATCTTATAAGATGGGCCGCTGTCTTGAGACACAGTTCATAGTGTGGCTAGCTACTGTACACAATTTTCACTTATTTCACATTTCCATCATTTTTGTTGTTACCACATGTTTAGTTTCCCTGTCCCTAAGATAATTTATGTCACGTATATATTTTAGTGAAATATTTCCATAATAAGATGTTATAAATGAGTTGATCCAAGACGTGCGAGCTCAAATTCATGTAGAAAATCGTTTGATATTTTCAGCTTTATCGTAATTTCTGATTTCAATTTAAGTATAGTACTTTCGGTACTTGAATTTGTAGGGTTATGCTATCTACTCATTTATTCTTCTTGACATAATGAGCATTTTAATGGAAATTTAAGATTTTTCCGAACTAGGAAACTAATGTTTTTTTTACTGAAAATTACAACATAAATAAGTTATATATACTAAGAAAGCTATGTAAAAATAGATTCATATTTTACGTGACAGATAAATCTCATTGTAAGACGATATTAGTATTACCGTATCAATAAACTCGTATATTGCATTACATATGTTAACATAAAAACTTTAGCATTGATAGCAAGAACATATAAAAATGGCTTCGTATAAAAAATTTCTTGTTTTCCAAATAATCCCGGTTCATATAATTGTGAAACCTAAATACTTATAATAAGCGATTTTTTTCTTTTATTGTGAGAAATTTCACGTCTCTGCCAAACTTCAGCACCAATTTTCATTGCCTCTCTCTTAGTCTCTTTTGACATAAAATTACTTTGGGTCTATATATCTGCAAAGTACGTTAATAGACCCGATTGGCTCATTGATTTTAAAATAAGAGGGGTGCAAAGATTAAGAGAATTTACAAAAATTTAACTTGACTATGACTATTATTACTCATTTAAAAGGATCTTTAAAACCATATCACTTTCGTTTTATGTCACTCCTTTCAATAATTCACTTTCAGCACCATAAATACGTATTACAAGATAATATAGAAAAAAACTTATACCAAAAACACATAATATTTATTATATTTATAATTAAAGTAGCACTTTTCAATCGCACTCACTCGACCAGCTTAGAGTGCGCCCCTCCAACTCAGCATGTCGTGCGAGTTTGCCGCTCTCACGAACATTTTTGCGTGAGCGGGCGTTGTGTGCGAACGTATCGACGAGCTTTCTAACGAGCTTACGCGTCTATCCAACACGTATATACATATTAAAATGTATTAAAAACACATACTGAGTTGATTTCCTTAAAACCATCTTCTGTAACTGTAAAAACATATCGTTAAATCTACTTTTCTGACTGGCGATCTTATAGTTTATCAATCAGTTCGTTTACTCGCTCATTTAAAAAAAAAAAAGGATAATTAGGAAAAACAAAAAATTATTTTTCTTACTTTTTATCGAATAATCAGGAATATATTATAAGTTTCTTCTCAGCAATAGTTCTCGATTATGCTGCGAATAAAAATTTTTCGCTAACAGATATTTCCGTTTTAAACAAAGGAAAACAAATTTGTTAATTTTTTATTTAAATGCAGTAAAACGATTAAAACAATAATCTTGAAACTTTGCATATGTAAAGGCGATGCGATAGTTCAATGGGACATTTAAAATACGCCATTTAATAATCTAGATTCCAGGATAAATACAAAAGGTAAGTTATTTACAACTAGATTAGTCAGTGTTCCGTAGATGATGGAATTAGTTTTATTACATGAGGGATAATCAAATTCAAACTAAACCTTTTTCGCCATTTGTTGAACAAAAGAAACGTACGGTCGGGTCAGCGCGGGTAAGTCGTTCAAGTGGATTAAATTCGTTTCGTACAATAGGTACTTTTTCGTGATAGTTTGCAAACAATGTCAAGTCATTGCACAACATATTAGCATCAAGTTTCTATGAAACCAAATGTTAAATCTACTGACTCGTGCGATAATAAAACTGTACCACAGAGGTAATTGGCTAAATGACACGGATTGATCGGTGGTTATTGTCAAAAGCGAAATTTAATCCATCAACATCATCTAAAACACATGGCACGATGTCAGAAAAAAATACCTAGGAATTCGTGACAAACATTGGAATAGGCATAGAAAAGTAAATCATAGATCGTTTGGTATGAATTGATATTTTAAAATCGATTGGCTTCTGAAGTATGAAAAATTTTGGCAGCACAAATAAGTGTAATGGAAAAAAGTGAGTATTACTTATATACTAGGACAAAAGAAACTTTTATACTAGGAGGACTTTTATACTAGGACTTTCATTTTATTTATACGAAAAGTTAGAAAAAGTGGACGGACCAATAGATTTCGTGAGATATAGAATACAGACAGACCGAGAAAAAATCTAAAAATTTGTTTTCAGGTTCCTGTTGTTTTTCTATATGCTAAGTCAATCACTCCTTTTAAAATATTTTCCATGTACAGAATTTACTCTGTTACAGTTGGATTAAACTGTAGATTATCAAAAAAGTCTCGCGATAAAATTCAAGTACTTATCATTATTCATACATTCACTCACTATGAGTAAGTAGCAAAGCTAGAAAATACATACAATGTGTGTACTCCAGCACAGTTGTAGTTATGAGTCAGATTTCCATTAAACAGGATGACGATTGAGGCTTTAAGTAGCAAAACTTGTGGAAAACAATAAGAGTGTCAATAATATTTGTGCTCTATAATGTAAGCAACCTGTATAGGGTATATATTTCATACAAGTTTTGTGGAGTTTAATACATTTTATAATGCTGCCTATGGCGTAGTAAAGTTTGGCGGGGCAATTTGGTCCGCCCTACTTGTGTTTATATTTTTGAACCGTAGCAGGACTCCTTTAACGATGCTTCATTTTAAATTTTCTCCATTTCATTAAGTATATAAGTATCTGCTCTGACGGGAGATGGGCCGGATATCGAATTTTGACAAACCGGATGCAGATGTCGAAAATAATTTCCGCGTAAGTACATTGCGAAATATTTAAGATACGCTCGGGCAACGTTCTTATCGTATTGAGTAACCTTTTTCATTGAGTTTTGTAAAATTGATTTGGACGAAAATCGCTACTCGAATACACATTATTCGGATAAATGTTTTAGTGGAAGCATGTTGGGAAATATTGAATATATTTTAGTAATTTTTTTGTTTAGAATAATTTCATTTATTTTAGATTTAACAAATTGTTTTTAGTTTCAACAGTAATGAGAGCGAAAAGGTGATGCAAGTGAAAAAAAAACAGTACCACTTGTTCTGAGAAGGGAAGTTTAATCGTGAGTCATATAGACACAAAAACAGCAATATTCAAACCTTACTTGCACAAACAGTAATATTCAGAAAATTAAATTCGTTATAAATACTAGAAAATACATCATTTAGCAGTTGTTTCATACCAGAACGATTATATTGTACATTTAATGATTAACAATACACAGTCAATAACGATAAACAAATAAATATGCCGAAAAACTTTTCCCTATTTTCACCATATGGTGATTTTACTGTATTTGCTTCAACTCATGTGTAAAAGACCACATTTCACTCATTACTGCAACTTTACTCAATCCACGATTCTAATCATGGTCCATTATCAAATATAGCCAATATCTTCTTAGGATACAGTAGACCATTGGCTTGAAAGTGTTACAACATATTATAAATTTAAGTATATCTGAAAATGAAGAAAACAATGTGGCTAATATCGACGTGTTTTTTTCTTTTCAGCCTTAAAATACTGTTCAAACAAAGAATAATGATTATCTGACACTTGTTATGATTACTTCCCTAGTCAAACTGCTAATTCATTTTGGTTTTATTTGCGCTCATCGCAATATTAAAAATTTAAACTAAAATTGTTAACATTGAAGATTAAATTGGGTTTACAAATATTAATTACAATTTTTCACCATGTAAATATTTTTCGTTAAAATTATTTTTCGTTATAAAGCCTAAAATGAACTAACTATGTAGATTTATGTTCCACGTGCTTTAAGAGATGAAATGGGAAATTTCATTTTAGGATTCAGGGGCTCAAATTACAATTTTAAAAATTTAGAAAAATATTTACCAACCAGCTAATCAAAACGGTTCTTCCAACGACCGCATGCATATTTATGTATATTAAAATATATTTTTCATTACTAATTTTACACGCACTTGAGCCTCTCAACTTTTTTTGCTGAATTTTAATTCGTTTTATGAAATCTGAACAAATTTGTGCTAATAGTATTTACAGTTTAGAAGCTGATAACTAACGGATAGAAGAGCAACCGAACGAGAACAACAGGGCTCTGTTCAGATAAATTCTCATATAAGGAAAATTTCTCGGGAAAATTAAAAACGAACATGTTCTTATCGTACTTTGTTTTTCACCGCATGTTTTCAGCTTCTGTGCTTATCGTCTTAGGTTAATATATCTTAATCACCACGTTTCGTAGGTGGATTGGTGATCTCAATTATATATTGTTGTACCCAGAATATACTATTGTGATGCTGCTTCTCTTATGGTTTATTAACGTAGTTACCTGATGAGATGTACGCGGTAGCAGATGGGTGGTTCACTTACAGTAACAGATGGTTCTAAGATGGGAGTCACATGGCAATAATGATTTAACGAAGTGAGACCTGGGCCTTTACTATTGACCTCGTAAATAGACTCCAAGTTACTCATCGAGCTACAGAAATGCTCGAGGTTTCTCTACGAGTATTATCCGTAATGAAGAAATTTGTCGAATAGCTATGGTCACAGACAGCTCTTAGGATTGGAATTGAAGTGGAAGTGGGTAGGCTATATAGACATAAAATCTGTGACCGTTGGAGAAGAAAATTTCCCGAATGGCGACCACGTCCCAGAAAACGCAGAGTGATGACCTGGCAAATTTGGCGGAAATCCGTTGGATGCAAGCAGCTCGTGATCGATCTTTGTGGGAATCTATGGGGGAAGCCTATGTTTATCAGTGTACGTCTTTCGGCTGATGATGATGGTCATGTTTTCAAACTACGAAACCGTACATTGTAGCATCATACTTCTTTCAGTTTAGAAGTGATTCTGGTTACATTTTATAAAAAGAATTCGCTAAGTTACGTGAAATTAAGAAAACATATGTTTTGAAGTATGGAAAGTTAACTAGGATCCAACTTAGGGACAGAATATTTTTCTTTACGATCCCATCGAGTAATTTTTTGATACGAATCCCAGCCATCTTCTTCGCTATAAATGAGACTCCAAAATAGTTTTACTGTGACTCAATCCCCATCTTCACCCGCCTTATTTTAATCATTATGTCAAAAGCAGGAAAAATATAAGGAAAACAGCATCCAATAAATACTTGAATGCAAAAATATTTCCGTCAAAGAGGTATACGCCACCAAGTTCTTGCGTGCTATAGACTCCATAAACATTTCTCAATAGCCAACCACGAATATAACTTTATTGCTGTTTGCTTCACTTTGTTGCAAGAAATAACTATATGATTATCTACTAAAAGAGGAGACACATATTTGGTCGTTTTTTTTTAATCCATTTTCAAATGTATTTTGTATCCGATTCACATCATTCACAGCACCAAAAAATTGGCATGAAAATTTATAGCCATAGATCGCTGATCAAATTTATGTGGAATTTTATGTCGACAAACTAAATAACGTTGATGTGACGCAGGCCACAATAATTATAATCTATTAATAATCAACGGTTTACATAACTGTTGATTATTAAATAGAACATTCATTATCTGAATTCTTAAATAGAACGTACCTATAATTGAAATATTTTTATGCAGTTTTATCTTTAAAAATTTAGCTTTGAAATGCCATACATCGATAGGATTTGTTTGTTGATCTTTTTCTGAATTTTTTAAGATTTATTTAATGTCTTAACAAAGTCAGGAAATAAATGATCCACGAAAAATTTAGCCGCAAAATGTGATAAAATATAGGAAAATCTCAAATAGGTAATGATAGGTAAAATTTTTAAAAGTTCCTGAACAATTTTTTTAAGTACGCGATCACTATTGTGGAGCATGGCGTTTACGTACCTAAAAGTATCATTATTATACATTATTTATGTTATAGTATTTTTTTGATGGCGTAAAGAATAACACGCCGATACTCTATTTACGAAATAAATAACATATTTTTTATTGAAAAGGTCTCAGGAACCCTTACAGCTGAGAAACGCACGATAACGGACACAATTACCGCTCATTATCCCTGCGTACACAGCTCAAACCCTTCCCATGCGCTTATAGCTCCCGCGTGGGCAGTATGATCAGCCCAATTTTACCCAACATAACATAACTGAACACGGTTAATCGCGGACTATTCATGTGGGCAGCGGATTACGGGTCCCTTTTTTACGACGCTGCTGCTGTATTTACTCGTCCTGTTCCACTATACTAATGTGTCCTTGAAACGATCCTTGTATTTCACTTACAAACAACCGTACAATTTTATCAAGGGCGGGGACAGCAACTCTTTAAAGATTTATAAATAATACGCTAAAAATTTTTACTCTAAATCGTACCCAGGTAAAATATAAATATTAGCATACTACACGCTTTATAATTTTCCGGAAGTGTAGATTGTAATAATCATAATACCAAATTTGATTTTGTCGATTCTATAATGAAGTTTTGTTTACGCTAAGCCTACATTGTAGTTACTTGAACGTGTGTTGAGTTTATAAGAAATAAATAATTTTCAACAACTAAATTAAAATTTAAGTTTAACCACCATTTGATTGTAGCCAATCTGATTAGATAGATTCGGCTAATTATTTTGAAATCTACTCAACTCTGCTAATAATTTAAGTAAAATCAGCGTTGTTGTTTTCAACCGTTGTTTTTCAAAATGTTGAGTATTATTTGACAAGTAAACTTATTTACATTAAATCGATTTTTAAATATCGATTATACATATTGTTCGGGAAGTAGTAGAAGCCAAAAACATTTTTTTGAAACTGTTTGTGAGAGTAACAACTCAAAAATTATTGGATGTATTTGAATGGGAATTTTATTAAGATAATACTTAAAGATAAAATTGAAAACTAGGCTATCTTTTGTCTTGATCTTATATTCGCTAATGGACTGTCTGTGTGTCCATTTTTTCTATTAGAGCAGTAGGCAGAAACTACTAGACCGATTTGAATCGAACTTTTATTGCAATGATGCTTTAGGTTCCTTTTCTCTTGATGAATAGTCCAAAAAAGACTTTTTGTTTGTTCAATTGTCTGTCTGTTAGAGAATCACGGAAAACTTGGTAGTTCTACGTAATATTTTTTATAACAGATTTAAATCGGATTGTTATTGCGATGGTGCTTTAGATTCCTTTTGTCTTGATTGAATATTTCAAAAGGAAAACGAAAAACGTTCGTTTGTCTATTTGCTAGAGCATCACGCAAAACTTAGTAGTTCTGCTTTACATTTTTTGTATTCGAATTGAATGGGGGTTTTATTGCGATGATGCTTTAGGTTCCTTTTGTCTTGATTGAATATTTCAAAAGGGTCTTTTTTCGTTCGTTTGTCTATTTGCTAGAGTATCACGCAAAACTTAGTAATTCTGCTTTACATTTTTTGTATTCGAATTGAATGGGGGTTTCATTGCGATGATGCTTTAGGTTCCTTTTGTCTTGATTGAATATTCCAAAAAGGACTTTTGTACTAGAGGATCACACAAAACTTAGTAGTTCCGCGTAATATTTTTTGATACCTGCTGAGTAATTTTGCATAATATTCGCTGTTGCTTGATACCGACTTTTATCGCTATGATACCATTTAAATATTTATTTTAAATACTATGCTCCCTGTTGTACCAATTGAATACATCTACATAAGTGGTTTCAAATTCAATTGATAGCATTCGTACAGTAAGAATTGAGTACGAAGCAATTGTCAAGACTGTTGCAGGGATTCGGTTTAATGTTAAAATAACGTATATTCAATTTTTACACCAATCAAGTGTAGTTTGAGTTGCAAATATTATTATTGGAAAAATTCCGATGTATTAATAAAAAATTCACGCGGGCGTAGCCAGTAAATAATATAATATGATAATGTAGAAACAACTACAATTACAAATATACGCATAATTAAAATTAACGTGCTCGGTTTTTCGTGTTATTTTAAATGTTAACTATTGTTAAGAGCCAATTTTTTTTTCCATATTTGATCTTAATAAATTTTAAGAATGTTAAGTGGTTATGAAAACGATGATAGAAAGAATGAACTCTGAGTTCTGTGGGATGTTTATGAAAAAAGAAATTAATATTTTCTGACTATAACTCGACTATCAATTTGATGAACGAACTTTAGCATTGACAGGTTGTAGAAGGTCAAACAAGGGCATATATTTAACGTAAATTAACGATATGTTAATTGATGCAATAGTCAAGAATGACATCATAATTAAATACTAACGCGTATCGAAAAGTAACGTGTATCCAAAAGTAACGCGTATCCAAAGTTTATGCATGTTGTTATTATGGATATTATTGTAATGTTATTATGCGATGATATTAGGATTTATGATAATTTACGTAACTTTACTTTTATTTGTCTCCCACATAGATTAGTTAATAAAGATAGTCCGGATTGATTGAGTATACTCGTACGTCTAATGATTTAAACTTGCAAAAAATTTCATTATCATGGTACTAATTAATGCCTCTTTGAGTGAGTGTGTTGCTTTAATGAAAATCAAAATGACTTGTGCTCTGATTGAAAAGTAATTGCAGTTTGATGCACAGAATCACTTATATGAACACTTATATTCATAAGAGCAATAGCAAGCAATTCTACTTTATAAATTTAGTCACGAGTCAGTTAAGGCCAGTAACTCGCCTCATATTATACCATAAATAATATATGCACTCACTTGCCCGGCCGCAAGAACCACCTAGAAGTCAGAGCTTTTAATCGACTTGATATCGCCCGCATACCACGAGTGGAATAACAATGGCGCTGGAGCTTTGGTGGCGCCGAGAGCTTTCATATTTTCGCCGAGGAATCTGCGAAATGCATTGTCGGCGATGAACGCGTGAGCCGTTTTTGTTTGGACGGCAGTATTTATATTGTCCTGCGAGGCAAAATTAAGATCGTCTTTGTTGTTTATTATTCAGTGTCATTTGTTAGTTATAGGTAGTTGGGAGACAAATTAAATCTAAACAATTTATTTATAGCGCTATCAAAATAAATCTACAATAGCAAACCATTTCTAACTGAGAAGACTTCTCTAATAACATGATTACATTTGGCCTATGTATCACGGATTCTAACCACCGAAAGAAAAATTGTATATTTTTAACAATCTTTTGCTATTTTCGCTTGTATTCAATTACGTATTTAAATCTTTTCGATTTGAAACTTTACAAAATTATGTAATTCTGAAGAGAGAATTATGGCAACATAGAACTGATATGGTGATAGAGAAGAGGGGTAGTCATTGCAACTCCTACATGGCTAACAGTGAACTGTTAGAGTTTGAGCTCATTTCTGTTGTCTGAATGAGTCATTTGGTTATATATTGGAACCGAAAGGATCTGATAATAAAGAAGACAGGTGGTCTTGAGAACTTCTCAATGGCTAACAGTAAACCCTCGAGTTTGGGTCGTTTGAGCAGTCCCAATAACTGAGGTGTCTTTTTATAATTTTTTTCCAATTCTATATTTTATTTGCAAATACTCTTTTTAATGCACTATATATAATATATGAACAGTTTCTGAGAAAAACGTCTTTGACAGACGGGCAAGAAGACGGGAGTGATATTTTAAGGGTTCCGTTTTTTTTTTCTTTTAAGGTACGGAATTCTAGTAAAATAACTAATTTCTTGTTATTTTCTTCTCATTTCATTCTAAAAATTCTAAATATTTAATTATCTTTGCATATAATAATTTTATTATAATGCTAATAAATTAAATTCTTTAAAGTTATTACGAGGAAACTCATTTTCATACGTAAATTCTCGTCGTACTCTGCGCTGAATATGCGAGTCATTTTAAATAACTGTTTGAAACAATTACTTGCAGCGATTTATAAATTGATTGAAGAAAAAAAATAGTTATAGCCGAGAAAAATTTACATCGCTTATAAGAACATAGCAGCTTGTGATGCACTAGTAAGTACTGCTTGTAGTGCTAGTAAAACGGCCTGATCTCATTTCTAGGTTGATTTTTAAAATATTTTACAAATTCTATCAAAATAATAATAATTGTTTCAAATGTTTTATGGCTTCCTGTTACAATTACGCTGTACTAAACGTTCGTGTGATGGATAACACATATACTAGTGTTGATATTTCTCGATCGAGTTTGTGTCGATAATATTCTGAGAAGACATCGTGTTCAATTATCTTAACTGTCTTCTCTTACCTTTAGCATTTATAAACTTTTGTTGAATGTGAACCAATGTCACTTAATACTTTCAGCATTTATATCTTTGTCACTTAAATCTTTCAGCATTTACTTTATATTTTATCACCTTTTGGAGACCCAAGAGCTTCAATGTATGCATTTCATACCTTCAGCCTAACAAAGCTTCAGCCTTTATGGTGCAGTATAAAGCCCATACTTCAAATATAATTTAAATTAACAGCTGCTGGTCTGGAATGAGAGTAATCATTTGCTTTTTCATATAGTTATTTTTACTGCTGATGATGATAGAATTAGAGTAATTTATCGATCTATTTAATCTAAAATCTCCAATTTCTATCAATGTACGTTTACTGTATTCATCATATTTCATACTAATTTCCTACTATAATATCAAACATTGAAACTCTCACGTATCTAGCGTGTCCTTCGTCCTTTATTTCCCACCCCCTCACAATTCTACTCTGGAAGTAGAGCACTTGCAGCGGAGCGCTGAGGCGTAGGCGACGTCATTATCCAATCACCTGCCGCCCGTCACCGCTTCCGCTCTCTCAATTCGCTAATTGTTGCAACCGTGTGTGGTAATGGTGGGGGAAAGAGGGCGACGCGATTATCAGAAATGCTGTTAGCCATGCAGACCAATTTAGACGCGTAAAAGTTCTTTTATTTTATTCTTTCGAGTTAGAAAGCTTTAAATGAAACTTTTGAAACTTTTTAATGAAACATTAGAAATTATTTAAATCAATTACGCAAGTTGATAATTAATATTAATACTTAATATCAATAATCAATCCATTACAAGCAGTGAGATGAAATATAATTGCCTTTTCTTGAATATGATTTGTTTGTTCTTGAGTATGTTTTCTTCGACTTCCTATAGCTCTTAGTCCAACGGCAGATTCAGTTTCCAATTATTTAAGCTATAAAAGAGAATTTAATGATTTATTTTATTCATAACTTCGTCAAAAAATAATAGAAACCTTGATGATTTCTGAACACCTGGTATTTTCTGGAATAGGTGGTGTTTTGTTATGTATCAATTATTGATTTCAGTTTGGTTAAGTCACGTTTTAAATATCCATTGTGCAATGATTGCAGTAATACTAAAATATATCCATTTAACCTCCGACAACAGTGAGCAAGTAAAAAGCTGTCAATGCTTGCTGGAAGTATGTGCTATATTAACGTTGATATAGTAAACTTTGCAGTGATGCTATATTTGTTGACAATTATATTAAATACATTTAGTTTTACAGATCAACATTGAACAGAATCAGACTCTACTAAATATTATGGGCTACATTAACGTGAACGGTAAATTTTACACTGATGCTATATTTATTAGAAACTATGTTATATAAATTTAGTTTTACAGATCGCCACTGAACGCAGTCAGACTCTATTAAATATTATGTGCTGCATTAACGTTGACATAGTAAATTTTACACTGATGCTATACTTATTGGAAATTATATTATATAGATTTAATTTTACAGATCGCTGTTGAACACATTCAGACTCTACTAAATATAATGTGCTGCATTAACGCGGACATAGTTATATAAATTTTGTAGTCATGCTACATTTATTGGAAATTATGTTACTATATAACATAATTCTACTATGTTACTATATAAAATTGTTTCATTTTTCAAATCGATTCTGAACACAATCAAACTCTACTAAATATTATGTGCTACATTAACGTTGACACAGTAAATTTTGTAGTCATGCTACATTTATTGGAAATTATGTTACTATATAACATAATTCTACTATGTTACTACATAAGATTGTTTCATTTTTCAAATCGATTCTGAACACAATCAAACTCTACTAAATATTATGTGCTACATTAACGTTGACACAGTAAATTTTGTAGTCATGCTACATTTATTGGAAATTATGTTATTATATAACATAATTCTACTATGTTACTATATAAGATTGTTTCATTTTTCAATTCTGAACACAATCAAACTCTACTAAATATGATGTGCTACATTAACGTTGACACAGTAAATTTCGTAGTCATGCTACATTTATTGGAAATTATGTTACTATATAACATAATTCTACTATTACTATATAAGATTGTTTCATTTTTCAAATCGATTCTAAACACAATCAAACTACTAAATATTATGTGCTACATTAACGTCGACACAGTAAACTTTGCACTGATGCTATATTTATTGAAAATTATGTTACATACATTTAGTTTTACAGATCGCCACTGAATACATTCAGACTCTATTAAATATTACGGGCTACGTTTTCACACAGTAAATTTGAACTGATGCTATATATGTTGGATATTATGTTATATGGATTTAGTTTCACAGTTCGCCACTGAAGACAATCAGACTAAATATTATTTTCCTGAGACATTTTGCTTCTTATAATGTATTATATGATATTAGCTGTGTCCCGTGGTTTACCAGAGTAAAAGTAATTGTGATTATCTTGTGTCTCCCCCCCCCCCTGCGTCCCCTTCACTAAACACCTCCGCTCGTTTCGTCGGTTCTGGAGGTATATTGGCGGAAATACGCGGAATGATAAATAAGTAAATAACACATTCGCTCTCCCTCTCTCTCTCTCTCTCTCTCTCTCCTCTCTCTCTCTCTCTCTTTACTTTGCCCTTTTTTAGTAGTATTCCGGGACTTCTGTTACTTCATAATTCTACCCTTGTGAACACAAAAAGAATTATCAAAATCGAACTGGATTAGCGCGAACAAAGAAACAAAGCAAACACAAATATTATCACTGCTGTGCTGCCATAAATCGTAGTGCGATGTTATATAACCTATATTTTCCTCAAAGCTTGAGCTTTCTAACTCAAAAAACAACTTTTGAAGTCGGATTTATGGTTCTAGAGGTTACCGTAAACAAACAAATAAACAAACAAACTTTTATATGTTAACATAATATCAATTGCAATTTTATATATTAATATAGATATAACGACTCTGGTAAATAAGTAATTTTGACAATATAAAATCATATCAGTCATCAATCTCGATTTACGGAAGCGGAAACGGGATTATAATTACAGCCCTATGTCACATAAATATACATGTAACGTTAAGTGTGAGGGGACACACGTGTCGGAAAGCTGAAATTTTCCGACGTGATAATTTCGATTTTCCGATACGCGTGCCTCCTCTAGTCACAAGCAAACACTTAGTCACGGCACCACTCACGTGTCTCGCGTTAATTTTCCTTAATTTTTCTTCGGCGTCTTCCTTCGCTTCACGCCTAATCACTCAACGTCTACAAGCTGAAAGAGTTTGATCTTTATTTTACCGATTACTTCCGATATCACCGTTTTACCCTTTATCTTTTGTATTTTTTCTAAGTGCACTTCTTACTTAGTTTTAATTAATTAATTATTAATTCAAATATTCCCTTATTCATTTTGGTCCGCCTAATTTTGGTAAAAGTATATTTTAATTACTTTTGTGGCAGAGTTTCCTCCAGAAATTAAGCATTAACCTCTAAAGTATCCTTCATCGCTATAAAAATATGTTATATTTTATCTGGAACTTTACGCCGAATCCCTTTTACAGTGTCGACAATCTGTATTCATCAGTTTTTAAAGCTGCTCGCTCGGGTTTACTGCCCGAATGCTATTCATTATATTTCAAGTTCCTTAGGATATATTTGATAATGTTACTTCAGATATTCATGTATCATTTAGGTAATGGTAAAAATTAAATTTAATTTTGTCCACAAGAACTGAAATGAAATTTCAATTCATACATGATTCGTAAAAATAAAGAAATGGGCTCAGTCGTGGCTTTACGTGAAGAAGGATTTTACGTGAAGAAGTCGTGTTCTCCCATTTTTTGGCATCTTTGCAGGAATTGAATCAAATAAATATTTCTTTTATTTCGATAACATGTGTTATTTTTACCAATACCAAGAATGTTCCTTCTTTTCTGGTCGTATCTTTGTCTCACATATACCTAAAAAAATATAATTTTTCAACTTTGTAATCATAAAATTTCAATTTTTGTTATTAAAATCAATATCGCCTTGGTGCTTTTCGGATTCTCCTTGATTACCTTACTCTTATCTGACTCTTTCCTCTGATTGCCGTATCCATCGCTTCTGGTCATATTTTGGTCTCATCTTAGCCGATATTTCTGAAAAACATTATTTTTAAAATTTCCAAAGTCATTACATTTTGATTATTGCGATTAAAGCCAATATCACTTGATGTCTATTAGAACTACTTAAGATCTTTCCATGGACACCTCGACCGGTGTCCTAGCTTCACGCGGTAGAGGTCCTAGCTTCACGAGATAGACCGCCTGTAAAATATGCATATTTCTATATTTCTGTCACCTACGTCTACTGCCGCAATGCTCTTAGATTACGTGATTAATTGCTTGACTATTCTCAATTTCCTATCGGTTCATTATTCGAAGAGTTGTAACGTCACAAAATTCGATATATTTCCGTTGCATCGAAAATTTTGACCTGGGTACCAAACCGAATTTATAGACGTTTTCACGTCAACAAACAGATAGGCAGATGAACAAAATCAGAGAGACAGAGAAAAAAAATCCTGTTATTTCTCTGAGAGTTTCATACAAATCGTCTAGTCGTTTTTGTGTGATACTCGAACGAACGGTAAACAAAAATCCTGAAAGTGCCTTTTGGATTCAGAGGAGGTTAAATAGCATATTCAACCTATTTTATCAAAAATTCCGCAATAAAATAAAGTATCTGTAATGCACCTATAGTACTGCATAATATAAATATAATTTAAATTTTAACTAAAAACGAAATAACAACACAACAGTTTTATAAGTTTTTATTGTACGTTATTCGTTTATTTATTGTTAATAGAACATTTCATTTCGTTATTAAAAACAAACACCTAACAGACTTAAGTTTAACTAAATATTATACATCCTTATGTAAATTATTCAATTCACATGAAGTGATTATTTTTATTATCGAACTTAATAACTGGTTTGGATGGTTTACGCACATGATAACTGTTACTTTCGCTTCAAAAAGATAATAATTTCCAAGCAATCAGTACATGAAACATGATCTATATCTTTTGATATGGAACCAGACAAGTAATTGCGATGCAATAAAGCCATTATTTCGTTATCTTAAGTTAAATTTAACCCGTACAAAGAAGCTATTGAAAGTAAATTGTTCGAATCAACGGCTGAATTTAATAATTCTTAATAAGTGGGTTTCACTGCATATTTCTCTATCAAAGTTAAAATAATTTAATACCACAAATTAAGTTCAGGTCATCCCGGTAATATAAAAGTTAAATTTCCCAATTATTATAACGATTCAAAATGTTAAAACTTGCATACGATTTCTGAAACAAAAGCTGAATCCATTTAATTCCGACTCCACTGCAAGCAGTGTTCGTTGGCTTTGTTATATGCAGCCGATTATGCGCCGAGAACAATTATATCGTCTGACAATGTCCCGACTCTGAATAGCAGAATATGAGTCGAGTGGCTTGCAGCCGGCTGGGCGACGTTCCATGATTCGACTGCAGTAAGTCGTTGAGTTGGATGCTAGCCATTGTGTGTGTGCATTCACTTCGAGACGAACGTCCGTCTATCGTATAGAAGAATAGTTCTGTGAATGAGCAGTTCATAGAAGGACTAAGATGCTATTAATGCTAAGGGAGTCTGTCAGATCGTAGTAGCAATAAAAAGTCAATTTACTCGATGCGTTTATATCTCGTTGGTGTCGTCTTGCTAGCCATTCTGTGTATACATTCACATCGAGACGAGCGTCTGTATATCGTAGAGAAGAGTGGTTCTATGAATAAGCAGTTCGTAGAAGGATTAAGATGCTATTAATGCTAAGAGAGTCTGTCAGATTGCAGTAGCAATGAAAAGTCAATTTACTAGACGCGTTTATATCTCGTTGGGGCCGTGTTGCTAGCCATTGTGTGTGTACATTCACTTCGAGACGAGCGTCTGTATCTCGTAGAGAAAAGTGGTTCTGTGAATTATCAGTTCATTGAGCAGTTTATAGAAGGACTAAGGTGCTATTAATGCTAAGGCATTATTTCCTCGTTGGTGTCGTGTTGCCAGCCATTGTGTGTGTAGATTCACTTCGAGACAAGCGTCAGTCTATGTACATTTTATATAATCTTCATAATACGTTTCTTGACTCTATACGTTATAAAATTGTAACGGCAGTGTATCTACACATTGAATAGTATTTCGAATAGAATATTTAGAGGTATTTCTATTTAAAGAAAATATTATATAATTATTACCCGTTTGTTTGTTTCCTTGTTTCAGCATCATACGTTTGTTTTATTGTTTCAGCATCATACATATAAGTTTTTTCGTCATCAGAAAAAATCATTAAGATCGGTTGATTATTTTTCAAGTTAAACAGTTTCGAACAAACGTACAAGTATTAATGAATGTGCAAATGTTAGTTTTACTATATTAGTCTAGAGACTGACAGACTCTGTCAGTCTCTAGACGAACAGAGTAAGTCTACTAACACTGAGAATGGGGTCTGTCACAATGAACACCATATTTCCAAGGAATCGACATTATGTAAACTAAAATTAATTTTCCATATTTTTCACAAACATAATTAAAACAAATTTCAACAGATCAATTGTGTTCGATATTCACTTACTTGTTTTTCTTTCCAAATTTATTTATTTGCTTTTTTGTTCTCACAGTACACGACTAGTTTTTTAGCCCGACTGGAAATATCCAGAATACTGAATACTAATATGAACAGTGGATTTTGTGCATTTCTTTATGTTTATAACAAAAAAGAAAGAGAATAAGAAAGAAGAAAACATACAGTGATATTTCTTAATGACATGTACATCAACTGGGGGTGAAACATGGTTTATTCCAGAATTCCCAGTGACCCTTGCAGATGGCTCAACTTTATGTTTTTTTGAAGTTTATAAAGGAGATTAAATTTAGAAGATAATATTACCACTGTCATATTGGTAAAGAGTATTATTGTTTTTATTTTTCTCGCAACTTAATTGTTGCGCAATTATTAATGAATCGTCAATTTTTGACATTTTGTTTCTGACGAATTTCTGATTTTACTGCGCAGATTCGTTTCATTGTTTCATGAGGTCGGAAAAACGTCTAAATCATAAGCATTACAATGATTATTTTTTCATTGTTGCAATTACGTTAAACAGAATTTTAGGTAAATATAACTTTTCACATAAACATTGTGTTTTTCATATAATCAAGTGTAACCTACCGATGACACCGCGTTTTATTTTATAAAAAATAATTGTGAGTAGAATTTATTATCCATAAATAAATCGTTTCAATGCATATTCTTTCATTTAATAATTGCAGTGTAATTTGCATTTGAGCTAAAGCACATTTGTTTCTATATCGTCTTTTATTTACAGTATCAGTTATTTTTCATTAGTATCCCATTTTTCAAAGTAATTTTCTTCAGAAACTATTAAGAATTTTCATATAGTTCTTTAATATTTGCTACACCCCTATGAATAATAGACACATTACATGTTAAGCCCGTAAAGATAGATGTTATTAATATCATTATGCCCATTACTTATAGTACATATTATGAATGCCACTATTACAATTTCTAGACATTAAGACACATAACTCACTACCGGAAGATCGCCCCCGGCCACCGCTCGCCGGTGCTAATGTGAATATCTAATATCCACAGGTGTACTATTTGTACGCGAAATTACATCATCCCCTTTGATTTATCGCTCCTCGCGGGTACAATTTGCGGTGAACAAATCGATGGAAGACTTAACGCTCCGCTGCGGACCCTGTAGCAGTTCTCAAATCTTCGCCGTTGTTCAGCGGTGAGGGCGCGGCGTAGATCCCTGTGACGTAGCGAGTGAGTCTGTCAACAAAAGTAGTTGTGATGATTGTTACAAGTAATTTACGTCCACAATTCAAAGTTAGGTTGGTTTAGTTAACTTTTCGTAACTATGATAAAGTATTCATATTGGTTTTTTTCAAAGTGAAATAAGTGGAAATAAATGAGAACGATCATCATTGATTTATTCACCTTTACAGTGGATAAACGTCTATGACTGGAATAATAGTTTCATCTATGACTGAAACGGTATTTTTGTCTATAACTGGAATGACATTATTGTCTATGACTGGAATGATATGTGTGTCTATGACTGGAATGATATTTTTGTCTATAACTAGAATGATATTTTTGTCTATGACCGCTAAAATAAGACTTAAAAGTTAAGCCGAAAAACCCAAATACCAGAAACTCGCTAAGTCAATTTTTTTTAAAAATAGTATATGCCTTTTTTTCACAAACGGTCTTAACAACTACCCACAACAAGGTACAATAAAAGTTATCTTTTAATAAAATAAAGGAAAACAGTAAAAAAAATAAGTAAAAAACCCAAAGACGAAGTAGAAAGCGTACTAAAATTTATTTAACAAGTAGAAGTTTAAGAGTGTAAAACTGCTATTAAAAATATTTTCTGGCTCCTGAAACTATTACTAACTAAATAGTGATGACTCGCAGTCGCCGAACAGACATTCCCCAGCCAGTGGTAAAAAACTACTCGTTTAGGTTATGCAAAACTATATTTGCTTCAAATTATTGTGGTCTACCATGAGCGGAAAGGCTTCAGTGACAATACCTGCGCGTGCCTGATGGCCCCCGACTGCGAGTCACTGCTGTTTAGTCAGTAAAAGTTCGGGAAGTCAGAAATTTTCTCTACCTGCAGTTTTAACGTTTCAGACTTTGCTTATTTACAAAGACTTTTCCAGTCAACACAAAATTTAGTAAAAACAAATGTAAAAACGGGAAATTATGTACTTCATTGTTTATTTATCAATACCACACAAGACACTACACAAAATCATTAAAAACCAATAAGTTTTTTAGTATAAAATATCCGCCATGTAGAAATTCTACTGACGTAAGTCTATCTCATGTCAATCGTGAAATTATGAGGAATCGAATGGCACTTTGAACATCAAAATCTATGTGATCAGATGTGATCCATGACTCTCGGGTGATTTAATTGTCACATCAAAAAATTGCACCCCACGCGTTCGCGCAGTTGAGTGTAAATTCGCTTTTTCTAAAGAGAAACACATGAATGAACACTTGCCCGTCCACCGATATTTCCAATTGGTGATTTCAATCATTTCGAAGTTCTCTGAATGTTGTTTTCTAAACGTTTTAGGTCACTAACTATAATATTTTATTTATTGTAATAATATATATAAATTATTTGTACACACATACACAGCACAATAACCATACACGATTATTTGTACATACATACACTGCACAATAGCCGTACACGATTATATGTGCACACATACAAAGCACAATAACTACACACGATTTTTTGTGCGCATATACACATCACAACAACCACACACAATTTTTTGTGAATACAAACCTGCCACAACAGCAACACACGTTTATTTGTAAACACATACACAGCACTAAAACCGTACTCAATTATTTATATATACATATACAACACAATAACCATATACCTTATTGTTTTATATATTATTTGTAAACACAAACATACCACAACAGCCACACAACATTATTTGTATACATATACACAGCACTAAACCATACTCAATTATTTACACATACATATATAGCACAATAACTATTTGCACACACAATAATAAATAAATATTTTCACTCACGTGAAAACTAGATCGATATTCGAATACGTGTATATAAAAGTATTTAATAAAATTGTAAAGCAATAACTAAATTTAAAATGATCAGATATATAATAATGCACACTTCCAAAAAAACTTTTTAAAAGACTGTGAGTTACAATTATTTCTCCCAAAAACTAAAATAAAATATTGTAAAAGAAAATTTCGAATTACTTGGAAATTTATTTATCAATTATATAAAATATTGTATATTATTATATTATATTTATTTTTCAATACGCCCAGTATTGAAAAATAAATATCGGACTATAGACAAATTTGATTTCCAATCGCGAAACCGTTGTCGTCAAAAATAATCGAAATCAGCTCGGGTCACCGGTGACCCGTCAAGCGTAAAAGGGTTAAAGGGCCTCGTTTTTACTGAGACAGACGACATCGAAAATTTGATTAATATTTCAAGTGGCCCGTAAAACAAGTCATTTGCTATTTCATTCCACTTTCATTAGGCACCTCGCGTCGCCTCGCGCTCTACTTCGGTGACATTGAAGTTTGCATGTTTTGTCTTTGAATTCATAGTGCACTCTTAATTAAGTAAATTGAACATAGTTCCTGTTAGTACCTTCAGAACGAATAATCGTATGCTTATGTTCTTTTCAAAATGAATAATTTTATACCATGGCGACGTTGCTCACGTATTCACAACATTGCACAATCAATTTATCGTTTTCTATCATTTATGTCTAGTCCGAGAGTTGGAAAACCGTGTGGTGACATTTTCAGGAATATCTCCTGCTAGCTTTGATCCGCTCGCTTGCGTGGGAAAAGAATAATATATTTCAAGCAAGAATGAAATCGCACATTCCGCACACATTTAGGTACTTATATACATTTAAGGATACATATTATTTTTATTAAAGTATTAACAAATTTTAATTTTTCACAACCTAAATATATTGCATACTGTGTGTTTCACAGACAAACATAGCGCATATTGGAAAAATTATAAGATCTAATTTCGAAAATGAGGAAGCTGAGTGAATAATTTTTGCGTATTTTTGGAATATCTATTTAAATATGCAATTTAAATTTATGAAAAAAAAATTAAGTCCTTAAAATATATAATTCCACTTGGAATAAGAAACCATCGATTTTTGTTTTACTTATGCTATAGGACCTCCCATTATGCCGACTTTCAAGATTGTAGGATGACCGGAAATGTCTTTTTGATTGTTTGATCTTTTACAATATTTTTGTTGCTTGAACCAAACAAACTTGATCGATTATGTGAAGCCATAGGCCTCAATATACGATATACATTTCAACTTGATATCTGAAGCCGTTTCTGACAAAATAGGCTTTGGCAGACCGAGGGAAGGACAAACGACAAAATAGTCTTATAACGGTTCCGTTTTCTCACTTTGAGGAACGGAATATTAAAAATGTTGTTAAAATGATAAAAAAAGTTTTTTATAAAAAAATTGTATCTTAGCATTGGAAAAGATTAAGTAGTTTCACGATGTACAGTATCGAAGATATGCAGATCCTTTGCCATGGTGTTCACGATCTTACTTATGCCCGCACTCTTATCTCTAATCGGATAATTTTTTTAATTGGACAAAAAATTTAGTATAAATGTGTAATTTTATATTCTTCTCCATAACATAAGCTATACGTATGCAAAATGCGTATATTTTATATAGATTAGTTGAGTGATTGTGACATGAAAGCGGAACAAATAAACCAAACTCACTATATTTAAATATTTTATATTAACAATCGTGGAATATTTTTTCATGTTTCTATGACATATTTATTTATTTATAATATTTTTATGTATAGTACATATGGTGGACTTATTGCTACATGAGCAATCTCTTCTAGTCAACTATAACAATTGGTATGGAAATTTAGTTGGTAGACTGTAAGAGATTTTACAATGAAAATTCTTTACAGCACATTATACATATATACAAAAGTATAAGTAAACTATTGACATGATTTGGGTTGGGAAAGACATCAAAGGACAATGACACAAAGGAAAAGGTTTCAGGAGAGGCAGGACTTTTTCACTCGATCTTTGAAAATATTTAGAGACGTGATTTTCCTGATGTCAGGATCCAGATTATTCCAAATGTTTGCTGCTTGGTCAGTGAAGGATTTTTCGTAAGCGGTAGACGTATGTTTAGGAATAAGTAGGATGAGTGAATTTTCAGATCGCAGCCCAAGGCCGTGAGCAGACAAATCTTTAAATTTGCTTAAACCTTATACATTGATAAAAAAGATTCAATGATTATAGATTGTCTGGAATCTCTTGAAGATATGCTATTAAAGTCGCTATTTCGATTCCACTTTCTTAAATGGTGCCCTTATTTGCCTTTGTAATAATAACTTCATTTTTTTGTATTGACTTCAGCTTTCAATGACAAGGAAAGATGCAAATTATTTATGAGCAACATTATTTTATCTTTATAGAATATATAACAGTAACAACAATTAAAATTATTTATTTATCAATAAAAATTTAACAAAAAAAAAATATTTATATACTATGACCTGTTCGTCTTTAGCTTCTATGGTTTAAAAAAGTAAACATTTACACTCGACAGACGAAGTACATGAATATTGGCTTTTACCCATTTTAAAAAAGTAAATATTTACACTCGACAGACGAAGTAAATCAATATTGGCTTTTACCCATTTTAAAAAAGTAAACATTTACACTCGACAGACGAAGTAAATCAATATTGGCTTTTACCCATTTTAAAAAAGTAAACATTTACACTCGACAGACGAAGTACATCAATATTGGCTTTTACCCATTTTAAAAAAGTAAACATTTACACTCGACAGACGAAGTACATCAATATTGGCTTTTATCCATTTTTTTAGAAATAAATGTTGCACATTGATTGGAGCTTCAGATATATTTTCTTGCGTGGGAAAATGGCATGATTTATACTCGCTATCGTAATTTCTCAATGAAGATAACGTAATAGCGCTTATAAAATAGCAAAAACAACTGTTATCCGTTACTGAGCATCTATTCGGTTAGGCTGGTAACGACTCAGTTTACGCTATACAACAAGCTTGTAATTCCGAAAAAAAAATTGAATAGTACGAGTAGAACTCGCGCTGCGAGGATCCCGTACACGCTTAGTTACATGTGAAAGTTGTAACTATAAGGATTCATAATATTTCTATTAAACTATTGTTAAATATCAATATTATTTTTCACAATTTAATATTATTTTTCTGACGTAAAATCATTTTGAATTTTACGAAAACTATTAGATCTGAAATCGGCGTTATATTTTTTCAGTTAAACTGTTTTACCATTTGTTTTTTCATAATTTAGCTCTACCAATTTCGGAAATAAGGCGACCGGTCCATTGTTTTTGTGAACAATTTCAACAATATCTCTAAAATTATATTATATAAAAATACCAAACATTTTTTTTAAAACGCTTATTGTTTTTATTGACATTGTAAAAGGTTGAAAGCAAAAAACAAATTTGTCCGTTTTTGTAGTTATTCAGTTTCTGTTAAAAAACCAGATTCCTATGACTGATCTGTAAAACTATCAAAGTACATTTCATTTTTGCACAGCTTTTCAATTTCTGAATAAAAATCAATATTTACTCGTAATGACATCATCCTGAAGAGACACTGCGAGACAATAAGGTACACGGCGCTCTGCGGCCCCAATAAAACGGAAATAAAGCATTTCAGTCGACATCGTTCGTCGGTAGCTACATCCGCATCCGACCCCACTGCGCCAGATGGCGATTTGGGTACGTGACCCATTTCAATAGATCGGTTTTATATTTTTTTAACCTCGTAGGCGGTAGTGAAGGTTGATTTTGAAAGATTTTGCTGATGGCGCAATCGTACTAAAAAAAATGTTACTTTATCGTAAATTTATAGTCACATATATGTAACTAAGAGAAAAACTAGCACAAGAATTATTTAAATTTAGAATAATTTGTATTGCGCACCACAATAATTTGTATCATATCACTTCCCTAAGTGATACAAAGTATCACTTCCGCTTTTCGTCATGAAAGACGCTTTGGCTTCCCCGTTAGAGGGCATTCGTAGCTCCTTTAATTTGTCTAAGAAAATTAATTTTAAAAAATCTATACAATTATGTGTCAAATGAATTTTTGATTTACGTTATGTTTCGTATGTTTTTGCAATTTTACGCAGCCAGAGAGGTAAAGAAATAAATGGTCAACTTTTGAATCATTTTTAGGGCTCTGTAACCCAAAAACGAAACACTTATAAAATCATTCATGTATTCATCCGTCTGTCTGTACATAAAATTTCCCAGAAACTGTTCGACGTGGAAATTTATAATTTGTCTTGGTTATAAATGATTTTAACCCTTATATTGTGTTAATTTTTAATACTCTATATTTTTACACTTAATAATGGTATACTAGAAAGATGTATGAGTATTAAAAAAATATCGATGTATCTATATAATTTTAAAACAGGGAACGATATATTGAAATATATCATAAACGATGGTTTTTTTAAGAATAAGAACGATATTTAAAATTTTGCATAAATCACATAATTTGGTAGTTTCACAGACATCAATATATGGCGTGTTTAAAAAAAGGAAACGAATATGACGAAATTAAACGTATTTGTTACATTCTGTGCTCACTCAGTTCCAAGCTCAAGTAGAGGTACAGTGACTTAACAGATTAAGGCAATATTTGAATCAATTCATCATTTTAAGAATAGCAGTTCTAAAATTTTGAGTCGGTACTCGCCAATTTAATATTGTGGTTTCAGAAATAGGTCAAACACACTAACTCTGTTCTTACTTTCTCTGGGCGGCGTTTATTTTTTTTTTCAATGGCATCAGCTGTAAATTACTGGTGCCGAATCGTAGAAGGAAACTGATAGTACAATATTTTAAAGACATCGTTTTTTGCATCTCTATTGCACAAATATTGATTTAAACAATTAGGGAGTGATTTTTTTGTTATAACATTACTATTATAGTACAAGTACTAAGTTGTCTATTAATATTTGCCAGTATTTCAAAAAATATATCGAATCGATTTTTCAAATATATCGACATTTTTTAGAATTTTTGTAACCTTAATTATATTGTAAAAAATAATACTGTAAATAATTTAACAGAACTACTAAATACCCTTAAATATTATAATAGTATAGTATTACCAATATCTGCGAAACCCTCATGTTCTACTTGTACATAGCAGGGTTTTAGAAATAAGATTTTTAAAAATATTTATTGATTAAGTATCGATATTACTTTAGGTCTGATATTCCATCACTATATCAGCTGTACTTTACAGTATTTCCAGATTGCTGTTCCCTCTAAATGTTATCCAAAAATCCAAAAAATAATTAATTTTTGGGAAAAGAAACAAATTAAATATGAAAAACGTCTTTAAGAGAAAATTAATTTGATTAGATCAAGGCTAAGCTTAAAAGCATTGTTTTAAAAAAAATGTTAAATAAAGTTAATAAAAGGTATTAAAAATTCGAAGCCTTTTCACAATATATAAATTCACTGCAATCAAATGACACTTTATTAGCAATGAAAAATTCCAGTACAAGCAGTGACGAACAAAGAAATAGCAAACATTTTTACTATGCCGGCAAAATTATGTTTTATGTCCTAGCTTAAAATAATGACATACAAAACGTATATTGCGCCGTATGATAATTTTTATACATTAACGCCAAAGCTTCTTCTTATTGAGAGGACGTGCGATGCTACCCAAAATTGTCCTAACGTTAAATATTTTAATTTAGCCAACACGCAATGCTATCTAAATTCCGACAAAACACGCTAATTTTTATGCGCTAACGCGAAAAATTTTCCTTGAGCCAACGTATGATGCTGTCCCAAGTTATAAATAAGAAAGCACAGTAGCTTTTATAAGCATTCTCTCTAAATTTTCTTAGATTTTTCTTTCCGTGTCAGTCCACACCGTGGAGTATAAACCAATGGCTTACAAATTACTACCAATCCCAAGCAAAGCCTAATAAAATATATTGCTTGTGAAGACGTGGTATCTCAGATACCACGTCTTCACGACCAATTAAAACTCCGCTATTGCTTGTTCAGCAACCACTACCGCATGTAACCCAACCACCAAAAGTCACTTCATTCAGATAAAATATTTTGATGTAACTGGACTTTCCCTATCGCTACCATAGTCATAAAATACTGTAATTGTTACATATATTTCTGTACTCCATTTTTTTATTTATGACTGTGATTGATATCGATATGTTGAAAATTTTAATAACTTAAGCGAAACAAATACAAGCTACCCGATTTCAAATAAACAACATAAATGTACACATGTTCATTCATCATTTGTTCGTGCCGAGTGAAGTTATCTATTAAAAAAGAAATTTAGAAAATATTTTTAGTGTAGAAATTATTAGTATTCTTCAGTTATGATTCAATATTGTTTTTATAATTATAAAATTAAATAACTATTACAGTCAAACTAGACAACTATAAAACAAAGTCAATCTTGTATACATCGCAACCTATATATATAAATTATAAAATAAACGTGTCTGTCTATATATAAATTATAAAATAAACGTATTACTACTACTAGCCAACACCCACCCTTGGTATGTCTGCCATTAGGTGGCGCGCCGACCAGTAGAGAAAAGCTGTTTTGTAGGCAGGGTGATCATCAGGGGGCGCCCTCCTCTCCCAATCATCAAGGTAGGGCTTCATCTTCGGGCAAACGTGGAGATGGTCAAAAGGCATTCCTGGACGTCCACAGAGCAGGCAGGCTCGCTCCCCAGGACACCAATACGTTTCAAATAAAATAAACGTGTTCTACAACACACAAGTAAGAAAAATAGCGGATATGATAAAGCTTAATATAAAAGGAATTAATATACACAACACTCATATATTCCACTGAATCGATATTATCTATAATCGTGATAAAAGTTATAAATTAATATAAAAATCAAGTACGCAAATACTAACAGGTAGCAATTGGTATGCGCGTGCGAACACAACTACTTACACGTTTTGTTGCTATAAAAACGCGTTACAAATCATTTTGAGCGACAGCTTGGAATTCTAAAATTAGAGTTTTGGTGGGCCGAGAGGCTGCAATGCAGGTCTCCACCCTTTCAAGATAAATTTTATTATTTGAAATTGTCTTAATATTTTTTTCTTAGGCGCATACTATATAAATTTAAAAACCGGTTCCATTGTCGCTATACGTAAAGATTCGTGGCGCCATCTGTCGGTATGTGGAGATATAATGTGTTATTGTTGTATCAAATTGTAAAATTTAAACAAACGTGATAAGATACCTCTTCCGAAATATTATTAAAAAGTTGTTTCCATTGTGTAGAATGCAGTATCTGCCCAAAAACATTTGTAAATAAATTTTAGAAAGGGGAAATTGGGTCCTTAATTTTATATGTCATGCGGAATGTTATTTGAAAATGCCAGTTATAAGACTATTTAAAAATTTGTTAAATATAATAATAAATGATTTCAAAAATATTTCTATCATAATTTTAAATAATATTTTTTCATAGATATGCTGAAATATATACGAAAAAGACAAACAATAGTAAACAAATGAAATATGTTGTAAATCGTATCAGGCACTTAAAATTGTAATCGACTAAAGTACAAATATACTATAAAACATTATAGCCACACTGCACTAGATACGGCGGCTCGATGGAAAAAGGCTCATCTCGCCATGGCTTTTCCACCCCCGGACAGAAGGGGAGATGACACCCTCGGACGATCGTCGGCGGGCAGATTTGGCAAATTAATTTATAGCGCCCGCGACGCGCTTCTTTTGATTCTTTTTTAACGGACGTCGGAGAGTTTAAAGTGTGAACTTTACGGGTAACATCGCCGTTAATGGCCTCCCTATTATACGGCGTGTTCTGGTCGCTCCTTAAATTGTATAATAAAAAATTTCTTGTAAGCTCATAAAAAATCACTTTTGCATTATCTTGATAATTTTTGAGAAAGTTTTGTCAGTTTTTGACAACACTGAAGGTAAATTTTATATTATTGATTTCTTATTTTTTATTTAGTCATACTGTCTCAAGAATATAAATGACATTCTTAAATAGAGAAAATAAAAAATAAAGTAATTAAAATTTTTAAAACTTATATTTTTTTATCAAAACTCAAGTTATTTTTCATAATAATTTGTAAATGCTATTATCACGGAACTCTTTGAACCAGTAAAATGAAACAAATTTCAAATTGTGTCTTTAATATTTTATTTTTAATTAATTTAGGCAATGACTATAAATTATAAAAAAAACAATCAATATTGCTTGTCATTTGAAATAAAAAAATTATGGTGCTTTTCATTACATTTTTATAGTTATTATTATTTCTTATTAACAATTTATGACTTATTAAAAATATAATACGTGGACGTTAATGAAGATAGTTTGTTTTTATTATGGTTACAAGTGGTATTGTTTTGTTTGCTTATTGTCAATCGCTGGATTGTTTGCTTTATTACATTCTAAAAATATCAGTTCTTGTTTTTAATTGTATTCTATTTCTGTAACGCCAGGCTCGTTTTACTGATCTCCTTTGTGATAATAATGTGGATTTATGAATACGACTTATTATTTATGAATAGTAGATTTTGTAAGGTTAGCATAATAAGAGAAAAAACAATTTAAAATAAAGCTGCTAGTATAAAGTCCATACCTGATACTATCAGCGCCATCTCGTGATAAATTAATAGACTCTCGTTAACTCTAGTGTAATTTATTACTATACAAAAACAAAGTTTAAGTATAGTTTACTTTCAATTAAATAAAAAACAGTGATTAATTCACTTCGCTAACTTGGTATTGTGCTTATTCAATGTGTAATAACGTAATCATTACAGTTGAACATTATTTACCAATAAATTTACATCGTACTTAACGAAGATTCTTGTTAGTGCAATTACTTGACCGATAATTTTAATCTGTTTTTGAGAATGAAAATAACAAGGCAAGCCGCCTTAAATAATTTCTTCCCTTTGTGAGTTGCGCTTTTTCATTTTCCCCCAAAATTTATTAGATAGAAGCTGTGTTTCATGATTCTAACCATTTCGTAAGAACAAAAATATATAGACATTGACTGTAAATTTTTTTTATCGATATCGACGTTAGTCACACGTTCCCCCGTTCTCAGCGAATTTTTCGAATACCATCTTAGAACTATATTTTCCGTTACATATGTTTGACGCTTTCATGGCGCTTCAAAATAATATCAGACAGCATTCATTTGAAAAGATTAATGATTATTTATTTTATTCAACTGATTATAAAGATAGTAATTAAGCGCATGGTAATTAAATAAAGTATATCGTCAATTAAAGAATAGGGACCATAAAAGAAGCTTAAGTGGTCGTAACGGGAATTGTTAGTTTATTATCGGCCAATGCCAATGTAATATTTTTACATTACACAAATAAAAAAAGTATCCAATAGAATGTTCAGTTGAAAATCGTATTTTTATATTCAATATCAGCGATAAGCCCCTTGTTGACATCGAATGCCCATGTAATTGCCAAGACGACGAAATTAGTATTTAGTCGTACTGTCACAAGAATAAAAGTGACACTCTTAAACAGATGAAATAAAAAAATGGTAAAACTCTTTAAATTTTTTGTTTAATCATCAATCAGATAAATGAGAAAACTTGTATTTTTGATCAAACCTCATTTACTTGTATTTTTTATCAAACCTTATTTTTTATAATAATTTGTAAATGCTATTTCTACGGAATTCTTTGAACCAGTAAGATAAAACAAATTTCAATTTGTGTCTCGTTGTATTCCGTTTGTATCCTGTACACACTGATATCACTTACTAATCCAGGAAACTCACAGTACTGGCAAGGTCGTCGAAAAAAACCATGTAAAACTTCAAAAATACAAAAAGACGTTCATTTTGACAACAATACGAGTGTAATGTCAGTTAACAGTATTAAAAATTTAACTGAATGATTTTATTTTGTAAGAAAGCAATAATAGTTATAGTAAAACATACAATTTGATGTCGTACGTGTGTAAAAAATATTATAGATTATGTTTTACGTATTAAAAAAGGATGAATGAGTAGTGGTTTTTGAAAACTAAGCACTGTATCGTCGTAATGAATTATTTGAATACCTCCATGAAACAGAATGCATTTACAATTTTCTTCTAACAGCATATTTTTAGGCTTTTCGCATCGCAAGAATGCTGACATTCGAGAATATATCGGAAAAACTTTGTACAATCATTATCTACATAGGCAAAGGCAAAACAGTTGAGTACCATTTCCTCCTCTGTTTGTCAACCGATTTTCTTTTTTTTATTTGGTGGCCATTGACGAGCTTTAGTGTTATGAATAAAAAAGAATTGGAAAATTCATATATGTTTTTCTCAAATTTTCAATAATGACGTTATATAAATAGGCAAAGACAATACAGTTAAATACCGTTTTCTCCTCTGTTTGCCAACCGATTTTTGTTTTTTTTGTTTGATAGCTATTGACGAGCTTTAGTGTTTACAATAAAGACATTCTGGAAAATTCGTAAATGTTTTCCTCACATTTCGATAATGCTTTTGGTCGAATTTCGACCACTTGGCGAACACTATTCTAGTAAAATGCATCATATTTACGCGTTATAAGTTACCTTTACATAGCAAAGATTAACAGCATTGTGAAATTTATTGACACGATGGTGACTTTATATGGATCTGTGTTATTTTACACGTAACAGAAAAAATTGCGTTTATCGTTTACCTCACATCTTTCTGAACCAATTTTTTATTATGTGTAAACGTAAACATTTTATATTCAATCGTCAATTTGACAAATAACAGAAAGCACATATAACTGATATATCTGATTATAGACTGTATAACTAATAACGCCATCAGATTCTACCGCCTTTCAGATATACAAGTGCAAAGGTAAAAACAAATAGAAAGGCCCACAGTGCACAAACTCCGTCGTTATAGCATCTGTATCAGTAAAGTTTATTAGACTAGAAACAGGTGGCGTTAGTTTCCACGATTTTTTATGATAGCATATAGCGCGAACAATATCGGATAGATGGCGTTAGCTTCTTGCAGTTCGATTTCTTTTTTTAGAAGAACAGGGCGATGTTATGAAATTTAACTAAAAATTGTACTTATGTCGATATAAATAGGTGTATATCATCTATTTGTTGGCATATTTTATCAACATTTATACGTTAAAGATTCATACGTGAAAAAAAAATATTTAGTCCTTTATAAGCTCTGGACTCGTGGTACAGAATGAATGTGTTCCTCTAGACAGTCGGATTACTATAGTCAGCGAGCCTTCGCGATATTCGCTTTCATTTTTATATATTGCAAAAGATACATATATAAAATTATATATATATATATATATGTATATAATAAGGAAGAGAAGAATTCGTTCTATAATATTAATAGTACTAAATAATTTGCAAATCGATGGGATTTTGTGATAAATTTCGAACTCATTACATGGAATTAAAAATTTACGGAAGCCCACTCGATTTTTAATATACAATTTTCCGAGTTCGGACTCCAAAACTTTACCGTTGTGATAATGATATATAAGGCTTTATTTTGATTCAAAACAAAGAAGGAATAAATGTAAGTGAAACTATTTGACATATATATATATATATATATATATATATATATATATATATATATATATATATACACATATATATACAAATATATATATAGCAGAATTTTCAGTTGATCAAAGCGATTCATTAATTAGCATGACTCGCACGCAATCCCGTCGTATGGGTGTAGTTTGTTGCGATTATTTTTCAAGGAATTGATTTGCCATAAATCATTTGAAAAAATAATTGAAGAATTTTGTGTTTGTATATTTTCATTATTAACAAACAATTTAAACCATTTTTTTGTTTTTAAGATTACAGATGTTAATAGTAAAGTAAAATCGTCGAAGTGAAAAAATTAATGAAAATAATTATTTTACTAATGTACAATACAAAATTGTAATGGGTTTGTAAAAAAATTACTAACTGAAAAAAAAAATACCGAATTAATTAAGCAACGGTAATTAATTATGAACAGTTAAATTAATTATGTCAATAAAAAGAAAGTAATTTTACTCATCTATTGGGTTATTTTAAATGTTACTTATATATTAAATACAAACAAAGAAACAAACGTATTCTAGAAATTTTGTTTTCTATATCATACGTTTAGTAATATTTATATAATTTTAACAAGACTTGTTAACTTTTTCAAAAAGTTTGAGGTTTTTATTATAGATAGACAAGCTGTATCTACATAAATATTTTAATCGAAATAATTTTCAATGATATGTCGAATTAATTTTATATTCAATCGTCAATTTGACAAATAACAGAAAGGACATATAACTGATATATCTGATTATAGACTGTATAACTAGTAACAACTGGATAATTGTTTTATATTTTCTTTGAAAAAAAATGTTCATTTCGTTAATTTAATAACGATCGACTATGTCGAACATTAATTATGAAATTGTAAACTGCTTACTGTAGCTTGCCAGAAGCCGATTAAAATAGAAACAAACATCTTTTCAGCTCTTCGTAAGAAAATCATGTTGGACGAAGGGGGATGTCGAACTTTGGAACAAAACTATACACAAAAATGAATTGTTTGTATAGGGAGTAGGCGATGTGCCCGCAAAGTGCGCCCGGGGCTTACACCCCTGTAGGCGATAAGCTTCGCTAAATGAATGTTGTGCCATTTCTTTCTTAATTTTCCCCCCTCCGTAGGGCGGGCGGACCGCCCTTAAGGCAGGCAACAATAATTCTATTTTATTATTATCGTAGTGTTTTTTTCTCTTTCTTCTCCAATATTTCCTTGTGGGCGTGTACGAATAATTTTATAGGATATAGTAAATCGATTTTATTGCCTAATTAAAGATAGAGCCGCGTCGTCACTTTTATTGACTGTGAGTGCGAAGTAAAATTTATAGCAAATGTAATAAATACGAATGCTTATATACATCGGTTGAATAATGCTAGTGCGTAACTCCTTTTATTATGAATAGGAAGTGCTGTCATTTCGTGAAGCGTCCCACTTTGGTGAGTGTAGAAAAAGGCGAACCCTTTCACCACAATTGGGTCGTATCATAGTTTTGTTAAGGTTAAGTAATATTTTTTAGTCAAAGATAGAGTTGTTTATAACTGTAACATTAGAACACATATATACGGGTAATCGACAGATGTAGCAATGCTTTACAGCCATAGTCAAATATAGAATTGGGTATTACTGTTACATTACAATGCATATATACAGGTGATTTATATATGTAGCAATGTTTTACAGCCATAGTCAAATATAGAGTTTTTTATTACTGTTACATTAAAATACATATATACGGATAATCGATATATGTAGCAATGTTTTACAGTCATAGTCAAATACAGAGTTGTTTATTACTGTTACATAAGAATACATATATACGGATAATCGATATATGTAGCAATGTTCTACAGTCATAGTCAAATACAGAGTTGTTTATTACTGTTACATTAAAATACGTATATACGGATAATCGATATATGTAGCAATGTTTTACAGTCATAGTCAAATACAGAGTTGTTTATTACTGTTACATTAAAATACGTATATACGGATAATCGATATATGTAGCAATGTTTTACAGTCATAGTCAAATACAGAGTTGTTTATTACTGTTACATAAGAATACATATATACGGATAATCGATAAATGTAGCAATGATTTACAGACGTAGTGAAGTTGATAAGACTTAAAAAATATTTAATATAATTGGAGTGATATGATTGAATGAAGTAATATGATAAACAATTTTGAACACTGATTGAGCCTTTTTAGGGTTCCTTAGCTACACTAGGAAATCTTATAGTTTATCTAGTTCGTCTGCCGATCTGTCTGTCCGTCTTTATGTCACAGCCGTTTAACTTGCAGAGTATTAGTGCTATAAAACTGAAATTTGCACAACCTACAAGGTAACGCCTATAAGGTTAATAAAATTGTTTACGAAAAGTTTTTAGTTTAGACTTTTCAAAAATATTGGGAGTTTGTCGTAAACACGTTTTGGAGTTATACTTCTTTAAGCACATGATGGAAAAATGATGAAGTAAAATTTAAAAAATACAGGATGAAGTTGGCACAATGCAACAAAAAGCCTTTCATATTTATTTGACAAAGATTTACATAGTTTATTTGACAGATAAGTAGTCCACCACTTTATTTTGCTGTTGGTTTTCTGTTGTAAGCTAACCATCTGCCAGATCCGAATTCGGTATGTATTTATTTCCTTTATACATTATTAAATTCTCTAAATTAATAAATTAAAATAATTTTTTAGCATTTCATTCCTTTTCATTATTTATTAAACTACATTTAGATTATTTCAGTAAATTTAACAATTGAAACTGTCTGGCAGATGATTGGCTCACAATGGAAAGTCAGCAGAAAAATAAAATGGCGCACAACTCATCTATCAAATAATTTTTAAATTTTAATTTTTAAAAGTTAATTATTTGATTGAAGTCACATTTTACCGACCGTATTTTTAATCACACTGCAGTCCTTTTATTATTTTATTTCCATTAATTATATTTGCGTGCTAAATAAAGTTATTCTTGTGATATGCCAAAGAAGTATAACTTCTAACGCGCGTACATAAATACACACACAATGTTTTTTTGATACAAGGAATTTTCTGCTAGAATTATGTGTCTCCGCCGATTACTAGCTAAGTCGCTATTAACTCTACTAATTTACGAGTATTAGTCGAGCAACTTACAATTAATCTATTGAAAAAATAACTTTCATTTTAAATTGTGTATTTATTACGTCTGTGATAGGAAGTATAATTATATAGTTACTTGGTGAGAAATAATATTACTTAAATATGCAAGCCTATGTAAAATATTTTTTATAAATAGTTTAATAGAATAGTAAATACTTCGTACCCTTAAATGTTTAGAAGTACCAATATGTGTACAGAACCCTCTGGACAGATTTTCTAAATCTAGACTTAATCGGTTTCATGATTTCTTGTGTGAACAATAGAGTATATTGTATTATTACAATATGTCTTGTAATGAATACAATGGGAAATAATTTATATATCTCTTTAACTTTGTTTCACGACTCCCGATCCTTTTGGGTTCTTCGACCGTATTTTAATTGCATTGACAGATTTTCTAAATCTAGACTTAACCGGTTTTATGATTTCTTGTGTGAACAATAGAGTATACTGTATTCTTACAATAGAGTCTATTATTAACACTTCGTATTTAATAAGTGAATAAACTATGAAATAATTTATAGATCTCTGTAACTTTGTATCACGACTCCCGATCCTTTTTGGATCATCGACCGTATTTTAATTGCGTTGACAGATTTTCTAAATCTAGACTTAACCGGTTTTATGATTTCTTGTGTGAACAATAGAGTATACTGTATTCTTACAATAGAGTCTATTATTAACACTTCGTATTTAATAAGTGAATAAACTATGAAATAATTTATAGATCTCTGTAACTTTGTATCACGACTCCCGATCCTTTTTGGATCATCGACCGTATTTTAATTGCGTTGACAGATTTTCTAAATCTAGACTTAACCGGTTTTATGATTTCTTGTGTGAACAATAGAGTATACTGTATTCTTATAATAGAGTCTATTATTAACACTTCGTATTTAATAAGTGAATAAACTGGGAAATAATTTATAGATCTCTGTAACTTTGTATCACGACTCCCGATCCTTTTTGGATCATCGACCGTATTTTAATTGCATTGACAGATTTTCTAAATCTAGACTTAACCGGTTTTATGATTTCTTGTGTGAACAATAGAGTATACTGTATTCTTACAATAGAGTCTATTATTAACACTTCGTATTTAATAAGTGAATAAATTGGGAAATAATTTATAGATCTCTGTAACTTGTTTCACGACTCCAAATCATTTTTGGGTCATAAACTGTATTTTAATTGAATTGACAGATTTTCTAAATCTAGAAGTAATAGGTTTGTATTGTATTCTCACAACAGAGCCTATTATTAATACTTCGTATTTAATAAGTGAATAAATTGGGAAATTATTTATAGATCTCGTAACTTTGTTTCACGACTCCAAATCCTTTTTGGGTCATGAACTGTATTTTAATTGCATTGACAGATTTTCTAAATCTAGAAGTAATAGGTTTGTATTGTATTTTTACAACAGAGCCTATTATTATTACTTCGTATTTAATAAGTGAATAAATTGGGAAATAATTTATAGATCTCGTAACTTTGTTTCACGACTCCAAATCCTTTTTGGGTCATAAACGGTATTTTAATTGCATTGACAGATTTTCTAAATCTAGAAATAATCGGTTTGTATTGTATTCTTACAACAGAGTCTATTATTAATACTTCCTATTTCATAAGTGAATAAATTGGGAAATAATTTATAGATCTCGTAACTTTGTTTCACGACTCCAGATCATTTTTGGATCATAGACCGTATTTTAATTGCGTAACACTGTACAGGTTGAGATGAACCGCGAACGAGTTAGGCTATGCCACTACTGGCTGGCCGTGTAAGTAAATGCTCATTAGTAAACACAAACAGCGCAGGGCGATGCTGAAGCTCAGCTCGCAATTAATTCAACGAATTAGTTCTCGACTAGCGGTGGATGCTGGCTGCAGATCGCCGTCTCCCTAATTGCCGCCTGGATGTGTGCGCCTCGTACTTGGCTCTGTGCTCGCTCTCCGTAATTCGGTTAAAAGGTTTGAAATATAGTTGCGGTTCGCTTTACCTACCATTTTGCGTAAATGTAAATGCTCTGTCCTAGTTTTAGATGACATTGTGGATGAAATATGATAATTATTGGTTTTATAGGGTATTGTTTGGAAAATTTGTCGTAAATATTATTAACTATAATTTCCCACTCTGCATAATAAAAGTAGGGGATGTTTTTGTGAAAAAAAATTAGTAAATGTTTAGAAACAGATTTAGCAGTATTTTATCAGGATATGACTGTTCAATCAACATTATATAGCAATCTCGTTAATTCTAATTTATCATAAAAACATTAATTTTATCAATATTTTATTTATATAATGTGAATATAGTACAGTAAAAGCTCTAAAACTGGAAGGCATGTCTGTACCAAAATGAAAAGCAAACTAAATTTATATTATATTATTAAATATAGATTACTCTGATTTCAAAACTTATCTCATATTTTATGTACTAATTTTCTTTTCTTTAGATTTTTGAAATACAATAAGTTTTCCTGATAAATAAACTTCTTTGGACTCTACAAGCATCAATGAGTGATTTTTTAGTATCTCCCAATTTTCTTTTGTATTTTCTTCCAAATTCTCTTTCCTATGACCTTTTTTGGAAATGTTCTATTAAAAATTGGTTGAGATATATTTCATTGGTAAAATCGACAATAAATAATATTATGGCGTTTCATATAAGGAATTATACTATTAGGTTTTACAGAATTATTAGCATTTAAAATTTGTTTTACGATTTTATTTCACTTGCATTCACGAGAATTCCCTCAATACAATTCCCGCAATAAGCGATCCCCAAATATCGACTATGTTGACGATTGCTCTTTTTGGGTCGCAAACAATTCCTAACCACACGGAATGCTTTATCCACGGTACAAAGCTAATTCTCAACCATACACAGCCACATGCTACAACGGAAATACAATACCGGAAATAAAGGGAAAACTTGAAAAACTTCGAGCGAAAAGGTGTAAAGAAATGATTTGAAGAAATCATACGGCGCCGCTCCATTTCCGCCCGTCGGCGGTGGGACGCGCGGCCCCAACACTTTCGGCATTCTTATCCGCTGAATGCTAACTAAATATATTCTCCGTTTCATATTTCACAGCGCTGTATATTTTCATGAAAATGTGGCGGACGGTCGGGGAAAACGTTGGGGGGAATAAGTGGGTATTTATTTATTCCGTGTGCCCACGGCCAAGTTTCTTGCTGTGTTTTATATGCGGCTTACGTGTACGTGATGTGAAGTCTGAACTCGAGCGAGGAGTGCCCCTTCTTGCTGGAGTCCTGCAACCCCAGAGGGAATACGTGTTATTTTCATTGTTATGTTAAATGTGAAATTTGTGTTTGAAATAATATTTTTAGATAAATTTTCATGAGATAGATTTGAATGTTTGTTACTCTATGACTCTGTAATTTATCAATGAATCTAAACAGATTATGTACTGAATTAACATATAGACTTTTTATTCCAAAATTTTAAGTTTTTGCTGAGATATTTTTAAGGCATTCATTAAATTCATCTTATACGTAGTATAAGAAGTTTGATTTTTGTAAGTTTGATTTAATATAATGCTTTGATCTCAAATTCTTAAATTCGAGTATGGCTCCCGTGATAAAGCATACAACCCTCTCTACGCGAGTGGACTTAAAAAAAATTGGGACAGACATAAATAATAACCTTGAATGACACACATGCTACATAACTGTAGTCCACGCGAAGTCGCAAGCAGAAGCTAGTGGAATATAACTGAAGTAAAAAGGTGCGCGGCCACCATCACGTGCATTAGAAGTGAAAATTATTTGTATTAAGAAATAATTTTCATTTATATTCTAAAAGAAAAAAAGTAAATAATGAAAATAAATATAAAAAAAATATAATGATATTGAAAATAAAAAAAAATTGTGAACTGTCATGGGATTACTGGCAGATGCGAAAAACCTAAATTTTTTATATTTTTGTAATGAGATATTTTTGTTTGAACAAACTGAAAACGAAAAAAGAAATATTAATAGATAGTTTTTATGAAATAATTTATCCAAGAAATATTTCTTAATAATCTATTGATAAATAATATATTTTTAATTTTATGATTCTGTTAGCTGACAAGACGCGAAGCTGACCGAATTAAGTCGAAAAGAGCCGATAAAATGCGAAGATGGTCAACTTAATTCGGAAAGAGCAAACAAGACGCGAAGGTGGCCGAATGACACGTTGCAACGTGCCATCAGAACGTTTTAAATATCATCCAAACACGCCAATGGATGTTCATATAAAAAAAAAATTGACTGAAACTTCCATCCGTTAATGTAAGTTCGCACATTGATAAAGCAGGTCTTAAATCAATTTAAAACGAGCCAGGCTGGCTTTACTACAGGTCTCCCATAAACGTTTCACTTTTCATTACGGTTTAATTTTTCAAGATATCCATTGAATATAAACCAACCACATTTGTATGTGATGAGTTGGCTGCAAACAACTCCTGACATTTATGGATATAATCAGTGCTCGACTTCCCACCGACACACCACCAACTACATTAATACCATCTCCGTTAGCGTGTGTTATGTCGTATTTTCTACCATTTTTACCTTAGCGTATTTTAACTCGTAACGTTAGGGTTGGCAACACTCGAGATTTTCGTTTGACAAGGGTAGTAAATATTGAATATCATATGTTGTATTTTCTCCAATTATTGTCGATCGTATGAATCTACTCTAAATGACAAATGAGTTTATTTAAATAATTTATTGGAATTGGTCGTATAAATGTTACACCGTTTGATTTCATCAATCTGGTTACATATTAAAGTCATCACCCACCGAATGAGATAGGCAGCATCGGCGGAGTACTACATCGCCATTATAGGAATCTATTTTTGCAAGAAATTTACATTGCCATGAACTTGGTGTAATGGCTGGGCTACTACTAAATCCCTGCTCACAAGACACTCGTTCTACTGGATTGCTTACTTGGTGTCGCTGCTGGGTTCTAAATGAGCTATTGCGCCAGACGTTGTAATGGCTATTTTATAATACTAGCGTGACCCGTGCGAAGTCTTCGCATTATTTATTCCATTATGAAGCTCAGATGACAGATCAAACAAATATTTTACTAAAATTGACATATAGAGGCGCAAGTATCAAAAGTATTGAGCTAAAGCGCCACTTTATTTATACGTGAGTGGATTTGAAATTAAACAAAAATTTTACCGACCGTCAATCATATTGACGTTGAGCCGTTAGATGGCAGCATTGCTGTTTTGTGTATATAATTTTAATAATTAATTAATTTGCAAAAACAATAGCAATAATAATTTTTTTAGTTGTGGACGCCGGTAGAGCAAGCAATTATCTATAAAATGATATATAATTTATGTGGATTAGTTGTGAGGTTTTTTCTAAAAAGGGAGAGTAACATCTTAACCTTAGCGTATTAATATATATGATGATGATGATGATGATAATAGGCATTCGATGCACGTGACTGAGCTGGATTTGGAAATGGTTCTGAACATCTGAATTATGTAAACCGATTAAATTCTATCACTTTAGGATGATTCCGCAATTGTATATGAGAAATGGGTTAGAAAAGGGATTACTAATTATTAGATATTAATTTCATTTTATTGTATAACATATGGATTTGACCGTTCGGCATTAAATGAAAACCTTGTCAGTACATTATTATATTATATATGTGTTGTTATAATATATATGTATATAATATTATAAAATAGCGAAATAAATAATTACGCCAACAGTAAACAGCCCTTGTATTTGGAATATCTTCGTCGCAAAATTGTTTCTAAATAATAAATTATATAATAACTCTCTGTTAGAGTGCGAGAGTTCAATATCGTGTTATTAAAACATAATTATTGAAAAATATTAAGTAATAACTAGCTGACCCGTGCGAAGTCTTCGCACTATATCGCCATCTAGCGCGTTCCAAGTATACAATTTGGCTAAGATATTTGATGTGTCGCCCACAGATGGCGCTCATGCCAATTTTTATAAAAATTAATTTTTTTATTAACAAAAAGATTTTTTTCCAATTTTTTTATATTTTTCGCCCAAAGTAGAAAACATAAGTTTTAAGTGGGTATTTTTTTTATTTTTTTTGGTGCAGTAGTTAAAGAGATCGAGCCCCTCGACCAAAAAATACCTTTTAGAAATAATATATTTAGATTTATTGGTTATAAATCCTCATAATCTGCTCTTTGTCTATGGCGAACGTGGTAACGTTATAACATTAGCCTTACGCTAAAGGCAAATATTTTTTTCATATGTTAAGTAAGATTGCATCAGATTCGGTCAATAACTTAAATGCGATATTAAATAGCATTTTAATATAAACAAAACGTAAACACCATGTGTAATGATTATATTACTGATTTTCGCTCGGCGCGCAGTCACGATCGAATCAAACAAAAATACTTAAAATGACACATACACATATCAAACTATATTCGAATAAATAAATCGAAACACTCTTTTCCCTTTCACGGGGAACTTGTATCGTATTATGACTGTTATGACACAGGCATATGAAATATTTTACTATTTGCCTTTAATCAGAAATAGAATAACTTATCGATGCGGCAACCTATTTTGGTGAAAATACATGGTGTTTGAAATTACAAACCACTTAAAGCTATTCCTGTGACTAAACTACTGAATTTTTCTAATTGGTTTTTGGTGTACGGTTGAGAAACACCATATAGTATATGAGGATTCATTTAATGTCGAACGGTCAAATCCACTTTATATATTAATAAAATAATTTGGCACAAAAGTTATTTACATATCTGTTTTATTCAAAATTAAATATCAATTGTTGATTAATTTTTTAAAACATCTTATGTAATAAAACCCATGTAAATTTAATACTTTTATAATAATATATTCAGATCAGGAAATGCGTACTGGATATAGAACAATATAATTACAAATAATGTTTCTTTTTGCTGATATATATCAGCCTTCTATAACCAAGTCGGTCGGCTGTGGGCAGTTGGAGTTAATACATGTCCACGTCACAAAATGTGAGTTTGTCATTAGTTAACGTTTAAATATAACAGAGAAACTAGTACGAAAAACGGGAATCGATTTATTATAGAATTTCACTTCACTTAACGGAGCTTATAGTGACGTCATTTCCCTTATGATGGCCAGCACGATTACATCACAACGCCCCCCAATCCATTAGCGAAACAAATATCGTGTGAGTTGGGCTTAAAACACGTAAATCATATAAGTTACGTTCCATGTGTAGTAAGTATAAAATTTATCGATGAGCAGAATTATGTTTTGAACATCACAATTCTTTACGACATTCAAATTATATTGGCATCGAAAATATCTCGATCGAACCAGATTAGAATCGATTTGTGCGAATGCGCACTTGCGTGCTATTATTATGATTTATTTCGTTACAAAATATCGATAAATGAAAGGCAAAACGAATGACAACACTTTTATAATAATGGAGATATAAAATGATCGCTGTTGACAATTTCTTCCGAATTCCTTTTTTCTATAGCGAATATGGTAACTTCACCTCAGCCTTACGTCAAAGACAAATATTATTTTTTATCCCAAATGATATGGAATCAGCTTCTATCAATGACGTTATATAAATTAGACACATTACTCCCTTTTAAAACGAAGGATTAGCTGGACCCATATCTTGTCCAGCTAATTAGTACACAAATATATTATGGAATACACACATATTGAAGCATTGAATAACAGGGGCAATAGAAAGAGACGTCAAGTGAAAAAACAATATATAAAAAAGAGACAACTATGAATATGAGGAAAGCGAGTACGACATATGTGTGAATCGGTAAGGCCAATCTGATTAGTCCATTGCTCATAAATAATTGCGGAATCAATCTTAAACAACAGTATTCAGTGTGGCAAGCACAACCGACTGCATTATTTAGTTCGTTTTAAAATATTGACAAATTAAAAGCAAAAAGGTAATGAGAAATATTTTATAATAATGGAGACGGCAGTACGTTATGCAGTGATCGCCGTAGGCAGTTCCTTCCGCATGTATTGAATTGTCCTTTTAATTTAGTTATCGGGCGCCTGTTGAATAGAGAGACCCATTCCTTCCATCATACGTATCGCAAGTTGATTGCAGAGCCACTATTGCTCTCTAGTTTTATTTACTGTTCGTTCATATTTTTAACGCAGACATCCTCCCAAGGGTTCCGTATTCATGGAAGCTTTTTCGTGGATAAATAACGTATTGTTTTGCGCTTATATTTGGAATATTTTCTTCGTAGAATTGTTTCTAAATAATAAATGATAGAAACACTTTATATAAGTGCGAGAGTTCTATATCGTGTTATTAAAATCTATTACGAAATAATTTACTGGTCCCTTCCGAACGAATTATTGGTAATCTACCCTCATAATCTGCTCTTTGTATATAGCGAACGTGGTAACTTTATCACAGTGATTTATATGTGTCAAGTAAGATTGAATCAAATTCGATCAATGACATAAATACGATATTAAATAGATACGTCTCCTCATTAAACGAAGGAAAGATATGGGTCTAGCTAGCAAGTATACAAATATACTCTGACATTTCCCATACGTATTGAAACATTGAATAATATGGACAATAGAATGAGACGTCGAGTCAAAAGAGTAGGTATAAAAAAGAGATAGCTATAATTATGAAGCGAGTGAGTACGACATAGGTGTGAATGGAATAGATAATCGGTAAGGTTAATCGGATTAGCCCATTCCTCGTAGATAAATGCAAATGCAAAACAAATCCTAAAAGGACAGATTTATATTTGGTCCTGTTACTCTTTCTTTAGTGATAAGAACAACTAAATAGGGCCATAAATAATATCAGTACTTTTGTCCCATTTTTGTCTTCTAGTTAAATTGAAATAAACAACAAAAAAAAGGTTTTTTGAGACAATACTGTAGAATTTAAAACTTTGACAACTAATATAATCGTACCGTACGATGGAACCTTTTAACAAGAAAATTTAAAAAAAAAAAAAATAGTTAACGTTACTGGTGTACATTCATGTACATTCACGAATACACGCGACCAAACCATAATGCAGTGTGCATCTAACTGATTATATTTTACCCTTTGATTCCAAATAACATCACAATAAATATATACAAATATTACAAAATACCTAACATAATAAATAAATACATTTGCCTAAAAAGAAAATATACATTTTCATTGTAAACCTGAACTTTGTATCCTAAAGCGCGGAATATTGGGAGTTTTATTTCAATTCTATTAATTAATAAAAATAATATTTTTATAAAAAATTACTTAAAAAAACTTGAACAGTTGGATTAAAAAAATCGCCAACAACCCAAATGTTGTTACATTAAAACCTATCTGTATATATATGTACTTAAAACACGTAACCACTAACGTAAAATTAAGTAAATTTTTAACCAATATATGATAAAAAAGTGTTTATGATTTAAATTCTGTAAAGAAATGTTACTTCCTAAAATACATTAAAAAAAAGAAAAAAACACATGCATCGGGATTAAAAGTCAGACTTCAGTTGCGTTCCGCACATAATCCATTCTCTTACCGCCACGTCAGCGATTCAATGGGCAAAACGACGAAATAAAAATATACTTACTAATTCGACCACTCGATGTTCCTCGCGTTCGGCCGTACTTGGCTTAGTAACGAGTATACCCGGAGAGCGTACTCCGTTCGACCGTACTCAGCCTACACATTGTATACCTGAAACGCATCACGCTCCTATGAAATCACAATTTTTTTTATCAAGAAAATTTGGAAAAGGTGCGCCATAACAAGTTTTCACTTTATAAATAGATATCGTAAAAAGGAAAATTAAATATTATTTGCACGTACTTACGTGTGAAATATTATTCCCGGATATTTTCTCACGGTAGCCGTAATTAAAATCCATTACAATAATGGTAGGTGACAATTTGATGAATATTTTCCTGAAATAGGGCCTTGACAAAAGATAACCACAATATGACATACAAATAACACAGATAGTCACAATTCAAACTAATAACAGCTTAGTAAATTAAGAATTAATGAACTACTTTTTGGAAACCACTTTTAAACGCTAATTACATAATAACAACACCTTTACCATGGCTTCCATGGTAAGAACAAGATTACCCATTATAGATCAATCTAATTGTTTAATATTGAAAAATGCGTATCTTAATCTCGTTATCAAAATAACTCTCTGAAAGAAAGTTGAAGTACTATATAAACGACCTCATGTTCCTGTCGTTGCTTCTGGCTGCATTGGCTGGATTCTCGCTTTTCGAAGGCATCTATCAGGATTTAAAAAATATGCAGGTTTATTTAAATGGCAGTAAGAGTCACGTATTAAAATTATGGGTACATTCAAATGCATAATTTACATTAATACTAGAAACGAAATATATATTAGAAATGACTAGGTAAATAAATAGTTTTAAAACGAAATTGAATCATTTTCAACACCGGTTTTTCTGCCAAATCCAGTTAATATGATATTTGGTGGTTTTATCGGCAGTACCTTGAGCTCAAAGAGCGACAATTAGCTTAGACTCGAGAATGCTATCTATTGTATGCAAACAAGATGATACGATTTCGTCGAGCGAAGCAAGTCGGTGGCCTCGTTGAATATTGGCACTTCGTTTGATGAAACTCTTTCCCTTGACGGAGCCAAGCGTAAGCGATGATATATCGACGAGCGCTATTTGTCGAATGCTTTCCACTTGAAATATTTCGTTGATTATACCGCCGACTGACACTTGTGATGTGGGCGCGGGAGATTAATGGCATATACGAGGTGCGGGAGGAATATTAAATTTGACATTAGTATGCCGGTTGTGAACCCACCGCGCGTTGAGTTGTTAGGGTTGTTTTAAATATGCCCTTAATTTTGTGAACGTACTTTGATAATATGTAAAACAGTTTTACTGTGTCATTTAAGATATTTAAAGCAATAATACCTGTTGAACGAAAATGTTGTCGTTATCCAGAGTAGCAACGTTTTATCTTTTGTGGTCAAAATTTAATCAAGAGATTAAACATCTGTATAAATGAACCCCGGTGAACAGCAATAATTAATCAGGTCCATTGATAAATATCAGTGGGCAAATAAATGGATATATTAAGACTATAAAACGAACTTAAACCACGAAATAGGGCCATAAATATAACCGTTTGAAAGTGTTTTTAATACTGCTTTGGAAAGTATTTTGCACACTAACATATAAACAAATGGTGCAGAATTAATGTGGTAGTTATATCAGTGTTACAAAAATAATATACAACCGACCCACGCCTCGTCATAAGCATTAGAGTTATGCAATGGATTACAGTGTTTCAAAGTGTTATCGCGAATTTTCACGAGAAGTTTCTTAACGGTCGTTTGGGATGGAGAACTAACTGAGAAAAAGTGAAACGTCAACGAAACGTCACGAATACGGCAATGAAACGCTTCTTATTAACTGGGCAGCGCGTATTGTTGCTAATAGGAGCGAGCAAGATGGAGTAAAAGAGAAACAAAATGCAACAGGCAGCACATAGCGCTGCCACTCTCCCACCTTGGTTCTCTACAAATATTTATGTGTTTTTTATCATGTGTGTGCGTATAGATGACCCAAAGAGAGAATGTACATGCTTGGTACTACACACATACGCATGGGGCGGGAAAAAAAATATCAAACATATGGACAGTTACTTGGTATACTTAAGCTGTTCATGTATTTTTATTTTTTAATAAGTGTTTTTTGTTGTGTGATGAATAATTCGAAAATTATTTGTAAAAATGTTTATTATTTACTATTGTATCGATATTATATTATATTAATTAATAATTTAAATTTGAATTTTGTATGCGATGCGTTTCTTACGCATCGCTTCTATCCTGTGAGCTTCTTGTTCTCACGACAACTCAGTTTTTTTTAATAGGATCACGTCCGGGCAGTCGCAGACGCGATTGGCCTGCATGGCTTGAGCGAGATGTTTTTTTTTTATATCATGTTATAAATACAATAATACTTATTTTACCCTCGGCTGCCTCGCAAGCACTCACCAGAAAGTTATAAAACGACTCCCAACTTCTGATAGGATTTAAGTGTAACACTTTAACGTTAGAGAATACTTTTTATCTATGACACTGAATACCTGAAGCACATTAAGTTCTATAACCCAATTAACCTGTACCACTTACAAATGTGTTATGTTTATGAACCTCTTTTTGGAGTCCTACCATGAAGATGCTAATGATTATATAAGGTTTAGGATAGCAATAAATTTTATATAATTTATTGCTCTCCTAAACCTTATATAATGATTATATAAGGTTTAGGATAGCAATTTAATAATAAACACAGCGTGTGATTACGAAGGGAACTATTATTTTGATACAGCTATCGGATCCTTAAATGACAGTTATAATTTTTTAATCTAATAACTCAAATTTTTGGCCACATTTATAATGAATTACGTTTTCAGTTCATAGAGAGGGACACAATTTTTAGATAATTCATATTATTGACACAGCTAAATATTTAAGGAAAAAAATGTTCATCGATTATCTTTATCAGGGTTTTTAAGCACTAAATTATCTTACATCGAATTAAAAAAATATTAAAAGGTTTTAGTCCCTGGTTAAATTCGCGTTATCTGACAAAGATACACTCATTGTCTCAAATTGCAGTAGAAAAACAACTCCAAGTGGAAATATAAAGAATAAAAAATTATTGTGAATTGTAAACACAAAGTTATTGTACCTGGTAAGTTTATGAGTTGCCAACCTGATATATGAACTATAGTCGCTAGAAGCTTTGTCTTTCACACTTGCTATTTATTTTTTTCTAAATAATTTTCGTTGCGTGCTAGGCAGGTTTGCATATGCCCAAAACAGGTACAAAAATGTTTTGCCAAATGTTCACCTAAAGCAAATCCCAAATGCCCCAATTAACTCGGTATCACTCGAGAGACATTGATTTTTAATTATTTTTTGAAATATGAGAAAAGTGCAAAATCAGGTGTGACCAAGTTAGGATTGTATGCAGGTGCTCCAATAACTTGAATTTGTTTTCTTTAAATAGTCCACAATTTTTAATACTTTCACGAGTTCAAGGAAACATTTTTTGGTGTACTAAGCCGAAAATACTCCGTTGTATAAAACAATTATATTATCGATTACATAGACCGCTTTTTAAACGTTTTTCTGTTTGTATTTCTTTGTTTTATTGTTTGTTTTATGTTTGTATTCTGTCTGGTTTTCAAAATTATATGGTTCCAAGTTTAAAACAAAGTATTAAGCATTTTTGAAAATTTTATTTGCCCTATATCTGTTAGTATAATTGTTTGTTTGTATCCATATCACTTAAAAACTACTTTACAAACATAAAGTTCGCTTAGAGTTTCAAGTTAACCTGTTATGTTGATTATAGTCGAGGAAAAAACGAATTTACCTTTATAAAACACTAGGGCAGTTTAAAATTAAATAAAGCAGCCAAGAGCAAGTTGAACTCGCAAAGAAAAGTAGCACCAAACAATATTGAAATTATAATTTGTATTTCTCAAAGACACAGTAAAAAACAAGGTTATTGCTGCGGTCTGTACAGTAATGTATGTGGAAATATACATAAAACAACCCAACATATCTTATTCAAACGAATTTTCGTTGAAAGTTTATTTTAAGTTATACTAACTTAATTTTTTTTCAAAATTTTACACACATTAGATGAAAATATGGGGTTGGGGGAGTTGTCACTCTTTTTAAGACTTTAGAAGCACATGTCTTATCAACTACTGACTTAAATAAAAAAGCTATTTTGGAACATCTATATAAATTTTTAAGACCTACATCATTATCTATATTATTTTTTCACAATTTCACTATATCATTCTACAGTGGTTTATAGAAGACAGCTACCCTCCGATTGTCCTCTATATATTACCAATAGTCTTCGAGTACAATGGCTGTGATATACGGACAGACAGACGACAAATAGACGAATGAGTCGAATGAGAGAATTAATTCTACGGAACCCTGAAATGTGCCTACTAACATTCTGGATAACATTAACCTTTGACTACCGATCGCACTGTCTATAAATTAGGGCGACAAGATTACGTTGGCATTAATGAACCGATAAATTAAATCACATGTATCACCTTCATATAAATTATTTATGAACACAACATGCACTTTCGTTTAAATAACGTGGAAAGTGAAATCTCATCTCATGTAAATGTACATAGTTTTGTCACGAGACGCTTTGTCGAAATCTAAGGCAAAACTAAATATTAATGTCAGCGCTGGGATATAACTACAAGAACCAAGTATTCGCCGCGCCCGGTGGGGCTCGGAGGCGAAGGAAAGTTTTCTTCTCTTGGAAACGGAGCTTTGGTCGCTGCGGTCGCGAACTTGCGTGCGGCTGAACTTTCACCTGCGAGCGAGAACTTTGGAAAGCTCCGTTCGAGACGAGTTTCGTGTCGTGTGGGCTTTGTTAATTGCGTTATTGTTACATATTTATGAGAATATGGTGACATACGATTTGTAATAGGAGGCGGTCTTCTATTACAGCGAAAAATCGTTCAATTCTGAGCAAGATTTTGAGAGAACTTTTTTAATATTTATGGCATTATAATTAAATTCTTCGCAACAATAGCCTACCGCATATCTCTAAGTATCTCGCTTTTGGAAGGTTTTTTGTTCAAGTCTAATAGTCTAAGTTAAAACGTTAATGAATTCCTTTTATCTGTGGATGTGTTTGGATCTTTAACCTCGTTCTTTAAAAAAAAACTTATTGCCAATCGTATTGATATTAAGTTTATTTTTAAAGTACGAGATTGAAGATAATTCTATTGGTTGCATATAAGTTAAGTAGGATTTAAGCATAACACTTTAAAGTAATACTAATATAAATTATTTGTTCTATTATATATATATATATATATATATATATATATATATATATATATATATATATATGTTTATATATTGATAATTTTCTTATGCTTATTTTAAATTATATTATTTGTTTTTTTGATTTCATTCATTTTAATTACTTCAAAATGAGCCATTTACTAAAATAATTCTATTTGTAATTATTTTATATAAACGGTAATATCTAATTAGCAATGATGTTGGCAACCATTTAATGCTGTATTGTTTAATCAAAATATTAAAATTGTCTTTATATACCAAATAAAGGAATAAATAAATGAATAAACAAATAAATAATCTAAGACACCTTACAAATATGGTGGAGAGAAATATATATTTATTGTTTTTATTTACTATACTTGTTGCAAGCTTCGAAAACTAAGTGTACAGTGGCGGACTATTCCTATAAGGACAATCTCTTACAGCCAACCACAATAATTCAATTAAATGAATAAAGTAACTACTCTGGTATACAGCAAGTGATTTATGATCGCTTAATCAATTCATGATATAGATATTAAATATATAGAATTAATATAGATTGAGTTAAATAGAAACAAAATGACGCATTAGGTTAGAGGCGGAATAAGGCTAGGCTATAGAAGGGATTCGATCTGCCGATTATGATAGGTAATGTCATTCCAGACAACTTTTGAACACAGATAATGAGAGCACTCTTTGTATATCCGAGTTCAATTTATTTCATAATCAAACAAAAAATACATTACAGGATTCTCCATAGAATGACATTTTATACAGAAGTATTAGGACGGTATCCTTACTATTTGAATGTAGTTTAAGGTCGTGAGATGGCATATATTGGAATATAGATCTAAGGTATCATACCTTATAACGAGATTATATATATAACGAGATTATTGAGGAAATCATATTAAAAAAACATTGGAAATAATTATATATAATGATTTATTATTCTAGGCAGGTTCATAATAACAGGTTCTACAAATATCTATGATGACTATCTGTCCGAACAGTTACTACGTATAACATGGGACAAGACTTATATGAAATAAAGCTATTTGTTCCAGAGATATCGGAAAAGTTCATCATCCTCTACATATCACACTTTCCCCGCTTTTCACTATTTCAATACCCAAATCCATTTTCCCTTTTCTAGGAATATATATTTGTTTGAGAGTTAATTAAAATAAAATAATGATACTCGGAAAATGTATACCGATGTATGAGAAGCGTGTTCATAGAGAACCAGTCCAATAATCGTTTTCTAGACTTGGTTCAAAATATTTACAAATAGATAAATTTAAATTGTATCTCTAGTAGTAATATGGTTGCTTGTAATAGCTAACTATTCATTATACTATATGATCTTTGCTATTTTGAAAGTTAATATAAAAAACTAACTTCAAAACGTATACTTTTTTTCTCACTAAAAAATCTGGAAATTTGTTATTTCTAGGAATATGAAATTAGATATAGAAAATTAAATAATGAAAAATGTAATGAAAGAAAAGAAGAAGCCAACGCACACAGGATGCGAGTCATTTTTAAAATTTTAGCATCATCTAACTCTTTATTCTCTATAGTGTTCCCGACAAAAAGTACACCCTAATCACCCCCCTGAATGTACTAATTTCCGAAAAATAATTAAATAGATCTATACGTATAACAAAAACTTTAGAATTGGCAAATCTTTACATTGATATTATGAAATTTATGAAAACATGGGTATTTATGAAGAAAATATATTTAAGCCGACATATAAAAGTAACAGAATATACAAATTGTTTTCGGTTTTTTTTGTTTTCGGAATTTTTATAGGTTTGTTTTTTGTTTGTTTATTTGTTCGTACATTACGCAAGAACTACTAAACGGATTCTAATCGGGTTTGAACTGTTGTATCCTGTAGGATCTGGGGTAACATACAGTTTCATTACAATCAGCCTGCTAGCAAAACAAGATATGAAATGTTTATATTTTAGATAATTTAAAATTTTAATGCAAAGCGAGCTTAAATTAAAAAAAAAGTTATTTTGTAACGATTACAGATAGCGTTACGTATATTTTAACCTTCAATTTTATAGTTAACTTAATATTTTCCAGAGATCCACGTGGATGAAGTGACTGGCGCAACTAGTGTTCTGTACGATACTTTGAAATAGAAATGTTATCGATCTGAAAGGTCTGATCGTTAGTTTATAAGTTTGAACGTACCCAGTTGGAATTTATGGTATTAATTATCATAGAGTATCAATTTATTAAATAAAATAAAATTGAATAAAGTAATTTTGTTAAATAGATACGCTATTATGATAATAAAATTTAATAAAGTCCTTTTATTAAATGGATACCCTATTATCATAATAGGATATCCATTTAATAATTTATAATAAATATTAAGGACTTCACCTTTAAATGAAACTACGTGTATTATTCCTACTACTAGTATTATTCCTACTTTTTTAAGTTCTTTACCACGACCTAGATTTCATTGTATTTCAACATCTTCAGGTGGGCTATTAGCAAAGATTCAAAGGTCGTGGTAAAGAACTTAAAAATAGTAGAAATAATACTACATCACGATGTTTCATTTAATTGTGAATAATGAATCTCTACAAAATTAACGCAAATATATTCAATAATAAGGACTTTATATATTTATTTATAAAGTTATGTACAATTGTTACAAATGTGTAGATAGTTCTGTTTCGAATGTTATGTATGAATTTAAATATAATATTTTTACATTTCTATTAAATTATACAGGACGTAAAACACTGAACTTTTCCTAATTCTATTCTTAGAAACAACTAAAAGTATAATTATAAATAGTTCATTCCCCTCGAGTTATTTAGAATAGATTAGTCACGAGATCACATTTGAGGTCAATTATTTTCTGACCAGTCTAATTAGTAATTCTACGAAGACGATTATCTGATCTGTTACTTGAAGCGTCGCCATCTAGGTTATCCCAAATTTCCGTCGCCCCACACGCGAGCACGCCGCCCGCCAGAGCGGGACCGATGGTGACGAATGCTGTAACAGGTTGATAAATGAGCCCGCCGCCGAGTCGAGGAATTCTGTCAATATTCCGCCCATCGGGCCACTGGGTGAGTGCTGATAATGAATCATTTGGGCTATTTGTCTTGGCATTAGCGCGACATGTGACTAGGGAAGAAATGGTGTTTCTGTATGCGCTCGAGTCGTTTCATCAGCTGGGCGTGGGGGCGAGGATGTTGGAAATTGATTACTTAACGCAAGTACCGATGTATATATTCATATAATGTTGTAAGCCAACATTCTTCCTTTTATGGTTCCGTAGCTAAACTAGGAACGCTTCTATTTCGCCATGTCCGTCTGTGCATCACAACCGTTTTACTCGTAGATTATTACTGCTATAAAACTAAATTCTATACATAGTTGCTATACATAGTTGTTATTAACTTTGCTATATATAGCAAAGTTAATTTGCTTTATTAACTATGTATAGCAAAGTTAATTTGCTTTATTAACTTTGCTATACATAGTTGTAACTCCTACAAAGTTGTGAAATAAAATATTTAAGAGAACATTTTTGATGTTGTCATTGTGGACTTGACAACATCAAAAATTGTAAAGTTGTGGAATTTTGTTTTTATTCTTGTACCAGTTGTTGATTTTGTAAGGTATCATTGGAAGGATGTTTCAAAAATATTGAGGGTGGGTTATTACTTTTTCGATACTAGAATATGTTTACGAAATATTAAGTTTTAACGAGGTTATTTTATTTGGTTTACTTGTTTCTACCCCCTACCAGCTAAACCGCTATTTCTGAATATCTATAAAGTATTCACAATAGTAATACGTAATATAACAAAATTAATATTTAATATATTTGGCGTTATTGTCTATCTTTGCTAATTGCCCTCCTGGAGAGGTTACCATACGACGAAACCTAGGTTGTGGTAAAGAACTTAAAGAAAGTAGAAATAATACTACATCACGTAGTTTCATTTAATTGTAACGAAATTAATAATTAAATTATCACAGCTAAGTAGGTTCTACTATTATAGGAGTAATACTCAATCAATTGATACGTGATTTGTAAAATATATACTAAGTAATATATTTATATATTTACATGGTGATAAATAATATAATATATGGAAATAGGTAATTAATTGGAAATATAGGCTTAAATGTTTTTATGCGTATAAGTATGTACGGGGCGCATATAATTCGAATTATAGGTACCCATGCTTAACAAGTTCATTTCTCTTAGTGACAATGTGTAAAAATTCTTTCTGTGTCAATCTATTTTAAGTGTAGAAACGTAACTTGATTTAGTTAGCAGTATTGAAATCCAATACTGCTAACTAAAGCAGCGTATCCTTGCTCGGCTTTTGAAAATAAAAATATGCTACCAATTTCATTGAAGTTATTTTTAGGAATAACCATGATATCACAGAATATTTTTTCCCTCGATTTTATTTGTCTACACTAATAATGTAAATAAAACTAAATAAAAATAAAAAGGAGCGCCACTCAGTACACCTAACCGAAATGAAATTTTTTTGGCGATTAAATCTTGATTTGAAAGTATACAGTACAGTAAGAGGTAAAACGGCAGTGGAATAAAGAGAAATGATATTAAATGTAAGTACATAAATTGTACTAAATTCATATAAGATTTGAATACTATTAATTTAGAAAAATTAATTTGATACTAACATCTAATAAGATGTTCATATAAATTTATATAGACAATTAACAATTAAAATAATAGCCGCTATGCCAGCATCAGACCATGTTTAATTTCGACTGAAGTAAGTCGGGATGTACTGCTCTTGTAAATTATATTCAGGAAAACAGTATATGCGAATTCATTGAGTATATATAAATAAATAAAGTACATGTATTGTTAGTTTTTGTATGAAAAAAGTAACTTAATTTAATTAAGAGCATTGAAGATAAAAACAGCGTATAGTAAACACACGCGCATTAAAAATACGTAGATGTAAGCTGTAGCATTAACCAAAATTAAAGTGTAATTAGAACAAAGATGATGCTATGAAAAATTACCAAAAAAATATTACTCGACAAAATATTATACAAATTTTTACATGATTTTAAAATTAAGCAATTATGCAAATTACATGTAAGTACACATTCTAGCCGCCCTTCGCGCGAGAAAATTGTAATCTTACACTTTTCCAGATCTTTAAATTTTCCCTCTCTGGAGTGTAACAGGTGGGCGCCCTGAAATTATACAATATTTAACTGCATTAAAAGCCTTTATCTAGTAGAGAAATATAAAACGATATGTTAACACACTGAGATTACGATTGTTATAAATGAAACAGGTTTCGCAGTTAAATAATTAAGTAGTAAGCTATGAATTAATTAAGCAGCGTTTAGTAATAATACTTATTATGATTTTCATCTGTCAAGCAATGAAAATAGTATAATGAAATGAGAATATATTTTTTTAATATACTCTTAAACAGCATACAGCGTGAGTAGCAGTTTTACTGTTTAGCAATTTTTCCGTACTGGAAAGTTATTGAAATTCTCTTTCTGTCCTTTTCCCAGGTCACGAACTTAAAATTTAAATAATATCTTAGATGTTAAACTACGACATATATTACAGCTTAACTAAGATTAATTAACATATTAATTAATTAAATTAACGCGTTAGCTGTTAATTCGGTATAATAAATAATTTATTAGTTTTTGCGACTTATGTTTACAGAAATACAGCCAGAAGAATATGGTAAAAACTGTTCTTTGGGTTCTGTTAGCATATATTAATTAGATTTTGGCATCTGTTAAACTAATATACTTCTATAATTTTTTTCAAAATATTTTCTATGTATAGATTCAACCTTTCATTATATGTACAAATCAAAATATTTTTTAAAACTGTTCTAAAACAAGTACAACGTTACAATTGTAAATTATTATTAAAAAACATTTCTGAGTTGCTCCAATATGGTATTGACTTTTCTCGTAAATGGAATTTGAATAATTAACCCTATTACATACTCGTATAACCACACCTTTGATGTGGAATCTACGTATGGTTATGGAAGGTACATATTTCCTGATGTTATTACATTTCAATATGCCTGTGAAATTTTGATATTTTACTGCAGTATTTCCGTGAAGTTCTTGATATTACCTATATTAAGATTCTATTTAATTCGCTCGTTTAAAATAAATTAGAACCTCAAATACTTTGGTTTCTATATATTGGCTTCATACTGAAAAAGATTCACACATTAGATTCATTTGATGTTTAACGCTTTAAAGTTTACGAATTAAATCACTGGAAAAGGAGTATAACAACGTAAGAAGAAAACTATCTTTGACTTTTTAAAGCGACCACTGTTTATGTTAAGAACAGGAGAGCTTGAGAGTTGATTCTGCGGAAAGCAATGATCCATCCTGGGCTGTCAAGCCATTAACGAAGAAGAAGACTGTTTATGTTGATAATTCTTTCGTATTAAAATTATTCACGTTATTTCGTTCTACTAAAGCACCAGGGCGACAGTGATTTACTTTATTGCGCCCAATTGAGTGTGCACTGACCTCGATCTTATATTGGATTTAACTCATCTCATCTTTCTCATCTTGACCTACTTTTTGTTTGATTCACGACTTCCGAAACACTATCGTCGCTTCGTAAGTGTTTTGTTTTTGTTTTCTTTGTATTTTTTAGAGTTTGCTCCTTAAGAATCGATTTTCATATATAGCGCCCGGTATGAAGTTTTATGAGGAGTAAAATCAGAAATTCAGAGCGTACGAAGTTCCTTTAGAATGAGATATCGATATGTTTATTTGGCATTTTCTTATGGCATAATCGCAATGACGGAGTGTGGCATTTTCTTATGGCGTAATCGTAATGATGGAGTGTGACACACATAATTTACTATCGTTCGCTTATATCGAGATGTAATCATTAAAAGTCGTTATATGAGAATATTTGACGTTTTCTATCCTACAAAATTAAAAAGACTCTTTTAATTTTAACTTCTTAGTCTGACGTTACTAAATGTTTTTAATTTTGTTATGTAAATTTGATCTTGTTCATTTGTGTTTTAATTGAAAATAATTATATTGTCAGCATTTTTTTATTAAAGAATTTTTCTATTTACATTTAATGATATTGACATATATATTTATACATAGTCTTATCTATTTTATACATTCCAAGACAATCGTAGTTAAGGAGTAAACTCCAATCGCACTTTTTTAAATTTTGTATATGTAAATTTATCTGCTATTTGTTTAACGCTTTTGTTTACCAATTTTGAGTGGGGTGATTTATTTATACAAATAAGTAAATACATTTTGAATTACCAAATCAGAACTTTGATGCCATGCACATATTGAACAGGAAGAATTTTCCAAGTGTTTCTTTCTCTCTCTGGAAATAAAGTTACCGGCTCAGTGACCCAGAATGCAGGCGGCGGTGGCGGCTGTAAATCCGCTACGCCATCGCGCGGAAGATGAGCACGAGTGGCGCTGGTCAATAAAATTTCAGTCACGCGCCCCGCCACTCCACTCGACTATGGGGGATAAACATTTTCACGTAAATGGAAAACTTTCGTTACCTCTTTTTTTACAGCCTTTGAGCTCGGAGCATTTACATTTCCGCCAATCTCTCTTATTGTTTCTACTTAACTACTTCAAAGGAGTTATTACGTAGACTCGCTGGGCGTATTCCTTCCTACTTTGTTGTGTTCTCGATTCGTTCGCCGGATCGGCTGAGAGCGATCGTAAAGCTGTAAGCTGAGATACAACCACTCGTCGCGAGTGGCAGTAGCCCAGTCTTCACAGTAGAGACGAAAATATTTCTTCTGATCCAATTTACGACTCCTCTATATATTGGAGAGTTGTTTATTTAAATTATATTCGAATACTGAGACCATTTTCGTAGACAACCCTTTATTCTGGGAATTACGTTTGCATTGATTTACTTTTAACTTGCCTTTACCCGAGATTTAGCTTTCGGGAACTATCTACTAGTTTTTTCACTAGTTATTAGTGACAGTGAAATATGTGTCGTATTTCGTAAGGCTGATTTTTTTAAAATTATGTACGAAAATTTAAACTTTGTCGTAGGACAATGTTTACAAAGCTAACGACCCTAACCAAGCTGTTAATTTTTATACACCTTAATAAAGGATGTTTAACTGACTGTTTAACCATCGGTATCATTATCCGACTTGGTTAAACACTAATCTTATCCGCGACATTCAGACAAAATCCTGTTACCATAAACGAATTAAGAAGTACGGTATCAGTTAAGATTGTGAAATGTTTAGGTTTTGGCGCAAAGTGTCACATGAGAGCCTTGCAATGTGTACATTCGGAATGTTGAAGCTAACATTAAGTCTGACGCAAAACTATTTTAGAAGTACGTAAAATGTAAGCGCTCGGACAGGTAGTTTCCCGCTAATATAACACAATGGTATCTTATACTCAGGTGAAGCCGCTGCGAACGTCTTTGCTCAGTTTTTAATTCAGATTTTTTGGATAATATAGCAACGCTCGACTTTGTTATGGTAGCACGAGCCGCTGTTATTAAGGGTTCATCTCTTTTGCATATTGGTGTTGTTTATGTAGCGTAAGTCAGACTCACGTTGGAACAGCTCCAATCTAAACATATTATCGGTCCTGATGGTTTACCTCCTTACATCCTGATGGTTTACCTCATTTCATTACGTTCTGAAATTTATCCATCTGTTTGGAAGACTTCCCATGTAACTCCAATATTCAAATCTAGTTCTAGGTCTGATGTAAAAAATATTATTGGCCTATAGCTGCCTTATCTTCATTTGCCAAAGTATTTGGAACTGTTTTGCATCACCGTATTTACATGCATATCCAATCCCAGTTAACGGATTGCCAGCATGGTTTCCGTCCAAAGCGTTCCACCATCACTAATCTCACTAATTTTGTGGATTATGTGACTGGTGAATTAGATCAAGGTCGTCGATAGCCTATTTTGGTTTCAAAAAGGCGTTTGACCGAGTCGACGATGATATTCTACTAGTGAAATTATTGGCAGGAGATATGTGAGTATTTAATCTGAAGTCAGTCAAGGTAGTAATTTAGGTCCACTTCTATTTGTGGTTATGTAATAATATTTAGTAAGCCGACAGTTTTTTTTTCGATATTTCAAATATTTTTGATGGCATATTGAGTTATTTCAGCTTCTATATAAGACTTTGTTAAATATATATAGAAAAAAATTTACTTAAGTTTTCTATGTAGTTTTAAAGTGATGCGAGTACATACAAACATATAAATATGCCGATACCATAGCTGCAGACAAAAATTAAAAAAAACTTATTACCTCGTATCCTTTCTTGTATTTAAAAGTATACAACGCCAAATCTCCCATTTTAATTTGTTTAATGAGCTTTGCGTGATACGCAACCAAACATATAAACGCGAACATTCCAAAAAATCATTGCGTTCTGTTTTCTCGATCTTATTTATATTAGTTTTTATTCATTTTTTTCCGAAAAATATATAAAGTACAGACAATTTCGCGTTTAATGTTTTATTATATGTACAGGTATCATGTTTTTGGTGATACGCAATAAAACGTACAGACAAACGGAAACATTCCAAAAATCATTGCATTCTATTTTTTTTTATCTTATTTATATTAGCTTTAGTTCATTTTTTCCACAAAGAAAAAAATGTTTAAAGAACAAACAGTCTCGCCTTTAAGTCTTCCATTGAAAATGAAGTGATTCATATGTATAGGCTCCTTAACATGATTTTGGCATCACATTTTAATGAGTCGATGTAGCTGTTACAATTATTCGTAATTGTGATTCGGATCCATGTTCAGGAATTAAATTATATCTTAAATTTTATGCTCATAATAATATCATTAGCGAAAAGCAGGTTAACAAGGTCGCTTTCATAACGTAATGTTAATAAATTTCCATTACTTCTGTTTTTGTCCTATTTCATAACATATCCCATCTGGGAATTACAATATGAGCCGAAGCGAAAGACATTTTCAAAGTATAATTATTGTTTGTACAACCTACATTCTATGAGTTTTTGTGGGACGTATTCAGCATATATTAATAAGTTATTATTTTTAAAATTAAGTAATTTATGTGAATTGAAAAGATCACGATTTTTGCATGAACAAAAATAATTATAAAATTGTAGTCACACTACTTACATATATCAATTATTTTATTGTAACTGTGCAAAGTTTTATTGTTGATATTTTTAATATGTGTAGAATTTCTTTAAAACGTCTCCCAAAATTTCTACCGACTATAACGGAAATCTACCTTTGTCAAACACTCCTGTTACCGCTAACTGCTTATGGAGATGTGTCTTAATGAAGAATATTGTATAAGTTGGAACGTCCTCAAAATTTATGCATCCAGTACATCTTCGGCCTAAAAATATATGATCATATTTCTGAACACAGGTCACTTCTCAAATGGCTGAAGATCCGTGATCGACGCCAAGTTCACATACACTTTTTCATAATGTTTTTTAATATATTAAAAAATCCTCAGAGCCCGTATTATCTTACTGACAAATTTAAAGATTTGTCTGCTTGGGCTACGATCTGAAAGTTCACTCACCCTACTTATTCCTAAACATACCTCTAACACTTACGAAAAATCCTTCACTGTCAAAGGAGCAAAAATTTGGAAAATCACGTCCCTAAACATTTTCAAAGATTTAGTGATTTTCAAAGATTTAGAGATTTTAAAAGTTCCGCCTCTCCTGAAATCTTTTCCTTTGTGCCCTTGTCATTTCCTGTCTTTCCCATCCCAAATCATGTCAATAGTATGTATTACTTATACTTTAGTATTGTTTTTAGATTTTGTTTATCTAATGTACTATAAAGAATTTTCGTTGTAAAATCTCTTACAATCTACCGATTAAATTTCAACACCAATTGCTATGGTTGACTGGAAGATATTACTCATGTAGTAATAACACCACCACATGTACTATGCATAAAACGTGATAAATAAATAGAATTAAACATCAAGCCGTAATAATATACCGCGTGCAGAAAAGGATTAACCTCGAAACAGATCCGTGAAGACATGGCGGTGACGCTGGAAGAATTCGCTCCGTTATATGCAAATGTTAAGAATTGATCAAATGATTTTAAATGTGGAACTGCCAAGTGCCACTATTGAAAGAAACGTTGAAAAAAATTACGATTTGTTTATAGAATACCGCAGGTTTGAAATTAGATTGGTTATAGGTATCTCTTACAAATGAACTCAAACGTTATTTGCAATAAACTTATGTTTTTATAGTAACTATGAGATGCGTACTAAAACTCCTTTCAGTCCGACAAAATCGAAACCGACTCACGATTTCTTGCGACCCTTTGGAATTTTTAAAGATGATTTACAAGAATTTTTAGTCAGATTTGTAACTGCTGATAAAACTTGGCTCCATTACTATACTCCAGACTCAAATTAGTAGTCAGTAGAATGGAGAAGATCGGGATCACCAGCCCTAAAGAAAGCTAAAGTGATTTCGTCGGCAAACAAGGTAATGGTATCAGTTTTCGGGGACTCGAATGGCGTTATTATGATTGCGTACACACCGAAAGGTATCAGAATCTCCAATTACTACTGCAAACTTTTACCTTGAATGTGTGATGAAATAAACGAAAAACGGACAGGAACGTTAACAATACTCCATAATTGTGAGTTCTAATTACTGCCCTACCTTCCTTTTTTACCTGATCAGGCACAGTTGGACATAAATTTACATCAAATGAAGAAGTCGAAGCTGCAGTCAACATAGTTTGATAGCTTTGATAAAAACTCTTTAAAAGTAGTATAATGACTTTAGAAACCTGTTCAAAGATGTGCATTGAGCTAGGTGACCGTGTTGAGAAACGAAAATAATTTGGTACACATCTGTATTTATATTTATATGACCATGAATTTTTTAATCATCTCTAGCCATTATAAATTTATGTTATTTTATAAACCTAAATTGGTGTTTTTGGTATTGAAAACTACAATTCAGAAAAAGTAGTTTATCTATTTATGTACATATATATACTATCTACCTTTTTGGTTATAATTTTAGTTATACTGGATTGATTTTGCCTTTTTGCCATCTTATAAGATGCTTATTCTGGAAGCCTTTTGTGTATAAAATATTAATGTAGGTGTCGAAATAAGGAAGAAACGTTAACATTTGGGAAACGAGCTGTAGAGTGGGGGCAAACAGAAAGTGTTATAAACGGCGAAAACAGCGTGGGCGCTGGGTCGCGGGAGAGGAAGTGATTTTATCACTAAAGTCGATTATCAGAATATCCTCATAAGCGGCAAAAGTTGGTAAATATACTATGCAAATATCCAACATAGTATGATTTCAATATAAATTATGTCAAAAAGTGAGAAATGGAGTTCGCTCGTGGTTTTATTCACAGTCGTAGTTGTCTTACTGTATAGCAACTTTGAAAATATTAATTATTGTAGTTGTCTTACTGTATAGCAACTTTGGAAATATTAATTATTGTAGTTGTCTTACTGTATAGCAACTTTGGAAATATTAATTATTGTAGTTGTCTTACTGTATAGCAACTTTGGAAATATTAATTATTGTAGTTGTCTTACTGTATAGCAACTTTGGAAATATTAATTATTGTCTTACTGTATAGCAACTTTGTTGTCTTACTGTATAGCAACTTTGGAAATATTAATTATTTGTCTTACTGTATAGCAACTTTGGAAATATTAATTATTTATTTTTTAAATTATTAATAGATTTAAATTTTTTTGTTCTTAAGTATGTATTTCCTACTTCTGGATATGCTGGGCTACATTATTTCAAGTTATATTTTATTGAAAAAAAGTCTTACGCTTCGTAACAACCTGCGCTCACATAGTCACCATCTTTTTGCTGTACCGGCATCTAGAACCGAGATATATCGAAATTCTTTACTTTGCCTCGGCATTCAATTGCTCAACCGCCTGATGGCGATTACACCAGAGTGTGAAGTGTTTGTGATTAGTGAGAGTAAACTTATTGAAGTGTGTCACCGCCATGTGTTTTTATGTTACTCAGATTAAATTAAATTTCGTTATTGAAACACGAAAACTGTAAAGTTTCTGTTACTGAATATAATTATATGAATAAAATAAAGTAAAACTTTCGTCTAATAATTTAATTAATTTTCTATGGAAGAAACTCTGCATGTTTGTGATATACATAATGTTAACTTAAAAGATTACTTACAATAATAAACTTCACTGATGTTTCCGAGAATTTCAAGAGCAACGTTAGATTGTTATTAAGCTCCGACAGAGTTGAGTAACATAGATTAAAATCGAGCGCTGCTGAAAGTATTGAGTTGCTGTTGATGAAGATGATAATTTTATTTTAAAAACTTTGAGAAGTCGAGCCGTAGGGTAAGTTGTCGAATAATTAAGTAAAAATTATGGATATTGTTAATATATTTGGCGTTAATTTTGTAGAAATTCACTGTTCACAATTAAATGAAACTACGTGATGTAGTATTATTTCTACTTTCTTTGATTTCTTTACCACGACCTAGGTTTGCTATTAGCAAAGATCTTTGTTAATAGCCCATCTGAGGATGTTGTAAAACAACGAAACCTAGGTCGTGGTAAACAAATTAGGAATAATACTACATCACATAATAAGAAAGTTCGTTTTCATTTAATTGTGAAAAATTATGGAGTTTAATAAATCGATTTTTAAAATTTAACATAATGGATGTAAATTGATTTTATTTTTCTACTTGTTACTTTATGTAACGCTGAATTTTGTAAGTAACCATTTTAATTAGACGTTTCGTCCATTTTGTTATAATCCGTTATGTTGGAAAATTTCTTCATACCTTATTGTGTTTTTGATTTGATATCTTCTATTCTTTATTACTGATAAGTGATTTAAAATAAATTGGCCCGAATTATATTAACGATTCAAGGAAGACAAGACACTATACATATTACAAAAGTACTTCCGCCTAATTAGTAAAAATGACATCAGTTTCTTTAAAAAACTAACATCGGAAACGTATAAATAGATGTTGAAACGCAGTATTACCAATCTCCACTAGATAGCGGTATGTACATATTTTTAATTTAACAATTGATTGTACTTATGTATTACTAACTTAAGTGTTACAGCAACCATTATATATCGTAAGTGCTCTTTTGTCCCTTTAAGAAATAAATATTATACCAGAGTAATTAGGATATAAACTACAAATAACAACAGCGGAAATAGTAAATCGGAAGATACGTAGAAGACAAGAAAAAAATTAGATTTAGTCCACGATTTTTAATAGAATTTAACATCGAAGCCATGTAAACTCGCATCGTTAATATTATGTAAACTTGTATATTCGTATTGTGAACAAACGCAGCATTATGTAAACAGTTGCAATATCACTACACAGATCTTGCGACTGTACCTAGCTACTTTATACAAACAGTCACAATATCACTATCTCTCATTGAATGGCGGAATCCTTTGATGGTATTGCATAGCAATAACCCCGGATATCCTGCTCATTTTATCCCCTATCGCCAGCTGCAGACCGCCGGTCCGCAAACCTGCTCTGATTGTCTACAACGACTGCTCCACAACTGTGGCGCCCCAATAATAACTTTACACATAACGCATTTAGTAGCAACAGTTGAGTTGTTAGGTCAGGTGACACATGAAGTGTTCAGAACCCGCTGGCAAATTTTATCAAATTTTATTTAAAAAAACGCCTCGTTATCAGCAAGCGCAGGAAGGAATTACTAAACATCTCTTTTTTTAATAACAAATCTTGCTATGGCATTCGCTTTATTGCTATTCTTGCTTTCCTATTAATGTTTTCCTTTTACGGGACTAGCGTGACCCGTGCGAAGTCTTCGCATTATTTATTCCATTATGAAGCTCAGATGACAGATCAAACAAATATTTTACTAAAATTGACATATAGAGGCGCAAGCATCAAAAGCATTGAGCTAAAGCGCCACTTTATTTATACGTGAGTGGATTTGAAATTAAACAAAAATTTTACCGACCGTCAATCATATTGACGTTGAGCCGTTAGATGGCAGCATTGCTGTTTTGTGTATATAATTTTAATAATTAATTAATTTGCAAAAACAATAGCAATAATAAATTTTTTAGTTGTGGATGCCGGTAGAGCAAGCAATTATCTATAAAATTATATATAATTTATGTGGATTAGTTGTGAGGTTTTTCCTGAAAAGGGAGTGTAACATCTTAAAACCTTAGCGTATTAATATATATGATGATTTAATTTTTCCACTAGTATTTTGTTGCCTAACGGTAAAATATTATTAATATCAATGTACACAAAGGAACACAAAAACCTAAACCAAAAAATTTTGGTTTAGGTTTTTATTTTTTACGATTTGGAGAGTTTTCGAACTCGCGTTTAAATTATTCTATACATACCAATTTACGATATGAAAAATGTGTGGTGATAAACAGAATGTGTGTTAAACATTTTAAAATCCGTGAATTGTAAGTTTCCCTTCAATATCTCTTGTACGTTATATGTCAAAAATATAATCAAGATAACAATAAAAATATAAAAATGTAATAAAATAACGCATAGAAAACTTTGTTTTTATTTATTTTATGGGTTTACACAAAAATTACTAATCCGATTGATATACAATTTTCACATTGTGATAATAGCTTTTAGTTTCTAGATTGCCATAGGCTATATATGTGCATATGTTTAACAATTTTTGAGACATATGTAATAATGTCAACGCAGTCGGAGAAAAAGTCCTGGGGATTTTCTGTTCTAATTCTGTGTGCTTTCGTGTCGAATACTGGAAAAACTATTACGGATACGCTAATACTACATCTGGTGAATTGCACGTGTTAAAATGATCTAGAGAAATGTCTATGACATCATTTATCGATATTTTATGGATAACTCATGGTAACTATTTTTAAGTTAAGAAAAATACGTGGGGCAATAGGGGCGAAGTTAACGTTAACTTATTAATCATCATTAAAATAAATAAAATAGCCATTTTATGCGTTTTTGATAGATCAAAATTGAATTTTTGATTAGTAGTTTAAGAGAAATTGAAAGGCTTTTGAAAGTAAACAATAATTGAAATACGATTTTCACGACGTTCGGTGCTATGTATTCCCGTATATTCCCACACCCTTAGTGCAGGAATATCACAAGCGCACGATGTTGCGGTACGTTATTATATTTTTATTAATTAAAACAAACCTTAATTAAATGACTTAATTGTACCCGTATGAAGTCGGGGTGTGTCGCTCTATATTTGAAAATTGTCCTGTATACTTTATAGTTTGGATCAGCAGTTTAAGAAAAATTTAAATACGTTCAATTAAAACACGCTCAAATCGGTACAATTTATTTGTGTACGTTGACGGGAAACGCAGTAGAGAAACGGGCACGCTTCGGTTGGGAATATCCCAAGCGCGTCATGTGGTGATTCTTTATTATATTTTTGATAATTAAAGTTAAACGTAGGACTACGTTCGTGAAAAAAATACATATGGCCAAACCAGAATTAAATAACTTAATTATTCCCGTACAAAGTGACTAGATGGCTTTATATATAAAAATGTATATTATTATATATTATAACTTAGATCAATAATATAAGCGAAGTTAAAATATATTCAAATTAAACGGTTTTAGGACTCATTTTGGTAACATTCGGTACGATGTAGGTAACGAAACGGAACGGGAAACGGGATGATGCCGGAGTATTACAAGTGCGAAATTTAGTGGTACATTATTATACCTTTGCTAAAGTAAATCAAGCGCAGGACTACGTTAACTAAAGAAAAAATACATATTTAAAAACTTTAATTATATGAGTTACTAGCTGATCCGTGCGAAGTCTTCGCACTATATCCCAAACCAATAATAAATGTCAATTTAATGTAAAAATAGGTGAAAATATGAATTCTTTATGTTCTAAAAAATAATCGCAAGGGTCAGCTTATAATATGTATGATTGAAAACCACTTCAAAAGGAAATTAAAAAAATAGATATTGATTTTGACAGAAATAATTTTTTTTTTACCTTTTTTATTTATAAAACTTCTTTAAATACAATTATAGGAGTTATGATATGATCATCGTTGACTTTTTGACCGTATGTTTCTGATGTGTCGCCCACAGATGGCGCTCATGCCAATTGTTATAAAAATTAATTTTTTTATTAACAAAAACATTTTTTTCGAATTTTTTTATATTTTCCGCCCAAAGTAGAAAACATAAGCTTTAAGTGGGTATTTTTTTTAATTTTTTGATGCAGTAGTTAAAGAGATCGAGCCGCTCGACCAAAAAACAACTTTTAGAAATAATATATTTAGATTGTACCTGATGAATTTGGGGCGCGTCGTTAATTGTAAAATCAATCTATACTATAATATTGATAGCCACGTCTCTCTGTTTGCCAGGTTAATCTCGAAAACTATTAAATGGATCTGGATACCGTCTTAAATCTAATTTTCTCGTATATCTAAAAAGAATTTGGTATATTATACATTGTTTTATGATGTAAGATATTTGAGTAATAATAATTCACCTCATATTTAAGTATTTACTTATAATCCATAATGCACTATTAGCAGATAGAGATAAATAATGGCGCTACAAGAAAAATGAGAAGGACGGAAGAGGCGGTATGTACATCCCGCTTTTTCATATTGCAGTTTCTCTCTCTGCTGGTCGACTAAGATGGACGGCGCGTAAAACTCTTCAATGATGAAGCGACGCGAGGCTATTAATATAAATAATATTAAAAATAGTAGTGGATTAAAGAAATATCATCATTATGAAATAAAACACAATTAAATTTATTGCTTCTACATTCTACTCGTGCGAAGCTGAGCTGGGTGGCTAGCATTTAATAATTGATGGAAAGAAAAAGTAAATAAAATTATCGATGTTCATTAAAGTCTGATATCGATGCATAAAAATATAGAAGATAACAGGATTTGATCAACATATATATTAAATAAAGAAATTTATGTTTGAGGTTTTCCAGCAGTTATCGCAATTTATTAAATCTTATTATGCAAGTACGGAAAACGTTTTTTTTTCGAAGATTATGTGCATAAATATATTTGGGTCTTATTCTCTGCTATAAACTAAATGATTTGACGAATCTTCATGTATAGAGGTCTTCGAATTCGTCTTGCCATCTATCGATAGTATTACTCGTAATAAAAAATCTGATTATGTGTAATTAAATCGAAAAAATTGGCTGTTTACTGTCAGGTTTCGTTTGTAAACATATATACATCTAGGAAGTGTTTTATTTATTCAATTGTTTCTTAAAAGTTTATCTGTACAAAATTGTTCTTAGATTTTAATTTCAAATATAGATAAATGTATAACATGGATATATATAGATAAATTGATTTTCAAAAAACTTATTTCGGGTGAAATAGTGGCACGTTTAAATATAGATAAGTTGATTTCAAATATAGATAAGTTGATTTAAAAAAAACTTATTTAGGGAGAAGAAGTGGCACGTTTAAAAATAGATGAGTTAATTTAAAAATATATTATTTAGGGAGAAGTAGTGGTGCACTTAAATATAGATAAGTTAATTTAAAAAAAATCTTATTTAGTTAGCAGTAGTGGCACGTTTAAATATAGATAAATTGATTTCAAATATAGATAAGTTAATTTTAAAAAATCTTATTTAGTTAGCAGTAGTGGCACGTTTAAATATAGATAAGTTGATTTCAAATATAGATAAGTTGATTTAAAAAAAACTTATTTAGGGAGAAGAAGTGGCACGTTTAAAAATAGATGAGTTAATTTAAAAATATATTATTTAGGGAGAAGTAGTGGTGCACTTAAATATAGATAAGTTAATTTAAAAAAAATCTTATTTAGTTAGCAGTAGTGGCACGTTTAAATATAGATAAATTGATTTCAAATATAGATAAGTTAATTTTAAAAAATCTTATTTAGTTAGCAGTAGTGGCACGTTTAAATATAGATAAGTTGATTTCAAATATAGATAAGTTGATTTAAAAAAAATCTTATTTAGTTAGCAGTAGTGGCACGTTTGAATACAGATAAGTCGATTTCAAATATAGATAAGTTGATGTAAAAAAAACTTATTTAGGGAGAAGTGGCACGTTTAAAAATAGATAAGTTAATTTAAAAATATATTATTTAGGGAGAAGTAGTGGTGCGGTTAAATAGAGATAAGTTGATTTAAAAAAAAACTTATTTAGTTAGAAGTAGTGGCACGTTTAAATATAGATAAATTGATTTCAAATATAGATAAGTTGATTTAAAAAAAATCTTATTTAGTTAGCAGTAGTGGCGCGTTTAAATATAGATAAGTTGATTTAAAAAAAAGCGCTCTTTGAGCGAATGTAAACGTCCGGTCTATTGCTATTGACAATTCCATAAAAACCTCCAATTATTCCATAAGGTCTTATAATCCCCTCGTTGCGTCATAAAACAAAAATTTGCATAAAATTGCGGCAAGCTCGTGGCACGGAATGCGGAATGCATAAGGCAGCGCGCAATGTTCGCGATATTAAATATGCGTCCGAATGCAGCGCGCGCCCGCAGCTTACGTAACGTTTCATAGCGATTTGCCGAGCCGGCGTGGGGAAATTCTGCCGTTGGCATAATTCTGCAAAAGTTGCAACAAAGTTGCGCAACCTAAACAAGTTGCGTTGCCGCTGCTAGGTAATTGCAATTTGTTTGGTTATCCGTGTTCATTTATTGTTTTAAATTTGGTTTTTCCATCAATTTTTTTAGAGAATTTAACTTTATGAACCATTGACTATTCCTTATTTGAAGGTTTTAGGTTGGTAAGGATCGAAAAAAAAACGAATCAAGTCGAGCTCATTAAAATGAAATTAGATTTGGTTTAAAAAAAGTTGCGTGTGATTTTAAAAACTTGTTAACCACCAGTAGAACAATGAGGGTTGCGTACACATTATGAGAACATCCCCTATGAGGGTTGCGTTTCTATTAAACTATTTAAAACTACAAATTTTTTATAACGTAGATATGTGACCTATTATACCTTTCACAGGCTTAACAAGGTGCACGTTAAACAAATTATAAGATTTAGGATAATCGCCAAAGGTTTCATAAATCTAAAAACTCTGTTCTTTTTCATAATTTTAGAAAAAAAAGAAGAAGAAAGAAAAGAAATATACTGAAAAACATGCAAAAATATATTTCCCAAGTATATTTTGTCATGCTTTTCAGTATATTTCTAAAAATATACAATCTAAAATTATTTTAAAAATATTTTGATACATATCATAATACTCTACACTATATGTGGAATTAAAAAAATGTTTTTTCTTGTGCTTAATTTCATCCTCATCATCAGTGGCTCGATAATCCTCGGTGGACCCTGGCCTTCTCAAGCAGGCCTTCTCAAGCAGATTGTTCTAAGCTCTCCTTCTGGGCACCACGGTTTACCATTGGTTATGTTGCTCCCCTAAACTTTCCTTATAAACATTTCTGAGTTTTAGCTTTATGCAGATTAATATGTTTCATTACTATGCCAATTTTCAAGATTTCACGTCAAGCGGATTCTAGGAAAATTGGTTGTGATAGACAGACAAACAGAAACGTGAGTGATCTTATAAGAGTTCTGGTTTTCTTTTTAAGATACGAAACCCTAAAAAAATTAGTTTTTATCATACATCTTTAAGGAGCATTTTTTGGAAAGATTTTTCCGTCCAAATGCATCTAAAAAAACACATAGAGCGAAAGGGAACGGAAAACGTCTTCCTTGTAAAATATAACATCTGCGAGAAAAAACTTTATATTTCCCGCAATAATATCTCGGTAATAGATTTATTTGAACTTAGTATCGAATTTCCCTAACTCTTTTATATCATAAAGATTATTAGTTAAAATATTTTCAGCTCTATCGGTATATTAGTTTTAAAGATAATTTACAGACAAAATGACGAACGGCGCCTTACCAATATTTATTCTTAATAGGACCTAAAAATATATAAAACCCGTACTAATTACATACATACGAAACGCAAGCTTAAAAACGAATCAGTTAAATATAAAAATTAACAAATTGAAATAATATCAATTTTTTTTGACAAAGAACTATACTGTATAACAGCCAATCTGCAGACCAGTCAATTGGTATTTTGCTTTGTTTACGTTTAATCAGAGATTCTCGAAAAAAGTCTTTCAACCAGGAAATGAAACTACGTGATGTAGTATTACTTCTACTTTCTTTAAGTTCTTTACCACGACCCAGGTTTCGTTGTATTACAACATCTTCAGCTGGGCTATTAGCATCTTTGCTGATAGCCCACAGTGGGCTTATTATGCTTTATCACTATGCCAAATTTTAAGTATCTACTTAAAAAACTGCTATAATATACGGACAGGCGGACTGACTTGTGGGTGACCTTAAAAGGTTCTGTTTTTTTTATGTGAAACATCTAATAGTGCGTTTGGATGGGGGTTAAATGGTACATCGCGATCTAACGTTCTCATCGCGAAATGCACTTTCGTGTCTTATCGGCTCTTTCCGACTTAATTCGGCCAGCTTCGCATCTTGTTAGCTCTTTCCGACTTAACACTCCCCTCTCTACTACACTAAACACACACTACTTTGAGTGTGTGTTAGTATTTCAGCATTGTTTCTTATTTTCTAACGTTTACAACTTTACTCGTTTATTTTAGTCTATTGCATTAAACTGTCTTAAAATGTTAAAATCGTTTATTAGATCTTAATATATCTCTGTATTCTTTTAAACGTAAAAATTTAAATGTTTCACATTTGCCAGGCACCATATGACAGCTCGATTTTTTTTCTATTGAGGTATAGAACCCTAAAAATAAAGACAAGTTTTGGCTTAAACATACCCATACTAAAACCTTTGTTGCTTACTCGGATTTCCGGAAGCGAAGGCAAAGAATAATATATGTACTGTAAATATACACACTTCAAAAATTCATACGTCCGCTTTCAAAGCTTAATTAAAGCTTACGCTGTTTTTATTGCCCTTCCCTGCATAAACAAAGCACACTTAACAAAGCTCGCCCACAACATATTTGGAAACAGCTTTAAAATGAAATTCCGTGACTCACCAGTTGGGCGGGCGACAAGACGAAGTTTCCATAATGAGACTGTTGGTATTATTGTGAATTGAAGTAATGTTACAATGACCGGTGTATTTTGATTCGCGTTATATTTGATCTTGTATCCATCTCACTGTATTATTCAATTTATATTGTACAAGAATCACTTAGTTTACAGTAAATTGGTTTTCAAATCTCGGCTAACACAGTTCAGACTTGGCGCGCCATTTTCTTTTCAGTAATGCCAACTTAAAGAGTGGTCATGCAAAATCAAACAGATGTTGAGGTTGGTCTATATCGTTACGTCGATTTTGAACGGCCATTTAGCACTTTCCTCTGTTAAATCATCGTCGGAAAAATATTAAAAAATCTGTCAAGTGCAAGCTAAGCGAAGACCTTCGTAAATATAAATAGTAATACACTCTGACTATATGCTTAAAAGGCGCCCATCTACCAAGCTACCCGCTGCCGATAGCACCAATGCCGTATCAAATCGTGTATGCGCGTAACTGAGTGGTGAGCGTTTCGACTGAGCCAAATTACAAATTTTGAAAAACGTACGAGGACAAAAGTTTTTATCCAAAAACTCTTTTTTGAAACCAAATTTTGCGAAGTTATAAGGAAATATACAATTAAATTGTTTATTACAATTAATCACGGTAAAATTTGTCAATACTTATAATTTTTGTGCTATCTATGCCTAATTCTCAATGTTCACGACTTTTTCCACAATTTTCTTAGCGCCCATTTTTCAACAAGTTTTCATATGATACCCTACACGAAAATTTTGAAATAAATATTTTCCTCTACTTTACCCTCTGAAATTAACCCCAGAATAAAAACTGAACACTTTATGCTTCACGTCTATAATTGGACCATTGAAAATAGTTACTTCGAATATTTTCCGAGAAAACCGCCTGTGACAAACGGACGGAATGAAACCGAAGTGAACCCATTAGTATTCCGTTTTGGCAATTTTGCCAAAAATACTAAAAGTATCAGAACCAGCTTCGTTTACTCGGTTCTTTTTAATAGTATATATGTAATTAGTTCTTTGAAAAATAATTCTTACAATCTGTCTGATAGTTGTACTTTAGGTTCAGTTGTTTTGTTGGATCATTCTTATGTTCTATGTTATTATGTTCTATGTATTACAAACCGATACGTAAACGAGTTGTTCACATTGAATATTATTGAAATTAAATTTTATTATAAACAAAAGATTATTACGAACAAAACATTATATTATCACATCTAACATAAGAATGGTTGTATGTCGTGGCGGAGTAAACGATCTTGGCGAACGGGTGGCGGACACTTGAAGCGGACAGAAGGTTCTACGGCAGACAATGGCCGGTATTGAGTCGCTTTGCCGTGAAAAGCTTTTGTAAGCTCAGAGAGGGATGTCCTCCGCACGTCGGATGAGCTTTATTATCAACTCTTCAATAGTCGTATACGGTGTTGAATATGGAGTCAACAAAATGAAAATATATTGCATTATTATAAATGCAATATATTGCAATATTAACAGGATCATGTGGTTTATATATGTTTATTATTTAAAATTTGTAATTTTATCATTTACTTATATATTTAGAAGGTTGTGTGGAAGTAAATAATCATATGGAAGTAAATAATCTGAACCAAACTTTGTCTTAAATATATATGTTATAAATCCTTTTATTAAACGTTTCTTGCACTTTATCACGTTGAACAGTCGCCTTAGCGTAAAGTAAAATTAAATCTCCAAACATTATTGATATACAATGGGTGATCGTAATGGATAAACAAAATTATAAGTACGCAGGTGAAATAGATATATATATTTTGAATTATATGTATTTCGAAATGGTCAGTGTAATATGACACATGATTAGTGCATCGCTTTTTTTCGAAATTTAGTTACATATTTAAGCACAGAGCAATGCTAAACTCTTTTCTTCACCAGGTTAATGTCACCCTACATGTAAGTTCGTAATACGTTGTATATATACGTATCTACATATATAAAATTTGCTAACGATTATTCCACTTTTTACTAAGTTATTGAGTAATAAACAAAGAAAAAGATACGCATCTAAGACATTGGTATTATATTGATATGATATTAGAAAATTATTAACATTATAATAATTTAATTTCTTATTGTTTCAGGTAAGTTGTGTTAAGCGAAAAAGCACTGGTCGCCTAATCACAGCACGGTAAGCTTACAGGATAATAAATATGGATTAGTGAAACAAATTGATTTTTAATATTCCTAAATTTATATAATTCGCAAGCCGATCGTATAACACATATTATGATGTGCGTTCTGTCAAGATAACTTTAAAAAATCACAAATATCTATACATGTCACATGCCGATCGTATAATACGGCAGATTGTGATGCTCCGAGGCATATCGTGAAATGACGAATATTCCATGTCATAAAATGATGTTAGTCATGTTCTTTGACGTATACCATTTTTGCTAGTAACTTAACCTATTTTTTGGACGAGAACGATGTGGAACAGAATACTAGTTATCGTCAAACAACATACGTTGAACAATATGACTAACGTCAGTTAGGAATTTCATGAAGTGTCCTTTCACAATATGGCTCGGTGCATTACAATCTGCCGTATAATACGATTGGCCTGCGACATGTATACATATTTGTGAATTTTTTAAGTTATCTTGACAGAATTTTATATTGACTGTAAATATTTTGCGATATGCAAAGTATTTAAAATATTTGCTTTATCTTAATGAATAAAAACAACGTTATGTAAACCCATGTAATGTACATTATGCAAATCTTTGTAATATAATATATAAAAGTGTGTGAGATTTTAAACTGAATTGTAAATGTATTGTTTAAATCAGTGTGATGAATACCATTATGAAAGGGTTAATAAATTTATAAAATGTTTATTAAAAACATTTTTTTAATGTCAATTTTGATAATCAGTTATAGGGATAAAAGTAGATACGTTCTTACCACAAAATACCGAATTCGAAATGCCTGCAGTGGAAGTATTGTATTATAATGTACTGAATTAATCAAATATACGTGTACATTTAATTACAAAAGAATAAATAATTTAATATAATATTTACATATTTCATTAATTTTTAAAATTTCGATTATATAGTTCATAAGCAGGCTGTGCGCAGAGCACAGAAGATGTGTAACTGTAGAGTACAATGCAAAGATTGGAATTTGAATGGAAATTGTACACGCAATATTTTATATCTGCATATATGGCTAATGTAAATTATAATATTGTAATGTCTAAAATCAACGTGTCGCATGTGAAATTTCATTTTCATTACAAAAAATATTTTATGCAGAGAAAAATCGCGAAGTAGAAACTTAATAAATGCCTTCAAATTTGCTTTTCTCACAAACAACTGCACAAACATACGGAATCTCGCCTACGAAGAGGCAGTGCAATCGTTGCATATTTTAAAAACAACTCAAGTTCCTGGCGTAGCTTTAAACTTTTACTTCTCGTCTGAGCCTCGTCTGCGAAGTTTAGGCGGGCGGGGTTTTACTGAGCTTTTATCTCGGAATGGCGCGAGTAAAACTGAAGTTCGGCATGTGTGAAGCTTATTGTTAGCTACGGTTATTTTCTTTTTTTTGTTTGTGTTCATTTATGAAGTCATTATGTTTAATAGTTTTTTACTAAGTGAAGTCGAAATACGTGCATTTATTTATTATTTAAATTTACTTTTAAGTCGAGAAAAGCTGGCTACATAAATATATTTTATTAAATTTCCTGGACTTATTCCCGATATTATTCGGTGTTATCTATTTAATGAAATCTTTTAAAAGCATTGGCATAAACCGTGCGGTAGGGCACAAATCAGTTTGGGTAACGTCTCAAAAACGTGTGATGGAAGTAATCCGGCTGATATGGGAATAAAAGAAAACTCTTAAATCGACAATCAATACCTAGACATATCAAATAATGTCTCAAGCGACGTATAGCAATTTATTTATGTTAAATTTTTGATGATAACTGGTGTCGTTATTTCCAATTTACAGAAAACCTATTTTGGCAGAAATTGATACAAAAGAGGAGTTAGGACATGAATAATGTCAGCAATACTTTTAAACATTAGTCGGTTTTTAAGCACAGTATTATGTTTTAATTACTCTTAATGAAATGTAATGAAGTTATAGCGTAAGTTTGCCCTTGTTGTCAGTTACTAAATACTGTCAGTTTTGGAACTAAGTTCCTTATCATAAGTCACACACTCGGCGAATAGCCCGAAAAAAGTGTAAGATTTCGACTGACACTTTTGCTACAGTATAAAAGTATAATATTTCGACCGACATCGTTACTACAGCACAAGCATTTGTGTGTTTACAAGCGTATATATTGATATATTACTACATTATAAACGTGAAGCCTGCGCATCAACGATATTCATTTAAGCGTGTAAACTCGTGTTATTGTTATCAATAAATAATGAATTGTGAAAGTAATTCAGTAGAAGTTGAGGATGGTGATGATAAAGTCAGGTAAATACCAATGTTAAAGTGACAATAATTCAATGATTTAATTTAAACTTAAATTTTGGTATCATCTTTTATTTTCATCGACAAAAGTTTACACGTATATTAACTGAAACCAACATTAAATTATGCAATATTCTTCACGTATTATGCAAGTTTTGTTTAATTAAAAGATGTTGCTCAGATGGCTTGATTGCAATTATTATTTTTTCATATCCATCTCCATCTTATTTTCTATATTCTCCTGAATATAGTATTTAGTTTCTTTTTTAATTCTACGTCTTTCAGAATTTCATCACTTTCAAAAGAGTAAAATAAATTTCACGCGCGTGTTTTTTTCCTGCAATAATAAATATTTAACAGTATCTAATATAATTAAATAATGACCGAGGGCATATATATTATCACGAATAGCTCAAAAACTATAACACTTAGAATCACTGACGAAATGTTCATACAACAAATTTTTAATAATTTTTGATATAGTAGTTTCAAAAAAAATGGGGGAGGGGAACATATTTTTCAGTATATTTCCGAACATATACTTCCTAAAATTGTAAGAAAAATTTCGAACACTTGACTTACCCACCTATAAAATTTTTATATAAATAACCTGTTGAGTTATGGGCGGAAAAGTTAAATTTAGCATAGCAACATGCTTTAATACTATGCCAATTTTCAATTTTATAATTCAAGTTGTTCCTGAGAAAAATGGCTGCGATAGTGAGACCACTGGGTGATCTTAGAAAGGTTCCGTTTTCCTTTCGAGATGCTGAAACCTAAAAAAGTATCTTGGAAATAATTAATTCAGGAAATATTTAAACTAATAAATAAACTAAAGAAACATAGATCTTTCCTTCTTGCGTATTTTCGTACGCGAATCACACAAAGCCATTGGACAGATTTTAATAGGATTTTCAATATCCTCGCTTAGAAGTAAAATGATGTTCGCATATACGTAATGATAAAACACGTATCGTCAGTGCTACGAATAAAAAGTTCTTTACGAATTTCAAAGAAACGGATTGATTGCCTCTAGCGAGAAGCGTGGGCAAAAATATGAAGTGAAATACAATTAGTTGGTTCTTATCAGGGTTCCATACCTCAAAAGGAAAAGCGAAACCCTTTCATATCACTTGTGTGGCCGCTTGTCCATTCTGTCGTAGACCGTTTTCTCAAAAACCGCGTAAAGAAAATTTAAATGTGGGATATCGTTTGAAAAGGGTAATAAAGGCCCCAAAAATATTTTTTCACAATTTTGGCTGGCACATCTTCAGAGCCATACTGAAACATAAGTAATAAAACTGTCTCCACCCTACCAACACATGCCATGCCTCCTCTGGGACTACTGATCTTAAAAATATGGAAAAAAAACAGAGTTGTTAGAAATTTACGCAAAGACTGTAGGAAAACTATCTAAAAAGTTATGACTTTTAGAATCATCGCTTCAGGTAGTCATATTTTTTTAAAATATGCATCACCCTTTTTAAGGTCATATAAGACATGGTAGGCAGGTAAAATTTATATTTAGCATAATAACATAATTTATATAAAATATATCGTAATTTTAAACATGATATATATGTTTTAAAAAATAAACAAATAAACAATTTAATAGAAATACTATGTAGCCTTAAAATGTTTTTAAATGTATACGGAATCTTCGTAGTGCGAATTATATTTATATTTGGCAAGTTTAAATTTTGGTGCGCCCGTGAAGACTTACAGTAGAATTAGATAGCAGTACAAAGACTAGCTCCACGTTATTGCGAAAATACTGACTAACAATACAATCATACAATGGAAAGTCTGAAGTCCTTTTTTTTTTAATATACCCTTCAAATATTTTATTTAAAAAATTAATCTCTTCCATTTACGCAATGGAAAAATCTTATTTCCACGAGACTCGTAAACTCCACAACAGTAATTCTTTATTAGCAATAGGATTAAAGCGTTGAAAATGAAATTCTTCCCTAAAATGAATTAATTATTAAAATGATTCCGCCCATTGTTCGGGTTCACGAGGGCTGAACGGCCCTGTTTTGGGGCGCTGTGGAGTAATAAACAAATTAAATATACTTGAATGTACGTAATACACTTGTTATGTATTTAAAGAGACCGACGTTAATTTTTCTTCCGGTTTCCATACGTTCACGTTGAGCTAAAAACCGAAATGGAACGCGACCTAACTCTTGACGTAATTTCCTTCGTTGAAGGAAAATAATTATTTGTTGTCCCGTTTCGTTTATAGCAGATTTGTAAAAGGAAATGTATGCTTACTTGAGTTCGTTTAGAGTTTACTCCTTAAGAATCGATTTTCACATATAGCGCCCGGTATGAAGTTTTATGAGTAGTAAAATCAGAAGTTCAGAGCGTTAAAAATGTAACCGTTAAGTTCTGATCGTACGAAGTTCAGAGCGTTAAAAAAGCGTAACCGTTAGGTGATCTCTCCGCGTAACATTTCTGCGCATCTTTAAGTGAGATATCAATACGTTTATTTGTAATTTTCTTATGGAATAATAGCAATGACGGAGTGTGACACACATACTTTACTATCGTTCGCTTATATCAAGATGTAATCATTAAATGTCATTATGTGTGAATATTTGGTGCTTCTATCCTACAGAATTAAAGAGTTTATTTTCATTTTAACTTCTTATTCTGACGTTACTAAATGTTTTTAATTTTGTTGAATAAATTTGATCTTGTTCATTTGTATTTTACTTGAAAATAATTATATTGTCAGCATTTTTTAATTAAAGAATTTTCCATATACATTTAATGATATTGATATTTGTATTTATATACAGTGTTACATACATTCCAAGATAATAGTACTTAAGGAGTAAACTCCAGTCGTGCGTCGGAGCTGACACGCACAATTTTTTCTTGATAAGAGAAGAGTATGTTTAATCCAAGGGGATTTGATTGTGAATGTTAATATAATTAATTTTATATTCTATTTTCTATTCTATTTGTATTCTATTTTCCGCTGTTGACGACCGTTAATGCAACTAGTTATTTGTTTGAAAACTTGCTATAATTATAAGAATACTATTAGAACAAAAAATTTTTAAATTTCTAATATTTATTTATATGTGTATATGTAATATCTCTAATATTTATTTATATGTATGTAAATGTAATATTTCTAATATTTATTTGTGGTTTTTTTCACCCCATCTATAACATCTCATAAACTGGATTGAGCTTGTTTTGCGTAAACGTGTGGCATATGTTTTGAAATCGAGTAAAATGAATTAAACTGCTAGTTATTTTAGTACAATGCTGCAGAATAAAAACAAATAAAAAAAACAAACTTTTAAAGTATTGAATCAATGTTGTAGGCACTTTATTCCTGTTTATTCGAAAATCCGTTCAAAAATTTTATTTCTTCTGCGTTATTTGTTGCATCGAAGAAAATTTAATTAACCGTTAATCTTATGGTGCGTAATAATCATAATATACAAACAATAGAACATGTAAACGAAAAAAAGTTCTTTAATCCTCTGTACGAGCACATTTTATGTTTTTTCTTTATTAAAAGTGTATTACTTATTTTGATACTAATTCCCATTTCTTTATAAAAATAATTACGAGAATATTGATATATCTAAATCTAAATAATGTTGCTTTTTTATTTTTGAAATCAATGAATTTACATTGGCCGGCATTTCGAAAACGTTGGTCGATATTGAATCCATATATTAAGTCCAATCCCTGTTCGATGCGTAATACTATCAATATTTTTAATAATATCAACGTCCATTACTTTTAACAATTTTACTTCAATTGCACAATATTTTAAGCTCTGTTGATGTCATAATTTTGAATTATATATAATTATAATAATTTTGTTTAAAGAAATATGCTGCGTGCTTATTCACACGATAAAGAAGCAAACTAAAGTAAAAAGTAGGATAACATACGCGTATTAAATTAAACTACTCTCAAATAAAATATTCAACACTAACCGCAAACACCCGAAATATTACACTGATTATACTCAATATATAACATATGCACATTATATTAAATTACACTCAAATAAAACGTAATTATAGAAACGATGCACTTCGTGTTGGACAGTGAACTCGATCAGCGCAGTTCGAAGGAAGCCTACTTTATCCGAACAGTTAACTCGTTTAGCCGATATCGAAGGACACCGAGTTTATACGAATCGACATCACCGACCCGAGCATGACGGCTCAGTTTCGTTCAGTGCTCAGAAAGAACATCAGTCGGGTTGCCAGCTCGTTTGGTTGGCTCCATTCGTTCGAATTTAATCTAATTCTAATCTCTATCTTATTTTCCAATAAAAACTATTCAAAAATAGATCGCATTTGGAATATGAAAGGGAATCACCCACACCAGTACTCAGTCGGTAAATTGAATGAAAACAATATCCATTTGAAGTTGTTACTTCGTATTATTCGATATGTAGTATTCGATATTCAAAGCTTGTAACTGGCGACAGTCAAATGTACTCATTGTTAGTTAAGTCAGTTTCTTTGGTACAGACATCGATATGTGAAAACGAATTTTGATATCGATATAGAAATTAAATAACGGTTAAATATTTTTTTGAGTTTAAAACCGATAACGCTCATTTATTTTGTATTTTAATTCGATATTAGGTTATCGACTGGTCGAAAACTAACAACTATTTTTTTGCAGTACAATAACATACATATAAACGTTTTCTTTTGACATAAAACGACGATAATGATACCTAGCGTTTGTAACTGCCTGCTATGCCAATATTAAGTAGTATGAAAAGTTTAGAAAATAATAAAAAAGGATAACTCGACTATTATCATATTATAATCATTCCTTATTTTTATGTATGTACACAGAGTTACTAAAGCCGTCTCCAATGTCTCCAGTGTCACTCTATACTATTCCTAAAGCTACTATTCCCGATGGACAATGGCGATGAGCCACTATGATGGTTCATCGTGAAGGGGAGGTGTTAAGACGGGATTTTCGTTACGCTGAAGAAAAATGATTATAATCTACATAAAATTGCCTTTGCTTTTGTACTATTAGATAAATTGCGTTTAAAAATAATAAAAAAGGATAACTCTACTATTATCTTATTATAAACATTCCTTGTTTTTACGTACGTACATAGAGGTTACAAGAGCCACGCGCCGTCCGAAACCATTTGACATAGAAACTTAAATTTTGGCATAGTGGTAAAGGATATTCGGATATTCAACGACGATAGCACCACCCAGTTTTCATAACTTTGCGTACTCTACCACTATTAAGTGGTACGAAAAGTTTTAGAAAATAGGAAAATGTTGAAAAATATTAAATTGGCTGCTTTCATATCCAAATATTCCTTTATTTTATTTACGTTGGAACATAAAAATTTCGTTTCTTGTAGCGTTTAAGAAAAATAAACATACTTTTTACGCATTTTTTTATTTCCTCAATTTTTTACGTTTTAGGTTTCTTATTTTTATAGGTTTTCTTATGTTTCATATTTATAAAAATCTGCGCTCGTATTTGCATATTTAGTGCTTGTCAATACAGAAAATGACAATTAAATTAAAAAAAATTGTGAAATAAGTATTGCTTTTTAGAAACCCAATATATTTAGAAAATATTTTATTACATGATTTTTTTTTGTATAAAGTAAGGCAGGGTTTGTAATTTCCGAAAATACTGTTACGTGTATGCCTATTTCACTGTATTAAATATAGTTTGATTGTCAATTGTTAATTGTCAATCGTCAATCAACTTCCACAATATTTAAATTAATTCAATACTCGAATTAAAATTACGGTGTTACATTTTTTTTCTTTCGACAGCTACACATTTATTCTTTGGTATATATTTTCAACTTCAGGTGGGAAATATGTAAAATTGGCAATTAATGTTCTTTACAGTTCACTATGCAGCAACTGCCATCACCACTCAATTTATTTACAATAAATTATTAAAGTGTATCTTGTTTACAAATGAATGCGTATATTTGACAAGGAACTGTCATTGTTTCTTTTTTTAGACGTGGCGAGCACTATAGATGTTTTTGCTGCTTTCGGCCAGCAACTCCGTATCCGGTGAATATATTTCAATATTTGTATGAAAATTTTACAGTGAGAAAATTAAATACTAGAATTTCATTAATTCAATGTATCTAGTAGGGCACCGTTTTAAAAAATTAAGGACATTATTTCATAATTTTAACTAGTATATTTTAGGAATTTTGCTGAAAAACATGAAAGAATAAATGTGGGACTACTGAATTTTAAATTGTGAAAATAACAATTTTCAAAAAGCCGAATGAAAGTTTTAGGGAAAACTATAGTGATGTTTGTAGGTCTATTTGCTTTTGAAAAGAAAAACACGATATTTTGCACTCGTGAAAGGAATACTAGACGATATGTTTAGATGATGAAAAAGAACGTTAATATTTCAGTTGGTTTAATGGAAATACTCGGTATTCTTAAATGTTTAAACTTTTAAATGTCACTAACTCTGTATATCGACACTCATAGGGCGAGATCCACTCTTATTTTACAGAGTTATTATTCATTTCACGATAAAGAATTTTTTTTCTTCCTTTTTTAACATTTTCCTCATCCATTTTTGACTAATTGTGTATTGTATGAATTCAGCTGACTAACATCAGTTTATTAACGTATAGTTTTCACTGACTAACAATAAAGCTTGCAATGAAGTTCGATTATTCTAAACTAGAAGTGAAATGATTTCATGCGTAATTGGAGCTATGTCATAAGCATAAACTCTATCTTATAATTTGTTCTCAAACGTTGATTAATAACTTTTGTTTTATTTAAATACTAGCTTTCGAAGCCCAAGTTTCCGAAGTCCAAGTGAATTTTCTCTCAAGGTGGCTGGATGTACATGCTGGTTTTGTGCTCTCAAAACACGTGTTCCGTGACCATCCTATTTCCCGGGTGCCATGATCATATTACTTATCCAAATTTTGCTAATTATTGAATTAAAATGTGGCCTGTTTTTTAATTAGAATCACGAGCTTTATCTGTATCTAGTTCTATAAAAATCTGTTTAGGCGTGATTGACACTAACACAGAGTCTATGTGTTACCCCATCATACGAATCATGTGCATGCCAAAGATGGTGAATTGGCGTGCATGTAGCACGCCAAAGTAACTAATAAACCGACATAATTTTTTCATCTGTAATATAATAGGAATTGCATTTGTACTTTTATAGATTTTTAATGTTATTTATTCTGTTTTGTGAAACTGCATATGCAATGAATCTAAAGCATATAGCTCTCCACAATTTGCTTTAGTTTACACTCTAGCTCGCTAAAAAACTATTTTATTTGATATACTTTACTGGTGTGAATGTATGTATATACATATATATATATATATATATATATATATATATATATATATATATATATATATATATATATATATATATATTATAAAGAATATTTTTAATCATAAATTTTAATTCAGTAGGTTTGGAAATAAAGGTGGAATATAATATGATGCACATTTTTTTCTATACTTCTAAAGATGCACTACCTATAATTGTGACAAAAATATTTTAAGACCCTTGTAACTAGTCCTTTCTAACTATAATCCACACAATATGTGGAAATTCAAAATAATGTTTGAATAATTAATTTGCTTCTGCCCGTAAAAATTTTCATATAAACATATTTGTGTGTTAGCTATTGAAATATGTGCGGACCAATATGGTTTATTAATACGCCAAATTTTAAGTTTCTAAGCACTTTATGAGAAACTGTGGCAGACCGACATACGGATACGTGAGTAACCTTTAAAGGGTTCTCTTTATTCTAATGAGGTAAGGAACCCATAAAATTTAGATGTATGTTTAAAAAAATTTGGAAAGTGTCATCGCCTACTTATTGATACAATCAATCATCATATTCTTCAAGTAGAGTTGATCAATAGTGGGTACAATATTTGCTTCTGTACGTCTTGTCAATACGAACAGCATTATTGTTAAGACGGTGAGCAGATCCACAATTAAATAAAACTACGTGATGTAGTAATGTTTCTACTTTTTTAAAGTTTTTCTCCACGACCTAGGTTTCGTTGTATTACAACATCTTCAAGTGGGCAATTACTTTTACTTGCCGACAGAGAAATTTATTTCCATCTTTGCTAATAGCCCACCTGAAGATGATGTAATACAACGAAACCTAGGTCGTGGAAAAACACTTAAATAAAGTAGAAATAATAGTACATCACGTAGTTTCATTTAATTGTGAAAAATGAATTTCTACAAAATTAACACCAAATATATTCAATATTCAACGATGAGAAGATGTCAAAATATTCAAAGTCAAATTGTCCTGAAAATTTTGTATATTACAGTTTATTTTCAATCAAAGAATATAATTACCATAATAAAACAATAACATAAATATGCGTTCATTCGTAAGTAAATATTCATTTATTTTGAATGTTAAAAGTACGTCGTTACTAAAGCACCGATTTTCAGCTTGTTATGTAATCGTCTTTATAACAACTACATTTCGTGGCCGACGACAATGACTTTTAATGGTAATTTTGTTCTAATTACTGAAAAAGCTAAAAAGATAAAAATAAATGACTTAGTCGATAGTAATTATCGATAGTAATTGTCGATAGTAAATGAACACGCTAAATATTTTACTGGCTTATTATTTACGTACACGTGTACCAAAGATGCACTGACAAAAGTACAACAGCTCGTGTTGTGAATGGAGCTCTATTTTTTATCGACTTCACTCGTGTCGTATTCAAATAGATTCACATGCGCAAACGCTGCACCCGCCAGAATTCTCCGCCCGATCGAAATATATTGGTATAGCATACATATACGCAATGATAAGTTACCTTTATGACTACTAAATTGTAAATGATAAGTATATAGCTTAATACTTTTACTTTCTCATAGCGAAATTTAGTTACATAAGGATTCAGGACTTTTCACAATAAACCTCCATGAATATGATGTTCGGCAATAATACGACGTTTTTTGTAACAATACTTCTGTTTATAATTAAAACGCTTTGACACAGCGTAAATATACGCAATGATAAATAGTTACCGTTATGACTACAAAATTGTAAATGATAAGTACATGGCTTAACACTTTTACTTGCTAACAGAGAAATTTATTTACGTAAGGATTCAAGAGTTTTTACGATAAACCTCCATGAATATAATGTTCGACAATAATACCATGTTCTTGTAACAATACTTTCATATAAAATGAAAACGCCTATTGTGTTGTAGATACTGATTATTGGTAGGCGTTATCGAGAACTTTTCCTATAATTTTGACAACGCGTTCAGTTTTTCGTGTTTTCATTTTTTTTTATTTATTTACATTGCTCTGCTGTAATTTTATTTAGTCGACCATTTAGTTTAGGATATGTACTACAAAATATCATTAACATCGGTTAGACTGTTTAAATGCAAAAGAAAGGCAAACAAGCAGATAAACAGATAAAGTTTCATTTTTATTATGTTAATTGGAATATTTATTAATCTAAAAATGAGTTGTCTTTACGATACATAATCTCCTTTGTCTGGTAAGGTCGAGTTGCGGCATCTTTATTGCTTTGGGTTATTTCAAAATAAGCTTAAATTGCGGGAGTATACAAAAAGTAGTATGTGGATGACACGGATTAGGGGTCGGAAATTAGAAGGTTGTTTGTCGGCTCACCTTAAGAACAAGCGAATGAAGAAATAAAATGTATATGGTGGCGAATGGAGCTATGTAATATAGAAAGAACACCGTTGTCACTGATTACATCGCTCTGTAACAAAGGTCTTCAAACATTTCCAAAAAAAAAAATATTTTCCTTCCTTTTTCCCTAACGGGCTTCCTGCACGTGGAAGACTTAGTACAGAACAATATCATCATATTGCGCGAGCGAAAAGGGTGCTTACGGCAGGGTGTTTTAAATTTTTTTTATTTGAACCATTTATCAAGCGCCGGCTCATTTATCAGCCCCGCTACATTAAAATACAGCGAGCGGCCCGCAACCACCGAGATGAGTCATGATGGTATAAAACGTCTACACAATGACGCTCGGCGCGTTTGTCCCTCGGACCGGAGCGCGCCGCGGATCTGTCCGTTATGGCCATTCAATTGATTGCAAGTATAATTTAATTCCTTTATGGACTTGTATTTGTTTGTACCATTCCGTTGGTCGCTGTAATGCTGAGGTAGATTATTTATTAATGTTTATTGCTAATACTCGACTCTTAAACCATACCTACATTTCGTGTAACGGGATCGAATTTATAAGAAAATTTTAATTATGAATAACGATATTTTTAGGGATGAGACCGATAGAAAAATCATACATCTTTACTGATATTTCACATTGAAAATCAGGGTTTTTTGCTCAGATTGCTTATACGGAAGGGTGATAGACGTGCAATCTTAGTAGTTGAAAATATAGGCCATATGGTATTTAAAGACTTACTGTTGTGGACTGTATTGATAGACTGGTTGTCGATGCGATCCAGGAATGAAATGATAGAATCTCGTTGGTCTATTTCACTACTTACCGTTGGTTGTCTACTACACTGCAGTCAGCTGTGCTGTGCTCGTCTGCACTGAAATTAATTCAATTGCTGAACTCAATGGCACTGTAGTTAATTAAACTGCATTATACTCGATCGCATTGTACTCGATAACTCTATAATGTATTTAATTCAACTCCATTGGACTGAGCTGATTTTCTAAGGTTGTTCTGAATTGATTCCTTTTTAAATCTGCAACGCGAGGGTGGCGCGTACGAAGAAACTTCGGAAGCCACCGATCAGCGAGCATGTCGAAAGTAGTCAAGCTTCTATTCTGAGTAATTTGTATTGTTCTCAAACGTCACATTAAGTTGCTCGTTAACCATTACTTTTACGACTCATACACCAGGGCTGCAGTCGTTCTCAACGTTTGGTGTTAAGCTTATGTTTGTTAAATATGTTTTTATTCGTTCTCACACGCCAGAGTAGCATTAAGGTTTATTAAATTTATAAGGACGTAATTTATTTATATTTTTATTTAACAAATAAATTCAAGGAGTAACTTTAGAGATCATACGGTTGCTGTGTTCCTCCAATTACAGTGAATGCAGCTGCAATACTGAAACTTTACAACTCCGAAGTTGAAAAAGGAATCAAGAGGGAGCGATTACTATGAACATCACAAAAATCCGAAGGTTCTTGAACGACAAGCTCTACCGTATAAAGATGCTCAGCCACTCTACACGTTAGTTGGAGATACTCTAGAACGAAACTTCGAAGCTCCAATGGATATCGACCATGATAGTAGCGATATAAATGATTTACCATCTAAACTTACTGTTGGTTATCCAAGGATTAGAAATATTGAGCTATGCACGGATCTACTATTACTTTTACTGCGTACCTCCGGACCGAGTTCGAGGCTGCATATAGCAGTAATACTCCACCAAAAGCTTTACTTGAGCTTGCGCTACGTACATATATCTGAAGGCGTTGGATTAGTAGAAAGTACTGCTTTGCTCGTGAACAAAAAACTAAATTCTTAACTGCTAGTTGTACCTTGAACTGGATGAAGTAGCTGTATTTTAGATCAGCAGTAATCCAGTAGGAGTAAGTCTTCAGAAGCCTGTTTCGATGAAATGTTTTCGCAGACTCATTCACGCTCTTTTTGCGCTAATGATACTACATCCAATTTTTTCCTGCATTGAATCTTACAACATTTTTTCATCGCCAATTCAACTCTTAGCTTCCAGCTTCATAATGCAACAAAATATTCCACTAATGAAAGACGATGTCATATGCCTAAGCGTATATGTAACAACAGCATATAATATATGTGTTCTAAGAAAAACAACGTAAAGCCGGCCGAGTGTAGAACGTTAACATGTTTTCCGTAACTGTTTTCCGCCAACGATTATATTATAGTGAAAAAATACTCTTACCAGAAGGACGAAAATGGCATGACGCTCGAAAAACTTGAAAAAGTGAGAAGTGGCGATTTGGTTTTAACCAAAATTTTTGGTCGTCCTTCTCAACAATGTATGATATATATTTATTAGTAAATCAGATATACCTAGATATGGACGTTATTTATACTGATAGTAGGAAATGACATTGTTCAATTCGAAGCCAATTTACATCATCCACTTCCTCCGTCACCTTGCAACTATAATTTAATTAATTAACCAATGGACGTTTTAATAGCAAATACCCTTAGTTACTATTAAAGTAGCTTATCTATTTAACGATAAGACACTGTAAGCATCTCCAATTCATTCACTTGTTAATCAAAAATGTATAAAATATTAAGTTTTATTTCTAAGTTTTAACAATCAATATGCTTCTTACATGTATGTAAATAGCTATGTTTCTGAAAATTATAATTTACTATTCTACACCGGAGGAAATGCCAAATGATGCCGCTAGTTGGAAATAAAACTCATTTCAAATACAATTTTCCTCATACGATGGAATTTTAATTCTTGGTAATGGTAAAATAATTGCAAGACTAATTCTAATAAATAGAGAAAATCAAGATCGTAGTCATAAAAATAATGTGGTAATAACTTATAATCATCGTCAGCCGAAAGACGTCCACTGCTGAACATAGGGCTCCTCCATAAATTCTCACAAAGATGGATCCCATGCTGCACGCATCTAATGGCTTCCTGCGACCTTTACTAGGTTATCTGTCTACTTAACGAGGGGCCGTCCTATACTGCGTCCTTCGGGTACGTGAATTTTTCTTTCCCAGAAACTGTGTTTCCAGATCTGTGCGCTATACGACCTGCCCATTCTAATTCAGCCTGCTAATCCTACGAGCTATGTCGGTGACTTTACTAGCTTGGAGACTTTTTACGAGGTCAATAGTAAGGGGCCACGGATCATGTCCGTATGTCATCTGTAGCAACACATACTGGTTGAAAACTTTAGTCTTCAAACCCTGGTATATTTTGGACGAGAAGATAATACGAAGTTATCCGACAGAGTGAATTCTATTCTACTACCCAGCAGAGTGAATTCTCCAATTGACCTCTTCCTCAAAGTTGGATTTACCTAATTGGAGAATTTGTAGCATTCCCAACATGTACCGAAATAGGTACGATATGGAAGTTAGATATGATTCTTATCTGGTTCATATTATTCTAAGACCTATCTGTTAGGAAACTCTGAGCATTATGCGAAGGTCATCCAGTGTTTTGGCTAAAATCACTATATCGTTGACAAATCAAAGATGAGTGCTATATTCGTCATTGATGTTGATATCGAGACTATTCCAGTCTAAAAGCTTGAAGAAATCTTCCAACGCAGTGGTGAAGAGTTTTGGAGAGATTACGTCTCCTTGTCTTACATCTTTCTACACTTGGATCGATTTCACAACTGCGGTCATTTAATCGGACTGACATGCTGGCTTTACTATGCGAACACTTTAAGTCTTCAATATGTGAGTGACAATGGCGAAAATTTAAAAAAAATTGGCTTTATTGCAATGAAAAATGTATGTGTTAATTTAATAAAACAGACAAGGTAAAAAAGTTAGACGTAAGTTCCAAAAAACAACTAAAAGTAATAGGTAATATCAACGAACCAATACAAAAAGCCTGCAATTTATCTAACTCCAATCCAATTAGTTTTTCTTTAGATTTGTAAGACTTTACTTGGTTAACTACTCACTACCGTAACATAGTTAAACATTGTCGTTAGCAACTAGATACAGAAAGAGGTTTAGGTAAATTAAGGCACGAGCAAAAATCTAGTTTTATATTTTTATCAAAATGATTAAAGTATTCATCATCCAGTAATGAAACTAAGCGCTAAATGGTTTTACCAAAAAAAAATATTAATCACTTCCGATTCTGGGGGCATATATACATACGTATGTGCGTTTCCGAAGGTCTATAAAACCTGAATGGAGCATCCAATTGACTAGGGATTTCTCTTATTTTATAGTGCTCTGTGGAATGAACAAAACAACAAGTTTCGAAGCCCAGAAATATGTTTCATCCCTAAGTTTTTTTCACTGAGAAGTTTATACCTATGTCTTACAAAACCTAAAGAAAAACTCATTGGATTACAACCGGACAAATTGTAGGCTGTTCGTATTGGTCCATTGATGGTACTTATTTTTTGGTTGTTTTTTCCATAGCAAGTTACTGGCAAGTTTATTGCATGCACACGTGCTATAGAGAAAGACTGCCACGTTAATGCCGTTGCTATTGTTATGTCATTTGACATCTCAGATTCTAGAGATTTCTCTTCATTGTTATATCTCGGATAAGTCTAGCAGACTTGATCCAAATCATTCATCCATATTTGTGACATAATACGAGCTTGTTCGATTCAGTACTGAATTGTGACTGTATAAAATTTTATTAGTGTAATTCACATATTGCCTCATTTCAATGAAAGTTTTGTTTGGCAGAATTTTCGTCTGTTTACTCGTGTGATATATTTATATAAAATATACTGACTATCCAAATAGGTTACGCTGAAACTATGGGCCGAAATTTTAACCGAGAATTATAACCGAAATAATAATTATTTTTTCGGTAAAATTATTTGTTTTTTCTAGAATGTAGCAAAAGTTTATAGGAAAATTTGGGGATGATTTTACATCACATTATTATTTTTTGATAACGATGATGTATTAATGATATTTTTATACCTATGGGAGATAAGCTTTCATACTGAATAATAATATTAATTTTTCAAAATATGTCGTATAATACAAATATAATAATATGTACCTTCAAATATTAAATTTATGTCATACGTGCGTAACACTTATTATGCGGAATTATTTATACTATGATTGATATGTCATAATTTCATCATTGAAGGCGAATATTGCTCTTATACAATAAGAACTACTAATATAATACTATATATGATGAGATAAGCTACTTATTTCATAAGTAGCATTATATTTATGGAAGACTTCTTATATTAGCAATTTGATTAGTATTTGAAACAAAAGTTTTTTGGGTTTTGATTTGCCAAATGTCAAAAAACTCTCGTTAAATCTTCTGGGACGAGGTCGGATTGGAAAAACTTAAATCGAAGGCGGGGGAGGGGGCGGCCGAACCTTCACAAAGTTTTGACTTAAAAAAGGAAACAAAAGTTAATTTACCACTTCCGCTTGCCCCGCGGGAGTCACGCCCGCACCTGCCCGAGCCGTCCACCGCTCAATATTGGACCTCGGGCGCTGACAAGTTTCGTTCGATTCCATATCGAAACTAGTGGATCTTTATCACGTAGCTGTAAACGAAATTGATATGTGAACATAATATATTACATATTGCATTTGGCAAAAGTAGACCTATAGACGAAGGAATTCATAGTTACAGTGTAAGTAAAGGCGATTCACTATATAATAAGGAAAGATTTTTATTGGTCCGTATATAGATGTACATATCTTTAAGGATACTTCACATTATAGGATATCTAAAGGTGAAATACATATAGAAAAAGTTGGAGAAAGAAACTGCCTGTATTTTTGGTTCCGTCCATTAAACTGTACATCAAAATAAACTAGGTCCATAGGAACCTTATGGTTCAGGAGGCGATGATGTTGAGGAGTAAATGGGTAATGATGACATGTTCCCGATTAAGCATCTCCTTTGTGAACAGTTATGAGGTGCACGGAACTATTGCTTGTATTACATTTTATAACGATCTGTTCTTAAGATGGAAGTATCTTACTTATTATACAATATTTTGGTTAAATTTGTAAGTTGGGTTTTAAAGAAATAACATGATGACCAAGAAAGGAGTGATTAGAGCCAAGGAACTGGATAGACTAACAACACCTTGTTTGCTTTTAATAATAATAATGTTTTTTGCCTTAATATTGTGTTTCTGCTCTACGAAATGATTTAATATGACGGAAACTTTAATGTGTGGTTAGCTTTATAAAATTTATTTCTTTCTTAGCCCGTATGAATGCGCCGGCTCTACACAGATCGAGAGAAATCTTTGCTTGTAATAAGTTATAGCTTCATTTCCTCTCTAATATGATAATCACTATACAAGAATTTATTCAAACGCGTTATCAATATATTAGTTTGTAGTGTATTAAGACATATTAAACTCACACCGGTTAATTGATTACTTAAATTGGATTACTAACACAAATCTCAAATTAATACGGACCGTAGCGAATACCAGACGCCAGTTTCAAACATGTCTCATGTCATACCTTTTGTAAGGTGTCAAAGTATTTTTACCAGAATTAAATACAACTTTTTCGATGTTTTTACCAGAATTGAATACAACTTTTACGTTGTTTTTACCAGAATTAAATACAATTTTTACGATGTTTTTAGCAGAATTAAATATAACTTTTACCATGTTTTTATCAGAATTAAATACAAGTTTTACGATGTTTTTACCAGAATTAAATATAACTTTTACGAACTTTCGAAGATCGCTGTTTAAATACCGTAAGGCTTTTATTTATTTTTGTAGCCTTCATTTTAAATTATTACAAAAAATTGCATTTAAGTGTTCGCAAACTAGGGTTCCCTTTTCGAGCAGGAATTAAATTATATGTATATGTCGCAAACTTCGCTACTTCATTGGCACTAGATTTGATGTTCACTCCCAAGTATGTCTCTTTCCACACTAAAACATACTTAGTATAAGTTATCTTCACGTATTAGTTGCAAGAGAAGAGTTTTATACTAAAAATATGTAACGGAGGCGCAATATGACTAAGGAGTCTGGAAGTTCCATTAAAACATGTCTCCTTAAAGCTTCTCTGTTATGAAAGATCTAAATTACTATTCTGCGAGGGATTTATCTTGAAAGGACTCATCTAAACTTCATCTAAAAGCCCACAAAGGAATTGGCATACCAAATGAGGTATACGAACAATGAAAAGAAAATTATGCAAACCGTCTTTGCTGAAAAGTCTTTTCATAAGTCGTATATTTCTAGGACTGCCAATTGTGTAAGTCGTTTATCTTCATATAACTTTGGTTAAAAACATTAGATATACAGGTATTTCACATTTTATTTGAAAACGGTTTTAAAATGATTTATTTATATTTACTTGTAGAAACATTTTTTCTCACGATTAAGAAAATATCCGATTTTCTCTTATTAGATAAGAAAATCGGATATATTCTTAAAGAAAAAGATCGATTAATAACAGGAAAACAAAAGAAGATTTTATTGTGGGGCCCATCAATCAGTTTGTAGAAAATAGTTGGACAAGTTTTCGAGATAAACAAATTTTTATATTTACATGCCTCAAAAAGAAAAACGGAACCCCCATAATATCACTCACGTGCCTGTCACAGTCGTTTTTTTTAAATTTGGCAGAGTAATGAAACATATTAACCTGCGCATATATCAGTAGCTCATCATCATCATTATCAGTAGCTCGCCAGTCTAGGGTGGGCCAAGGCTTTCCTTTGAAGCGACTTCTATGCAGCCCTCTGTGTGACAACCTATCTCCAGTTCCGGACCTTCACCACCCTAAAATCCTTCTCCACCGCATCTTCCTATCTCATCTTAGGTCTTCCTCTTCTTTGTCCTTGTGGTTTAGTCAAAAAGATTCTTTGGGAAGGGTTTGAATCTCTCATTCGAACACGACAACCAGCCCAATATAGTCCATTAATTTTAATAAATTGTATTATGTCTGGGGGTCAAGGGGGAAACCACTAGGTGATTCTTCCCAGATGTTAGAATTGGCTCAATATCGACTGCTATACCTCACAGTTTTTGACGGGAAGTTGCACTAAGAGATGACCTAGCGTGCTCCTACGGTTTTGATACACAGGACGAGAATCATATACTCTTTAATTGCAATGAGCATAATTATGTGCGTAGAGTTTTGTTTCAGAGCGTGCCTATAAATAAAACTAAACACAAAGGAATCGATAAACCGAGGAATTTTTAGCTATCCTGACTTGGTTCAGTGTGGACCGATCTTTGAGGCATTTGGAGCATTTGCTACGAGCGATCTAGAAAAAATGGAGATACTAAATTGCTCATTGAGTAGGGATAGTGATCAGCCTTGTTGGATGGAGGCATTTGATAGTGGATATGAGACATGATTATGGGGCTTTGGAAGATTCTTCCATTTGTACGAGGCGGGTCGTCACGGGCCCCAGGAGGGACTCTGGGATAACCCGGGTGTTGGATTGGGAATATTTAATAAATAACCAGGTCTCTCTACTTTCCAGTGCTTAAGCAGTTTTTGATTTCTGTTACATACTTTATCATTTTTTTGCTCCTATAATCGTAGCGTCATAACATATAACCTATATTTTTTCTGTAATGGGTTTCTAACACAAAATATATCCTGAAATTGCAAATGTGATTCCAGAGATTAGCGCGAACAACCAAAGTTTTATAATTTACATATTAGTATAAATAAAAACAAAGTGTGTTGATGAAAGTATATAATAACTAGTAACAAATACCCGCTTCGCGGGTTTTTTTTAGTTCGTACATTTATTCATATCTCATACAAATTTTTTTTATAAAAAACATGTAATGAAAAACTTCAAAAATGGAATATTGCCTATATTCCTATACACACAACCAATTTTATATACAATATATAGATAAAACAGGAATTTTTTGTTAATTTCCTTGCTTACATAATGAAACGCTATAATGCTGAATGTTCAGTGACCAACCAATCTTGAAAATGGAGGAAATTTAATATATTGTCAGAACGACTCGCGTTCAAATCCGTCCAAAGTGCGCTCCGTGCGTACATTCTCGAATGTCTTCCCTCGAGCGTGACAAAGTAGAGCGGATGAAATTCATACAGAAAGGTTTCGAGGATTATAAAAATGTAACGTTTTATTTGCGAAATAGGTAGGCGGGCGCCATCGACCGTGCAACAAGCGAATGGAGCGCGGCGTACACTCGCCAGCAAAAAAAGTATGAATATTTAATTAGATATGTTCCGATTTTATTTGATTCTCTTAGTTCCGTTTGAATTACTAAAGCTTTGTTGATAAAAATACGATCAATAAAAATCGTAATGATAAATTCATAGTTCCGTTTGAATTATAAATAAAAAGACGTTCTTTTAGTAAGTGAATATGTGAAAAATGTATTTGAATAAAAAATTCCTTGATTTGAATAAACCAATGATTCAAATCCAGGACCCTTTTTGGGCGATGATGTAACATTGATCATTGAAAACCGTTTTGATTAATTTTTCTGTATATATAATATCGCTGTAATGGCCACTAGGTGATACTTCCCGCTAGGTGTATGACTCAAAGATCAATTTAGTGTCTTCATTTTTTCTAGATCGCTTTTAGCGAATGCTCTAAATGCCTCAAAGATTGGTCCACACTGAACCAAATCAGGATAGCTAAAGATTCTTCGTTTTATCGATTCGCGTGATTTTGTGTTTAGTGTTATTTATACGCACGCTCTGAAACAAAACTCTACGCACATTATTATGCTCACTGCAATTAAAGAGTACACGATTCGCGTCCTGTGTATCAAAACCGCACCCTGGACCATCTTTTAGTGCAAAATCCCGTCAAAAACTGTGAGTAGTTGATATAGAGCCAATTCTAACATCTGGAAAGAATCACCTAGTGGGTTCGTTGAACATCGTTTTGATTATTTCTGCATATATAATATCGCTGTAATGGCTTGGTTGAATTCTCTTTAAGATAACAGAAACACGGTGTTTTATTTATTGTATACAAAGGATAATTGCGTATTTTCCTTACAATTTGTACTCGCATACTCTGCTTGTTTTAATTACATGCTTTATAAATAATTTATAAAGTGAACAAAGCGTAGATTAGCATTTGCTAATATGTCTTGTAAATATGTTTATAACGTGAACAAAGCGTAGATTAGCATCTCCTAATATGTCTTGTAAATATGTTTATAACGTGAACAAAGCGTAGATTAGCATTTGCTAATACGTCTTGTAAATTATAATTTTTACGTAGCTTCCATTATGGGCCGTAAGAAAATTTTTCTAGGCTTTTTTAAAGCTTTTAGAACGCCGCTTTACTTTTTCTGGGGTAATTTTGTCTTTATCGCGCTACGATTATGTTTATTTTACTCTCTAACCATTAACTGTGAAAAAGACTTTTCAGTTAATGGTAATTTGTTGACGCCAACACGTGTTTCAATTGAAAATAGTACAGAAGTAGGCAGTAGTTATATGACGTATAGTTAAGTGTAATGAAAATTTTAGTTCAGTAGTTTCTAAGGTATTAAAAGTGGATAAATCAACCTGACATAATTCGCTACGTCTCAGATCTCAATTTCCACCATAGGAACTGTGAAAAACATAGATGTCGCTTGAAAACGGCAGAAATAAGATTTTTTTGTTATGGCTTTGTCAATACCATTATTGTATTTTATCAACAGAACATAGTAAACGTCATAAAATATAAAGTGGTTGTGTGACAAGTAAATATAAATTGTTGAAAAATCTAAACACTGTATTGCTTTTACAGATTAACGAAATGCTTTTTTACAACACAATACTCCGTATTATGGATACATTACACAGAAAAAAAATCTTGTATATGCTTATGACCACACGATGGAAGTGAAACCTCTAATTTTAAAATAGGTACGTAATTACATTGATGTTATACGTTGGATATCGAGATCGGCCAATCAGGAACAATGCTAGATATTATATTATACTACTCTCAAGTAAAATGTTAATCACTAACTCTATAAACTTGAATTATTACACTGATTATATACAATAACATTCGCGTAATATTTAACATTACACTCAAATAAAATATTAATCAAAAAGCACTCATCCTGTGCTTTAAAAAGTAATTCACTTGCTATTTTAAAATAGTGCGCTTGGTGCGCCTTAAAAAGTGGTTCACTTGGTGCATGCTGAGTTCAGCGTCACCGACCCGAACCTGACGGCTCAGCGTTACCGACTCGAGCTTTACGGCTCAGTATCTTTCATTGCTCAGAAATAGTGTGCTGGTGCGCAAAGTGTGCAGGCGCTTCTAAAGAAGTTTTCACTTCAAAAATGACAGCGGTATAACCAAAAGCTTATTAATCTATAACTAACTGACATCGATAGCATTTCGCACCTGTAACTTTCTACTCTGTCATGGTAATACGTTTGCTTTAATACTATTCAGTGATAGTAGCAGAATTTTGACAATAGCTGCCTATATCCACCGGTAAGTTAACACGACCTTATAACAAATACATTCGACTAGAAAGAGCAGTTCGTAAGGTTTCAAAAAATACACCAATGCCTGTTTCGGAAAAGACAAAGAAGTATCGAAACTGATTAGAAATAGGAAGTGACGCAACGCATGTCTGAGGAGGCCAGCATTAATTAATAAAGTTATTTTCAATTATTTTTTAATTTTATTTAATTTTTATATTTTGCGATACATGCATTAAATTCGTTGGTATGACGTTTCTCTTCGGTCTTACTCCGACAAAGGCTCCCTCGGATTTTATTTATTTAAAAAAAATTATGAACAGTCATCTGGCGAAATTTTTGCTACAGGAGCAATCTCTTTCAGTTAACCAGAGTAAAAGTAAGTGTAATAGTGGGATAGGCAGAAAGCCACACATTACAACAATATTTAAAAGATAAAACAATAGAAATAAAAAAAGGACAAAAGAAAACAAAACAAAAGAACAATCTAATTTGTATGATGGGGTTTTATATCTGGATTGAGGCGAAGGATGGGTAATGAAAAGAATTAAAGGAAGTGAGATATAAAGGAAACAGAATTTTTAAACTAAAGTTTTTTTTAAAGATTTCCTTCAATTTGTAAAGGTATTATTGATATTAGTATTGATATGACTATCGATATCTTGTTATCATTATTTTTTAATATTTCTCTGAGTCAGCTTAATCAAAATGCTCGAAGCATTTTCATTATGCTCATAATATTTGCATTTCTAAAAGGTTTTGATCCGGAGCATCAAATAAAATGTTGAATGGAAGATAGAATGTTGAAAATTTGAATAACGGATTTTGTTTTTGCCATCACTTGAAAAAGAAACGTTTGTTTATCGGATCCAGAGGGTTCAAATGGAGCTATTTTTAAGGCATCGCTGTCTATCTGTCCGTCTGCCGGAGACTTGAAACTTCTAAATGAAATAAGATGTATAATTCGCTCATAATGTTCAATCTCGTGACCCAAAATTAAAAATGATTTTTAAAATGGATCGAAGGTTTTCTGAATTTGTGAGGAGGGGGAGGACTAGGTCAAATTATTTTTATATAGCCACATGAGATATTGTTAAAATAATATTTTTGAGTAAAGTCAGGTGGGCTATTAGCAAAGATAGAAATGGGCTATTAGTAGGCTATAAATGTAAAATTCGCTCATAGTATTAAATCGCTCATAATATTATCCGAAACTAGTCAATCTAAAATTATGAAAAATAATTTATTAATTATTTTTTTTAGTTTTAAAAGCCTTCGCAAAGGTTCTAGTAAAACAATAGCTATTATCTTATATCATATACTTTTTAAAAATGCGCTGTACCTATGAAAGACATAGTAATATATTTACGCTATAAAAAAATAATATTTGTAAATAGTTTAATAGGAATATTGTACCGAAAAGTGTACGAAACCTGCGTATTGCGAGTTCTACTCGTACATAACAGGTTATTTTTGTCCGTCGGTATTTAATGTTATTGTCGGAAGAGCGCCACGTACGAGTGTACGCCTCGTTCGAGCTCTCCGCTTCAACGGTTCGTAATGATGTGCCTCTTTAGGAAAAAGGTCGCGGCGGGCCTGCGAGCATCTTCGCGACTCCAATTTATTTCGTTTTGTTCGGCGCGGGAATGCCGCGACCCGCGCCCGCCCCAGATGAGTGTCTCGTTAGGGCGGGGGTGGATACACTTAATATAAATCTCTTTATCGAGTAGACGAGTCTAAGCGTGCCGATGGCGGCCCGAGAGCGAGGTGACGGGGCGCCTTCGCGGGAATGAGCACTCTCGTTCGTTATGTGGTACGGGGATTAAAAAATAATGATGTTTCGTTTTGTGTGGAGCGTGACAAGAGATACTTAGAGATATCTCATTAATTGAATCCTTATTGTATGCTTGAAGTGCAACACCTCATTTTCACAGTTAAGTGCAACACCTCGTTCTCAAAGTTAAAGTGCAACACCTCGTTCTCAAAGTTAAGTGCGTAAACACTTGTTCCTGCATAACGCATAGTAAACGTAGTAAATATCTATTGGCGATAAGTTATACCGGTAATATTTTTAAATTTGTGTTTTTTTGCTCAAATATGTAATTAATATTTCAATCAATATGGTACGTTAAAATTGCAATATCTTGTTTGACAATTGATTGTTCCATGCAAATGGCTTTTTTAATTAATAAAAAATAAATGCGTCATCGAATAACCATGTCGAAAAGCCCAATGACTCGCTTAAAGTATGGCAAGACAGAAAAATACTCAGGTACACCGAGTCACGTTTAGTGAGAACGCTGATTTTATCCATCTTTATGTACGGCGCTGAGTCGTGGATGTGAAGATGACCGATCGAAAGAGAATCGGGACCCGCGAAATTTCACGCACTTGACACTCAATATCTCACGCACTTGACACTGAACCGACGTCTCGATTCTGTATGAGTTTGGAATCAAAACAAGGTTGTCTACCATCTATCTCCGAAGGGTTCTCGAATACTGAAGCAGAAACATGCCGAAAGTATCGATAAACTCATTGCTACCTGCATGGTGGAAGACGCAACCGCTAGACGCTGGACTGTTTATATTCGGAACGTCCTTGACACTACGTCTCATGATGCCCTACACAGCGTCAAAAATAAGAAATTATGGCGGAACACTATTAAAGAAATGTTTACCAAAAAGGGGTCACAATCCTCGATAGCGAGGACACAACTTAAATAGAAAAATGCCCAAAACAAAACCTTTGCCAATTGTCTGTTGTACATTTTCAAATAATTCCAAAAACGATAGAGTAGAAGAAATATAGAATATTAACAAATACGTTGAGTACACAAAGTATAATATACAGATTTATTGTCTCGTAAGTTTTATTTAATGGACCGCCGGAAAACTTAATAAGTAAACCAACGGATAATTTAAAATGTTTACAAATGTTATTATGTTCACCATGTAGACCTAGTATATATTTTACAAGCCCAAAAATATTATGATTATATCAAAATTCTATTAGATTTAGAATCAGTGCTATAATTTTTTTTGTGAATTTCAAGTAGAATTGTAGTGAAACCGTTTTTTTTTCTTAATTTTGACTTTGAATTTATGGAGATAGAGGGTTGTGATACTTGTTTTGTAAATATTTTCATAAATACCTCTAAAACTATTTCACACGCTTGAAGAATAGTTTTGGAATTGTTATAACTTTTTCTTTTATTTGTACATAAGATTTTTTTTAAATTTTCCCTCTCTAAAATGTATTTACAAATATATTTGTGTGTTTAGATATATGGGGGAATTCATATGGCTATCGCTACGTCAAATTTCAAATTTCTACATTAAACGGTTTTTGGGAAGAACGGCTGTAATACACAAATAAACGGACGTGCAATGTAGTTAATCTTAAAAGGTTTTCGGTTTTTTTTTTAAAAAAAAACCTTCAAAAAATCCTAAATTGTCTTACGCTTTATAATAAACAGACTTTTAAAAATATCACAGTGTTAATAACACTTTCATAAAAACCAAAAAAGTTGCTTTCTGGTTAACACCCAGCGCCACGATTTGCGTCGGACTTGCGTGCTCCAGGCTCCTTGAGATATTTTTGACAAGCTATTACTTCCGGTTGCGTCAACGAGGTATTAGGAAAATGGTGTATTTTTTTTTCAAAAAATCAGATTCCAATCAGGGTAGTTGTGTAATTATTGGGATTTGCCAGATCTGACTTTTAACATTTGTTGTGTTGTAATACAATGCATCACACGAGTTTGCGATGATAGTCTGAACGAAAATGTGCAATAATTAACGCAACGAAAGTGTCATGCAATAATCAACCTAACCAAAGTGCCATGTTATAATCAATCCAATGAAAATGCCGTACAGTAATTAACCAATAAATTTTTCATATAAAAAGAAACATGTTTCACTACCTTTAAAAATTAAATTAATGGAAGACTATTCAGTTCTTTCTTGCGGGCGCATAATTTCTTTTAGCGTTTAAGTTTCACTGTTCTGCTCCTGGAAATGATAACCTAATTATAGAAGGTTTATCTATTAATCCATTATGTAAATTATCTATAAGCAAAATTTCGTTGAAATCGATTGAGTCGTTTAAGCATTGAGGAATGACGAACAAATAAATGAACAAATAACTTTCCCTTTTTTTTAATTTTTCTATTTATTGTCATATTATTAAGAACAAATAATGAGAATCGCTAAAAAGCAAGTCGAATTTTGAAGTTAATTTAATTTTCAGGGTTTCGTACCTTAAAACCCTTATAAAATTACTTCCATGTCGGTCCGTATGTCTGTCACAGCAATTTTTCTCAGAAACCATTTGACGTAGAAAATTTAAATGTGACGCAGTAACAAAATATATTAACCAGCATATATCTAAAATTCAAAAATATTCACTTGAAAATTTTAGGGAGTGCAGATTATGTACTCGACATTTTTTCTATATATAAAATTATATTAATTATATTTGATTATATATATAATGTAGGGTGTTGTTTGAAAGAATTAGTTATAAGAGTCTCCAAAATATTTTTCTCATAATTTCAGATATTATATTTTTGGAGATATACTGAGAAATATATTCCCAGAACTACTAAACCTAAAATGAAAAACTCATGGGTTTTTAGAAGCCCGCGCAAAGGTATACTATAAAGGGAATACTATAGCGATGATTCTAGATATAATTGTTTTTTAATTTTCCCCATTTTATGACGCCTTGTGAAAAATTAATATTTCTGAACAGATTAATAGAAATATTATGTTCATAAGTACTGACATATCTACGGAACCCTCGTTGTGGGAAGTTTTTTTTTTATTTTAACTTAACCAAAAATGGAAAATATATTTATATAATGTATTGAAATTATTGGCCCAATATATACTTGAAACATACCTAGTACCTTATATTTTTTTAATTTATTAACTATAATTTTTAAATTGGTTAACTATATATATTCTTAAAATATCATAAACAAAACTTATTGATATACTGTACTATAATTGGACTTTTTTAAATTTCATAACACGTAAAAGTACCTATAGTTGACTACTTCGTCCAACAAACAGGCAGAGGCATCAACGAATAGATAGAGTTACCACATTAACAGAAGTCCATTGAGCCTTTGTGGATACCAAATACTAAAAATCTATAATTTAAACCTATTTTATAATACTATTATTAATATCATCCTAGCAAAACTGGGACGGGATCCTAGACCGATAGGTAATCATATGTCGATGAAACGCTATGAATTTTGTGTCATCTATCATTATAAAAGAAGTTAAACTGCCAAAAGATTTGTCTTACAATAAATAATTTCTAACCAAATACATCGAATAAAAAGTATAGATAGAATGTAGAGGTCTTAATGAATGTAGAAGTATGCAGGCCGTCATGAATGTAGAAATTGTAGAGGATATCATGAATATAGAACATATATATACTGTAATGAATATAGAAATTACAGAGGCTGCCATGAATATAGAAAATATGGAGACTCTAATTATATTGTAGAAGTTTTAGAGGCTGTCATGAATGTAGAAATTGTAAAGGCTGTCATGAATACAGAAATCATAAGTGCTTTAATAAATGTAAAAGTTGTAGATGCTGTAATGAGATCATTGGTATACAAAGCAGGTAAAAAGGTACTATCCAGGAAACTGTCTAAATCAAAAGTATTAAACGCTTTTTAGTACTCAAGTTTATTATATAATGACGGAAACAAAAGATAAATGTTGTTGAATTTCCTTCAGTCAGCGTCGGAACAGTTTCTACCGCAGATAAATTAAAATAATTGTATGGCGAGCCTCAGTATGCAGGTTCGAGTAAACAAAGCATTGGGCGGATTGATAAATTGAATCATTTAGCCTGCGGTGTGATCATTAATATTCAGAGCGCGCCCGGCCGCCCGCCCATCGACCTACGCTCCTTGCAGTTTTGTTCGAATTAACTCACTTCTGCGGAAGATGCTTATTTTGTTAGCGAAGGACGAATTTATCATTTTCCGTCTTGCATTTTCTACTTCGACGGGGCCGACAGTGGGAAGGGATGAATATGTTGGATCATACCTGCACTTTGCTGCCCTATTCTGTTTAATCATCTTGATGACCCTTTTGCACGCCCCCGTTTCTAACGCGAATACTTAAGGGGTGTTCATTTGTCAGTCAGCGCTAGTTAAAAATTTCGAAAATAGGATTTTTAAGAATAATTAATTATTTTATTTAATATTACCAACTCAATTTAACTATATGTGTATGCGACTGATATGAGTCTGGGTCTGCTGTGTTTGTGTTTGCAAAGATTGCTATAAAAAAACTATAGTGGGACTTCTATAGTGGGACCTTCAAAGGTCTTTGGGGATGTCACCGTTTCTTATGTACTACAATGCATCTAAGGTATTCCTTAAAGATTTCTTTAAAATCTATGAATCGTTTTATAGTAATTTCACTGGCACATCCCCAAATTTGAATTTCGTAACTGCACGGAGATTTGAGAATCTGATTGTATATAATGATCTTTTTATAGATGGATAGTTTGGATTCTCGTCCTAATACCCATCCCGTTTTCTTGTATCTCATTCTAAACTCCTGTTGTTTCTTCTTTACGTGCTTTCTATCTCAGTTTCGCACCAAGTATGATATCCAAGTATTTCGCAGTACTTTCGTATGGGATCTGGGCATCATTTATTCTAATCGGATAATCTTGGATATTTTATTCGTCAAATCAATATGAACAGACTTGATTTCATTCAACTTGATCATCATTTTTATCCAGCTGTATATCCAGTCTAAGCAAGTCTATAGTTTTTGTGTTGCTTCTTCGTGACTGTTTCCGACTAATAGATTACCATGTCATCAGCCAAGGTAGCAATGGTGTCTTGACTCAAGTCAGGGACGTCTCTGATGTATAATAAGTACAAAACTAGTCCCAGAACGCCCCCTTGTGGGACTAGCTTTAATTTTTTTTTTAAATAACAGAGTATGCTTCGTCCTGCTTGATTCTGAAGCGTCTCTCTTATACTTGTGAATTAAATAGTATGGAATGCAGTTGCGGAGCTTTTGTATCAAACTCTTGTACTATAGTTGATCACGAATATATAAAATAAAATATATTACTATGTAAAATGTCAAAATTCTACGTTTTTCTAAGAAAATCAGCTGTAACAGACAGACAGGCATTTGAGTTATCTTATGAGGATTCTGTCTTTGAGTTTGACGTATGCAACCCTAGAAATTGTTTTAGTGAGTTTATACCTGGAAAATTTTGTATCTGGAGTCAAGTACAAGACAACAAGGACAGACTGCTTTTCAGTCTATCTGTCTACTTATTTTTTACTTAGTTAGAATGGCGTGAAAAACTGCTTCACCATTTCGAATGAGTTTTTCACTGCTATAATGCTTTGGGTTCACATTAACACCTAAACTACCTTTTGTTTTGATTAGGTATTCTCTAAGGGATCTGAAACTCAATTAATGGCAGTAACGCAATAAGAACCGAATAAGCAGGTTTAAGAACTTATGAATAGAAATTTTGTCGCCTCTCACAAAAATTCAGTTTAAAATTTAAGCTAAGGTATAAATTACTTGTACAGCCAAGCATATTTATGAAATGTAAATGTTGGTAACATGGAGGAAAACTCCAAAGTATTAATAGAATATCTGCCCTATCGAAGCTACGATAAATTTAATATATTTTCTCGCATTTTATTGTAGACAAATTATTATTGTAACTAAATATAATTTCCACCTTGATGCCGGGATTTTTCCATTTCATTTTTACAAAAATTTCTAATCTATTATTTTGCGAATTATTTATACGAATTGCCACATATTGAAATTCATAACTGTCAATATTGTTGTTTTTCTGCATTATTATAAACTGTTTTTATTGCATAGGGCATCAGATTGGAAAATTAGTTTATTTAATATTTTAAAAGAAATTAATTTTTTCTGTAAATATATTTATAGTACAATAGAAATATATTCTTTTAAAAATTAAAATGATTCTTTTTTTAACAATAAACTAAGTTTCAAAACGAGTCTCGTTTGCTTGAACAGAAGTTTATTGTTGTTTCATGTTTTCCTAAATTGCACACTTCTTATTGTTAAATTAATTCAAACAGTCATCAATAATTTTCTACTGAAAATTTAACCATATGTGTCTCAAACTATTCAAAATATTTAAAAACCCAGTTAAGTTATTACAAGACTTCATGGATAAATTATAACTAGCCATTGCTAATGTTTTACTTTATCTCGTCATTTTCAATAATAGGTTCGGAGGGAACAAAACGTGTCAAAGTACGGTGCATCATCGCTTTATGTGCATCCTCGCTCACGCTAAAACATCAATATGTGTATAAATACATTGGTCTCTTTTACACTCGGGATATGTTAGATCTACGTTCTCGAAACTATTCGTCTCTCTCATACCCGAGCATATCGTATTACCAATTTGCAAACATAAAAACGTGCAAATATTTCTAAATAATCATGATTTATTTAATATGATGAACGTACGCGAAGGATGTTATATTTATGGTATTATTTATATTACGATTAGTATTTTTGTACTTCCAGAATGAGCGTAAAGTAATATTAACTCCTATGAACTATGTTGTCTCGAAAACATCCACGACCGCTTGTAACAGCTACCGTAAGCAACTGATACTAATACTTGTGCCGACGCACGATCTTAATCCACCGGTAGGGCTTATCTAATATTATTTATATCTTTGATATTAATATCATTGATTACTTGAACTTGACCCAGACATCGTTTTTAAAATACTCACTTATGTGATATATCAAGATGTATATCAAAAAAATCAGTGCTATTATTATATCTTGTTTTATAAACTTAAATATCATAATGCTGAATCAAAATCATGATTTTTTCATTAAAATAAAATACTTTACTGTGACATCTACATAAGTAAACTTAGATTGGGTAATTACCTAGAGATCCGATTGTATAATTAAATTTAAACATCGGCTACGCTATTCGCCCTGCTTCTGAATAGAAATCCGCTCAGATTACCTTCAAATCTAAAACTTATTGAAACATTCATACGAAGGCGACCGCATAGTCGCATTCGTCTGCTTACGAAATTCGTTTTGCAAATGTAATTTAGCGGCTCGCTCTCAGTGCGGCGCGCACCTCCGACCGCGGCGGTCGCCTCCTTACAAATTTAATTCCCCCGCACAACATTATGCTAACGAGCCCCGCTTCATCCGACCCTTCTAATGGAGCCGCGACATTCTACTTCAATTCTCGTAAAGTGATATATCGCATGAGCCGCCTTTTATGTTTGCGCGCCCTGATCCGTCGGCTCTCGGAGAAGCGGCGTCGTCTACCGTCGGCGACGATATGTAAATACGGTACTAAATCCACCTTTTCAAAACACACCTTCGCTTGAATGCGAAAATATGCGCCGTCTAGTTCGGATTGAAGATCGCTTAAACAAATCGAGACGCCTTTGAAACTTGTGTATCCCCTGTATTTGAGGCATAGTAAAATATGGTCGCACTTTCGAGTTTAGATCGCGACTCAACTTAGTGAAAAACGAGCTATGCATAATCTAACACCTTTTGTTTGTCTACATTGCTTTAAGTATTTTTTGCAAGATTAGTTCGGATTGAAGCATAGCTAGTATTACTAAATATATTAATAAAAATTTATATATTAATAAAAATTTTCCTTCAAAACGCTCATTATTAATGAATAATGAGCGTTTTGAAGGAAAACCAACGTATATCCGTCTATTGTAAATATTAAGTGACGTATGCCCTATAATGTGACGTATGGTCATTAACAACTAATCTTCATCTATTTGATAAAGAATTGATAACATCAAATTCGTCAACGAACTCTCGGTAATAGTTTTCATCATCAAAGGGTTTTTTTCGCGCAGAGCATTACTTAATGACCTAAATAGACAAAATCGAATATAATCTAGTCTGGTGAATAAGGAAATGTGGTATCATTTTCCAGGCCAGCTCCAATAATATTAATTGAGTACTTTTTCAATGTACGAGCGAATATTGTTATGCAGAAAAAACTTTTGTCGCGTTGTGGACGTATCCGATGGAATTCAGGGCCCAAATTTTAGAACTGATTCCAGTACATTTTTTCGGTAATAATTATGTCACTATAATGTATTTCTCATACATTAAGACGTTTGGGAGGATATTCCAAGAATATTCCATCAAATACATATTTCTTTTACGATGGGGTTAATTTTTTGACATCGGTTTCCCTAATTCATTTTGATCCGCACACTAGTGCTTAAGAGTATAATTCAAAAGCACAACCCACTTCACATCCCCAATAATAAGGTAGTTCAACCTACGAGTTGAACATACTTTGAAAAGATAGACATTGCGTATATATGGCTATACGGTAATTGAGTTGATGCTGAATCATCTCAAGGGCTACCCAAAGACCATATCTGACTTAACTTGTGTGAATGTTGTTTCTCTACTATACCGTGCATTGAATGTCTGAGATCTTCTTCGATTAGTAATTTTAATTTGTCGATATCAAAATCAGACTTTGGTTGGTTCCTTAACGCTAAACCTCGATTGCCACTCTAGAATCTCTTGATCAACTGTTTAGCAGTAGCTTAAGAAATAAAATTTACTGTCTGACATGTGCTGCATATGGTTTGTGCAGCAAAATAGGCAGATTTTAATTAAAAAAAAACAAGCAGTTATTTTCATTGCTGCTTTTATGATCGTCTATAGTTCCTATATTTTGTATCGTCAGTTAAATGTATAAACGACGTTGAAGAACATGACATGCTCCTGGGTATACTTGGTCGTTAAATGTTTTCAAAGTTTCTCAACAATTCTGGATTTTTTAAAAGTAGTAATGACTATTTTACCCAAAATAAAATAATACCGCATTTTATAAATATTAACATGTTATATCAGTCATATATGTTTAGGCTATATAGTTGATTTAACTCTCTCACATGAAGTGGTGAACCATTTTAAACCAGCAACTGGGTGGGGCTTTTCTGGGAAAATGTAATAAGAATTGCGTCATATTAACGGCCGGGAATCGAACCCGAGTCCCCGCGGTGCGCCGCATCGTCAAAGGCCGTATACCTTGTGATTAACCCAACACACCACGACATGTAATGTAGCATTGGAACAGAATAATGTGAAGGTAATTGATTGATATGGGTCTGTGGACATTCAAGAATATAATTATAAAAAAAAAGTCAGAATGTTACTTTTTTCTCGGAAGGTTTATTTTTGCGAAAAACCGGTTGACATTTCTTCGAATATATTTCAACATATATGTTACATTTTTATTAGATTTTCATGCCATTTGAGTGGAAAACTTCAAGAAAAGGTACATCTTGAGACAACTTGCGCTCGCATAAGTTTATCCTATATAATCACTAATAATATTATCCTTTCATAGCTAATAAACTCTTTAAACCCCTGAGAAGGGCCATCCAAGTGGTACACTGGATTGGCGATGTAACCTAAGCACTCACTCTGAACCCGCACTCAGATGTCCTTTTCCGAGTGCAAAGTATAAATTTGAAAGGGTTGGCACAAATAGTTATTGCTTTCATAATTTCTTATAGTCGCTGTGTCTTTTCTTTCTACATGCCGTATTGTTCTATTTATTCTTCTTGACTCCTTTCTATTATAGATATTACAGATATTAATATATGTTTCCATTATAATATAGATATTACAGATATTTATATAGTTTTCTATTATAGATATTACATAACTTGTACATATTTAATGCAACTTGTTGTGTTAATTGACGAAATCGATTGTAGTCCACATCGGCTTTAAATAATTTGTTTAATGAAAATTTAAATAAATACTCGAAGTCATTTTTATAAACTGGAGAAATGTGTAATTAAAACAAAATATTTAAGTGTATCGAAAATTGTAATGAAAAATCTATAAGATAGGATTCACGACACAATTTTATCTAGATAATATGTATTTAAAAATCACTTGCACATCTCACGCGAAGCGGATACGGAAAGTGAACTATAGTAACCGCCACACGCCCGTGGAATTGGATGAAACAGAAATATGAATTTTGCTGAATCTGCCTTTTTCATTTTTTATCAGAACAGAACAGGAGTAGGGGACTCCAACCAGAATTGATACAACAACGCTCAGAGTGGAGAAATAGGATTAAGAGGGCCGACCCCAAGAGAAATGGGACCTAACGGCACGGGGAGAAGAAGATCAGAACAGAACTGTATTGAAATTTATTTTGATCGGTCTTGTCCTCAGCGTACGCGTGTAGCAAGCGCGCAACTGCAAGTTGATACCGAGATGAAAGTAAGATCTATATAAGCTTGAACTTTATGCTGAATGGCTGCGACAGTCACGAAAAAAATTAATCTAAAAATTACTCGATTGTAGGACCCCATAACGGTTCATTTCTAGGATAGGTTAATTGAAATCAATTGTAGTCTATGTAATAGCTTAAGTTGAAACATTATTTACAAACAAATTTAAGATAGACACAAAAGATATGAAGGGTCAAAATAGTGGAACCAGATTCATGCATTGCAGCTTAATAATTTAATGAAATTTTCAATACAAAAGTTTTGGGCACTTCTGATTTTTAAAGTGCTAATCAATTTATACAATTTTGAAATTTAAGCTTCATATTGTTACAATTATTAATATTTTACATAATACTTACATTCTATTATACACACACACACACACACACACACACATATATATATATATATATATATATATATATATATATATATATATATATATTAATGATTATCGACATCTATATTACATCCACCAGTTTGAATTATGTAAATTGGTGAGAATTAAAACGAATGAAAAGTATCCAAAACGTTTATATATACATAGATCCATTTGTGATCTTTTATATGATTCTTATGCTTATCTTAAAATCTTATTGTTATTAATGTCGCATAATAAAGACGTATTTAAATGAGCGACAGTTTCTGTCAAAGTAGTTACAAATGAATTAAACAATACAAAATAAAAACTTTATTTAATTTCAAAATACCATAAAATATTTACATTTCACAAAGATTTTGCAAGTATATCTAATATCCTAACAAAAAAGAATTGCGGTTCCAGATTCTGACACAGTTAATGTCCTGAAAATGTCAAGTAAATTAAATAAAATGTTTATTTTGATTAGTTTAATGAATTTAAAATTTAGATTTACTCAATACAAACACGTAGGATACATATGACTTTGAAATTACATATTTGAATACTTTTTACAAATATAAAATCTATCGGTCAAAAAATGGGTTTAGTTTGTCCATGCGCAGATCATTACGACAGACAGTCGACATAAACTCATTTTGGGCGCGATTGTCTCCCCACATCCGGCATCAATTTTAAGTGCGTTTTCACGTCAAAAAATAACTCTGAACTTCTTCCATAGTTTTATAAAAAAACGGGATGAAAATTTGAAATGAAATTATTATTGACTGAAACTGACTGACTGACTGACTTTCGATTCAAATAATGAATGGTGATTCACGGCTTCTTGGACATTCATTTTTGTTGTTAGAATTATCGACAGCCATTATTAGAGTTCCGTAGCCAAATGGAAAAAAGGAACCCTTATAATTTCATCTTGTTCGTCTGTCCGACTGTCTGTCTGTCCGTATATCACAGCCATTTTACTCGGTGACTATTGGCGCTATATAAATTAAATTTGGAGGATTTGTGGCAGGTGTTTCTATGAAATAGTGGAATTATGAAAAAAATATTAAGTGCGACACTGTACATTTGACTGAGGGGTGATAACAAATCCAGTATACATAAGCTTGTGATGTATCATTAGATAGGTCTTAAAAAGTGATATAGATGTTCCAAAATAACTTTTTTATTTAAACCAATGGTTGGTGAGACATGCGCTTGTAAAATCTTAAAAAGTGCCCCCTCTAACTCTACTAACTCTATTCCCTCCTCTAACTTTTCAAATGAAGTAAAATTCTGGAAAAAATAAAAAGTAAAAGTTGATTTTAAGTTCTGCAACTTAAAATAAGCTTTCAACAGAAATTGGTTTGAATAAACTATATCGTGTAGTTTTTAAGATATGCTATTTTTCGTTACCAACGGCAGGAATAACTTGGTTTTTCACAGTTTCTGAGAAATTCAAACTGATAAGTTGAATATTGTTCGATACTACAGAACCCGGCCATTTCTTCTGCCTTTACGGATAAATAGGTATATGTCTTAGAAATGTATTATATTTCAAGCTAAAATATATGAAATTTAGAATATTTTCATTTCAAAGATGTCAAATATTCTTGTGCACAACGAGGATATCTGAACGAGATTGATATTGCGGGATAATAATTTATAATTTAAAATTGATTAAATTCCGGAGCTCGATCTGCACGGAAAATATTTTGACAGGTCGAAGAGTGCTTTCACATTAATTAATAAAGGATAATAAATAGAATGTATGAGAAATAAATTTAAAAAAACCTAAGAAATTTATTAAAGTGTATTAACAGGAATTTAATAGTATGTTAAAAGGTTTGAACTGCAGCTTCATGGTCTGTACCAAAATTGCATGTAGCCTCGTTGTACTTTTAATATTGTTCACTGACAGTAAAATAAGTATACAAAAATAATTTTGCTAGAAGAGCGCAAATGTTCATATTAATTATTTTCATTGAAGTAGTGTATTTATTTTAATTGTATGAATTGTAATTTTGCAAAATTACAATTCATAAAATTGATTGTAACAAAATCTTGTACATTCTAGATACTAGCAGGTAAAATTACTGTTTTAGTGTGGGTTCATTTTAAGTAAAGTTAGGTTTAAGATTTTGCTAGAAGAGCGCAAATGTTCATATAATTTTGCTAGAAGAGCGCAAATGTTCATATTAATTATTTTCATTGAAGTAGTGTATTTATTGTAATTGTATGAATTGTAATTTTGCAAAATTACAACTCATAAAATTGATTGTAACAAAATCTTGTACATTCTAGATACTAGCAGGTAAAATTACTGTTTTAGTGTGGGTTCATTTTAAGTAAAGTTAGGTTTAAGATTTTGCTAGAAGAGCGCAAATGTTCATATAATTTTGCTAGAAGAGCGCAAATGTTCATATTAATTATTTTCATTGAAGTAGTGTATTTATTGTAATTGTATGAATTGTAATTTTGCAAAATTACAATTCATAAAATTGATTGTAACAAAATCTTGTACATTCTAGATACTAGCAGGTAAAATTACTGTTTTAGTGTGGGTTCATTTTAAGTAAAGTTAGGTTTAAGATTATAATATCTGTTGGCATAAAAAGGTTTATTTATTTTACGTAATACTTAAATTAATATGATATTTGAGGGAAAAGGTTTGTTCATTAAAGATAAGGAATCTATATTTGTCCATATTTTATCTACTAGCCGTGTTGTTTAAGTTTATTTGTACAACATTACATTTTATATTTGAATAATATTAAACTCGTTTACCTTGAGCCTAAATATTAGATATTTGAAAAATGTTTACGCATTATTTGTAGGAATATTTATGAAGTGTAGTCAACTGTTTATCGTTGTTTGCACAAGTGCTTTGGACCATATTTGTGAATCGAATCTTAGCAATTGATAAATCATTTATTCTAATAATAAATTGGTATACAAAGGAGTATATTTGCGTTTTAGAAACTTAAAAATTCTATTTTTACGAAATGTGGATATTTCATTAGATATTAAAAAAATCTATATGAAGCTAGTGGGATCTTTATCCTTCATTATCTTCTATAGCAAGTTATCAATATTATGTTTCATTTAAGTAATGATTTCCGACTCTATTTACTGCTACAGTTACATAATCTAATGTCATGAATAGGCAATAATTTAGGACATCGAAGCGAAATCGAAAATTCAAATGTGTTTCCTGCGGCCTTTTTTAAAGTTTCGTATCCAAGTGGCAAAATCGTGTGATTTTGATTAATCTATCTATCTGTGCCTCTCTGTCACACCCAACAAGACTTTCACAGTTTAAAATCTATGTGCTCATAATTTTGTAAACACATGCTTCATGTGGAAATCTGAAATAGTACGAAGGTAAATTTTAAAAGAAATATTTGTTTGAGGCACCTCCGTTTGCCAATTTCAGATTGACGTGTAATATGCCACACCGCCACTTTAATTTTTTGACTGACGTGTAATATGCTACACCGTCACTTTAATTTTTTGATTGACGTGTAATATGCCACACCGCCACTTTAATTTTTCAGCCGTGGCGTTGAAAAATCTGAAATAATTCTTAATGCTAGGATTTGGTTAGAGCTTTCGCTCAATTTTCATCAACTATTAGTTCACAACTATGGAGATGTGGGTAACTAGGGAACTCTTCTTTGTGCGTATCATAACACGCACTTGGCCGGTTTATTTAAATGTGCCATAGAACCATGATGATACCCTATATTTTCTGGAGTCGTTGGTGACAACTCATATTATTTAAGATTTTTCCTGTTCTTCGATTTTTAATTGGGTCTTTAATGTAAGTTAGAATATCTATACAAATAAATAGAATTGGATTGCCCGTTTGTGATTTCGAAATAACTGTCTTTTCTTAAGCTCGTATGGTTATTTACAAGTATATCCGTTATTTAAATTTTTTGTGTCTGTTTGTCCGGACTAATTTTCGAAAGGATTAAATCGATTTTGACAGGAATTTCACAGGTAGATGGAGAACTTTATAAGAAGTGATTTAGTGTTCTTTTTATCCCGGAAAGGCTTAAAGTCCCTGCGTGAAACATTAAAAACTGTTGAAATTAGGGGCAACATTTTTACCATGACAGTTATTATGGCCATGTATGTAAATAATATAATTTTATATATAAATAATATAATGATATATACTGCGCGTAACGTGAGTAACATAAGTGCTAAAATCTGCGCGTGTATCACTGATGTACCTTGTCGCGCCAGAAGCCGGCCGCTATCCCCACACGCGTCACAAGGGCTCCGATCGCGCGGGTTCATTGGGCACGAACGGACTAATGCGGATGGTCGTGTCGCGTCTTGAAATAATTTTGCAATATAAGCGATTAAAATTAACGGAGTAGTAGGTGACGTAAAAACTTTTTAGAATAGTTTAAAAATAAGACAAAACTTACAATAATATTTTTTGCATTTACCATTAACAATAACAATTTTTTCTTAAATTATGTTTCTATAAGTTAAAATTTTTCACCAGTGTTTGCTCATTTTGAATGTGACATTTTATTGTAACCCTAACTAATATTATCAGTGCGAATGTATATTTATTTTTTGTAACTGAGCAATGGATCGACGTAATTTTTTGAAATGCTGCATTTACAATATGAAGGAGTGCCTAAATCACTTCCTCTATCCCCAGTTTCAACAATTCTAGATGGTGCCGCATGTTTTAATATCTCACTATAAATTTGTAATTAAAGCTAGGCGAGCGAAGCCGAGGGTAAAAACTAGTTTTCAATAATAATAATTCTTGGTAAAGTTAACTTATCAAGATTGTTGGAACCAAGATATGTGGAAAGATATATGGAACAGATAATAGAAATGTTGTATTTAAGTACCCACATAGTGATGGCAACACTGGGCCATTTAATTAATTCTTGATTGTACTGTATTATTGTACGAAATTAATTTTACTTGATGATATCAAATAGAGTCGATGATGTCAGATAGTTTGTCACTACACGTGTAGTAAAGTCCGTATGACCTCGCCTACTGTTGATAGCATTAGCTCTTCGTTAAGCGTATGCGATTTTTCCGATTTAAGAGGTGCGCATCCCAATATTTATGTTTATTTTAAACATTAGTTTTTTTTTTAGAACTTTGTGAATAAAAAAGAATTATGAACGCCTCTTCTAATTTATAATGTTTCACATGCCGTATATCAAATTTTCGATATAACATTCTGTATATATTTCTTCAAGTAATTCAAAGCAAAAATATTCGATATAACATTATGTATATATTCTCTATAAGGCTTAAATTAGGTAAACTTGCAAAACGTTTGGAATTTGTAAATAAATCCTAGCTACGAAATTTTTAGTTTTTCTTTTTTATTGATGTTACAATAGTTTGATCTATACCACAAATTTTAGATGAATTGAGATTGGTGTTGACAATTCACAGAATTATACTTAATTCACTACAAAATAAAAGATAGTTCATTAGTTTGTTTATTCTAAAGGCATATGCATTAATTTTGTTTCTAAATTGTCATAAATACTAGAGATACTTTAATGTATTAAGAAATAACACACAATAGTACACAAATTCTTCAGAAAAAATTAACTGCTTCGAAATTTACGGTAATGGTCATAGCGTTCACGTAAGGCATTAATTTAAATAATTGCGGATGTACTGCCGAAATCAAAAGGCGTATGACGATTGCTGGGTATTCTGTGGACAAGCTGAGAAGGATATGGAAGAATAGTAACATCACAAAAACAACGAAACTGTCCCGATTCGTTCGAGCATTAATTTTCCTGGTATCTCTGCTAATATGTGCGCGCGCGCGCACATATGAGCAGAGAATTATTTTTTATGATTTTTATAGGATTAATTATTTTCTTAGGCTTTCACCAATTTTTATTTAAAACTCCTTTAGCTCCTGGCGCTATTATAAAACTATTAACATCGTAGCAGTCTCAGCCGTGAGTGTTATAAATTGCCTACAATTTTTTTTAGGGAACCATGTCCCATCATAAGTTAAATTAAAAAAAAATTAAATATGAGTTGAGTAAACACCTCTCGTAGTTCAATTAAAACGTTATTTTCTTTCATTTTTTATACGACTTTCATCCTTAATTATATTTTTTTAATCATGCCTGATATTGGGCAATTTGGAACACAAATTTGTGTGTCCATAAACTAAAAAAAAGTACGTTAACCAACAGTCTTTTCGGTAACCAGCACAACAATATGCAAGAACTGTGGACTTTGAGCAGAGTTAGCATACTTCAAAGTGTAATGATATAGTGTTATACTTCTTACATGCCTTCCAAACATCGATATACAACTAACGCAGCTTCTTTGGAGAACTTGCATAATAATCCGTTAGTTTTAATAAATCGTGAGATTTTTACCAGAAGTATGTTCTACAGAGTGGCTACGCTGTGGCTATGTCTAACAAGCAGACATTGTTTGCGGGAAGCGGTGGCTCTGAGCCTTATCGATCGTCTACGTGCTATCACGTACTACGTCTACGTGTGCTTACACTTGCTTCAAACTGCGGTCGACGTCGGAGAACGGAAACGTTTGGGGAATTGGAGGCGCGCAAACGCGGAACCGCTGGATTTAATGAAACCTTGTTTTCATCTCTCTAGCTTATATTATTTGGCTTATTCGCTACTTTGCCTCTAAATGGTGATTTTAGTTTATCGTTAACAGTTATGATGATAAGTAGAAATTTACAAATAATGAAATATTATGCTCTGTTTAAACCCTAACAGTACATCATTTCAAAAAGTTTCTTAAAAAGCTCACGTTTAAAATAAAACGTTTAACGGGGAAAATATCTGTATTTGATTTTCAGATTGGTTGATTCAACAAACGATATATTAAAATTCCATTCATTAAAATATATTTTACTAATTAGGAGCTGCAGAAAAAAATTACTTTCGTATATTTTTTAGGGTTTCGTACTTTTAATGGGAAAATGGGAAACTCATAAGATCACTCACAGGTCAGTCTGTTTGTCTAACACAGGCAATTTATCCAAAAATCGTTTGACATAATAACTTGAAATTTGGCCTAGTAATAGACTTTATTAACCCACACATTTCGCAGAAGCTAATACTTTAAAATATTTATGTGGTAATTTTAAAGTGGGCAAATTAAAAACTCGGAAACATTTTTTTAGGTTTATATATCTTATGGAGTGGTATCTGAAGAGGGTAGTTATAATGAATACATAATTCTTAATTTCAGTATTTTAAGTGACATAAACTCAAAGATATGCACCACCGTGTGCAACAAAATTGCATAAAGTATCCGAAACTACTGAACCAAAAATCATGAAAAAAATAACAGAAGGGGACGAAGCTGTATTATTACAGGAACATTTTAAAGATTTTTGTAAAAGTTATAGTTTTTAAGAATGTCGCTATATTTTTAAGACTATAAAAGATATACTAAGGGATGTAACATTTTAATGCGGTGAAGAATATTATTTATATGTATAAATAGTTTAATAGAAATAACGCCAGTGACAATTCGTCAGCGATGATCAAAGAAACTTTTCTGAAGATGGTTTAAGTATCTCGGTTCAACGGTAGCTTTGAAAGACAGCACTGAAAAAGAAATCCAGCACCGAATAACAACTACCTGGCTCAAATGAAGAACTATGTATGTGACGCTCACGTCACCAGGATATTATGTGACGCTAGAATGCCCATAAACTCGAAGAACGAATATGAAGGCAAACAGTACGACCAGCAGTGATATACGAATCAGAATTCTGGGTGATGGAGAGAAAGGTGGATGAACAAAAGATGCATATTATAGAAATCAAATTGGGTTTTATGAGATTGAATATAATTAAAAAATAATGATGATGACAATGAAGAGGAAATGGCTGACATTGGTAAGGACACGTTATGAGGCGCGATGAAGACCATATGACTAGAGCAGTGATAAAAATAGAAGAAAAGAAGAAAGACCGAGGCCGCTGTCACCTGGAAGAGCACTATTGAAAAAGTCTCAAATCTATGGACATGGAATTAATGACAGAACAAGAAAGGCTGTTGTGGCCAAAAACGTACGAGGAGGGCTAACCTCAAATGTGATATGGGACTATAGCCAGAAGATAGAAGAAGTTTAATAGAAACAGTTTGTTCCCTTAAATATTTAAACTTTTGTATGCATCTAGCTATGTACGCAACGTCAGGTACTGGACGTTGGCTGTGATTAGTATAACTGTTGAATGGCAGGCAGCTTAGATTCCGTTATATGAGCATATTGGTGGCATGCATCAATATACGTGTTGACTCGCATCATCAATACACGTGATGGCATGCACCAATATACTACGCCATTGATTTTATCGAATGGCATAACTGCATCCGAACTGATTGATTGAAGCAGACTAGTTGATTTTGTAAACTAATCAGGATGCCGATTGCGAGAGAGCGAGCTGCTCGTCGAATTGGGCAACTGGCGGTGGCATGCAACACGCTATCAGCGGAAGCAAACTACGACAGACGTGCAAGATCTAGGTATATTTGCAATTATTCAATCTAACAACGTTATGTTTAGCTTTGAGTGTATTGATGGACTTATATCATTTTATCCCCACAGTATGTATATATGTATATCAAGTGGTATTTTATCCCCACAGTATGTATATATAGTTCTTACTAATATTTATTTGACTACGCGACCTAACCTGGGTTATTATTTTCTCCAGCAGCTTCAGAAACTCAACAAACTTGTCTTAGCTTCATGAGTATTACTGGATGTATGACTTTACATGTAGTCCACTATATTAGTTGAAGCATGGGCAACAACTATATTAGTTGATGTTTAGAAACCGAGAGTGCAGGCGACCGCAGCATGCGCGACAACACTTGTTTCTCACATAATAGTAATGTGACTATATTGGATTGCATGTAAATTCATGCATTCAGTTATACTCGTGAAGCCAAGACAAGTCTGTAGTAATATACAGAGTGTGAATACATCAAACGAGCTTGTGTATGTTTTTGAAACAATTACTTAATAAACGTTTTCAAATAAAAAAACGACTCCATAAGGAATTAAAAAGAAAAGACAAGGTTTAGTAACGCTATCCAAATTTCTTTAAACTTGATTCTGTATCTCATTCGATATGCAATAATCAAACGTTGATTTGTAACTCTGAGATTTTGTTCCATTGATGAAACTGCGATTCTTAACGAACAGTTAGCGGCCAGTTAACTGAACTTAGAAATGCACGCAACTATACGTTTATTGACTTAACTGTACGAACTCCGTTGCCTGCAATCTAATCCTCATCCGTATGATTAATTACAGGGGAGAATTAAATTGCGAAAGTTTACATTAATATTTTCAACTTCTTGTCAAATTGGAATGGAATTCTATAACTAGCTTTTAAGTGTTTTCTAAGCAATTTAGTTCTTAACTTAATAACCATTGGAAGCACAAATTTAACTTAGTAGCAATTTAACTCAATATTTCATAAACAATAATAATTTTGGATTGTATTATTTTTAATCGAATTCCGCTTCCAAATAATTTCTAGAGTAAATTTTGATAGTATTAGTAAGACTAGTTTTTTCGAGTTCTTCCCGTAGTAGGAATTTTTTTGATAATTAATTAGGCGTAAATATTTAAAAAAGCCTTTGTCTTCCACATTCATTAAATAGTTTTAATTGAATTATTAAATCTTATTTATTGTTACTGATTCAAAATAATTTTATGGCAACAGTTACTACCTGCGACTTTATAACGACGACTTTTTACTGCGACGATTAAGAAAAGCTATTCGATTTTTTTCGTATGCTGTCTTTAGATATAAATTATTACCATACAAAATTTCATCAAAATCCGTCCAGTCAATTTTGCGTGATTGACGAATAAATTAACATAAACTCAGATAGATAAAAATTGTAAAAACAGGCTTTCTGCTTTCCTTACGCTAAATCAATCATTCTTTTTAAAATGTTTTCCATATATAAAATTCGATCTATATATATGTATATATATATATATATATATATATATATATATATATATATATATATATTGTTTATATAATACTTTTTAATCCATCGCTGTGTACTTCTCTAACTTGCATCACTAACGTAGCTCTAAAGAATATCGCACGTCGTTATGTATTATAATCAAAGTCTGATATCATAAATCTACAAATCTGGATGTTTTTTTTTATCTGAATGTTTGCTCTAATGACTGAATTAATTTGAAGAAGTTTTTGTATAAATATAGTCTATGCCCTGAATGAAATACACATAATAATTTTACCTTGGGAAGACACAGGCAAAATTAATTAGAAATCATTTTGCGACGGCTTTATCCGGGAGCGTTCCGTAAAACATGACTCACACAGTGTTTTGATGATGGCGTTGAATTAAATTAAAAAAATAGCGCGCAATAATCCCGCATGCGGCATTGCTTTCGGTATAAAAATAATGTGTGACACACGAACTCCACGCATCGAGACGTGCAGCGGTGTTCGCGATGACGTCACGCCTCGCCTTCAAGGTTGCGGAGACTAATCCGTAATGGGATGCTGCTAAATTATGTGTGCAAACAATTATACTGAGCTCATCGCACTCGAGAGCATATGTGCGAAGTACAATTGCGATTATTTATGTTAAAATATCCTATCCCAATTGTAGCATCGACATTAACTTTGGACCTGATCTGATATAACGACATACACAAATATAAATCAAATTTGTTATTTACTATTCCTGCTCATGACTTCGTTCATATAGTCTACAGTAGCCTATTGTAATATATCTTAAAATATAATAAAATATAGACGCTATCCTGCACGAACTAATTCAGATTTCGAGATTAAAAATATACTGTTACTATAACACAGATACTGTTGCATAATTACTGGATTGCAGAGTAACAAACATTCATCCATCCATATACCCATACTATTACATTTATAATTATAGTTAGGTTTGCAAATATTGTATATATTTTGCAAAAAAGGAGACGCAAAAAACAGCTATTAACACACAAATAAATCGATTATAATCTGTTCATATTCGAAATTTCGCATAGATGCGATCATAAATTACCGGATTATAGAGTAACAAACATTCATCCATCCATATATTCAAACTTATACATTTATAATATTAGTTAGAATTGGAAATTTGTATATACTTTGCAAAAAAGGTGACGCAAAAAACATAGCCGTTAACACAAAAACGGATCGAAAATAATCTATTCATATACGAAATTTCGTGTAGATCCGTTCATAAACTACTGGATCGTAGAGTAACAAGTATTCATACATCCATACATTCAAACTTACATTCATAATATTAGAATTGGAAATATTGTATATACTTTGCAAAAAAAAGGTGCAAAAACCTAGCTAGTAGCACACAAACGAAAATATTATATTCTCTATATATTATCTATTCGTATGCCAAATATCGTGTAGATCCGTTCTAAAATTCGGATTTTCGGATTGTGGAGTGAGAAACATGCATCCATCCATACATTCAAACTTATACTTTTATAAAATTAGTTAGAATTGGTAATAATGTATACATTTTGTAAAAAAAAACAAAAAACATTTCTATTAACATACAATAGAATCGATTATAATCTACTCGTATAATACGCTAAGGTTAAGATGTTACACTCCCTTTTTAGAAAAAACCTCACAACTAATCCACATAAATTATATATCATTTTATAGATAATTGCTTGCTCTACCGGCATCCACAACTAAAAAAATTATTATTGCTATTGTTTTTGCAAATTAATTAATTATTAAAATTATATACACAAAACAGCAATGCTGCCATCTAACGGCTCAACGTCAATATGATTGACGGTCGGTAAAATTTTAGTTTAATTTCAAATCCACTCACGTATAAATAAAGTGGCGCTTTAGCTCAATGCTTTTGATACTTGCGCCTCTATATGTCAATTTTAGTAAAATATTTGTTTGATCTGTCATCTGAGCTTCATAATGGAATAAATAATGCGAAGACTTCGCACGGGTCACGCTAGTCGATTATAATCTACTCGTATGCCAAGTTTTGTGTAGATCCGTTCATAAAATACTAGATTGTAGAGTAACAAACATACAGCCATCGATACATCCAAATTTTTACGTTTATAATATTAGTTATGATTAATAATACTGAATATATTTTGTATAAAAACACTAAAATCTTGTTGTTAACGTACAATCGAATCGATTATAATCTATTCGCATGCCAAGGTTCGTATAGATCCGTTCAGAAATTCATACATCTAAACTTTTACATTTATAATATTAGTTAGGATTGTCAATACTGTGGATACATTGTAAAAAAGCACGAAAACATTTCTCTTAACATATAAACTAATAATCAGTTTGTATGTTAAAAGAGTTCTTATAAACCGATTAACGCAAATTGATTATGGGTTTTTACACCTCATGTCGAATAGTCATCTTACGTTTCACAGTAATTTTTAAATTTCGCATCTTTATCCGAATATAGATAAATTCATTTGACTAAGCAGACTATAAATTATATAATTCATATCAAATATCACTTAGTTTTTATAAGCATTGGAGTATGACAAATCACATGATCTCTTGTCATGATTTGATGCCTTTGAAGTTCTTGCAAAGGTTTGCCTAGAAATGTTACAAAAAAAAATAAGTTTTAAAATTGTAAATGATTTGAGTAGCTCTGAAAATCCTCAGATTATTGTTAAGCCAGCAAAGTGATCGCCCCTCGATCACTTAGCAAAAACAAATTAGCAAAAGGCGATCAGCACTCTAAACTCTTTCTACTCGTAGTTATTCTATCGAGCCTCTCATTAAGCACTAATAAATAAGATGCCGACCTCCGCGATTCTATCCTGGGCAGCCGAAAAATTATATCACAAACAATACAAAATGTCTGGCTGCTCTAGCCCCTACAGGTGTGGAAAGCAAAAAGGAAGAGCTATCGTATCATAATTTTGGCGAAGAGTTTCACTACTAGCTAAGTGCCATTTACCAAGTTCAATGGTGAGCCACAAAATTGACTAATAATCTAAACACATGTATATCGTCACGTCTAACCTTTTCTACCACCATTAATGTGATATTACTTGACGGAATTCTAAATCTTGCTTCTATTCACTCAGCATTACCGCAAATTCGTAAGAAGACGTCTGAGTATGTAGGAAAGACAAGAATAGTAAAATTTCACTCTCGTTTTGTCCATAAACTGCAACCCTGATAAATTCATTGTCTACATTGTGTTTAAAGACCGTCAGGACTTCAAGAAAAATATCAATACAATTATAGTGCCGATTCATAGCTCTACCAACAAAAACTCGCTGAAGTTGCAGCTGAATTTAACGCAGTTGAATCGCGTACCAACGATGATTGCTCGCCGGTGCTGTACATAAAATCCATCGAACGTAACCCTCACGTCCGCGCGTCCCCGCGAGTACCTGCTTAGCGGCCGTACGCGTGGGCGCCTCACGCCACTCACTCGTCGCCGACTCGTTCATCATTAATGAAGTATTGAATTTCTGTTCCATTATGTGCGGGAAAAAAGCGGGAATATTCAATAACGGGCCAAGCGTAATTGAATTTTCACCGCGTAGCTCTTTCCGCTTCGCGTTTTTCATTTCGTTTTTTTTTTGTTTCGGCGAAAGCGGTCGCCGCGGGTCGCGTTTGCGCCCATTCATTGGTCCCTCTCTCGGGGGTCCTTTTTGCCAATTTCGACGGGCGTAACGATTTTAGTTGGTCGTTATTCGGAGGATGGTATTGACATCTCACATCTCGTCCGATGTTCTGTGCTTATATGTATATGTATATTTTTTAGAATACTTTATGCGTAGCAAAAAATTTAAGATATTTCATCAGGTTTACTTTTCATTAGCTGTTCTTACAAACCGTGGCCTCATAGTTGAGGGCTATGTCTATTTGGAATCGTGTTTTTTGTCAATGCGTTTATCGCGGTGTTAGGCATGTTGCAAAGCGACTTATATGATAACCCAATCATATCTTGGCTTTCTTTGGATCATAGTTTTGGAAAACGTCCTCGCGATCTTTTTTATTGTACTTGGCCTACTATTACGAACCTTTTCCGATTGTTTTCCTTTCTTCTAGCTATGTGGTCAAAGTACACGGGTATCCACTGCAAGATAATCCAGTTTGTATTTTTACCACCTTCAGAATGAGCAGGTTGATGAATTCCGCCGTCTTTGGCGATCGAAATCATTCGGAAATCCGAATCATCCAACGCCAAACCCGTATTTCGCAAGTATCAATTTTAATTTCATTATTTGTATTTCTATTTGAATATCTTCTTTTATTTGTTTTTTATGACTTTTTATGTCTATTTTGTGTTTAATGCATGTTTGTTTTAATTCAACATAAAACATGTTACATATTTAAAGCACTATGCACAAATTTATTTTCCACTGACAAGGTAATGATAAAGAGTTATGTTACGGTTTTATGATCCGAACCGATACTTTCAAGTATCGATATGACGTAACACGATACTGCGATATTTTAAATCGATACAAGCCAATGTAATACAGGCTTAGATTGATACCAATGTACCAGTAACGATTCGAATCATTTGATTTTAATGGATCGCATCAATAACATAATAAAATCGTACAGTCAGTCGAACTAAATTGTCAAATTTATTTATAATAAAGTATTTGACATGTTTACTTGGCAATGAATAGCGGTTTCTGCTACTGTAGACAATGGGTAATTATGTTTTGAAATTTTAAAATGAATAAATTTAAGTATATTTTAATATCCAATTATAGGATTAGATCCATACTGTTTGTCAAGACTATTTAAAAAACCTAAAATTTGAAAATTGGAATTTGTAGTAATTTTTTATTGATTACAGAGAGCAATTTCGAAAAAAATTTCAAAGATAATAAATAACTTATCAACAAAAGAAAGTTTTTTATTCCATAATCGATAGATCAATACACTATCTGGAGGATCGGATCATGACTATTCGATGCGATCCTAGTATCACATTATATAATTACGATTCGGGTCGATCCAAGATATCGATACAAATGAAAATATATTACATCTCTAAGCTATACCAATCGGTTACTTATCGTTTTTATATTAAAAAGATATGTCACATTATCAATATTATTATTTTAAACGAAAGATAACGGAATCATTAACTAAGTAATCATTAACGGCATAAACAAATTTTATTTTATCTTAACAAATATTCGCGTAAACGCTATATTACAAATGGGAATATTTTGAATGAATTTATACAAATATAGATATATATAACTTGAAATTGCAAATACTTTAAAGGCACTTGAGAACGTAACCGCAGAGCAAAATTTTCATAAAAATTACAAAAAAGGAAAATGTTTGTTAATCCAAAGACTAGAATATATATATTTTAATGGTTGTTGCCTTGAACTGTACGCATAATCTCTCCGTCTGAAGTTACCGGATGTACGGCGCTCTACCGGAGCACCGGAAATAGCCATCAATTCTCTATTCATACGCAGATTACGGCATCCGGTCGGAAACAATATGAAGCGGCTTTATTAGCGCCGGCCGGCTACATTTTTCTCTATGAAAGGAAAACATTTTCCATATTTAAACTAGAGTTTTCCTTTTATCGCGAGGATTACGCATAACGAGGAAGGCTTTGGCGGCGTAACGCGCCGTAACGAGTAAGTTACGCCTTTACGCATTGGCGAAGCGGCCGTTATTAGTGAGTGGTTTTACTTAAGGCGCGGATATTTTCATATGATGAGCGCTTGTTTTTTATAATGTGTCCGATGCGAATCATCAGTTTCGGAGATTTTGTTGCTTTATATAATTTATTAAATAACATTTTTACATGATTTTGAATGACATCTATTCTTGTAACGGAATCACTTCACGGATCACCAAAGTTAATAAAATATTTCGCGCTTGGAACGAGCCGCGTGATGTTACGAAGGCCATGGGAACAAAACTGTTTTTTTTTCTAAAGAATTAAGCGAAAAATAACTTATTGTTTATATAACAAATGAATTGTATTAAAAAATAATTGTCTTTCAAATCGGTAACAATAAATTAAACAAAAATGAAGCAAATGAAAAAAATATCATTTTAGAATGAGTATTTTGAACTATTTTTTTCAATGTGTTCGAATAATTATATTTTATGTATATATTTTACGTAACTATTCTTTTTGTGTAGATTTTTATTTTATCATAAATCTATCTATCTCACCTCCATCTATGATTGATCAGTTTCACTGTTTTGTATTCAAGTTAAAATATGTGATAAAAGATGGCGCGCGACAGCCGATTACTGTTGACTAAAAACAGCATAAATAGATATATATGAATATTATCTTCTATTACCAGACTTCTAGTACCAGTCTTAGAAGATATAAAATGATTATTGTTTATCGAGTACGATAAACAATAATCATTTTATATCTTCTAATCAAAAGCTATTTAATATGCGTTTGATTGCCCAATAAAGACTTAATGGATAGATGTGTACATGCGTCTGTGGCTGTACTATAAATGACTACAGAAATATAAAATTACTCATTATAATTAATATTGATTTTGCGCACGGTACAAAATTGTGAATTGTATTATTGTAAATCCTTAACAATACACAAGTAGTACATCGGATTCATGGCTCCATCTATTTCCATAAAGTTCGAATCATGTACATGAGTATGTTTAAGTTACGATAGATGGCGTTGTAAAAATGTGAAATGATTTTCTTTAAATTTATTTAAAATTATCAACAGCACTTTATAATATATTCCTAATTATTCACGTATAAATTCAACTAGTTTATGTGTTGTGTTTACTTTTATTAGTATATACAAATAAATATATGTAACATTATAATATTTTCAACTGTCATATAGTTTGTGAAGACGACTAACAATAAATAAAAAATCGAGAAGCTTTAAAAAGGGTTTGAAAGATAATGTCAAATTATTGATTTTTAATAAATGATAGTATTGAAAACTGTTATGTATATCTTGCTTGATTTTATCCACAAACAATAATGTTATGTCTTCATTTAAAACAATATTAATTTTAGGCATTGCTTAGGTTCAGGATAAAAAGCTATTAGCAACTCTCCAAGGAATTAAATTGTTGTTAGTGATATAATATGACAGCGATGGTGACAGCACCGAAACTACATTGACAGTTTTGTTCGCCTTAATGCGTTACGTAACATTTTATCAACTCAAGTTGGTTAATAATTTAAGGATAGCTTTATTGGAAAGTTGGCGTGACAGAAGAAGACAAAAAATGAGGCAGAAATATTTGCGAGCACATACAGCTGGATTTTAAAAAATCAGGAATCGGTACAACAATATAGAATCATTTCATATTCCAAGACCTAAAACAATCGTCTTTCTTTACTGATCGTTAAAAATAATTTTTAAAAATTCTCCTGATATAACCTCGTGAAACACGTCCAAAAACATTTGACACTGACGCCCGTATGCGCCACACGCGGGCAGGACTCTCAGTCCGACTTACTGACAGTTAAAAAGGTAATTTTGTTTCTCATTAACTGTCATTTAAGTCGGAACAATAGTCTATTTTACCGATCATGCCCTATTGCACAATCCAATCGCTAAAGTATCCATACAAAATACGTTTTTAACTGTCAGAAAAACGACTAACCGTGTGTGCTGCATATGGGCATATGCAGCACACACGGTCCAGACTGTCAGTCAGACTTATTGGCAGTTAAAAACGTATTTCTGTTTCTCATTAACTGTCAGTTGAGTCGAAACAAGAGCCTACTTTATCGGTCGTGCCCTATTGTACTGTCCAATCAATAAAGTATTTAGACAAAATATGTGTTTAACTGTCAATTAATCTGACTGAGAGATCTGACCGTGTGTGGTGCATACGGGAGTTAGCTTGATCGCTTGACTATTTGAATAGGGTTACCCAATTGTACTAGAAGTTTTGATTATAAACTATAGCCAAGCTAGAATTAAATCTGGGTGGACGGTCACGATGATTAAATTCCGAGCCGCACATCCAGTCTCTGCACCCTTAATCCGAAGCGTTTGGTAGCTATTTTGACACTCTCACAGCTCAGCTCCACCGAATGCTACAAGTCTGAGCATATGGAGAAAGAAATATCTCACTCACTCATAGATCACCAAAACCCTTAGGTTCCATAGAGAATATTTATGATAGGAAAAATGAAGGGAAAAACCGTTGTTGACTTAAATGAAGATACGATTTGCCTTAGCATGGCTATCAGATTTTATAGATACGTAGTTTTAGTACGTAGTTGTAGCTATCAGATTTTAAAGATACGTAGGTTGCTACAGCTCTATATATGTATGTATTGTAATAACAGCTGGATTCTAGAAAATAATAAATAAACCAGATCTATAAATGATCATAGATTCGCTCACTATTTGTATTCGACATAGATGGCGCTGTCCTTTTTTAAACCCGGCTTTGGTGTGGTTTTATATTACTTCATATAGGTTATTTCTTTATGAACATCCGTCTTCTTGTTACTTACGACGTTTTCACAAAATCCATTTTTCAAAATCTAAATGTTAGTTTTTTTTCAATTCAAACTGCGATAGAAATTTGATTTGAAAAACTAAGAATTTGGTTTTGGAAATGGATTTTATTTTGCAAGTAAAATTGGCGATATTGTATGCTTTGGTTTGAAACATTTAAAAACTACTTTGGTTTCATTGAACACAATTCTGTTTTTCGGCAAACAATTGGTCCGTTTTTTTATACTATAATAGTGCACGTGTAAAAATATACCGTAAAAAAACAACGTTTTATCAAGGAAGGAACCGAGTTTTTGACACAGTTGCTATGTGCTTCTAAAGTATTCAATTAATTATAGTGACACGCCGTGTATCATATTTATTTCATGCCTTTCCATATTATTCAGGTACGCAGTACATTTTTATTTATTATACGAAGTATGCAAACTCAGATCTAGGGTCAAATCAAGTATTTTGCAGTATATGTTAGGTCATTGGAAAAAGCTTCACAAAAAATTCTTACTTCTCCGTCGCTTTGCTATATGATAAAGTCTAGAAAACCAACAGAATTTTCTCCTGGCATAACTCTGGTTGTTTAAGCGATAATTACCTGAACACTATCCACCGTATTATCAAGTGTAATGTTGTCGTAGATATATTCAATAAATCTTGACTCAAAGCTCTAACTCACTCATCGATACTTCTCTAGTAAAATGTTGTCGTAGATATATTCAATAAATCTTGACTCAAAGCTCTAACTCACTCATCGATACTTCTCTAGTAAAATGTTGTCGTAGATATATTCAATAAATCTTGACTCAAAGCTCTAACTCACTCATCGATACTTCTCTAGTAAAATGTTGTCGTAGATATATTCAATAAACCTTGACTCAAAGCTCTAACTCACTCATCGATACTTCTCTAGTAAAATGTTGTCGTAGATATATTCAATAAATCTTGACTCAAAGCTCTAACTCACTCATCGATACTTCTCTAGTAAAATGTTGTCGTAGATATATTCAATAAACCTTGACTCAAAGCTCTAACTCACTCATCGATACTTCTCTAGTAAAATGTTGTCGTAGATATATTCAATAAATCTTGACTCAAAGCTCTAACTCACTCATCGATACTTCTCTAGTAAAATGTTGTCGTAGATATATTCAATAAACCTTGACTCAAAGCTCTAACTCACTCATCGATACTTCTCTAGTAAAATGTTGTCGTAGATATATTCAATAAACCTTGACTCAAAGCTCTAACTCACTCATCGATACTTCTCTAGTAAAATGTTGTCGTAGATATATTCAATAAATCTTGACTCAAAGCTCTAACTCACTCATCGATACTTCTCTAGTAAAATGTTGTCGTAGATATATTCAATAAACCTTGACTCAAAGCTCTAACTCACTCATCGATACTTCTCTAGTAAAATGTTGTCGTAGATATATTCAATAAATCTTGACTCAAAGCTCTAACTCACTCATCGATACTTCTCTAGTAAAATGTTGTCGTAGATATATTCAATAAACCTTGACTCAAAGCTCTAACTCACTCATCGATACTTCTCTAGTAAAATGTTGTCGTAGATATATTCAATAAATCTTGACTCAAAGCTCTAACTCACTCATCGATACTTCTCTAGTAAAATGTTGTCGTAGATATATTCAATAAACCTTGACTCAAAGCTCTAACTCACTCATCGATACTTCTCTAGTAAAATGTTGTCGTAGATATATTCAATAAATCTTGACTCAAAGCTCTAACTCACTCATCGATACTTCTCTAGTAAAATGTTGTCGTAGATATATTCAATAAACCTTGACTCAAAGCTCTAACTCACTCATCGATACTTCTCTAGTAAAATGTTGTCGTAGATATATTCAATAAATCTTGACTCAAAGCTCTAACTCACTCATCGATACTTCTCTAGTAAAATGTTGTCGTAGATATATTCAATAAACCTTGACTCAAAGCTCTAACTCACTCATCGATACTTCTCTAGTAAAATGTTGTCGTAGATATATTCAATAAACCTTGACTCAAAGCTCTAACTCACTCATCGATACTTCTCTAGTAAAATGTTGTCGTAGATATATTCAATAAATCTTGACTCAAAGCTCTAACTCACTCATCGATACTTCTCTAGTAAAATGTTGTCGTAGATATATTCAATAAACCTTGACTCAAAGCTCTAACTCACTCATCGATACTTCTCTAGTAAAATGTTGTCGTAGATATATTCAATAAATCTTGACTCAAAGCTCTAACTCACTCATCGATACTTCTCTAGTAAAATGTTGTCGTAGATATATTCAATAAACCTTGACTCAAAGCTCTAACTCACTCATCGATACTTCTCTAGTAAAATGTTGTCGTAGATATATTCAATAAACCTTGACTCAAAGCTCTAACTCACTCATCGATACTTCTCTAGTAAAATGTTGTCGTAGATATATTCAATAAATCTTGACTCAAAGCTCTAACTCACTCATCGATACTTCTCTAGTAAAATGTTGTCGTAGATATATTCAATAAACCTTGACTCAAAGCTCTAACTCACTCATCGATACTTCTCTAGTAAAATGTTGTCGTAGATATATTCAATAAATCTTGACTCAAAGCTCTAACTCACTCATCGATACTTCTCTAGTAAAATGTTGTCGTAGATATATTCAATAAATCTTGACTCAAAGCTCTAACTCACTCATCGATACTTCTCTAGTAAAATGTTGTCGTAGATATATTCAATAAACCTTGACTCAAAGCTCTAACTCACTCATCGATACTTCTCTAGTAAAATGTTGTCGTAGATATATTCAATAAACCTTGACTCAAAGCTCTAACTCACTCATCGATACTTCTCTAGTAAAATGTTGTCGTAGATATATTCAATAAATCTTGACTCAAAGCTCTAACTCACTCATCGATACTTCTCTAGTAAAATGTTGTCGTAGATATATTCAATAAACCTTGACTCAAAGCTCTAACTCACTCATCGATACTTCTCTAGTAAAATGTTGTCGTAGATATATTCAATAAATCTTGACTCAAAGCTCTAACTCACTCATCGATACTTCTCTAGTAAAGCTCTGAAAGAACTTGGCAGCTATCATTCCACTTTTTTTACGGCTCACTTTTTAAACCCTTTTTATAGCAATATTTTTCATTGAAATGTTTATTGTATCCTGTTTACTGATGTATTTTACGAAATTAATTATTTACTGGTATAGGTTAGCTAGTTAAATACTATAAACAATGCCAAGCAAGAATAAAAACCTATCAAGTTTAAATGGAACTCGCACTACGAGAGTTCCGAACATATTTAGGCATTTATAAACATTTAATGGTACATAATATTCCTATTAAACTATTTACAAAATTTTAATTTTTTAGAAAAAAATATATTGCTACTATATATTTCACAGCCGCATATATATAAAAAATTTTTTTTTTACATAATAATATTTTTTACTAACTACAAATTAAAGATTTTCGTATTTTTTTTTCTTTACTTTTACTGTGAAAGCTTGCTTCTTGCTAAATTTTATGATTCTAAATCAACGGTAAGTACCCTTTGGGTTTTAATTTATTTGCGAGTATCAAAATATGCGACATAAATGATCGTATTTTTAGGGTTCTTCTTGATTGGGTTGGCTTAGAAGCTTGATTTTTTTACAGTATCCGATATTAATTTCAACATGATACCTCCACGTGTTCCTGAGAAAGAGGGTCTTGACGGACTGACACATGGGCCTTTTTTCATTTTTAACTACCAAAACTTAAAAATAATTCGCTTGGCCTATATGTTCCATAAAAGTTAGATATTATTAGAGTATGTCCATGTTTATTTAGAATTCCGCCTCTAATGAAAAAACGGATAGAATCACTTGGTTGTCTGTCCGTATGTCAAAGCCCCTTTTCCCAGAAATTACTTGAGATGTCAAGTCAAAATTAAATACGTATGCTGAAGCCTATAGCTTCACATTGCTGTAAAAATGTTGCTATATATCCAAGTTTTTGGTACACGCAACAAAAAGATAAGACACTTTAAAGCGTATTTTTTTTACTCATACAATAGTTTTACTCATTAGTCGTCGAATCCTATTTAGGGTTGCAGGTCGGTATAATGGAAGGTCTCATAGCACAAGTAAAGGGAAAAATCTAAAAATCAATAATTTCTACTTCTATATGGAATTACACATTTTGTATGGTATTTGTATAGAATTACACACGTAGGCGTATATTTAAGCCTACATACGTACGTAGAAATACATGGTACAATTAAATGTTTGTGTCTAAATGTGTATGGAATCGTCGCAGTGCAAGTTCTTCTCGCGCTTGACAGGTTTTTTTTATAATGAAACATTTAAATATAATTGTGAGTGGTTGCCATTATGAATGTTGAAAATTAAAAAAAAAATTTTGCTGTTGAAAGTACTTAAATTCTGCCTAATAAAGATCGAGTCAAAAAATGTTATAGTTTACTTTTTCCAATCCGAAGTAAAATTCTTGTTACACCAATTAACCAACACTCGTATGGATAAACTTTTTATTTTTCATATTCTAATTATTATAATTAATAAAGTTACAGTTTTAGCATATTCATTGTAATCTACAACCAGCTTAAGTTATACAAATTGCGAAATATTTCTATATTTCGTAATGTGTATAACTTAAACTATAATATATCATATTCAAATAAAGTTGCATTAATTGTGATATTGAAATAAAGTTACAGTTTTAGCATATTCATTGTAATCTCCAACCAGCTTAAGTTATACAAATTGCGAAATATTTCTATATTTCGTAATGTGTATAACTTAAACTATAATATATCATATTCAAATAAAGTTGCATTAATTGTGATATTGAAATAAAGTTACAGTTTTAGCATATTCATTGTAATCTCCAACCAGCTTAAGTTATACAAATTGCGAAATATTTCTATATTTCGTAATGTGTATAACTTAAATTATAATATATCATATTCAAATAAAGTTGCATTAATTGTGATATTGAAATAAAGTTACAGTTTTAGCATATTCATTGTAATCTCCAACCAGCTTAAGTTATACAAATTGCGAAATATTTCTATATTTCGTAATGTGTATAACTTAAACTATAATATATCACATTCAAATAAAGTTGCTTTGATTGTGATATTGAAATAAAGTTACAGTTTTAGCATATTCATTGTAATCTCCAACCAGCTTAAGTTATACAAATTTCGAAATATTTATATATTTCGTAATGTGTATAACTTAAACTATAATATATCATATTCAAATAAAGTTGCATTAATTGTGATATTGGAATAAAGTTACAGTTTTAGCATATTCATGGTAATCTCCAACCAGCTTAAGTTATACAAATTGCGAAATATTTCTATATTTCGTAATGTGTATAACTTAAATTATAATATATCATATTCAAATAAAGTTGCATTAATTGTGATATTGAAATAAAGTTACAGTTTTAGCATATTCATTGTAATCTCCAACCAGCTTAAGTTATACAAATTGCGAAATATTTCTATATTTCGCAATGTGTATAACTTAAACTATAATACATCATATTCAAATAAAGTTGCATTAATTGTGATATTGAAATAAAGTTACAGTTTTAGCATATTCATTGTAATCTCCAACCAGCTTAAGTTATACAAATTGCGAAATATTTCTATATTTCGTAATGTGTATAACTTAAACTATAATATATCATATTCAAATAAAGTTGCATTAATTGTGATATTGAAATAAAGTTACAGTTTTAGCATATTCATAGTAATCTCCAACCAGCTTAATTTATACAAATTTCGAAATATTTCTATATTTCGTAATGTGTATAACTTAAATTATAATACATCATATTCAAATAAAGTTGCATTAATTGTGATATTGAAATAAAGTTACAGTTTTAGCATATTCATAGTAATCTCCAACCAGCTTAATTTATACAAATTTCGAAATATTTCTATATTTCGTAATGTGTATAACTTAAATTATAATACATCATATTCAAATAAAGTTGCATTAATTGTGATATTGAAATAAAGTTACAGTTTTAGCATATTCATAGTAATCTCCAACCAGCTTAATTTATACAAATTTCGAAATATTTCTATATTTCGTAATGTGTATAACTTAAATTATAATACATCATATTCAAATAAAGTTGCATTAATTGTGATATTGAAATAAAGTTACAGTTTTAGCATATTCATAGTAATCTCCAACCAGCTTAATTTATACAAATTTCGAAATATTTCTATATTTCGTAATGTGTATAACTTAAATTATAATACATCATATTCAAATAAAGTTGCATTAATTGTGATATTGAAATAAAGTTACAGTTTTAGCATATTCATAGTAATCTCCAACCAGCTTAATTTATACAAATTTCGAAATATTTCTATATTTCGTAATGTGTATAACTTAAACTGGTTATACATATAATATTATACAAGATTTCTAATCACAAATTGACGCTTATTATAAAATCGTACTTATATTATTCAAGCTCACTTATTATTTACTTGAATACATTAGATATGTACTTTTTTATTTAAATAGTTTTATGTGGATTCAAGACTACACGAAATTTTAACTTTCCCACGCCATATATGGAAATTTGATTTTTTTTCGGGTACTTAATTTGCTGCTTTAATAGATATTTTCAAACGTAGTAACCGTTGGATAGTATTCGGGTTGGTACTAGAGACAGCTGGCGTGCGGCACAGTATCGGCTTTATTGTGTTACGACTCATTGTTTATAGGCTAAGACCAAGGCCTTACCGCTAAGGCCAATTGACCTAATGCTACATTGGTGTACAATTATTGTCTATTTATTTAGATATCACTATCTGATACGTTAATTTTTTTGCGACAAATACACGAAACGTCTGAACGGAATTGTCGTCCGACTTTTTCCTGCTTGTAGTTTCCAAACTATAAGAGCTATTTAAAAAAAAAAGTAAAATGACAACTCTTAAGCAAAAGTGGTATTAAAATTAAAAAAAAATGTTTAGTATATTGTGTTTATGGAAAAGCACGGATGGAAAGAAATTAACGCGCATTACGTCGTTGAACAGAAAATTTTAAGTGCTGTTTCAACATTTAATTTTGAAAGAAAAATTTAAAAAAAGGTTGAATTAAAATTAAAAAACCGCTTAGGGTATTGTGTTTATGTAAAAGAAGAAATGAAAAAAAGTTACTCGTGTTACGTCTTTAAAAGAATGTTTTACATGTAGTTTAAACAATTTTTAGATTTCATATTGAAAGTAAAATTGAAAAAAAAGTTGAAGTAACATTTTAAAAGTAGGAAAGAAAAAAAATTAACGCGTGTTACGTTGTTTAAAAGAAAGTTTTAAATGCTGTTTGAAAATTTAAAAAATTTTAAATTTTGTATTGAAAGTAAAATTTGGAAATTAATATTCAAGTAAAATTTAAAAAAAAAAGTCATATTTAGGGTACTGTGGTTATGTAAAAGTGGGAACGAAAATAAATTTACATATTTTTAAAAAACTTTTTTTTAAAATTTCATTTTGAAAAAAAAGAAGTTGAAATAAAATAAAAAAAACGCATTTAGAGTACTGCATTTATGTAAAACCAGGAAAGAAAAAAAAATTAACATGCGATGCACCGTTTAAAAGAAATTTTTAAGCGTAATTTTTTAAACTTTTTAAACTTTCCATTTGAATTTGTTAAAAAAAGCGAGAGCTTAAAATAAATATACAACAATTTCGTCTACACATCTTTTCTCTACACCCCCACTGTCCCTTAATGTGTTAGGAATAAACATCTAAATAAATCGTTATAAATAACTCATGCCAGACTTAACAACAGCGACAAGTTTAATTTTGAGATTTCACTTAGTTTTAGTAAATTAATAATAAATAGAAAAACAGAAAAAACACTCTTTATCTATTGTGAAAAACTAAACGAGACCTACCCCATAGACTTCCTGTTAACCATTGAAAAGTTATCATTACCATCTCTCTATAACATTATCAGGTCCTTTTGGTTACAATATATAACCAAAGGTCTCATTGCGACAAATTCAACGAGCCCAAGCACGATGGTTTTACTGTTAGCTATGATCACGTACTCTTCCTTCATCATATCAGCTCGACCAAGTTACAAATCGATATGACAACTAGAAGTGGATGAAAATTCACTTGCTAGATTTGCATATACATAATACATGGAGGTAATAAAAGCATGTTAAAAGTCACGATATAGCTACCAAATATTTTGTATAGAAATCCAATGTATATTTGACTGGGTTCCTTATTTATGTAATTTAACTATTTTCTCATTGTGCTTATATATATATATATATATATATATATATATATATATATATATATATATGTATATATTTATTCATTTATTTATAAATTTGGAATGCCGCTGCTCAGATTAATGCACAGAGCTAACTTACTATCACAATTAAATGAAACTACGTGCTATGTTATTGGTTTGGATATCTAGTTGAGGAGACTAGCGTTAATAATATGTAGCACAGAAGTCAATCGTCACTAATAAGAAATGATATGTTTTAATCTAAATTATGCTGTTTATGGCCTGGGTCTATTTCATTATTGGACAAATGTCGTTCATGATATATTCATTCATTTGATCTGTAAATTTTCCATGAGCATCTGTGTCGAATATTAAGTTAATCAAGTGAATTGCAAATTAACTTTAAATGTGCAAATGTATCTGCACTAGAACAGCGTTTTGCGATAATTAAACATGATTAAAATACACCATATATTTTTTAGCATTCGTTCAAAAAAATGTTTGAATTCGACTGAAATCAATTGCCATTTGTTTGTATTTACTACAAACAATATCGGTTATCGGTGGTAATTCGAAAACGACATCCTCTGGCTCCTTCTCCATGTAGTCGACCACACTCGGTTCTAGGAAGAACAGGAGAATCATTATCAAGCAGTCACCGACCACAGCTACGGAGTACTTTTTGAGCAATATAATACTATTCCCGCACATCGCATTTTAAATCCAGCAAGTTGGTTTTTAGCGCCTGGTAATATATCTCTATGAGCTCTTTTAGTCTGTTCTCTCTCAATTCTTCTTCAACAGATGTGAATAAAAGGTACAAGAGATCCACTACGGGAGATATGTGCCTAATACACTGCCAATCCAGAAGCATAAATTTTTCTGGTTTCTTATCCTGAAAAAATAAAATTGCTTAGTAATATTATAGTAAAAAATCATTGTTGTAAAAGTGTGCACTCCACACTATTTTTCCTTTTAGGGTTTTTAATATATAAATTTAATAAAACTGTAATTCGGTACATTGAAAATATTTTTAAACAAGTGATATAATGATAAAAAAGCCAGAAAATCTTTTTTTTACAATTGTTGTCTATCTATCTGTGTGTTAATTTGCACGGGAATCACGCAAAATCTGCTGGATGGATTTCGATGAAATTCATTCTGGTAAAAGTATATACCCAGGAGCGATATATACTCGTAAGAGAAGAAAAACTACTGGCACTGCTAGTACTGCATATTTTTATACTGAAAGAAGATACAAGAAGGCCTTCAGAAGACAGGGACTATAAAGAGTTGTCAATCATTAAACTATTTCTTAAACCAATGTGCTTCTGTTCTGATATTTCATCAAATGATGGAAAACAATTGTGAGCAGTTATGGAACACCTGACAGTTGTAAAACATCTCAATTTGTTTATATTTTCATATTGAAATATTTTAATTTGCACGAAGAGAAAACAAAAAAATAAATATTCAGTTAGTGGCCAGTTATAAAATATTAATTTATTTTTATTATTTTATTTTTATGAAATAATTTATCACAGAAATATTTCTTAACAATCTATTGAAAAAATATTTTTAATTTTATAATACTGTTAACCGATAATAGGCGAAGCTAGCCAAATTAAGTCGGAAAAAAGGCGACAAGAGGTGAAGCTGACCAAATAACACGCAGCGATGTGCCATCAAAACATTTTAAATCCCATCCAACGCGCCATTAGATGATCCACATAAAAAAAAACCAAAATCGGTAACGAATTGCGACCTATAGCATATTCTCATACTTATATATGTATACACGTACACATCATCAAACGGAGACGACTGCCATTTTCGAAAGCAAATTTAGATCATAATGAACATTTTGTGAGATCACAAGATCTCCTCTTTTCAAAAAGCTATATTAACAAAATAATTACTTATAGAATTACCCGAGTTATAGTTATTTAACATATATCATCAAAACTCGAGGTTGGCGTGCTAGTTGATAATAAGCACACACCCGCTGGTATGCAATAATGACAAATGTTATTGTAACATAGTTTCTAATGACAAATAACATAGTTTTTTGTGTATTATTATACCGACTAGAAAATCTTTAACATGAATGCAAACAAATAGTCAAGTAAAGAAAATATGATGGAAATAATACCTTATACAAATAAAGGCTGTTACCGGACCAACAATCTCCGTGGCATATGATGGCGTGCTCACTTGGTTCGGCAAAAAGCGTTTCTAAAGCTCGAAAGGTGCCCTCATTCCCCAGATCGTGTAGGTAGTCCTTTACTTCGGGAACATTGTCAACTCCGTAACGGTAAGCATTCTTAAACATGCGTTCAATGTAGCAAAGTACACTCGTCGACATTTGCAATTCGTAAATGTCCTTGACTAATTCACCAAACACTTCAGGGTTGCGATTTTTAAACGCAAAGGACAACGCGTGAAACTGGCCCAAAGCTTGTAGGTAAAGCACTGTATGCTCGAAATCTAAAGCTTTATAATTCTTCGGAAACGTATAGCCTTCAATTGCCAGATTTTCCATCAATATTAATTCTTTAAATTTCTCTGTACTCGCGGAGTAGACTTTTATGTGCGGAAATTTAGCTGGGACATTATATTCGTCTTGCATTTGATCGAATACTTTGAAAACGCTATTGTATATATGGGTTTCCCTCGCGGCATAAACTTCTACTGGGATGCATCTTCTTTTAACTTTGCTTGCCGTAATAGTTTTTGCTATAAGGTAAGTGGTTTTTCGTTTTCCATCAAGTTTGCCGTCTATGTAAAAGTTTTTGATGACGCCTAAGTTGCCGACCATCGTCCCTCTTACGTCGTCGATCTTTACACAGTAGTCCTCGTAACCCAGTTGACGGGCAGTCTCTTCTAGCTTTGCTTTGATGTACTCATCGAGGTCTTCGTTACTGTTTTTAATACTCATTGCGATGAAAATATTCACAACTATCGTTTAACTTATAGCTTAGAATTTTAATGCTTGCTACGTTTGTGCTTGGTTCCACTAAGGTAAGTATAATACCATAACGTTACTTAACAACCTTAAATACTTGTAACGCGAGAAATTAAATTCTATTACTGAATTTATTTTTTTCGTCAACAAATATTATTAACCTAATTTCAGGTACACTACACTTATTGGATTCAAAATGAACGCTATAAGTGGTAGATGTACGAACTCGGACTGGTGTTTTGTTAAAAACATACTAATTATTTATACGTGTCCTCGTTTTAAAAAGACAGTAAATAATAATCGGTGTCTTCAATTTGTACAGCCGTTTTTCTTTCGCTATATTATAATTTTAATGTTAACATTTACATATGAACTGAAAGCAGCACTGAATGTCTAGCTATCGTAGTTGAGTCCAACATTACATCAAGGTAATAGTTACGAATTAGTTTTTACAAAAAATTATTGCAAAATAAATAACTTGGAAGAAACGACATATTCGGTACATCAAGTAAATTAATAGTAAAGTAATATTGATAAATTATTCAAGAAAATTAATTGTATAGTAATATTGTAGTATAGTAATAATAATAGCAATGGCAATAGCAATAGCAATAGCAATAGCAATAGCAATACCAATAGCAATAGCAATACCAATAGCAATAGCAATAGCAATACCAATAGCAATAGCAATACCAATAGCAATAGCAATAGCAATAGCAATACCGATAGAAATACCAATAGCAATAGCAACAGCAATAGCAATACCAATAGCAATACCAATAGCAATACCAATAGCAATAGCAATAGCAATACCAATAGCAATACCAATAGCAATACCAATAGCAATAGCAATAGCAATAGCAATACCAATAGCAATACCAATAGCAATACCAATAGCAATAGGAATAGTAATAGCAATAGCAATACCAATAGCAATAGCAATACCAATAGCATTAGCAATACCAATAACAATACCAATAGCAATACCAATAGCAATAGCAATAGCAATAGCAATAGCAATAGCAATACCAATAGCAATAGCAATAGCAATAGCAATAGCAATAGCAATAGCAATACCAATAGCAATACCAATAGCAATACCAATAGCAATAGCAATAGCAATAGCAATAGCAATAGCAATACCAATAGCAATACCAATAGCAATACCAATAGCAATAGCAATAGCAATAGCAATACCAATACCAATAGCAATACCAATACCAATAGCAATACCAATAGCAATAGCAATACCAATAGCAATAGCAATAGCAATAGCAATACCAATAGCAATACCAATAGCAATACCAATAGCAATAGCAATAGCAATAGCAATACCAATACCAATAGCAATACCAATACCAATAGCAATACCAATAGCAATAGCAATACCAATAGCAATACCAATAGCAATATTAATAGTAATAGTAATAGCAATAGTAATAGTAATACTAATAGTAATACTAATAGTAATAGTAATACTAATAGTAATAATAATGGTAATAATGATAGTAATAGTAATACTAATAGTAATAATAATAGTAATAGTAATACTAATAGTAACAGTAACAGTAATACTAATAGTAATAGTAATATTGAAAAATAAATAACTTGGAAGGAAGCATATCTTTTGACATCTTTTCATTTAATCGTACGTTTTTCTTTAAGAAAACGCGTACGTAGGAAAATTAAAAGTCGCAAGTTTATAGTAGTATCATTTCACGATGGCCTTTTTTAATATGTTCACTCAACGTCTTATATTTCGTTTGCACAGCATATGGCTAATACATTTTATTTTCTGTTTTATGAAAAATGTATCCATGTCGTGCGTGATAAATTGAAACATCTGTTCATAAAATATGTGGAATATTTATTTCTGTTATAACTGAAACGCAATATTCATTATAATAACGCATAGGCTAATTAAAAAATAGCAGTGAGAAAATATTAAAAGTAGATTAAAAAATAAGCGAGTTGTTAATTTAATGGTGGGGATGAAGTCGAGATATCTCTCTATCTCATCCGCTCAGTCTCGTATTGACCCTGGTAAATTTTAAAGTTATGTCAAAAAATGTTTTCACTATCAGCAAGTTCCCAGGTATTTTAAGAAATAAAAATATATTAGCGTACCTCCCTATTTATTTATGCTTCTTTATCGTTTATAATTAAAAACTAAAAAAAGAAAATTGGAGTACTCAATTGGCCTTCTCTAAAATTACCATACAGATATTACAAAGTATTAGCTACTGAAAAATATGCGGGTAATATCAGCTATTACTATGACAATTTTCCTGTTTCTACGTCAAACGTCTTGTGATAATCAATTGAGGCAGAAAGACACATGAGTAATATTATAATGGTTCCGTCTTTCCTTTTCAGATACGGAACCTCAAGAAGGCTTATACGAAAAAATCTATAGTAATAAGCCGCACATATTTTAACTTTTCATAGATTTCGTTATGATCTACAATTTTTTGAAGCGCTATTTTACTTATAAATATATACAACTAAAGCAAACGAACACTTTATTATATATCTCAAAAAATAATTATCATTGTCAATATGAACAAATAAAAACTTTAGAATTCAAGCTTTCCCCAAGTTCCAATCGAAGTTACGATTAAGTTTCTGTAATGAAAGAAAATTCAAAAAAGAGCGAGAAGATATTCAAATTTGCATTTAAGTCACGCTTCGAGTAATACATGACGTGACGTTTTCCAAAGAAAGGAATCATTGGGGCAGCCAGTACCTAAAACAGGCAAATATAGCACAGAATTAATAATATATGCGCAATAGACGATGAGATTGAATCCACTTATTTTTTTGGAACTTTAATCATAATTCGTAGCGTATCGACCTATTCATAGACAAAACATAGTATGTCGCCCTATTCATATACAGATACTACGTTCTGTCGTCCTATTTATAGACAGGATATGGCATATAGCCCCTTTCAAAGAAAGAACGTAGCATGTTGTTCTATTCGTAGACAGGAGATAGTACACCGCTCCATTCATATCCTATATGTCGCATTCGCATTGTACATGACGTAGAATATCGTATGTGTGTAAAACGCAGGGCCTGTCTTAGGTCGTTAATTCCAATATGATTCAGTGTATTTAACAATAACATAATTTATATAGTTATTGAAAAATAACGATATTTTTGAGGCAAGTCGGCGAAGAGATTTATAGACTGAGGTATATTTTGGCTTACTCTAATTTAGATATCGATACATATAATACGAGTATGACGTATGATAGAGTTGTCTACTGGAAAACGCGAAATGATATACCCCGATTAAAAGGGAGGTTCTCGTAGATAATCGTATTGTTTGATATTTACTATGACTGGCTAAATAATGTCAAATATTTAGCTGTAACGGCTTAGTTTGTTTGACATAAAATTACCTGTTTCGATGTTTTAAGAGAAAATGGGTCATTACATATAATACGTAATAATTACCAATAACTTTTTTTTTAAATAAACATTGAATATTGCTTTGTATATTTTCTAGTAGCCTGCAATATTCCCGTATATTACTTTAATTAAAAATTTAATTTATAAACTGGTCCGACACACTCCGATTCTCTTAACTTTGTTTAAGTTGCTTCACTTACCCACAAATTTTTAAAAAATATTATATACCTCATGTCCTTCTGGAAGCTATAAGATGCAAAATGATTTATGTCGTCGGTCGATCTGTTTTTTATGTCAAATCCTAAAAAGTCAAAAACTTCTCTTTTTAAAATTAGTATAATGAAATTGAAATTTAATAAGGCGTACCTATTTCAAAAACTTCTCTTTTTAAAATTAGTATTATGAAATTGAAATTTAATAAGGCGTATCTATTTCAAAAACTTCTCTTTTTAAAATTAGTATAATGAAATTGAAATTTAATAAGGCGTACCTATTTCAAAAACTTCTCTTTTTAAAATTAGTATAATGAAATTGAAATTTAATAAGGCGTATCTATTTCAAAAACTTCTCTTTTTAAAATTAGTATAATGAAATTGAAATTTAATAAGGCGTACCTATTTCAAAAACTTCTCTTTTTAAAATTAGTATAATGAAATTGAAATTTAATACGGCGTACCTATTTCAAAAACTTCTCTTTTTAAAATTAGTATAATGAAATTGAAATTGAATAAGGCGTACCTATTTCAAAAACTTCTCTTTTTAAAATTAGTATAATGAAATTGAAATTTAATAAGGCGCACCTATTTCAAAAACTTCTCTTTTTAAAATTAGTATAATGAAATTGAAATTTAATAAGGCGTACCTATTTAATAAGGCGTACCGTACCTATTTTATTTAAATATGCAACACACTTTTCGACTAATTTCTAGGTGTAATTTTGCAGAGTTTCAAATTAAAAATTGCGAAAGTAATATCTATTGCTTTTACCTGTAATTTCGCTCGATATGTTTTATTAAATGGCGGAGTTTATATCTAGTAATAAGGTTTCCATCTCTAAAGCACCCCAGGCTAGTAAAAAATGAACTTATATTTTGGTCAGAACTATAAGCTAAATCGTTGTAATGGAATTAACCCTTTTCATTCAACAGCTTTTGAGTCGCTAATGAATTTCAAGTATCTCAGGGAATATTCGATTCGTATATAAATTTAGACTTCAATCTAATCCTCAAGTATCATCCAAAGTCCATGCAAATAGGCTCGGTAATTGTAAGTGCTGTTCTAACAAAGTGATAGAGAATGGTTCTGGTAACGTTATGAAATAGCTCCACGTGTGTGTACTTCATTACCGACTAGAGTCAATTTATAACGAAGATTTTTGGAATGTGGAGATTTACCTCTAAAAATTATCTTCTCTACCAAAGATGCCTCTCCAATTAGTTTTGATTGTCAGTCAGCTCTGCATATTTGGTCTTCTCCTTGGCAAGGCGAAATAGTTCGACGGCTCGTAATCCCTGCCCATTCTCGGATATTGCGCAATAATTTCTTCTTTCTTTCCAGAATTTTTTCCATCATTATTAGTTGCGAGAACTGGTATCTCTCATGCCTGAGCATAGAAATACATGTTTACTTTGTATGATGGTTTCCAAAACCTTGCCTTTCTGGCCAACCCATCGTAGACCTTCATCATTACTGACTTTCTGAATCCAAGATGTAAACATCATGCGTCTGTAGGCCCACATTTTGAATGTTTCTATACGCTTCTCGAGATCTTCCTTAATAGTATATATAGAAGTATTGGTTAGACTGGAGAAGAAGAATTCGAGGTGGGATTTTAAGGCCACGATTGCAAAGTACCTTTTTCATTTTTTCAAAGGCACTGCGGGAAATTTTGATGCGAAAAAACCGCATTTTATGCGAGAAATCTAAAAATAATACCGTTTTAAATTTTTTTTCAATTTATGTTATCTAAATTAGTCTTTGAAAAATGGCATCCGCCCCTGTGGGTTGGTCTGTATGTATGTACGTATGAGGACACCCTATAGCTTGCAATTTTTGACGGATAGAAAAAAGAAACACCAAATAGTGTTTCTTTGTTCTATCGTTTTATGTCCACTACGATTTGTTAAATAGTTTGATTTTTATAAATAATTTTCTACAACGACTCAATTTTTCGTGCTCTGTGACTCTTCTCTGCCTTCGTCTTCGTGGGCATTTTCTCGGCCCTTCACTCTACTCTCTGCTGTTTTCAACTTTTTTGTTTTCACTTTTGTCTTACAATCATTTATTTAATAAGCAATAAGGCGGAAAATACGGAGCGTGCACATTCAATTTCAACAAACAATTTTAGCTGCTACTCGATTCCAAAATCGTAGATTATTTTTGAGATTACTCAGAGTGCAAACCCTGGACTATTTGATATAATAATATTGATATTCTGATCGAGCAAAAATTAAATTACATATTTTATAGAACCCAATTCCGTTATGATTTGCCGTGTCGATGAATAAAATTTTACGTGCTTTCAATTAGATTGATCATCAAAATATTGGTCTATCTGTGTGTGGGGGTTGTAATGTTAGCGTTTTACTTTAATTGTGAAAATTATTTATTCATATCTATGTCTTGTTTAAATTATTTGTTCATATTGATGTATCGTTTAACATATTTATTCCTATTAATGTCTTGCTTAAATTATTTATTTATATTTATATCTTGTTTAAATTATTTGTTCATATTGATGTCTTGTTTAACGTATTTATTCCTAGTAATGTCTTGTTTAAATTGTTTATTCCTATTAATGTCTTGTTTAAATTATTTATTCATATTGATATCTTGTTTAAATTATTTGTTCATATTGATGTATCGTTTAACGTATTTATTTCTATTAATGTATTGTTTAAATTATTTATTCCTATTAATGTCTTGCTTAAATTATTTATTCATATTGATATCTTGTTTAAATTATTTGTTCATATTGATGTCTTGTTTAACGTTTTTATTCCTAGTAATGTCTTGTTTAAATTATTTATTCATATTGATGTCTTGCTTAAATTATTTGTTCATGTTGATGACTTGTTTAACGTATTTATTCCTAGTAATGTCTTGTTTAAATTATTTACTCCTATTAATGTCTTGTTTAAATTATTTATTCATATTGATGTCTTGTTTAAATTATTTGTTCATGTTGATGACTTGTTTAACGTATTTATTCCTAGTAATGTCTTGTTTAAATTATTTACTCCTATTAATGTCTTGTTTAAATTATTTATTCATATTGATGTCGTGTTTAAATTATTTGTTCATATTGATGTCTCGTTAAACTTATTTATTCTTATTTGTCTTGTTTAAATTTTTTATTCCTATTAATGTCTCGCTTAAACTATTTATCCATATCGACGTCTTGTTTAAGTTATTTATTCATATCGATATCTTGTTTAAATTATGAATTAATATCGATGGCTTGTTCCAATTATTTAATATTACAATTAGTTATTACGTATAATAGTTATTACTCTCTTGAGTCACAAAAGGGCTTTTGAGATCCTGGAAAAAACAAAAGGGACATTTTTAATATATTTCAGCAAAACTTTTTCCCATTTGTTTTTAAAGAATACGAATAAAAATTGATTAATACATAAAGGAAAAGTGAACACAATCATACATGTTGGTCCCAAAGACCCCGGTGTAAAAAATCCGAATATTGACCGAATGAAGAAAATTACCTTTTAATTTCAAACAAGGTGATGCTTTGTAGATTTATGCCGCAGTAATGTGATAAGTCCTGATACGGTATATTTATTATTGTCATGATTAGAAAGACACATATATATCAATGTTTAAATAATTAAAATTACAGTTAATGTCTTAATTTTGTCATTCATGCACTGGCCTCACAGTGTCCTTGCATATTTCATTACAATTTTCAATACTTCGTTAAAGAATTCATTAAAATAGGACATTATAAGAAATTTGGTTTATGCATATTGAATAATTTATGATAACATCTTCATAGTCCAAGTTCTTCACAATAATATCTTTGTTACTTTAGTGTTGACTTAAAAATGGTTTATTGCAATTTTCTTTACAACAAAATACAAAACGTAGGTACATACGTTCTACCGCATTTTTTCTAACGCTTTGTAAAAGCCACAATCCTGTCATTATGACTCTCGTCATCATGTGATAGCATGATAACCATTTATGGGATAGGACCTTATTTTGGAGCCTGGTGCAGACAAAATTCTCCTTGGCTATGGAATGCCAATTCTTAGCATTTAGTACTCTAAAGTCTCTATATACTAGATACTTTTCTTAACCTGGGTCTGCCTTTTTCACATTTTCCAATAGATAACTCTGTCATACGTCATTATAATAGACATTAAAATACACCGCAATCTAGAAATCTCTTCTCCCACTTGCCTAAAAAATATCGCTATCCTGCAGTGACCTTATAAAGTACTTATTGTTAAATACACCTAGAACATATTGAACTACCTAAGCAACGCAGTAAACCGTATTAAATTTCAAGCAACAGAAGTATATATACATATATATATATATATATATATATATATATATATATATATATATATATAATATAAAGGAAGAGATGGAAACACGGACAGACAGACGCTGGGTTTTGTACATGTACGATATGCTACGTCATATACGATATGTACGATATGAATAGGGCAATATGTCTGATGTCTATGTATGAATATAACGTTCTGTCTATCAATAGGTCGATACCTTAAGAAAAATCATTGAAATCACAGAAAAAATAAGTGGATTCAATCTCATCGTCTATTGCATATATATTATTAATTCTGCGCTATATTTGTAATATATATGTTTAATAAAAGAAATCGTTGGGGCCGCCAGTACCCGTTTTAGGTACTGGCGGCCCCAACGATTTCTTTTATTGGAAAACGTCACATCACGTATTACTCGAAGCGTGACTTAAATGCAAATTTGAATATTTTCTTGCTTCAAAACGTAGAAATGAACTTTCTTCCATTACAGAAACTTAATCGAAACTTGGATTGGAGCTCGGGGAAAATTTGACTTAAGTAGTTTTTATTTGTTCGAGCTGACAATGACCATAATTTTTTTTGGATATGTTACAATGTATTCATTTAGTTTAATTATATTGGCTATATTGCTTTTACGAATATAGATTTACAAGATTTTTATGTTATATATATATAATCCACGAAGAATGTAATTAAAAAGGTGTTTAGAAATACCCGAAAGGTAAATTGTTATTTTTAATTCTTACCTGAAAATGATTATATTTTGAAGACCGGCCGAGGTGACTACAATTCTGGCCGAAACTATATTGGGCGCTAACAGTTACCTTGTTGAAAGCTATAGTTTTCAGAACTAAGTAGCAACTTGGTAATATTTCATTATTTTCAGAGAACTGATAAAAGGCGAAGACAACAGGTGAAGTGTAGGTCGTATTATTTAAAAATACGCAGAGAATAGATAACGTATACGTTTTATTATTCACGTATACGATGTGAATCGTATTAATATATAAATGAGATATTTCTATATTCTAATGTAATCCTAACTAATGTTATAAATACAAAGTGATTTAATTTGTTTGTTTGTCTTACTTTCACATCGTCTGTCGATCAAAGCCCCTTTTTCTCAGAAACGACATCAGATATCGGGTTGAAATTAATATTGAATGCTGAGACATATTGCCTTACATTACTGTAAAATGCAGTTTTTTGGTTCACGCAACAAAAAGTAATGACATTTTGAAGCTTAATTTTTTTCTTATCCATTGATCATAAAAAACCTACAATCTTGAAAGTCGGCATAATGGGAAGTCTTATAGCACAAATAAAGGGAACTATCCTTAAATCAGTGATTTCTAATTCTGTATAGAACTACATAGTTTTTTAAAATAAGCGCCTGCAGAAGATATAGTAGGCACTATATTCACATTACGTTAAAATAACATTTGTTAATAGTTTAATTAGAAATATTATTTATTTATTTATCTACTTTAATGTATCTAATTGATACATTTGGCGGACTTATTGCTAAGAGAGCAATATCTTTCTGCCAACTATAACACCAGTCCCGCCCCTTTCGACGAACGGCTGGGAATCAAACCGGGTCCCCGAGGTGCACCGCTTCGTTAGAGGTCGTTTTGGCTTGTGACCAACCGAACACACCACGGCGACGGCATATTATGTACCAATAAATGTTGATAAATGCCTAAATGTGAATGGAAACCTCATAAAGCGAGTACTACTGTGCTTGACAGGTTTTTTTCCCGGGCAAAACCGGTCCAGGCAGCTTGTCATAAATAAAACAAATAACTTCTGTAAATGTAATGATAATGTCTACATTATACGGTCAAAAAAATTGAGTGTCAATACTAATCGGCTTTAAGAATAAAATGTGCTGTAAAAATAGTGTTTGCCTGTAAATAATAATACAATTATTTCATAAGTATTGCTAGTTATCTATTTATAAAACTTAATTACTCTACGAGTACTTACCGGAGCCACCGATACTTTCTATATTATTTCATCTCTCTCTGAAAGGCAATTATGAAATATCTAACAATTCATTTTAAAATTATACTCATTGCTAATAACTTCATAACCATTTTCTGGTTTTAGCCTATGTTTTCCTTCATCAATTTGCTTAATTATTGTGTTGATTTATTAAAAGTTAATTTGTGTGCTAATATAAGAAAATCACGCTTTGCCTAAAATCCCAGACGAAAAATCCCTTCGGACGACCCCGAGCGCATTTGAAACGAGGCCAGTGTCCCAGGGAAAGAATTTTTATTAAGTTAATTATCTATGGAAATTTAATTTTCCGTCGCAAACAAATATGTTTTAATGCACCTATATCAGCCAAGGAGCTGACATTAGTGTAAGAGGCTGAGAGTCTCGAAGGTAGGAGGTATGAGATGAATATGATAGAACACCTAATTTTAGCTGAGTCTGAGTACTCGTTTATAATAACAAACGATTATAAATAGTGCATCATGTCTGAGTACTCGTTTATAATAACAAGACAAATGTTTGCAGTCTAAAATATTTATTTATTAACCATGTTGTCACATTTCTATTATAAATAGTGCATCATCAGTCGTGTAATTACGAGACCTATTCTTTATTTCTATTTACGATCACACGTCGAAAATATATAATCAAATATAAATAATCATTCACACGTATTTTCAAGGTTTTAAATTAAATATAATATTTGTCACAATTAAATGAAACTACGTGCTGTAGTATTATTTCTACTTTCTTAAAGTTCTTTACCACGATCTAGGTTTAGTTGTATTACATCTTCAGGTGGGCTATTGGCAAAGATCTTTGCTAATAGCCCACCTGAAGATGTTACAATACAACGAAACCTAGGTCGTGGTAAAGAGCTTAAAGAAAGTACAAATAATACTACATCACGTAGTTTCATTTAATTGTGAATAATGAATTTCTCCAAAATTAACGCCAAATATATTCAATATATAATATTTGTACAATTACTGATAATGTAGATTAACTTATAATAAACAAAATATACAGGCTAGACGTCTATACAATAATCGATTGTCGCGAATGACGCCTTTGCAACTAGAAGAAAGAATCTAATGTTTAGACGCGATGTACATTCTCGTGTTTAGACGGTGATATATGATATAATGTTTACGCGTGATACACATTCTGATATTTAGACGGTGATATATGATATAATGTTTACACGTGATACACATTCTGATATTTAGACGGTGATATGTAATATAATGTTTAAACGTGATATACATTCCGGTGTTTAGATAATGATATATAATATAATGTTTAGAGGTAATATACATTCTGATGTTTTGACCTGATGTATAATATAATGTTTAGAGGTGATATGCAATGTAATGTTTATACGTGATGTACGCACAAATCGTTCGCATATCTTCTTTTAATCGTTTAAACTCATGCTTACTAAAAGTGCGTCAAGATATATTTTATGTCACTCAGAAGTTGCTTGATCTTGGAAATGTAGAGTGGTGTAGGTCGCATCTGTGGCATCTTTATGCCCCGACCTTCTCCCGCGCCGCCGTCGTCGAACGTCATTTCTCCCACGAGATCCTCAGTGAAGACAGGCAGCATGTAAACCGCTATCACCGCCATCGGTATCAGCAACTCCCTCATGTGCTGGCGGTAAACGGATCTGGGGTATAAGAGCTCAGGATCCAAGCGGAGTTGTTTCATGTGGTACGCTATTGAGTCGTAATGCAAGTTGGAGAGGTTTTCGAGTCCCTCTTCCCTCCTCTGTTCGTTGCTAACGGTTAGGAAGACGGAGTAAAGGAAGTCGAACGGAGGAGGCTGGCAGCGGATTATTTGCCAATCTATTAATACAACTTTTGTAGGTAGATCGCCCTGAAAATATAATTTCACATATATGTACATTTTAAAGTTTAAAGTTTGATCCATTATTACGGTATAACTTTAGGTCTGTTGGTCAAAATGGAGAACTAATGTAATCACGGTCGATTCGGTGTCCATTCGTCCGTCTCTCACAGGCGACTTTTTCGTAAAATGTTTGACGTAAAAATTTGAAATTTCGCACAGAGATAGAGAATAGTGGCCCAATTGTCCGGGAATGTCGGCCAAAGAAAGACGCTATTCGTTGGCTATGAAGGAATAAATTGTCGCTGAAATAAAACCTAAAACACGCCCTTTTTCTAATTGAGTGCAAACAATTTTTTACACATTACTCTTTTTTACCCACCCAATACTTGCTTGGAGCGTTACCCTGCTTCCCCGGCAGCTAGATGTCTTCGTTGTTCTTTGCTGGTTATTCCCCTGAGCGGCGCTGAATAATGCGCACAAGTATCGTATGTACGAAAAAGATGACAAATAATTATGAATATTTTTTCAATTTTCTGAAGAAAAATTAATCTTTAAAATTTTACTTTAATGACAATTATAACTATCACTATTTTTCAATCAACGAATAACTTCTTTCTTTGTCCGACATTTATTCGCGGACACCGTGTATACGTGAAGTGTAAAAAGTTCAATTTTGATTCGGAAAGTTGAAGTCAGGGGTAAATTGGGAAATAAAAAAAGCAAGGTTATCATGGGTGGTGTTAAATATAAACTTATTTAAGCACGAATTCAACAACATATATGATGTATTCTTTTTATGAATTTGTTTAAATATCTTTCGAGAAAAAGGCTTAAAAATTTCTGTTTCCCACGATCATCACCAGAAGGATGGCCTAGAAAAATCTGATAAAAATCGTGGTCAATGAGAATTAGATATAGATTGAACAAAAATTATCAAGATTGTAAAATTCTAGCGTAATTTATCGATATAAATACTTTAAATCCTTAAATTCTTACAGTTTTAGGGAAAAAGTTTTTCGACAAAAAATATTTCTACAACTTAAAATTTAATTTCGCTAAGTCGAAAATTATTCTGCACTCGTCTTGAATTATCACGCTACTCCTTAGCTGCGCGCATACACGATGTGATACGGGATTGGTGCGATCGGCAGCGGGTAGCACTGCAGATGGGTGTTGTTTAAGCATATAGTCTGAGTGCATCACTATTAATATTTAGGGGTGGAGGATGTGATGTCACGGAACCCTGATTTTGCAAGTATGGCTTCCATTTGATTGATTTTTTAATATAATCTTGCAGTTCTACTTTTTTGCATATTATCATTAACGAAATTTAAAAAGGACGGAGATGGAAAATCTAGATAAATTTCTCTAAGGAGAATGTCGTATACTAGAAATAAACAAGAAAAAATTAAGACATTGGCCATGAGACGTCTGTCGTCAAGGATGTAATTTTTTTTACGTCCTTATAGTTGTTATTTGATACTTATCATGTAACTACAGCATTGAAATTCTTTAAGGATTTAAAAAATATATAACATATAAAGAAAATAAAATAAATAAAAATACAAAAGTAAGGTTGGCGATTAAGGCAGTAAAGTCGGACGATTTTTATTAAATACTTTGTTATATTTATTACCAGTTAAAACTAGATAAATAAAGTAAGCAATTTAATAACTTTTTTTACGCACAGGATTTGAAGACACCACCACAATTTTGCATTAAAAACAAATTTAATAAATACTAAGTTAGTGATAGTAAAAGAATCATAAAAAAATAATAGAGTTCTTAATAGACAATCAGCTGTCTCTGCTGTCTTTGCCACTAATATTTTTATTGTAAATATTAATATAATTTGTTTAAAGTAGTCAGGGTTTCACTTTAAAATTAATTTTGTCTTTAAAATATGATTCTAATACTAACTATGAAGAGATTAGGTTCTGAAAAACGAACGGCGACGAATAAAAAAAACAATACCAAATTTACTAATATTTTGAACGTGGATAATATTGGCTCGCGATTCACACTCTACATCTTAAAATGGAAAAATTAAATTTAAAAAAAAATGCCAGGATTAATTATAAAAATGAAATTGGTCAGGTGCGAATAAAACGAGGTTTCTATACCGATTCATGATGAGTTGTAATGATAAAATTACTATATTTTCTTATTTTCGATATGAAAATATAATGTTATAAAGTCCACAATTAAATGAAACTACGTGATGTAGTATTACTTCTACTTTCTTTAAGTTCTTTACCACGACCTAGGTATCGTTGTATTACATCTTCAGGTGGGCTATTAGCAAAGATTAACTCTTAGGAACATCCAACAGCATTTATATGTTTCAAACACAATAGCGGAAGCCGGGTTTGTATGGGTTTTTCCACTGTTTATGTTAGTGAGTTTATTGTAGGGAAGCGGTGTAGGTCTTATTATATTTCCGAGAGTTATACGATATACCAGTATTTTAGTGAGGGTAATAAATTCAATTGTTGTTATTATATGAGGTTGTACAATGCAAATGTCCGGTGTATGTAATAAAATTAAGTGGAAGTTATTCTCGGTAATATATTTATACAAAAGCAAGGGTATCTGAAAGATAGGACAAGGTTATACCTTTAATTCTACATATCTCCGGTTTTATTTATTCATATATTTATTTTTTAATTTATATATATTTTTTTACTACAAGATATAAAGAACACATTGCCATCTGGCGATGGCAATGTGTTCTTGGGACCAAACCAGACAAATCTCACTTTGCTAAACATGTCATTGAAAATAACCATGTCACTGTATCACAACTGTACCAATTTCAAGTCGATTGCAATAGTATTTGTCGAGAAAACCATCCACTACATACAGATAGACTGACATCGAAAGCTCAGCGTAAGGGCTTTTTTTACCTTTTCAATACGGTACCCTAAAAAGGTATCTGTTGTCAACATTATGCCGGATTAAAGTTTCTAACGTTCCTATTTCTCTGAAACTTGGTCTGAAACCTATTGTCTGCGAATCTATTTTTGACTGCATGAAACATGAATCATGAAAACTGTTAGAAAAAATAATAACACGATATAAATATATATAAAACTGTCATACCTCGTACGTGTAAAGCAAGTTGTTTGCCCAAACATCTCCATGGGTAAGAACTGAGTACTGCTCGTTAGGTTCACTAAAATATTTTACGGCAATATTGTATGCGCCTTTCATTATTTCTAGCAATGAGTCTTTCACTTCCGGTATAACTTCGACAGCATGCTCCAAGCTTTCGTAATAAATCCCTTCCACGCTGTATTTATCATTTGTAACATGAGGTTCTTGTGAGTTTGCAGAAAACTTCTCAAACTTATCGGGATATCGACGTTTGCACGCGAAACACAGCGCGTGATACTGACCCAATGCGTTTAACAGTAGTTTCGTGTGATTCGAGTCAAGATCTCTTCCAATTTTCGATATTTGGTAACCATCTTTGGCAAGGTCGTACATGAGTATCATTTCTTTATACTTCTCGTCCGTTGCCAAGTATGAAGTGGCGTGAGGGAATTTTTCTGTTATTTTGCACTCGTCCTGAATTGAATCCAGCAACGGGAAAACCTCGTTGTACATCATACATTCCCTGCTGGCCAATTTTTCCAACTGAACCAATTTCCTTTTCATATCGTCTTTCAATAAAACTTTGGCGATCATAGGTATCTTTTGCCATTTTGCGTCGAGTTTTCCTTCTATATTGAGTCTATATATTTCGCCCAGATGGCCGAGGTCGGTTTCTATGGGTTCAAAGTTCATTTTAAAATCCTCAATTCTCATTTTCTTTGCGGTATTTTCAATTAGCTCGTAGAAGACCGGGTCATCGAACTGTCTAACCGTTTCTTGAGTCATTTTTTTAAATTGAAATCTTAACCTTCAGCCGGTGTACGTGCTGATCGTGCACCTCACTGAACGCTACGATATTTATAACGTATGTAGTATATAAGTATATCCGTAAGCGCTTCAGGAGCAACATGATGATAAGATATTTTACCACATCGTCACTGTGACCATAGTGAAGTTACGATAACGAATAGTTATGCATGTCTATGATTATCTATGAGGGATAATCAAATATGAAGTGAAGTTTTTAATCAACTTTGAACCAGCGAATATGTATGGTCGAGATCCTCTAGAACAGTCATTGAATAATTTTTTAAATGATATCTAGAACATCGTTGAATATAATTCTAAATGGTATTAATCTACTGGTATTTCAAAATTAAATGAAACTACGTGACGTAGTATTATTTCTACTTTCTTTCAGTTCTTTACTACGACCTAGGTTTCGTTGTATTATAATATTTTCAGGTGGGCTATTAGGAAAGTTTAATTTAATTTTGAATAATGAATTTCTACAAAATTAACTATATATTATCATAATGAAGTATATTCGCTACTAGTATGTATAGGTAGAGAAACGCATTCTACTACGTTAAAGAAAGAAAGAACTATCAATTGAGCAGTGTAAAGTGTCTTTAAAAGGTATGTACAAAAGCCGATTTAACCTGAACCGATAACAAGAAAAGAGTATTTTAACCGTTACGAGTGAAAACGTTCTATATATTTAGCCGTTGGCGCGTGCTTCTTGGTGTATCTGTTGAGTCGGTGGAAAATCGGCCATCGAACTCATCGGACTAAAGTTAACATTTGTCGGTCGCCGACTCACCACCTACAATATTGATTAGATTATATGCGTTGCTTATTATGATTAAACTAATATATTTGGTTCTCGCCACCATACCTATGTGTGTCACACTACGTGTACATGTATAATCAAAGTATGGTGCGCGCAAAGGAGTAACTTTAAAATAACTTTTTAGGGTCGCCTAGCAACTGGACATCTCTATAGTAAGGTCCGCCTGTCTGTACGATTTTCATTTCGCATAAAATTAATATCACTACTAGTGTACTAAAAGTGTTAATTTGTTTGTTTATCTTTCTATTACGCTCAAATTAGCTAATAGGTTTCAATAAAATTTTGCATCTCGATTATATACAAATACGAAAAATGGTGAGCTTCTTTAATTATGCCATCATTGAATATAAACGCTAAAAAATTATGCCCGCGCATGAAAACTGAATGCGCCACCAAAACTATAAAGGAAGTTTGTGGTGATATGTACCTACTGTCAATAGGTAAAACTGTGTAAAAGTTTTAATAAGAAATAAAAATTATTTTTATTGCTCACCATCATAGGTGTTTATTATAAAATTTTATGAATCTTTATGTAAATAAATTTCAATGTTTGCAAGTAAATATATTTAGCTACAAAATTTCCTGATATACTTACCGTTTATAATATAGTCGTTATAAAGGTAATCTTTTATCCTTACATATATTTACTACCTACATATTCTGACCGGACGAGGAATTCTGAGGAATAGAGCATTCAAGCATATGCGTGAGATGAAGAGTATATTTTCCTAATATCAAGTGGGTGAAGCCACGTGCAAAGGCCAGTAATCGACAAATTAATGTCCATTTCCCGTCCATCGCTTACTTCATACAACGTCTGGAAATAGCAGCGCTTGGATACTATTAGGGCTAATAGACCTCTGACTATATTCATAAGGTAAAGAACCGTAACATAATTTACAGCATTTAATTTCATTTCACGTTTGTTGGAAATATATTGCTATAATAAAGAATTTTAAGGAATATTTAGGTTGTGACTATATGGTTACTCCTCTTCAGTTGTTTAAACAAGATTTCATCTCAAGCAGAGAAATAACGGCCCCGCTGCGCGATATATTGCGATAAATGGTTATGTGAAATGGCTTTTTTATCAAACTGATAATATTACGAGAGGTGTTATAATATTTCTCAAAAATTCCAATGACACTGTGCATTTCTTTGGCATAGGAAACAGCTCACTCATGTTGCCAAGTGCTTATATTACATAAGTGTTTATGGTTTAAGCACTTGCTTGTAGACTTAAGTTTATTGTGTTAGGATATGGCAGTAATATTTTAAACAGTATATTGGCCACGGGTTAGTTCACTTAAATTTTCCTTTTCAAGTTTTTATTATTTTTATATATTTCGAATAAAAGTGATTGCGTAAATGAAATCAATCGGCGTGTGGCGATAACCGGAATTACAATGGATAAGTTAAAGAAAATATGGACATACTGGACATTGCCAAAATCACCAAGTCCCGTATCGCTCGAGTTCTTGAGTTCGCCATATTTCTGTCCAGCGCGAAGACGTGGACTCTTCCGGGAATCGAGAAGAAGTAGTAGACATTCTGGAGACGTGATATCAGAGAAGACTCCTGGGAATATTCTGAACTGAATTTGGAACTAATGTCATCATTCTCCAAGGCCTCGGTATAATTTTATTATTTGACCATGTCTAAAGCGGAATGAGAGCTTCATAGAGAACATTGTCTTTCTTTGACCATGTCCAACGCGGAACTAGAGCTCCATAGAACGCCTTGCCATGACTCGCGGCAAAACGAGATCTCCATAAAGCACTTTGTCTTCTTGGACCATGTCTTACGGCGGAACCAGAGCTCCATAGAGTGCCCTGTCTTTCTTAGACCATGTCTTATGGCGGAATGACAGCTTCATAAAACGTCTTGTCGTGCAGAGTGCATTTGAGAATTTCAGAGGGCGTAGACGGTCGCTCAATCGATGAACCGACCAGATCAAAATTTGTGTAGGGCGCCCTTTGCACAAGAGTACCAGATTGATGGTAACCAGCAAGACAAAAGGCGAGATATGATTACGCAGATTACATCAGTCTCCGACAGTATCATGCTGATTATGACGACCGCGAGAGAGCGCTGTAAAGAGCGTCATGGCAGAGAAGAAATTGTTTCCATTATCGTTTCCTAAAACATTCTAATACCAAGAGTACACCTATATAACGTCGTCATTTTAAAATATCTGATATATCTTTGCGTTCCTTTTTCATAAATATAAATATAGATGATAATGCATTATGTAAGTAAGATAAAACGAACAAACGGTACGCTGACGTAGGGTTGCGATTTTAGATAAGGCTGATTATAAACCAATGCCAAAACAAAGTGATTTGAACTTAAGTCATGAACCTTTTAGGCATTTGTAGCCTTGCTTACACGTACGAGTATATGACGCTAACGCCTTGTATTATTCGATAACAGCGCCAAATCTTAGATGTCAATTCGTGACATATTAAAGTTTTATATTGAATATGTAACGTTTTCCGTTGACTTTTCCTAAATATTTTTAATGTTTTCTTCTCTTTTTACATTCTCACTCACCTCAAATTTTCCTTTCCGGGAGTTATTTTCAACTTGTTTAAGGAAATATATGTAGTATATTTTTCTTCGTTCGTTTTTGATAAAATGATTTGCTGTCAATTACGAAATTTCGGTGGTTTTTATTAATTGATAAGGTCAAGTTACTTATTTATTTCTTAAAATCCATGCCCATCTTATTGATTAACACGAAGTGTTGAACATGTTTAAAGGCCACAAAGACAAATTGTTTTAAAGTATAGTGCAGAAAAAGCATTCCAATTAGCACAAATCATATTAATTAGTGCATATCCATAATTGCATTGCTGAAACAAACAATGAAGGACAACAAATATCAAATGTAGATGCATCTCATAATAATAATTAATGTAAGTGTACAAAAAGTGTGCGATGTGAATTGTATTAATATGTGAATTACATATTTCTATACGCTAATGTAATCCTAACTAATGTTATAAATACAAAGTGATTTAATTTGTTTGTTTGTCTTACTTTCACATCGTCTATCGGTCAAAGCCCTTTTTCTCAGATACGACATCAGATATCGAGTTGAAATTAATATTGAATGCTGAGACATAATACATTACAGTAAAATGAGATTTTTTGGTCCACACAACAAAAAGTAATGACATTTTGGAGCGTAATTTTTTTTCTTGTTCACTGATAATAACAAAACCTACAACCTTGAAAGTCGGCATAATGGGAAGTCTTATAGCACAAGTAAAGGGAACCATCCCTAAATCAGTGATTTTTAATTCTGTATAGAGTTACATAGTTTTTTAAAATAAGCGCCTGTAGAAGATATAGTAGGTACTATATTCACGTTACGTTAAAATAACATGTGTTAATAGTTTAATTAGAAATATTATTTATTTATTTATCTACTTTAATGTATCTAATTGATACATATGGTGGACTTATTAGTACGAGAGCAACCTCTTACTGCCAACCATAACACCAGTTCAGCCCCTTTCGACGAACGGCCGGGAATCGCGGTGCGCCGTATCGTTAAATGCCGTATGCCTTGTGACCAACCCAACGTGACGACATATTATGTACCAATAAATGTTGATAAATGCCTAAATGTGAATGGAAACCTCATAGAGCGAGTAGATTTTTTTTCCCGGGCAAAACCGGCCCGGCAGCTTGTCATAAATAAAACAAATAACTTCTGTAAATGTAATGCTAATGTCTACATTATACGGTCAGAAAAATTGCGTGTCAATACTAATCGGCTTTAAGAATAAAATGTGCTGTAAAAATAGTGTTTGCCAGTAAATAGTAATATAATTATTTTATATTTATTGCTATATACCTAATTTTAGATGCGTCTGAGTACTCGTTTATAATAACAAGACAAATGTTTGCAGTCTAAAATATTTATTTATTAACCATGTTGTCACATTTTGATTATAAATAGTGCATCATCAGTCGTGTAATTACGAGACCTATTCTTTATTTCTATTTGCAATCACACATCGAAAATATATAATCAAATATAAATAATAATTTACACGTATTTTCAAGGTTTTAAATTAAATATAATATTTGTCACAATTAAATGAAATTACGTGATTTAGTATTGTTTCTACTTTCTTTAAGTTCTTTACCACGACCTAGGTTTCGTTGTATTACAACATCTTGAAGTAGGCTATTGGCAAAGATCTTTGCTAATAGCCCACCTGAAGATGTTATAATACAACGAAACCTAGGTCGTGGTAAAGAACTTAAAGAAAGTAGAAATAATACTACATCACGTAGTTTCATTTAATTGTGAATAATGAATTTCTACAAAATTAACGCCAAATATATTCAATATATAATATTTGTACAATTACTGGTAATGTAGATTAACGTATAATAAACAAAATATACAGGCTAAATGTCTATACACTAATCGATTGTCGCGAATGACGCCTTTGCAACTAGAAGAAAGAATCTAATGTTTAGACGCGATGTACATTCTAGTGTTTAGACGATGATATATAACATAATGTTTAGACGTGATACACATTCTGATATTTAGACGGTGATATATTATGTTTAAACGTGATATACATTCCGCTGTTTAGATAATGATATATAATATAATGTTTAGAGGTAATATACATTCTGATGTTTTGACCTGTTGGATAATATAATGTTTAGACGTGATATACAATGTAATGTTTATATGTGATATACCCACAAATCGTTAGCATATCTTTTGTTTAAAATCGTATAAACTCGTGCTCACACTTTTAGTGTGTCAAGATATATTTGATGTCACTCAAAAGTTGTTTGATCTTTGAAATGTAGAGTGGCGTAGGTCGCATCTGTGGCATCTTCATGCCCCGACCTTCTCCCGCGCCGCCGTTGTCGAACGACATTTCCCCCACCTGATCCTCAGTGAAGATGGGCAGCATGTAAATAGCTATCACCGCCATCGGTATCAGCAACTCCCTCATGTGCTGGCGGTAAACGGATCTGGGGTATAAGAGCTCAGGATCCAAGCGAAGTTGTTTCATGTGGTACGCTATTGATTCGTAATGCAAGTTGGAGAGGTTTTCGAGTCCCTCGTCCCTCCTCTGATCGTTGCTAACGGTTAGGAAGACGGAGTAAAGGAAGTCGAACGGAGGAGGCTGGCAGCGGATTATTTGCCAATCTATTAATACAACGTTTGTAGGTTTGTAGGTTTGTACTCCCTGAAAATATAATTTCAATTTTCTAAAAGAAAATAATGTTTTAAATTTTATTTTAACGACAATCAACTATATTTCAGTCAAAGTTTAATGTCCTCTTTGTCCGACACTTATTCCCGGACACCGTTAATACTTGAAGTATAAACAGTTCAATTTTGATTCGGATGGTTAATTTCAGGGGGTAAATTGGGAAACAAAAAAAAGCAAGGTTATCATGTAAGGTGTTAAATGTAAACTTGTTTAAGCACGAATTCAGTAACATATATGATGTATACTTTTTATGAATTTGTTTAAATATCTTTCGAGAAAAAGGCTTACAATTTCTGTCTTCCACCCTCATCACCAGAAACATCGCCCAGAGAAATTAGAATTAGATATAGATTGAACAAAAATGATCAAGATTGTAAAATTCTAGCGTAATTTATCGTTATAAATATTTTTCCAACAGTTTTAGGAAAAAAGTTTTTCGACAAAAAATATTTCTACAACTTTTGTCCTTACACATTTTTCAAAAGACATCAACTTAGCTTCTTGCACACACGATGTGATACGACATTGGTACGATGGGCGGCGAGTAGCACTACAGGTGGGTGCCTTTTAAGCATATATTCTGAGTGCACCACTATTAATATTGTCACAGAGCACTAATTGTGCAAGTATGGCTTCCATTTGATCGATTTTTTAAATATAATCTTGCAGTTCTACTTTTTCGCATATTATCATTAACGAAATTTAAAAAGGACGAAGATGGAAAATCTAGATAGATTTCTTTAAAGAGAATGTCGTATACTAGAAATTAACAAGAAAAAATTAAGACGTTGGCCACGAGACGTCTATCGTTAAGGATATCATTTTTTTTACATCTTTATCGTTGTTATTCAAAACTTATCATGATGACTGTAGCATTAAAATTTTTCAAGGACTTTAAAAATATATAACATAAAGAAATTAAAATAAATAAAAAGACAAAAATAAGATTGACGATGATTTTTGAGTGATGCAGTAAAGTCGGATGATTTTCATTGAGTACTTTATTATCAATTAAAACTCGGTAAATAAAGTAAGCAATTTAATATTTTTGTTTTGTAAAGAACACAGAATTTAAGGGCACTACCACAATTTTGCATTAAATAAGACATTTAATAAATGTGACCAAGCTATTGATATTAAAAGAATAAAAAAAAATAATAAAGTTCTTGATAAAAAATCAGCTGTCTGCTGTTTGTGCCACCAACCTTTTTATTCTAAATTTTAATGTATTTTTTTTTCTAAAGTAATCAGGTTTTCACTTTAGAATTAATTTTTTCTTCAGATTATGCTTCTGATACCGATTATGAAGAGTTTATGCTCTAAAAAACGAACGGCCACGAATAAAAAAACCAATACCAAATTTAATAACGTTTTGAGCGTGGGTAATAATGGCTAGAGATTCATACTCTACATCTTAAAATGAAAAAAAAAATAAAAGCAAAAAAGAATGCCAGGGTTAGTTATAAAAATGAAACTTGTCAAGTGCGAGTAAAACTCGAACGCCGACGTTTCTATATACCGAGACGTTTCTATATCATAATGAGTTGTAATGATAATATTACAATACTGTTTTTTCATATCTTCAATATAAAGAACTCCCTTATTTCTTGGCTATAATAGACAATAAATTAAGGGTATTTTTATTCTAAAAAAATTAACTTATGTTTTTTCTCGGAAACTGTAAATATGTGAAACTAATAAAATATTTTTTATGAGTGTGAATCAAATTTTTCGGTATATAAATTGCGGAGATACTATTGAGGGAATAAGTTGTATCGCACATTTTTAGGGTTTTGAACCCCAAAAGGAAAATGGGAACCATTATAAGATTACTCACGTATCTGTCTGTCTATCACAGCCGTTTTTCTCAGAAGCTACTTGACATAGAAACTTGAAATTTGGCACAGTACTATAGCATATTAGCCCGCACTTATCTCAGGAGAGGGGAAATTAATTAATAAAAAATATTTTCAATTCCTTATATAGTATGGGGTATCCTTTGAAAAGGCTAATAATAAAGGACTCAAAAAATCCCGCGCGGGCCGGATTGCGCTCTTTCGCCCCGTTCCCTCGCCCACTCCCGCTTGTTCCTACAGCCTGCCGCTGCCCTCCATCCGTGTGACAGAAATTTTGCTTAACTTTTACTACGTAATCTTTTTATTAATATACCTTCAAACAACTAAATTGGTCCAAAGATTACTACCTATAACCTTTATAAAATACATGTCAATAGCTTTAATAATTTTTTTTGAGTTAAATCCGTCAGTACAAACAGATGGATAGACCATTTTTTTGTTAACATTATATTCGTTTTAGTTATTGATTATGCGAAATATTTAGACGTAGAAAATCAAAAAGTCACAGCTAGGGAGTTCAACTGTATTTATCTCTATGATAAAACGTTTTGGAATGAATAAACCGAGTCCTTTTATATGATATCCCACTTGACCTCGTCGCCCAATTTTAAATTTCAAATCGTCACAAACAAACCAAATTGGAGTTCTATCCCCATTTCGAATAAAAATAAAAATATTTGCACAATTATTTCTTATCGAAATCGATGCGGACAAGCAAATTCAACAACTGTACCAATTTTAAGTCGATTGCAATAGTATTTGTTGAGAAAACTATGCACTACATGCAGACTGACATTAAAAGTAAGAGTATTTTTTACCTTTTTAATACGGTACCCCAAAAAGGTACCTGTTGTCAACATTATGGCGGATTAAAGTTTCTAACCTTCCTATTTCTCTGAAACTTGTACCGAAACCTATAGTCTGCGAATCTATTTTTGACTGTGTGAAACATGAATCATGAAAACTGTTATAAAAAATAAAAACACGATATAAATATATATAAAACTGTCATACCTCGTACGTGTAAAGCAAGTTGTTTGCCCAAGCATCTCCATGGGTAAGAACTGAGTACTGCTCGTTGGGTTCACTAAAATATTTTACGGCAATATTGTATGCGCCTTCCATTATTTCTAGCATTGAGTCTTTCACTTCCGGTATAACTTCGACAGCATGCTCCAAGCTTTCATAGTACATCCCCTCTATGCTGTATTTATCATTTGTAACATGAGGTTCTTGTGCGTTTGCAGAAAAATTCTCAAACTTATCGGGATATCGATGTTTGCACGCGAAACACAGCGCGTGATACTGACCCAATGCGTTTAACAGTAGTTTCGTGTGATTCGAGTCAAGATCTCTTCCAACCTTCGACATTTGGTAACCATCTTTGGCAAGGTCGTACATGAGTATCATTTCTTTATACTTCTCGTCCGTTGCCAAGTATGAAGTGGCGTGAGGGAATTTTTCTGTTATTTTGCACTCGTCTTGAATTGAATCCAGCAACGGGAAAACCTCGTTGTACATCATACATTCCCTGCTGGCCAATTTTTCCAACTGAACCAATTTCCTTTTCATATCGTCTTTCAATAAAACTTTGGCGATCATAGGTATTTTTTGCTTTTTTCCTTCGAGCTTTCCTTCTATATTGAGCCTATATATTTCGCCCAGATGGCCGAGGTCGGGTTCTATGGGTTCAAAGTTTATTTTGAAATCCTCAATTCCCATTTTCTTTGCAGTATTTTCAATTAGCTCGTAGAAGACCGGGTCATCGAACTGTCTAACCGTTTCTTGAGTCATTTTTTTTTAATTAAAACCTTGACCTCCAGCCGGTGTACGTGCTGGTCGTGCACCTCACTGAACGCTACGATATTTATAACGTATGTACTATATAAGTATATCCGTAAGAGCTTGAAGAGCAATATAGTGATAAGATATTTTACCACATCGTCACTGCGATCATAGTGAAATGGCGATAACGAAAAGTTAAGTATATCTATGATTATGTATGAGGGATGATCAAATATGAAGTGAAGTTTTTAATCTACTTTGAACCAGCGAATATGTATGGTCAAGATCCTCTAGAACAATCATTGAATACATTTCTAAATGGTAATACATTTCTAAATGGTACCTAGAACATCATTGAATACAATTCTAAATGGTATTAATCTACTGATATTTCACAATTAAATGAAACTAAGTGATGTAGTATTATTTCTACTTTTTTTAAGTTCTTTATTACGACCTAGGTTTCGTTGTATTACAACATTTTCAGGTGGGCTATTAGCAAAGTTTCATTTAATTGTTAATAGTGAATTTCTACAGAATTAACGCCAAATATATTATCTACTGGTATTTATAAGTAGAGAAACGCATTCTACTACGTTAAAAAAAAGAAAGAACTATCAGTCCAGCAGTGCAAATGCGTAAGTGTTTGTAAAGGGTATGTACAAAAGCCGATTGAACCTGAACCGATAACCATGAAAGAAAATATTCTAAACGTTACGAGTGAAAATTTGCTAACGGGGAAAAGGATAGAAAGTAGGATTATCTGCGTTGTTTATTATGATTAAACTAATAAATTTGGTTCTCACTACCTTACCTATGTGTATGTCACACTACTTGTACATATATATTCAAAGTATGGTGCGCGCAAAGGAGTAACTTTAAAATAACTTTTTAGGGTCGCCTAGCAACTGGACATCTCTATAGTAAGGTCCGCCTGTCTGTACGATTTTCTATTTCGCATAAAATTAATATCACTACTAATGTACTAAAAGTGAAACGTAGTATGTTAATTTGGTTATCTTTCTATTACGCTCAAATTAGCTAATGGGTTTCAATAAAATTTTGTATATAAATTTTATTTATACAAGAAAAAACGTGAGCTTCTTTAATTATGCCATCATTGAATATAAACGCTAAAAAATTATGCCCGCGCATGAAAAGTGAATGCGCCACCAAAACTATAAAGAAAGTTTGTGATGATAAGTACCTATTGTCGAAAGGTAAAAGTTTACGATAAATAAAAATCTTATTGCTGAACATCATAGGTGTTTATTATAAAAACTTATGAATCTTTATGTAAATAAATTTCAATGTTTGCAAGTAAATACATTTAGCTACAAAATTTCCTTTGTATATAATGCATATACTTATCATTTATAATATAGTCGTTATAAAGATAATCGTTTATCCTTGTATATATCTTACGTTATACCTATATTCCAACCGGACGAGGAATTCTGGGGAATAGAGCATTCGCGCATATGCATTAGATAAAGAGTACATTTTCCTAATATCAAGCGGGTGAAGCCACGTCCAAAGGCTAGTAATCGATAAATTCGTATCCATTTTCCGTCCATCGCTTACTTCATACAACATCTGGATATGGCAGCGCTTGGATATTATTAGGACTAATAGACCTCTGACTATATTCATAAGGTAGAGAACCGTAACATAATTTACAATATTAAATTTCATTTCACGTGTGTTGGAAACATCTTGCTATAATAAAGAATTTTAAGGGATATTTAGGTTGTGACTATATGGTTACTCCTCTTCAGTTGTTTAAACAAGATTTCATCTCAAGCAGAGAAATAACGGCCCCGCTGCGCAATATATTGCGATAAATGTTTATATGAAATGGCTTTTTTATCAAACTGATATTATTATGAGACGTTTTATAATATTTCTCAAAAATTCCAATGACACTGCGCATTTCTTTGGCATAGGAAACAGCTGACTCATGTTGCCAAGTGCTTATATTACATAAGTGTTTATGGTTTAAGCACTTGCTTGTAGACTTAAGTATATCGTGTTAGGATATGGCAGTAATATTTCAAACAGTATATTGACCACAGGTTTGTTCACTTAAATTTTCCTTTTAAAATTTTTATTATTTTTATATATTTCGAATAAAAGTGATTGCGTAAATCAAATCAATCGCCGTGGGGCGATAGCCGGAATTGCAATGGGTGAGTTAAAGAAAATATGGACAAACCGAGACATTGCCAAAATCACCAAGATCCGTATAGTTCGAGTTCTTGTGTTCTCCATATTTCTGTACAACGCGAAGACGTGGACTCTTCTGGGAATCGAGTAGAAGAAGATATTGGACCGAAGAAGATATTATACCATTGAACTATCGCCCGGTTCATAAATGATGAGGTTCTGGAGACGTGGTATCAGAGAAGACTCCTGGAAATATTCTGAACTGAATTTGGAACTAATGTCATTATACTCCAAGACCTCGGTATAATTTAATTATTTGACCATGTCTAACGCGGTATGAGAGCTCCATAGAACGCCTTGTCTTTCTTTGACAATGTCTCACGGCGGAATGAGAGCTCCATAAAGCGCATTGTCTTTCTTTGACAATATCTCGCGGCGGAACGAGAGCTTCATAGAGTACATTGTCTTTTTTAATCATGTCTCATGATAGAACGAGAACTCCATAAAGCACATTATCTTTCTTTGAGTATGACTCACTGTGGAACGAGAACTCCATAGAGCACATTGTCTTTCTTTAGCCACCTCTCACAGCAGGACGAGCACTCTATAAAGCGCATTGTATCTTTGACAATATCTCACGGCGCAACGCGAGCTCCATAGAGCCTATTATTCTTCTTTAACCGTGTCTCACAGTGGGACGAGAATTCAATAGAGAACGAGAGCTCAATAGAGCACATTGTCTTTCTTTGATCACGTCACACGACAGAACGAGAACTCTATAAAGCGCATTGTCTTTCTTTGACAATATCTCACGGCGGAATGAGAGCTCTCTAGAGTACATTGTCTTTCTTTGACTATTTCTGATGCAGAACGAGAGCTCCATAGAACACCTTGTCCTTCTTTGGCCATGACTCGCGGCAGAACGAGATCTCCATAAAGCAATTTGTCTTCTTGGACCATGTCTTACGGCGGAACCAGAGCTCCATAGAGTGCCCTGTCTTTCTTACCCATGTCTTATGGTAAAACGAGAGCTTTATAAAGCGCCTTGTCGTTCAGAGTGCATTTGAGAATTTCAGAGCACGCAGACAGTCACCCAATCGATAAGCCGACCAGATCAAATTTGTCTTGGGTGCCCTTTGCACAAGAGTACCAGATTCATGGTAACCAGCAAGAGAGATGGCGAGACATCATTACGGAGGTTACATCAGTCTCCGACAGTATCCTGATGGTCATCACGACCACGAAAGAGCAAAGAGCTGTAAAGAAAGTCGTGGTAGAGAAGAAATTGTTTCCATTATCGTTTTCTAAAACATTCTAACATCGAGAGTACGTATAACATCATCATTTTAAAATATGTGACATTATATCTTTGCGTTCCTTTTTCATAAATATAAATATAGATGATAATGCATTATGTAAGTAAGATAAAACGAACAAATGGTACGATGACGTAGGGTTGCGATTTTAGATAAGGCTTTTTATAAACCAAGGCCAAAACAAAGTGATTTGAACTTAAGTCATGAACCTTTTAGGCATTTGTAGCCTTGCTTACACGTACGAGTATATGACGCTAACGCCTTGTATTATTCGATAACAGCGCCAAATCTTAGATGTCAATTCGTGACATATTAAAGTTTTATTTTGAATATGTAACGTTTTCCGTTGACTTTTCCTAAATATTTTTAATGCATGTACATATGTCTTCTTTTCATTTTCCTGACCACGACTTTTCCTTTCTGGCAGTTATTTTCAGCTTTTAAAGAAAACATATGTAGCATATTTTCCTTTGCCCGTTTTTGATAAAATAGTTTGCTGTCAATCACGAAATTTCCGAGATATTAATTGATAAGGTCGCGCTATTTATTTATTTCTTAAAATCGATGCCCATTAACATAATTTCAAAAATACACAATTGAAAACGTGCTCTGTCGCATTTGAAGGAAATTACATCCGTCCAGGCTCGTTATAAATAAATTAACCGTACGTTTTTTAATATAAAAATCAATTAAAGCTTTTTTAAATATTTATCAACTATGAGGGTATAAGTAGCTTCATACAGAGGCTAGAAGACTGGGTTCATTCCTAAATTATACTACAGACTAGACAGTTAAACAAGGGCACAGTACACTGATGCTGACATCGCGGAAATGATAGGAAGGTCACATGATAATTCCTAGAATCACACAGGCCTTCTCACAGGTTTCGAATAACCACACTGAAATTCCGATTACCGAGTTATGAGCTGGATGCAGATACACTTGAAAGGGTTTCATACCGAACGGATGAAACACTTTCAAGCGTATTTGCATCCAGCTAATAATTGGGCACAGAAGGTAATGCGTCAACCGGAAACGATCATCATTGTACATTTTCTTGCATTTAAAATGCAACTTATTGCTCAAACTTTATTGAAATGCTGAGTTGATATCGAATTGGAACAGCTCATTGTCAGATTGGTTGTCAACGTCCAAAAAGGTTTGAAATCACCGACAAACGGAATGCAATGCTGACTGAGGGCAAGTCATTTATCATAATGAGAAATAAAAGTAGATCTAAATTATTATCTTAGCTGACTCCGGATTTACTAACATTAAGTCAGAATTCGAAATTTCCAAACTGGACGTACTGTTTACGAACCCGAAATTAATTGGCGAAAGTTGATTTACTAGAGTAGAAGATAAACCTCTAATTACTTTACTTGGAGAATAGCATTGTAAATTTAAAGGTTTTTTTAAAATAAAAATAGACTACATAAAACTGTTATCGTCGGTTGAAATTCCTAGCATCATATTCCATAAAGTTATTGAGATAAGTGACGGTGGAATGTTTTGGACGGAAATACTGCTTAATCGTCAACTGGGACTGGGTTTGTAAATAGATATAATGATGCTAAATAGTTATGGATACTTTAGTAAATAAAGATAACACTGCTATAGATCTATAATTTTCTGCATTGCATGTGGAGACGTACTTGAAAACAAGAACCACCTGGGAATCTTCCAAATCGGTTAGATAAATTTCAGAATTATTTTTTGTAAAATATCTATCTATAGTATCTAAATTAGTTAGTGTTTGTTCAAGTTCTAGTTAACACATGTGATAATGCCTTCCAGAAATCAAAACGTTACATAATAATTGTTCAATTGTCGATATAATATCCCATCAAATCGCAAGAGCAACTGTTAGTAGGACATAGTATGGAGAATTCTTCTATTGCAGGGACACGTGAAATGACGCAGATCCTTTATCTCATCCGGCTATGTAATTTAGGAATAAAAATATTACAACTTCGATAATTTTTTCTAGAAAAAAAAATCATACAAGAGTCTATTAAGCTTTTAAATCTATGATGCAATATTTTCTATAATGCAATTAATTATATATACATTTATTTTTAGCACACAATTGAGCCAGAATACAATATATATTCATGTGGGCTAGTGTTTCAACAGTAAATAAGTGCGACTGACTTGATATATATTTAAATGTAAATGATCTATCGCACAAAGTTGCTGCATTGCGTCGGCGTTATTTTATTGTGGCCGCACAGACTTACCAATACTGGATCATAATCAAATAATAACAAGTTTTTTTCTGAAAAGAACATCGCAGAACCAAATAAAAAGAAATTGTTCCGGAAAGAAGATGCAGCAGTACACGCATACCAGGCAGCCAAATAATAAAATACTATCCAAGAAGAATAACTCCATCCAGTCGCGAAGCACGCGGGCACGGAGGTCGGGGACTTCTACTCCTCTTGACGATCAGCGTCAGAAAAAACAAATCTGTCTCATAAATCTCTAATCGATTTTATGTATGTCTGTTTTTATCCAATCTTCTGTCTCGCTTTATTGTATTGCCATTTCTATTTTTGGCCTCACTTTCTTATGTATCCTTCCTCACTTAAAATTGTATTTTTATTTCTACTGAACTAGAATGCGGTATTCGCTCCGGTAACTTCTTACAACGTTAATTCATGTCGATGAATGTTTTTGCGCGCCTTAAGCTGTTTATTATTTGATACTTACAGTATTATCACAAACTGTGGTAAGCGGCTAGCTTAGAATGGTATTTACAATCAACTTCAATTTCTTCATCTATTTATATTCATCATTTTGAATTAAAGACGCCGAGAGCATATCGAGATTACTTAAGCGTCAAGAAGGGACATGAGTATACCTTTGGCGAACAACTCTCGTGCTCTGCAGAATGAAACACCTTCTCTCTCGTATTACTCGCGCCTTTTGATTACAATATTGATATCTGAATTTTTTTCTCCATTCGTTACAAAAAATAATACAAGGCTTATAGGAATTAAAACTTAATCCTCAAGGTGATTTACACTTAGTTTTACATCCATCTTTAAATCTTGAATTGAATCGACGGTAGAACAAAAATAAATGTCGACATCGTTAATTCCTGAGAATATCGAAGCGACAGGGATAACATGCGGGCGGAGTAGATGTTTCATTCTGCACAGTGCGAAAGTTGTTCGTAGGACATGGCGAATTCTCTCGTATAATCTCATGTAATCAATACCATGATCACTATATGCTCGGTATATTACTTATTCTGTATAATCGATTTTACGTGAAATAAAGTGATAATGAAGTAAATGTAATTGTAGGTTTTTGCAATATAAAATCGTATAATCGATTTTGGGTGTATCAACTGCGATAATTAAATAAACGTCATTTTAACCTGACGGGTTCTGTAATGTAAAATCGTATAATCGATTTTGCGTGTATCAATCGCAATAATTAAATAAACGTCATTTTAGCCTAGCAGTTTCTGTATTGTAAAATTGTATAATCAATTTTACTTGTATCAATCGCGATAATTCAATAAACGTTACTTTAGCCTGGCTGTTTTTGTAATATAATATTGTTTAATCGATTGTGCGTGTATTGATCGCAATAATTAAATAAACGTTATTTTAGTCTAACGGTTTCCGTAATATAAAGTCGTTTAATCGATATTGTGTGTACCCATCGCGATAATTAGATAAATGTGATTTTAGCATTGGTGGTTTCTGTAATATAAAATTGTACATATGGCGGGTCGGTTGTTAGAAGCTACTTCTACGCAATCTAATATAATAATTTCTATCCATATTTTTCAAATAATTTAGATAACAAAATTTATAAGAAATTCTTTAATGCTGACTATCAGCTTCGCTATGGAATATGATGAGAATCACGCCCCAAAAATGGTTAACTCATTTGGAATCAACTAAGAAAACAGCCACAAATATTTTAAGAAGTGCTTGTCACTATTGTTTTTATGTAAATTTCGTTTTTTGTTCTCGTTCGAGTGTCTTTTTCCATGCCTATCGGTTTAGTACGGTCGTCAGCATAATAAAGTGCCATCATTATAATAAAATATTGTAAATATCTGAAGTTGGGAATTTGTACGAGACGTAATTAGTCGAGCGTATCTGGAGAATATTGATTTTACTTAATTTGAGTCAACATGTTTTGGTAATTTAGGTTTTTAATTTCCTAAAACGTGTTAACCCAAATAAAATAAAATCAATATTAAATAAATTCGGCTTCGGCAGATTAATGTTGAACCAATCACTTGCAACATATTTCATATTTACGGTTTCGTAGCTAAGAATACAAAAAAATTTAGAACACAAGATATTAGATACTTTAGCACACTTATAGGGTCATTTTATTGTCTGTCTATTGTCATCATTTCTCCGGTCCCCTTGGTCCTATAAAAAATAAGCTTATAATTCAATGCAATTCAATAAAAACATGTTATATTGAAAACATATATACTTTTATGTTAGCTCACTACATATCACATTATTTTATACTGGATCACTGCATGTCGCGTATTTTGATACTGGGTCACATTACATGTCACGTATTTTGATACTGACTCACTACGTGTCACGTATTTTGATACTGGCTCAGTACATATTACGTATTTTGATACTGACTCACTATGTGCCATGTATTTTGATACTGACTTAGTACATACTACGTATTTTGATACTGACTCACTATGTGTCACGTATTTTGATAGTAGCTCCGTACATACTACGTATTTTGACACTGACTCAATACGTGTCACGTGTTTTGATACTGACTCAGTACATATTACGTATTTTGACACTGACTCTTAATACGTATAAAGTAATTCCGATTGACCTAGCATCTTGAAACTTGGCAGAAACAAAGGTTTTATAGCACAAGTTAAGGAAAAGTCTGAAGATTATTAATTTCCAATTATATGTAAAATTATTACGTGACAAACTGAATTTGCGGTTTTCATTTTCTTTATATATATGAAGTACCTACTTACTAAACTTCACAATTATATAATATAAATATAATATAAGGCTAGAGAACACTCAGCCGGTGCTCGCATTTATGCATTTATTTTGCATCGTTTATTTTATGGACAGTGCAGATTTTACAACAAATGTACTAGTGAAAAAACAAAATAATCTAATAAAATCAACGCTTCATTCCTATGATTTTCAAGCCAATTTCGGACATTCCATTTATTAATTTCCTAAAATACGAATAAATTTCTTCATTCTGATCAATGTGTCATTTACAATATAACTGTTTATTTTCTGAGAAATGTGCCTATAATATGGTTTATATATAGCCTATATAAACCATAGCTTACTGATACACAAAAACCTACAATCTTAAACAAGACATTGGCTTTATGAAGTAAAAGGATTTTTGAAATTAGATGTGTGATTCCAGAGATTAACGCGATCAAACAAACTTTCCTTCTTCGTATGTTACACAAATATTGCCTATTTAATATAGTTTTCCTATGTATTACTATGAAAGTAACTCCTTCATTTCCTTGCTTAATAGTTCAGCTTGAGTGTCGAGCTTATTCTGTATCGAATATGTGTCTAACTTATGAAATTAGATCAGAGTTTTCATGTCATTATTAGAGCTGTAAATGTGGTCTTCGCAAGGCAATGTAACCTGGTCTTCAAGACGAGTCTCTTTTATACGCTTGCTTTTATTTTATTTTTAAGGTTCTTTGCCTCAGAATGAATAATGAAAGTCTTGTGTTATCACTCTGTTTTCCTATGACTGTGTATCTATCTATCGAGGCCCCTTTACTTAGGGACGGCCAGAGGTACTAAGTTAAAATTAATGTAACTATTAAGGTCTATAGCTACAAAGTCGTATAGATAATTCTAACTTCCATCTCAATGCAATAAAAGGAAATGGCCTTTTAAATATCACATACTTTGATACTGGCTAACTCATCAAGACTACAAAAGGGTACTTCCTGTTTGTATAGAATTTGGAAGGAAAATAGGTCTTACAACGTAAGTAAAGGAAGAAATTAAGTGAATTTTGTAGAAATTTATTATCACTTAATTTTTATTCACAAATAAATAAAACTACGTGATATAGTACTTATTTAACTTATTAACCACGACCTAGGTTTCGTTTTATGCCAATATCTTCAGGTGGGCAGTTTAAAGAGATTAACTCGTAAAAATTCCCAACAGCATTTCAATATTATACAAGACAATAGCGGAAGTTGGATTTGAGTGGGGTTTCCCAATTTTTACGTTAATACTTTTTATTACATTTTCGAAAGTTATACAATGTATAAATACGTTAGTATGGGTAATTAATTAAATTGATGTTGTTTTTATTTATACAATGGTACGAGCATCTAATGGTTGGAAGAAGGTTATGTAACTAATTATATATCTCCCATTTTCTGTTTTCTTTTGTGATGTTTTTCTTTAGATGTGTAGTTGGGTTGAAACCATTTGAAGAGTAGATATTATGTATGGGTGACAGTATTGTATTGTGTTGTTCATTCAATATATTAACGTTGGTGTCTCTTATATGTAGAGATACCAACATTAATATTAAATTTCATTTAGTTGTGGACAAAAATTAAGTGATAATGAATTTGTAATTCTACGTGGAATTATTACGAGACTAACTTTTTTGATTTTTAAATTTTGGTATTTCTTTGTAGTTTTGCAATATACAAAAAAAATTAAAATTACTTGATAATCTTAAGCTTACTTAGCGCCTAACAACACAGATTTTGGGATGATTGCGGCAAAATATTTTGTATCTCTAGATATCTCGTTATCTCAATAAAAATAGTTAATTATATAGATAATATACGAAACGTAGTCCATTGAAACCTTGTGATATTCTAATCTTTTTTTTTTAAAGTCAATATTGCATTTTGTTATTCTTTATCTCATCTTTGTAAGTCAAATCTTGTAGGTTTATTTCAGTTTTTGTTTTTTTTTATTATTATTTTTAATTACTATGATTTGCTTTCCGTTATTATTCATGATCATCATATTTTTATATCTACTGATTAAATGGCTACTGTTCTTAATTTAATTGAAAAGCATATGTTTTAGAAAAATATTTAATAAAATTATTGATTTAAAACAATGTAATGTTTTAAATATACATATATTATCATTTCCTTTATTAGGATTCCAGTCATTAAATTTTCACTGTGATTTGTATCTGTTTTTTTTCTATAAGTGACAAGTAAATAAATAAATACTTAAAAATGTTATATAATGGTACAGAACTCTCAGGGCGCGAGTTCTACTCGCACTTGACCATCTTTTTTCAGAGTATAATACGTCTGTTTAATACTAGCTGTGCCCGCGACTTCACTTGCTTGGAGTTCGGAATAAGAAGTTAATAGGATTTTTTTGTGATTTTTGTTTTTTTTAATTCTTTTCTTTCGAAACCCCACGGGCGTAAAGTTTACTAAAACCCTAATGGATGGTGTTGGCAGTACCAATGTTGTAAATATTCACCAAGTCAGTGTTTTTTTAATCAGTAAATTCCTGATAAGAAGTATCCTATATGTTGCTCGATCTTGTAAACTATTATCATATAAAATTTCATCAAAATCCGTTCAGTAGATTTCGCGTGATAGCATAACAAATTAACAGGCAGATAGACTAACAAAAAGACTAAAAGCAAGTTTTCTGGCTTCTATTATCATTCTATATACTAAATCATACACTCTTTTTAAGCGGCGCAAAAGTGCTCATTAACTGTATCCAAAAATAGGAAAACATTTGAACACAAAGAATATTTCATCCTGTACTTCAATTTATGCAAGTTTCAGTCGCGCTTTATATTATATTATACGCGATTTAAAGCCAACTGGAGCTAAAATGAAATCCTAGTTCAAAGTCGTAACTGAAACTGGGTTCGTGCGGTTTGTTGGGTGACCTTAAAGTGAAATACAGTTTAACATTTATTTAGTTTTGAAAATAAAACGATATAATTAGATATACTTCAATTTTAGATGAACCTGTTACTCTCCTGTCCACATTATTATTATTTTTTATTGTGTTTCAAAATGAACGAACTTATAGTGTAAAGTTTATTTAAGAAAATCACGATTTTGCACTGGCCACTTTAAATATTATTTTTGGTTTGACGTTGAGATTCTAAATTCAAATCTTTTTACTTTATTTCGTGGTGTTCTGTTTTCAAAATTAATTTATATAATAATGTATTTTTGGTGGTCTAAAATGTAACAACATCTGGATATTATGTATTTTTGGTATTATGTGTTAATAATTAATGTATTTTTGGTGGTCTAAAATATAACAACATCTGGAGAAAAAGAACTAACTTTTTCAAAAATTCAGCTTTAGAATCTATTTAAAGAACTGGATGTGGTCAAATACACGGCAATTCAGAGAATAAAATGGGTAGAGCACTTGAGCAGAATAGACGATAGTCGTCCCGAAAAAGAGGTAGACCTAAACCTAGGTGACTCGACTGACTAGAAAAAGAGTTTAAAATCCTAAGTGTAATAAACTGGGTGTATATGGCCAAGAACAGGAAAGTTTGGGAGTTGATTCCATCCTGGCTTGAAGAAGAAAAAGAAGCGAGTTAAAGGTGAGGGTAGAAGCGGATCCCTCTGGACCGCTTAAGGATACAACAGAAAATGGGCGGTCTTACGCAGAGAACCGGTGACCGCTATGTTGACTACAACGCTATCTATTAATCTTCTCATAAGCTCTGCTATCAATGTTTAATAGGAAAACAACTAAGTTGTCTGCATCTCACCGCCGATGAAAATCACAATTTTTTCTGAATCCCTTTTAAACTTGGCGGAAGAATAGTTCTTCGATACTTGAGGAATAGGGGAAATCAAGTAATGGCAGTTATCTGAGTAGTGCCAAGTTATAAAAAAATTATAACTGACGTCTTTTCTCGGCTCTGCAAGATAATAATTAACCTTAATATACTTGCAAATACAGAACGATTACCGCTAGTCCCAGCTAGCTCGCTACAACCAGCGAATTTCAAAACTTATTATGACTCTAAAAATAATTATTTTACCTCTTACCATACACAAAGAATCCAAATTTATTTACTTACTAATACATATATTTTGTAATCTACAAAATAGAAAAACATGTCGCCAAATCGACTAAGACATAGTCTTTATGATAACTTAATCTAACATTTAATTAAGTCTGTTAGATATTAACAGAACAGAGGTCTATGCAGTAACTGACTAATTACCGATAACAGAAACAAATATTATAGAAGATTTTAAAAAATATATAATAAATAAAGAATTAAATATGAGAAAAGATCAGAATCATCAGGACCCAGAAAGAATTAAGTTCAACCGAGCTTGCGTCAAGATTTAAGGATTATATCTTACTTGGAAAACGCATATCTTAGAAAACGCATATCTTACAAGCTGAACACTAGGAAAAAGTATATCAATATCGATACAAAAATAATACAATTCTAAATTAAAATATTACTTGTGAGAAAAAGTGCTATCACTATCTACATTCCAAGTGGCAAACTAAAAGAGTAATTGGAATAGAAGCTCAGAGTTTCATCTTAACGACCATCGTGTCTCAGTCATATGAATTACAATTTCAGGCGATATGGCCAACTTTGACTAATGAATAGAGACTGACCAACTGATCATCACCTGCTATGGTACAATAGAGTGCCACAGCAGGAAATTAACCACTACCCACAGTGCTCTCTGCTTGTTTCGTCAATTCCGCTTTTCCAAATTTCCACTTTTCAAAATATTAAGAATTTTTTAACGAGGCAAAATAATCAATTGATAAGTAATATATTGAAAGCATTTTCCATCTACTTTTGGCAATTGCCAAGAGTAGATGGAAAATGCTTTCAATTTCTTTTCTTGATTCAGTTGCAGTGTTAATAAATGGCCAATACAGCAAATGAATTGATAATAATGGACGTGAACTTCAATAAATAAATATATCAAATATTTATACACAAGACAAATTGCAGAAATAAGGCCTACGCAAATGTAGAAAGGTAGGTTAAACAATAATTTCCACCAAGTGCCCAGAGAAAATTTATAAAAACCAGGGAAACTAACAAAAGATACTGCAAAATATTTAAAAAAAGACACGTTAAAAGTGAAGTTTGTCTTTGTTCTAAAGGAAAATGTTACAGTTATAGTGCAATAAAAACAAAAAAGTGTTATTGACAGAAAATATACAGTTTGTAACAAAATACGTGTCTATTATTCATACGAGTGATTCTGTACGCCAAACCAGTGGAAAATGTTAGAAACTGTTTGAAAATTCTCAACCGTTTCTAAAAAAAGCGCAGCCAAAACTTCAATGAAAAAAATGAAATTAATGCTTTACTACTTAAGCTGGTCTTACCTTAGTGGTTGTCTACTATATACTGAGTGACTGATAGCGAAGGAGGAACTCTATGCATCGTTCGCTCTCCCCACTACAAGCTGTTTCGTTTTTTCGTTATGATCTAATTTTTCGACATGTGAGCTTCACCAACGCAGCAAAAGTTTTACTTAAAAAAAACACCATCGACGGTTCCGTACTTCGTTTATAGCTAAATCACTTAATTTGTTACAATTTATTACTAATATGGATTTCCCAGCGTAATAAATATATAATGATGACTAATATAATTAGACAAGTGGAACATGCTATGCCATATTAAGTGAATATTTTACATAGAATATTTTTTTTGACACGTTTTACAGTATCTCTGAACATATAATACGTACTATTATATAAAAAAGTAGTTTTGAGACCCTTAAAGTAACACTTTTAAACGATACCCCACACTATACAGAGCATTTTCAAAATTTCCAAATAAAAGAAATAAATTTTATCTATTGAAATATATATAATATGCATATTTATTACTAAACCAAATATTAAACTTCTACGTCAAGCAGTTTCTTACAAAAACCACTGTGATAAACCGACAGACGGACATGTTAAGGATGTTATAATGGCACCATTTTTTCTCTTGAAGCACAGGATCTTAGGATTAAGAGCTAAAATGAATGAATCGTATATATATATATATATATATATATATATATATATATGTATGTATTTATATTAGCGTCGATTGAAGGATGATTTATTAATAGATAAATTTTAAACTATGTTTAGTGCCATGAAAGCGTACAGCGTAACTTTTATTGACACCTAGAAAGATGAATATTGTGAAAATATTTGTGTTAAAATTAAATGTAGTACTTAATCTTTTTGTGAAACTATCACACATTCACACATTCGGTCGATTCGCGTGAGCATAGCGAGGGTGGTCTCACAGGGCGGCGGGGGGGGGACACCCCTCGCGTGAGGCGGCGAGGGTCCTATATTTTAATCTCGTACAGGTGACACGTTGACAGTTGATACGTCGACACCCGGGCTTATACGTTCGACTCCCGGCCTATATTGCCGCAAGTAGCACCCGTCTCACGCGTACCTACCCCTCGACGTTTACAGTATTAAATACACATTTTATAACTTGCGTAAAAGTGAAACCGTCAAGTTCTTGGCGCCGCACTGACTTTATCGCTCATATAAATTTGACTTTATGGTCCATCATTTCGTTACGTATAATGGTATATGTGAGAATATTCTAGCCAGTAAATGGCAATTTTCCGCGCCAGAGGGCAGCCTTGAAGGGTTATTTATGCATAACCGCAGGCTGGAACGCTGAACCGAAACGTGTTTTCAGACACTAGGTACGTGTACTTACTTTGCTGTCTCGTGTCGCACGATTGGGCGCACGAGAGCATGAAATACCGATAAAGTTGATGTCTTAATTAGAACTCTACAAGCGTAGAGTTCACGGTAGATCCAAAAAGAAAAATCAGAACATCCTAAAACACTTATTGTGGAATTATTTGTTTTAAAATTGGAAATCATGTAAAATTATGAATGCTTTGAATCTTCTCTAGAATGATTTCTATTTAAAATTGGAAATCATGCAGTATTATGAGTGCTTTTAAAAAGAATTCTTTGGAATGATTTATTTTGAAAATTGGAAATCATGTAATATTATGAATGCTTCGAATCAGAATTCTCTGAAATTCTTTGTTTTAAAATTGGAAATCATGTAAAATTATTACTGTTTTGAATCTGCTTTAGAATCATTTGTTTTCAAATTGGAAATCATGCAGTATTATGAGTGCTTTTAAAAAGAATTCTTTGGAATGATTTATTTTGAAAATTGGAAATCATGTAATATTATGAATGCTTCGAATCAGAATTCTCTGAAATTCTTTGTTTTAAAATTGGAAATCATTTAAAATTACCAATGCTTTGAATCAGCTCTAGAATGATTTGTTTTAAAATTGGAAATCATGTAAAATTACCAATGCTTTGAATCAGCTCTAGAATGATTTGTTTTAAAATTGGAAATCATGTAAAATTACCAATGCTTTGAATCAGCTCTAGAATGATATGTTTTAAAATTGGAAATCATGTAATATTATGAATGCTTTGAATCAAAATTCTACTTCTTTTTTTAACTGATTTGCTTTTCTTTTAATAAAGCCTGATGGCCTTGGTTTATGGACTTACGATTTGTTTACGCAAAATTAGCAAACGTATTCCTAAAGATTGCCGAGGGCTTTACTAAATCGGATTGTCGACTGTGTTATCTGGCTTGTTTAAAACTTTTAATATGAACCTTGTAAACTCAAATCTTAATTATGTCATGCATTGTGCGTATAAAACTTTAAATAAGTCAAACAGATAAGTTATATCAAACATTATGTTTTAATATAAATCTTAATCACAGCAATTTACGTCTGCGCGCTAATACTTTAAATTTGGACGTATGAAATGCGCGATAGTACGTGTGTACGTGTGCGAGGTGAATACTGAATAGGTTTCAGTTATGTTTTCAGCTAAACTATAAAATCGTTCTGACTGTTAATAGTTACACGAGGACTTTATAAGACTAACAGACCAATGATAAGCAAGTCAAGAAAGACCAAGACCGTGGTAATATTGGTTTCGGTCTTGCTCTAATGACCAGTCTTAGTTTTGTATAAGAAACTTGTAGTTTTGTATTTACGGATTACACTGTGACTTATTTACAAGTATTTAATTGTTTTTGTAATCTTAATGTAATCGTAATTGTATCGTAATAATCAATACATAAGTATTTCATTATTTGATATTAAAAGAGGAAAAAATTAAAACTGCGTACTAAAAATATTCAATCTACAAATTCGCCCTACCCTAAATGGGTAGCACAACATAGTTGTGCAAAATTACCAAACGATTTTATAAGTAAATTACTAGCTGTACCCCCAGGCTTCACTCGCGTGAAATTCACAATAAGAAAGTTATTAGATTTTTTCTCTCATAATATGTTACTCTTGGATATAAATTATTACCATATCACATTTCATCAAAATCCGTCCAGTACATTTCGCGTGACTGACGAATAAATTAACTTACAGCTAAACATTCTAAAAACAAGTTTCCTTGGTTCTATTGTATTTCTTTACGTTAAATCAATCAGTTTTTTAAATATTTTCCATGTACAGAATTCACTCGGTTACAATTGTAGTATTAATACAATGAGATGTATTAATACAATGAGATATTAATACAAATAGATGACGATAAAAATTAAAACTTGATCGATTTATGGTATTTAATGTATTTTAATTTATATATATATAAATACGTGAATATTGAAAATTATCGTATTTTTTAAAAATTTATTAAGAAGGAGGGATATGAAGCTTATATCATTCGAAAGGTACGGTGCCGTAGACTTGCACAAATAAATCACGTGTTTGTATTGCCTTCAAGGTAGGCAAAATAAAGTGAACATACATACATGATTTCCCCATGTTTTAACCAATTAAACGAAAGTATTTTAATCACGTTCATGGCTGTATGAGGTTAGATCACTTTGCGTTCCCCGCAAAAAAGTTATGCAAACAAATACGTAGCGTCGGTTCCACGTCTTTCTTTACCTTAATTCATTTGTTATATTATTCTACCGTTTAATAGTTGAATTATTAACTTTTAAGTAATTTTATGTTTTTAACATTTTTGTAATTAATTCGCTCATGCATCCTCTTTGCCCTTTCACACTCTTTTCCTTATAACTTCAAGCTAAGAATTAAGAAATTAAATACAAATAAATCTATTAAAGAAAGAAAAAAAAACTTTGTACCCCTTTTTAAGATAATTGCGCACACGGAGGAGTTTGAGATTTGACATAGTTGAAATTTATACTATTATACTATGAATCTATTACTAACATTATATTTTAAATCTCATAAGTATTGCAGGGAATTAAATCAAACGCTACCGCAAAGCTGACGTAATAGAACAAAATTACAAAAAATGTATATGCAGTGATTATAGAGGTATACTCTTTGATAAAAGAACCTCAATAACGTTCAATCTTAAAAATGTAATGAATTACTTGACGAGCATTAGTTCCTATTCGTTATGTAAAAAACAAGTTAAATTTTGTTATTTTACAGACATAATTAGTCGAATTTTGACTACAAGCAATGCTAGTAATAATAAATATTCGTCATAAACAAGTAAAAGTTGCTTATACTGAAAGTTGTTTGAAGTAAGGGAAGTCAATATTTCTAATATAGTAAAATTTATTGTAGTTGTATAAGCAAAGTTTACATAAACAAGTAAAAGTTGCTTATACTGAAAGTTGTTTGAAGTAAGGGAAGTCAATATTTCTAATATAATAAAATTTATTGTAGTTGTATAAGCAAAGTTTACATAAACAAGTAAAACTTGCTTATACTGAAAGTTGTTTGAAGTAAGGGAAGTCAACATTTCTAATATAGTAAAATTTATTGCAGTTGTATAAGCAAAGTTTACATAAACAAGTAAAAGTTGCTTTTACTGAAAGTTGTTTGAAGTAAGGGAAGTCAATATTTCTAATATAATAAAATTTATTGTAGTTGTATAAGCAAAGTTTACATAAACAAGTAAAAGTTGCTTATACTGAAAGTTGTTTGAAGTAAGGGAAGTCAACATTTCTAATATAGTAAAATTTATTGCAGTTGTATAAGCAAAGTTTACATAAACAAGTAAAAGTTGCTTTTACTGAAAGTTGTTTGAAGTAAGGGGATTCAATATTTCTAATATAGTAAAATTTATTATAGTTGTATAAGCAAAGTTTACATAAACAAGTAAAAGTTGCTTTTACTGAAAGTTGTTTGAAGTAAGGGGATTCAATATTTCTAATATAGTAAAATTTATTATAGTTGTATAAGCAAAGTTTACATAAACAAGTAAAAGTTGCTTATACTGAAAGTTGTTTGAAGTAAGGGAAGTCAATATTTCTAATATAGTAAAATTTATTGCAGTTGTATAAGCAAAGTTTACATAAACAAGTAAAAGTTGCTTTTACTGAAAGTTGTTTGAAGTAAGGGAAGTCAATATTTCTAATATAGTAAAATTTATTATAGTTGTATAAGCAAAGTTTACATAAACAAGTAAAAGTTGCTTATACTGAAAGTTGTTTGAAGTAAGGGAAGTCAATATTTCTAATATAGTAAAATTTATTGCAGTTGTATAAGCAAAGTTTACATAAACAAGTAAAAGTTGCTTTTACTGAAAGTTGTTTGAAGTAAGGGGAGTCAATATTTCTAATATAGTAAAATTTATTATAGTTGTATAAGCAAAGTTTACATAAACAAGTAAAAGTTGCTTATACTGAAAGTTGTTTGAAGTAAGGGAAGTCAATATTTCTAATATAGTAAAATTTATTGCAGTTGTATAAGCAAAGTTTACATAAACAAGTAAAAGTTGCTTTTACTGAAAGTTGTTTGAAGTAAGGGGAGTCAATATTTCTAATATAGTAAAATTTATTGCAGTTGTATAAGCAAAGTTTACATAAACAAGTAAAAGTTGCTTTTACTGAAAGTTGTTTGAAGTAAGGGGATTCAATATTTCTAATATAGTAAAATTTATTATAGTTGTATAAGCAAAGTTTACATAAACAAGTAAAAGTTGCTTTTACTGAAAGTTGTTTGAAGTAAGGGAAGTCAATATTTCTAATATAGTAAAATTTATTGCAGTTGTATAAGCAAAGTTTACATAAACAAGTAAAAGTTGCTTTTACTGAAAGTTGTTTGAAGTAAGGGGATTCAATATTTCTAATATAGTAAAATTTATTATAGTTGTATAAGCAAAGTTTACATAAACAAGTAAAAGTTGCTTTTACTGAAAGTTGTTTGAAGTAAGGGAAGTCAATATTTCTAATATAGTAAAATTTATTATAGTTGTATAAGCAAAGTTTACATAAACAAGTAAAAGTTGCTTATACTGAAAGTTGTTTGAAGTAAGGGAAGTCAATATTTCTAATATAGTAAAATTTATTGCAGTTGTATAAGCAAAGTTTACATAAACAAGTAAAAGTTGCTTTTACTGAAAGTTGTTTGAAGTAAGGGGAGTCAATATTTCTAATATAGTAAAATTTATTATAGTTGTATAAGCAAAGTTTACATAAACAAGTAAAAGTTGCTTATACTGAAAGTTGTTTGAAGTAAGGGAAGTCAATATTTCTAATATAGTAAAATTTATTATAGTTGTATAAGCAAAGTTTACATAAACAAGTAAAAGTTGCTTATACTGAAAGTTGTTTGAAGTAAGGGAAGTCAATATTTCTAATATAGTAAAATTTATTGCAGTTGTATAAGCAAAGTTTACATAAACAAGTAAAAGTTGCTTATACTGAAAGTTGTTTGAAGTAAGGGGAGTCAATATTTCTAATATAGTAAAATTTATTATAGTTGTATAAGCAAAGTTTACATAAACAAGTAAAAGTTGCTTTTACTGAAAGTTGTTTGAAGTAAGGGGAGTCAATATTTCTAATATAGTAAAATTTATTGCAGTTGTATAAGCAAAGTTTACATAAACAAGTAAAAGTTGCTTTTACTGAAAGTTGTTTGAAGTAAGGGGATTCAATATTTCTAATATAGTAAAATTTATTATAGTTGTATAAGCAAAGTTTACACAAACAAGTAAAAGTTGCTTTTACTGAAAGTTGTTTGAAGTAAGGGGATTCAATATTTCTAATATAGTAAAATTTATTGCAGTTGTATAAGCAAAGTTTACACAAACAAGTAAAAGTTGCTTTTACTGAAAGTTGTTTGAAGTAAGGGGATTCAATATTTCTAATATAGTAAAATTGATTATAGTTGTATAAGCAAAGTTTACATAAACAAGTAAAAGTTGCTTATACTGAAAGTTGTTTGAAGTAAGGGGAGTCAATATTTCTAATATAGTAAAATTTATTGCAGTTGTATAAGCAAAGTTTACACAAACAAGTAAAAGTTGCTTTTACTGAAAGTTGTTTGAAGTAAGGGGATTCAATATTTCTAATATAGTAAAATTTATTGCAGTTGTATAAGCAAAGTTTACATAAACAAGTAAAAGTTGCTTTTACTGAAAGTTGTTTGAAGTAAGGGGATTCAATATTTCTAATATAGTAAAATTTATTGCAGTTGTATAAGCAAAGTTTACACAAACAAGTAAAAGTTGCTTTTACTGAAAGTTGTTTGAAGTAAGGGGATTCAATATTTCTAATATAGTAAAATTTATTGCAGTTGTATAAGCAAAGTTTACATAAACAAGTAAAAGTTGCTTATACTGAAAGTTGTTTGAAGTAAGGGGAGTCAATATTTCTAATATAGTAAAATTTATTATAGTTGTATAAGCAAAGTTTACATAAACAAGTAAAAGTTGCTTTTACTGAAAGTTGTTTGAAGTAAGGGGAGTCAATATTTCTAATATAGTAAAATTTATTGCAGTTGTATAAGCAAAGTTTACATAAACAAGTAAAAGTTGCTTTTACTGAAAGTTGTTTGAAGTAAGGGGATTCAATATTTCTAATATAGTAAAATTTATTATAGTTGTATAAGCAAAGTTTACACAAACAAGTAAAAGTTGCTTTTACTGAAAGTTGTTTGAAGTAAGGGGATTCAATATTTCTAATATAGTAAAATTTATTATAGTTGTATAAGCAAAGTTTACACAAACAAGTAAAAGTTGCTTTTACTGAAAGTTGTTTGAAGTAAGGGGATTCAATATTTCTAATATAGTAAAATTTATTATAGTTGTATAAGCAAAGTTTACATAAACAAGTAAAAGTTGCTTATACTGAAAGTTGTTTGAAGTAAGGGAAGTCAATATTTCTAATATAGTAAAATTTATTATAGTTGCATTATTCTTACCTGTACCTAATATACATTCCTGCAGGTCTTCATCATGGTGATATATACGTTTGTATTGACTATCGTTTTTTTTTTTAAATATAGAGTTGTAACGTTAGTGGGCTGGTATGAAACCATTTAATACACCTTAGCATTCCCATTTTCCATTGCCCATTCTTAACGCATCTCCCATTGCATATGTGCTTTAATTGGTACATTTACAGTTTCATAAATGACAATGCATGTAGCTTATTATGTAACGTGACATAATCTGGATATATTTATGTTTTCGAATTTCAAATAAAGAGGCAAACAGGGCAGTTGTTTTTTTTCCTTCAAAAATTCTTATTCTGCCAAAAATTAAAAAAAAACACGAAACCCTTGAAAGAAATATTTGCATATTTCTTCAGATCATCCTTTCATGATGATGATATTTCTTTACAGGGAAAATATTACAGTTGCTGCAAACTGAAATGTGAGTATTTGTTTTCCTTTTGTTTTAGAGGAAATTCGAGAAAAATGCCCACACAGCAAAAGTATAATTTTTTTTATATAATTTAGTTAATGAATTTCTACAAAATTAACGCCAAATATATTCAATATTACCAGAACACAATGCTTGAGTCCATTCCGCCAGACAATAAATTATTTTCCACAAATCCTCCAACGTATAGATAATATGCCATCCGTAATACGATCCCAACTTCATACTCTGTGATTTTTATTTATTCAATTAGATCTAATTCCCAGCTATTCATTCTGTATACGCAAATAAGGCTGCTTCCAAATGATGTTGGAACAGAAGTGACAACAATGGATCCAATGCGTTTCGACGGATGCAAAAGTATATTCGCTATAAAAAATTGTATAAAAATATTGGACATAATAGTCATTTCCACCAATACTTACAGTCTTTGCGATATTTAAATGTACTTAATATTGTTTGGTTATCTTTTCCTATCTTAACCCTAAAGTGTCATTATCTCGTCCGCCAGAAATTAAATTGTTTAAAATAAGTTACAATTAATTATGATAATACTGGAGAAAGATCTGATTATTTTGAAAGCTTCGTGGAATTTTATCAGCTATTCAAAGGAATTTGCCTTATTTCTTAAGGTAACTATGATATTTATTAATTTTCCGACGACAGTTACGTCAAATACTATCGGGTTATTGTAATATTATTATAAAATATTATGTTTATATATAATCAGTTATTTAATGTTACGACGTCTCAGGGTAATTACGTTAGCTTTTAATTAATTAGTATTGAATTACATTTTTGGCTCAAACAATTTCATTAATTGATGTGTAGCGTTCAATTTAGCCAAAATTTGACTTCTAAAATACGTCTTGTAAAAATAGATGTAGCAGTTTCAAGGCAAGTGTGATACAAAACTAAGGAACATAAAAAACAGAGCACATATATACGTGACGAGTAAGTAATGTGTTTGCATATTAAGAGATCTCTGTCTATTATTCTTGTTTAAAAATAAACAAGAATAAAAAGCGGTTTTCATCGTATTGTATCGAGGCATAATACAGAGTTGTACGAAGTACGAGAAAACATCTAAATTAACGTGCTTAAATGTTTATGTACAAAAGGACTGGAGCGTGATTATAAATCGGCTGGTAAACAATTGGTATTGAAATTTTGTTGGTAGACTGTAAAAGATTTTACAATAAAAATTCTTTATAGTACATACTATTATAATTTTTTTAATATATGTTCCTGTCATAATTCCTATAAAACTGTAAGATTATAGATTTTGAAAATGAAACTGTACTTTTATCTTCCTTTTCTTTTTTTTTTAAAGAAGCTATACAACCTTATTTGCGAATGCCTCCAAGTTTTCCTTGATTTTCGAGAATAAATAAAAATCGCAGGATGCTAAGTTGGAGACATTATTTTCCGTAATTTCTGCAGATGAGGATGTGAATGCGGATATTAAAAAAACGGGATAATTATCTTAAGCTTGTACACATAATATATGTTCTTTATGCACTTAAGATATATGTTCTTTATGCACTTAAGGTATATGTTCTTTATGCACTTAAGATATATGTTCTTTATGCACTTAAGGTATATGTTCTTTATGCACTTAAGATATATGTTCTTTATGCACTTAAGATATATGTTCTTTATGCACTTAAGATATATGTTCTCTATGCACTTAAGGTATATGTTCTTTATGCACTTAAGATATATGTTCTTTATGCACTTAAGATATAAAAGTGAACCATATTTTACGAACATTTCAGTGAGGTCCAAACATAATACTTAACATTAGAATATTTTTGTTATCGAGTATACCAAAACCAAAGAAATTCATTTTGTTCACAATTTTCAAATTTCCGCCAAAATTATGTAAATAAATGACAGATTCGTAATTTTAAATATCGTAATGAAAACAATTAACTAAGTGGCCCGTTCCAAGTAGTTACTCTCAATCGTAGACTTATATTACTTCGTACTTTCAATGTCATCTGAATATTCAAATATACCAGCACGTTTATCAAATTGTTCCATTTTTCTTTGAACAAACAAAAAAAATTAATGTCATTTTATTATTTATTTCAACATTTTTATGTTACTCAAATTTTGGGTGGATTTTGACGCGTCTTCTATTTTCTATCTTTTTAGAAAATACTCTTGTCACAGACGGTCTGAAAAACTGCCAAATATACCTAATAGGGCTTCGTCTTTTAGGATATCTATAAGTTTTATAAAAATCACAACGTCGTCGTCGACCATTATTTTAACTGTTCGAAAATTTCAACTGTTACAAAAAACAGCTTACAATTACACGACGCTGTTTTTCGTAACAATATTTTTTCCAATTCGATGTAATATTCTGTCAGCTGTGTTTGTCAATTACTAACGCCCAAAACAAATATTCTACCTAACTACACTTTTGTATTATTATGGATAGAAATTTTAATTGACATTCAGTTTTGTATGTCAACAGATATAATTAACTATCTCCGCACGCCATCTATCAATGGGAGGGCGTATCACTCACTTGCGGTTCAACGTTATGTAGAAGTGGCAGATGTTGCTTCCCAATAACGTTTTGACAGTTATTTTCGATAGGTTAGGTTATCGACAGCTAGTGACTTTTGTCTGTTATTTTCAAACTATTACCGCCTATCAATGGTCCGTTTTAAGTAAAATTATCCAAATGTTTATTAAAAAAACATTGTGTGTGTACTTATGTACGCGCACGAGAAGTTACACTCACTTGATTTAATAAAAGAATAACTTTATTCAGCACGAAAATAATTAATGGGACTAAAATAATAAATCTGGTAAAATCCAAATAAAACCAAAGAAAATCTAAAATTTATTTTACGGATGGGTTGTGCGTTTTATTTTTCTTCTGGCTTTCCATTATAAGTCAATCATCTGCCAAACGGTTTCCAAATTTTCACGCTTCAACTTTATTAATTTCTTATACAGAGTAGTAAAAAAATTTGATCTTGTTTTAAAATGAAATTTAATTATTTCATAAATTTAATATAGGTAAACATAATTAATATTAAATTTACTAGAACAGTGTAAATAAAGTTTAATTAACAATGAAAAGAAATGAATAAGCTGAGAGTTTGTTTTAATTTATTAATTTTAAATATTAAATAATTTATAATGCAAATAATTACATACTGAATTCAAAACGACGATTAGCTTACAAAAGAAAGCCAGCAGAAAAATAAAATGGTGGACGACTTATCTGTCAGATAAATTATGTAAATAAATATTTAGTGCGCAACTTCATGGGGTCGATTTTTTGTTGCATCGTGCCAACTTCATCCTTTATTTTTAAAATTACACTCTCATCATGTTTTTTAGAAAGAAAGAAGAAAGTTTGCAATCGTTATCAGACCGGGATTATGGTTCCTATAATAAAAGTATTAGAGGCCAGTTAATATATAAACAAGGAGAAATGTATGTGTGAGCTCAATTAGTGGGATTTTAAAATTAGTTTTATAAGAGCTGTGTTGAATATTTACTTAGTTCAAACACTATATTAATTCTCACTTCCGCCCGATTTAACACTTGACAGAACGGAAAGTAGAGACAAGCTACATTTCGTAACTGGGTAAAGAAATTTCTAAAACGTACCGAATTTCTCATTAAACGGGAGTACATTTTAATTTAATAAAATTTATATTACCGACTGCCTCACTATTGAATGTTTGTTCCTTTTTATTACTATGAATTTGTATTTTGTAATTTTTAGGAGATTTCCTATTTTCGATATTTGATTTTGTCACGAATATCCTTGCAGCCATGTGACGCGCACTGCTGGTTGGCTGCCGCCTGCGGAGTGCTGGAGTGGGGCGCATGGACCCGATGACCTGCCCTTTGGTTGGGAGCGTGCCCTCGACACCAGCGGCAAGCCTTACTACATCAAGTGAGTCGTACTTTACTAGTACATTTTATCGATTGTTGTAGGTAAAACTCCAAATAAACCTCACGTACAACGTCACCCGCTAAACGTTATTTTAATTTCGAAACAAATTCACAATTAAATGAAACTACGTGATGTAGTATTATTTCTACTTTCTTTAATTTATTTACCACCACCTAGGTTTTAGTTGTATTACAACATCTTCAGGTGGGATATTAGCAAAGATCTTTGCTAATATGCTAATATCCCACCTGAAGATGTTGTAATACAACGAAACCTAGGTCGTGGTAAAGGAATTAAAGAAAGTAGAGATAATACTACATCACGTAGTTTCATTTAATTATGAATAATGAATTTCTACAAAATTAACGCCAAATATATTCAATATTCGAAACAAATCCCAAATTCTTTGGCTGATAGCATCTGAATAAGATAAATGAGTTATTTCTTAGGAGATATATACTCCTTAAAAGACCGCATAGGTAAAATTTGAGCCTTACTACTAAATTCTACTACTAGACCGAAATTATATTACTAGAGTGAGGTATTTATCAGTAAATAACTAAAAAGGAGTAAACAAAAACTTGAGCATGAAAAATTTTCTGTTTTTTTTGTCTTTAAAAAATCCCTTAGACATTTTTAGCAATCCTATCCAAGTTGGTTCCTTTAATTTATGTTGATCTAGTGACAGACTCTTAACAGATAAAAAACGAGTGGAATGTCGTCACCGTGGTGTGTTGGGTTGATCACAAGGCATACGGCCATTGAGGGCGCGGTGCACCGCCGGGAGCCGGGTTCGATTCCCGGCCGCTTATCGAGCGGGCTGGACTGGTGTTATGATTGACTGTAAGAGATTGCTCCCGTAGCAGTAAGTCCGCCATATGTATCAATTAGATACATTAAAGTGGATATAAATAAATATAAAGATTTAATCTGGTGCTTCTAATTTAATCGGACCATTTGCAGAATAATTTAAGATAATAAACTCGATTTAAATGTCAAAATATTATAAATACGCCTTAAAACGTAATAATGAATTAGCGTTTTGAATGCGTCAAATCACCAGTTATTTTCATCAAGTTACATTCAACGCAAGACGTATGAAAACATTGTTGCAGCCATGCGAACAAAACGACTACGTATGTGGCGCCGTGCGAGGAGGGCGCGCGCGCCAGTGAGCCACCGCCAGCACCGCGCGATGTCCTGCTGGAGCGTCACCCCGAGCTCGGCTTCGGCTTCGTGGCTGGCTCCGAGAGGCCCGTCCTCGTACGCTTCGTCACCGACGACGGACCCAGTGTTGGCAAGGTAATTACAGCTTCGTCCAAATCCGCTCGGAATCACTTTCAATCTCATTTATTATCAAGTTTGACACATACAACACGCGATAACACAATAGACCTAATGTTGGCAAGGTAATTACAGGTTCGTCCAAATCAGCTCGGAATCACTTTCAATCTCATTTATTATCAAGTTTGACACATACAACACGCGATAACACAATAGACCTAATGTTGGCAAGGTAATTACAGGTTCGTCCAAATCCGCTCGGAATCACTTTCAATCTCATTTATTATCAAGTTTGACACATACAACACGCGATAACACAATAGACCTAATGTTGGCAAGGTAATTACAGGTTCGTCCAAATCAGCTCGGAATCACTTTCAATCTCATTTATTATCAAGTTTGACACATACAACACGCGATAACACAATAGACCTAATGTTGGCAAGGTAATTACAGGTTCGTCCAAATCCGCTCGGAATCACTTTCAATCTCATTTATTATCAAGTTTGACACATACAACACGCGATAACACAATAGACCTAATGTTGGCAAGGTAATTACAGGTTCGTCCAAATCCGCTCGGAATCACTTTCAATCTCATTTATTATCAAGTTTGACACATACAACACGCGATAACACAATATACCTAATGTTGGCAAGGTAATTACAGGTTCGTCCAAATCCGCTCGGAATCACTTTCAATCTCATTTATTATCAAGTTTGACACATACAACACGCGATAACACAATAGACCTAATGTTGGCAAGGTAATTACAGGTTCGTCCAAATCCGCTCGGAATCACTTTCAATCTCATTTATTATCAAGTTTGACACATACAACACGCGATAACACAATAGACCTAATGTTGGCAAGGTAATTACAGGTTCGTCCAAATCCGCTCGGAATCACTTTCAATCTCATTTATTATCAAGTTTGACACATACAACACGCGATAACACAATAGACCTAATGTTGGCAAGGTAGTTACAGGTTCGTCCAAATCCGCTCGGAATCACTTTCAATCTCATTTATTATCAAGTTTGACACATACAACACGCGATAACACAATAGACCTAATGTTGGCAAGGTAATTACAGGTTCGTCCAAATTGACTCAAAATTAACTCAATCTCATTTAATGTCAAATATAGCACCCGCAAAACGCGTAAGCAACGTAGACCACGTTGCGTTGGTAAGGTAATTAAAGCTCCATCAAAATCGACTCGAAGTCACTTTTATTGATAATCATTTATTGATAATAACACATGCCACACGCGATAACACAATAGACCTAGTGTTGGCAAGGTAATCCAAATCGACTCAAAACTAACTCAATCCCATTTAATATCAAATATAACGCCTGCAACACGCCTAAAACCATGGATCCAGCGTTAGTAAGGTAATTACAGCTTCATCCAAATACACTCATAGCCACAAATAATGTTGACAAGGTTGACAGGTTCGTCCAAATCCACTCGAAGTCACGTTCAATCCCATTTAAGGTCAAATTTAATACATGTAACACGCGATAACACAATAGACCTAGTGTTAGTAAGGTAATTACGGCTTCTTCCAAATCGACTCAAAACTACCTCAATCCTATTTAATGTCAAATATGCCCGCAACACACGTAAGCGCCATGGACCCAGCGTTAGCAAGGTAATTAAAGTTTCGTCCAAATTCACTCGAAGCTACTCTCAATTTCATTTAATGTCAAATTTGACACCTACACCGTGCATTTACATTATTGTTCCGGCATTACCAAGGTAACTACAGCTTCATCCAAAAACGCTTGAAGCCACTCTCAATCACATTTAATGTCAAATTTGACACCTACACCATGCATTTACATTATTGATCCAGCATTACCAAGGTAACTACAGCTTTGTCCAAAAACGCTTGAAGCCACTCTCAATCACATTTAATGTCAAATTTGACACCTACACCATGCATTTACATTATTGTTCCGGCATTACCAAGGTAACTACACTTTCGTCCAAAAACGCTTGAAGCCACTCTCAATCACATTTAATGTCAAATTTGACACCTACACCGTGCATTTACATTATTGTTCCGGCATTACCAAGGTAACTACACTTTCGTCCAAAAACGCTTGAAGCCACTCTCAATCACATTTAATGTCAAATTTGACACCTACACCGTGCATTTACATTATTGTTCCGGCATTACCAAGGTAACTACACTTTCGTCCAAAAACGCTTGAAGCCACTCTCAATCACATTTAATGTCAAATTTGACACCTACACCGTGCATTTACATTATTGTTCCGGCATTACCAAGGTAACTACACTTTCGTCCAAAAACGCTTGAAGCCACTCTCAATCACATTTAATGTCAAATTTGACACCTACACCGTGCATTTACATTATTGTTCCGGCATTACCAAGGTAACTACACTTTCGTCCAAAAACGCTTGAAGCCACTCTCAATCACATTTAATGTGAAATTTGACACCTACACCGTGCATTTACATTATTGATCCGGCATTACCAAGGTAACTACACTTTCGTCCAAAAACGCTTGAAGCCACTCTCAATCACATTTAATGTCAAATTTGACACCTACACCGTGCATTTACATTATTGTTCCAGCATTACCAAGGTAACTACACTTTCGTCCAAAAACGCTTGAAGCCACTCTCAATCACATTTAATGTCAAATTTGACACCTACACCGTGCATTTACATTATTGTTCCGGCATTACCAAGGTAACTACACTTTCGTCCAAAAACGCTTGAAGCCACTCTCAATCACATTTAATGTCAAATTTGACACCTACACCGTGCATTTACATTATTGATCCGGCATTACCAAGGTAACTACACTTTCGTCCAAAAACGCTTGAAGCCACTCTCAATCACATTTAATGTCAAATTTGACACCTACACCGTGCATTTACATTATTGTTCCAGCATTACCAAGGTAACTACACTTTCGTCCAAAAACGCTTGAAGCCACTCTCAATCACATTTAATGTCAAATTTGACACCTACACCGTGCATTTACATTATTGTTCCAGCATTACCAAGGTAACTACACTTTCGTCCAAAAACGCTTGAAGCCACTCTCAATCACATTTAATGTCAAATTTGACACCTACACCGTGCATTTACATTATTGTTCCGGCATTACCAAGGTAACTACACTTTCGTCCAAAAACGCTTGAAGCCACTCTCAATCACATTTAATGTCAAATTTGACACCTACACCGTGCATTTACATTATTGTTCCGGCATTACCAAGGTAACTACACTTTCGTCCAAAAACGCTTGAAGCCACTCTCAATCACATTTAATGTCAAATTTGACACCTACACCGTGCATTTACATTATTGTTCCGGCATTACCAAGGTAACTACACTTTCGTCCAAAAACGCTTGAAGCCACTCTCAATCACATTTAATGTGAAATTTGACACCTACACCGTGCATTTACATTATTGATCCGGCATTACCAAGGTAACTACAGCTTCGTCCAAAAACGCTTGAAGCCACTCTCGATCACATTTAATGTCAAATTTGACACCTACACCATGCATTTACATTATTGATCCAGCATTACCAAGGTAACTACAGCTTTGTCCAAAAACGCTTGAAGCCACTCTCAATCACATTTAATGTCAAATTTGACACCTACACCATGCATTTACATTATTGATCCAGCATTACCAAGGTAACTACAGCTTTGTCCAAAAACGCTTGAAGCCACTCTCAATCACATTTAATGTCAAATTTGACACCTACACCGTGCATTTACATTATTGATCCGGCATTACCAAGGTAACTACACTTTCGTCCAAAAACGCTTGAAGCCACTCTCAATCACATTTAATGTCAAATTTGACACCTACACCGTGCATTTACATTATTGTTCCAGCATTACCAAGGTAACTACACTTTCGTCCAAAAACGCTTGAAGCCACTCTCAATCACATTTAATGTCAAATTTGACACCTACACCGTGCATTTACATTATTGTTCCAGCATTACCAAGGTAACTACACTTTCGTCCAAAAACGCTTGAAGCCACTCTCAATCACATTTAATGTGAAATTTGACACCTACACCGTGCATTTACATTATTGATCCGGCATTACCAAGGTAACTACAGCTTCGTCCAAAAACGCTTGAAGCCACTCTCGATCACATTTAATGTCAAATTTGACACCTACACCATGCATTTACATTATTGATCCAGCATTACCAAGGTAACTACAGCTTTGTCCAAAAACGCTTGAAGCCACTCTCAATCACATTTAATGTCAAATTTGACACCTACACCATGCATTTACATTATTGATCCAGCATTACCAAGGTAACTACAGCTTTGTCCAAAAACGCTTGAAGCCACTCTCAATCACATTTAATGTCAAATTTGACACCTACACCGTGCATTTACATTATTGATCCGGCATTACCAAGGTAACTACAGCTTCGTCCAAAAACGCTTGAAGCCACTCTCGATCACATTTAATGTCAAATTTGACACCTACACCATGCATTTACATTATTGATCCAGCATTACCAAGGTAACTACAGCTTTGTCCAAAAACGCTTGAAGCCACTCTCAATCACATTTAATGTCAAATTTGACACCTACACCATGCATTTACATTATTGATCCAGCATTACCAAGGTAACTACAGCTTTGTCCAAAAACGCTTGAAGCCACTCTCAATCACATTTAATGTCAAATTTGACATCTACACCATGCATTTACATTATTGATCCAGCATTACCAAGGTAACTACAGCTTTGTCCAAAAACGCTTGAAGCCACTCTCAATCACATTTAATGTCAAATTAAAGATATAAACTATATATATATATATATATATGTATATATATATATATATATATATATATACACACATTATATATATATATATATATATATATATATATATATATATATATATATATATATATATATATATATATCTGTTTGAAGAATGATATAGTTTTATTTTGTCCTACAGTTCTAGGTTTTTACTGGTATGAGATTTCAATGTGCCATTCTATAAAAATATGAAGTGTAGATCGAACATTTGATTGCTTTGAGGGCTGTTTTATTAGATTTTGTGCTCGCATTTTTTCTTCAATTTTTTATTAAAGCTTTGGAGCTTTTCTCCAGTAATTATCATCTCAAAAGTAGCTTTGATTGGAATAAAAGTGACTTACATCTTAGTTCGAAATTTAAGCTGAATCACTCTGATAGTCCCTAAAATTGATCATCAGAATTAAAATTCCCTAATTCAGTTCTTACTGAAGGAGCCCTAATTATAATTGAATTACAAACCCCTTAATATATGTTCGATTAGAACAATAAAATCTAGATTTTAATCTGAATTCCAAACATCATCCCTGTGAAAGTCTCGTTGAAATCGATTGAGTAGTTTTTGTTTGATAGTCTTGTTTATTAGACTATTAAGCAAAAACTACGACAGGCAGACAAACAAAATTCTGAAACATGTTCATTATCAATCACTCCTCCTTAAGATTTTCTGTACGTATGAGATTGTGACCAAAAAGATCCATTTTTTACATACAGTTGGAAGCCGGTGACGAGATCCTGGCGGTGAACGGCGAGGACGTACGCACGGCAGCCCGCGAGCACGTGATCGCACTGGTGCGCGCTTGCACGGCGCGCGTGCGTCTGCGCGTCTGCCAGCCGGCGCCGCGCGCCCCGCCCGGCCGCCGCTCGGCGTTGCTCACGGCGGCGGCGCGCGCGCGGCGCCGTGCCCGACCGGCGCGGGTCAGATTTGCGGAGAGCGTCTGCGTTAATGGGGCGCCGCTGTTTCCGGTGAGTGCTTAAAACATTGTTTTTTAGGGAATGCTAATATTAAATGAAAAATACATAAAGCGGTGTAGGATGATTCCTAGTTGACCCATATCGCTAATCTTTCCAAATAATGTGAGAAGGTGAAAAATTGGTCAAACGCATGTTACGTAGTTATTCCACAAGTCTAACTTATTAATACCATATGCCCGAAATTATTTTAAATGATTTCGGGCATATAGTTTTAACTTGCTCGACAAAAAGCGGTTTCGCACGGTTTACCACAATTTGATTTCCAGAGATCCCACTATTTGACAAATAGCGTATTTACACAAGTTACCACAATTTCATTTCGAGAGATCCCACTATTTGCCAAAAAGCGGTTTTACACGATTAACCACAAATTCATTTCCATTTTCCCATTCGGTGGGATGCGTGAAAAATAATTTCTTTCCGATTTTTCTTTTCATCCGCTGAACATTTTTTTTTTTATTTATGGCCTATTAATTTAGATATCAATTTGAAGCAATTATCTATAAAACTTCATAACTGAACTTATAAGGTGGTGCTGCGACTGATCTGACGTACAAATATGACGAATCTATAAAGGATCCCGAGACGATCAAATGGTTTGACTAAAATACGTAAATTTTGGTTTAAATTAAACCTTATCGATTATATACGTCATTAGTTTGAGAGGATTTTCAAATGTTTCACGTAAATGTATATTTTTGTTGTGTTTGATCCGTCGTTATTTGTTTGTGTTTGATGCATCGTTTGATCATGTCCACACAGTGTTTGAACAAACGCACTGTCTTGCACTGGCTTTCGTACCCACCGGTTGTTCTAACGAATTATCCGATAACCAAATTGTGTTTAACTATCCAATAACTATATTTCGTTTCATGAGTCTTCAAACCGCCATCAAAATTTTGATATAAAACGTGAGGTTTAATTCAAACCATATGACCGTCTCGGAGCCCTTTTAAGGGTACGTAATTCGACTACGGAATGCTACGAGTATATGGAGGTCTATCAAGATGACAGAGTACGCATAAATACATAGGGGTAACAAAGAACGTGTCTGTGCGTGTATTCATACATGTGTTTATTATTATTCATACGGATGTATATTATTATTCATACAGATGTATGTTATTATTCATACAGATGTATATTATTATTCATACATATGTTTATTATTATTCATACAGATGTATATTATTATTCATACAGATGTATATTATTATTCATACAGGTGTATATTATTATTCATACAGATGTATATTATTATTCATATATATGTTTATTATAATTCATACAGATGTACATTATTTTTCATACATATGTATATTATTATTCATACAGATGTATATTATTATATATACATATGTTTATTATTATTTATACAGATGTATATTATTATTCATACATATGTATATTATAATTCATACAGATGTACATTATTATTCATACATATGTATATTATTATTCATACAGATGTATATTATTCATATTATTATATTAGAATTGTGCGCGTCAGCTCTGACGCGCGACTGGAGTTTACTCCTTAAGTACGATTATCTTGGAATGTATAAAATAGGTAATAGGCACTGTATATAAATATCAATATCATTAAGTGTAAATGGAAAATTCTTTAATAAAAAATGCTGATAATATAATTATTTTATTATTTATATATATATATTATACAAATGTATATAAACGCAAAGATTTGATTAAACAATTTTATTTGTCATTCCACAATTCGTTGAGCAGTGACGGTTTTTAGGGTTTTGTAGCCTATACCCTATAAGTGTTTCCGTCTGCCTGTCCGCCTGTATGTAATAGCCATTTTAATCGCAGATTATTAGTGCTATCAAGCTAACATTTGCCATTTTTATACATATTTATAAACTTATGAAATAAAATATTTTAAAAGGAAACTTTTTGTTTCGGAATATCTCCCCTAGAAGTAAAATGGGGGTGATAATTTTTTTCGTATACCCCATTTCATAGAGTTGAATAGGTCCTTCAATAATATTGGGTATATGTCATGAACACTGCTTCGATATAGAGATCAGTTTACAAAATATTAAACTTTAAAGTAATCATTTTTATTAGAGTTACGTGTCCCCACAATCGAGCTAAATGGCTACTTTGGAATATCTGAAAAGTATTCGCAATAATACTATATATAACGAAATTAATAGAAGACAGCTAAGTAAGTTCTACTAGTTTATGAGTAATAGTCTATCAACTTACGACATGTAGTTGGGTCTACAGAAAGATCACAAAAGCTCCACACGAGTGACTTTTAAATCAACTGTAAAAATCATTTTGTATTTTAAAGTGCATATTTATTATATTTCTAAAAGATGTGCCAAGAAAATATAAGAGGGATAATAACAGAGTAATGAGAACCGATATATGACATAATTCACAATTAAATGAAACTACGTGATGTAGTATTATTTCTACTTTCTTTAATTTCTTTACCACGACCTAGGTTTCGTTGTATAACAACATCTTCAGGTGGGATATTAGCAAAGATCCCACCTGAAGATGTTGTAATACAACGAAACCTAGGTCGTGGTAAAGAACTTAAAGAAAGTAGAAATAATACTACATCACGTAGTTTCATTTAATTGTGAATAATGAATTTCTACAAAATTAACGCCAAATATATTAAATATATAACATAATGTTAATCAGGCCGAATTTTATTTATTTTTCAACATAATCTCCTAACAAGTCGATACATTTAATCCTTCTTTTCTTTAGTGCGCAGATTCCTTTTGAAAAAAAAATGTTGATCTTGACTCTCCCAAAATGTTTTTACAGCAGCCATCACCTCACTTAAGCCGAGGAACGACACAGAAGTCGCTGGGGCCAGATCTGGAGAATAGGGTGGATGGACGAGCAATTCGAAACCCGTTTCTCGAATGGTAGCCATCACAACTTCGACTTTGTGTACTGGTGTATTGCTTGGTAATACAGCATTCCACCTGGAAGATTTCCCCGTCTCTTTTCCTTGATACCTTTCCGTAATCTTCTGATCTGGTCTGCGTAGTAAGAGCCTGTATAATGGCTCCCTTTTCCAGTTAATGCAACATTACAATTCCCTCGGCATCCCAAAATATAAACGTTATAACCTTTGGCGTCGATATTGTGACCTTGAATTTCTCGGTGTCGACGAAGACGTTTTTTCTGGATCATAGACTCTTGTTTCGTCTCAGGATCAAAGTAATGGATACAGATCTCGTCTATGATTATAAATCGCCTCAAAAATCTTTTCGGGTCATCTTGGTATGAGCCCAAGATTTGTTCTTGAAATGTCGACTCGTTTTTTTTGTGCAGCTTTTAACATTGATCAGCTTTTAACAAAATGTCGTCTCGTTGGGTACCCAACGCGACGACACCTTGTTCATATAAAATGCATCATAAATGATCTTCTGGATGTTGCCATATGAGATCCCTGCAATATCAACTAAATGTCTGACGGTCATCGTTGGTCAGATAATACAAGGTATTTGATCATTTTCTGCTGTGTAGGACGTAGATGGCCGTATGTAATATGGAAATCCCCTAATGTTTCTATCAAGTTGGCATGTGTGTCTTTGATAGAAATTTTTTTTCAGGCAAAGATACTTCATGACGGCTCTGACTTCGTTTTTCTCCATTTTCGTATTATCGTTCCGACTGCTCGTAATCAAATAAATATAATTTGCATGGATGCAAATTATATTTCAGCTATAACAATTTTTTTTTTTAATTTTAGGACGACTTGAAATATCGATTATCATTACTTTTTGATCACCCTTGTATCTATATATTTACACGGCGTGAACTAATGTTATTTAAATGTACACTATTTTTTACGTAGAATATATAGTGGGCAATAGATATACATAGTGAAAAATTAATAGTTTAATGTAAATGCTACGTACTTCTAAATGTTTATAAGTCTCTAATTGTATTTGGAACCTTCGTAGTGTGAATTCTATTCGTTCTCGACAGGCGTTTTAAAAGTTCCACCGATAGATGGCATGTACGTAGAGAGCATTGAGTAGAATGTATCATTTAAAACATTTATTTATAACGCGACAATCGGAACACGGAGGTTTCTTAATAAATGATCTTTTAACGTGAGTAGCACTTAAACTATTTCGAAATGTGTTATACCATACCGATATAATCGACAGAGGTACTCTAATAAAAGTGCTTATTGTATACATTAAATAATAAAACATTGTAAAATAATGTGTTGTAAACTTAGATGAAAACAAAAAAGGGAAGATACGGTACAATCTTATTTTATGTATATACAAGATGGGCATAAGTACAACTACACGCACATGAACTCTCATAGCTGCAATCACAAATTGCCTACAGTTAAAATTAACCGAAAGAGACAAAGCGATTCATTGTGACTGTAGCGCGAGTGAATCAAGGTATTACTGCAAATTGACAATTTACATCGAACGCACTGCTAGTACTATAATTTCTCACGGTGTGGCGCTTGCGCATGCTGCTGTCATTCAAACATGTCGATAATAAAAGAAAATATTTTTTTGAAAACTTATAACATTTGTACATACAAATGTTTACGCTTGTTGTGGTGCATGTGGTAAAAGTATTAGAAGGCATTTTTGGATCGATTTACTGAAAATATTGGTAATTTTAATTTCAAGAACCTCGCGTCTATGCAAACCGCCGGTCTGTGTACAACTGAATCGAACAAAACAAAACCAGGTCCATTGGACCTGATTTATGCAGACCGCACACAATTAAAGCGTACCGTATCTTTCCTTTCTTGTTTTAATCTAAGGTTGTAAAATAATTATTTGTTATTTTGTCACTATTTTAGGGTTATAGGAACAATATGTTGTTCTTGCGTCTATCTGTCTGTTTGTCAGGGCTTTATTTGGCAAGTACGCCTAGTTATCAAATTGTAATTAATACTAAATATTAAGGTATATTGCTCCATTTATATTTCTGTAAAATTCAAACTTCTAAACCAATGCAGTAAAGAGACAAGAACCTTACAAACGTCACTGACTTTAATTCTGACTGACTCACCAAAAGTACTAATGATACTTCCGGTTGACCTGAAATCTTGAAATTTATTACAAAGGAATGTTTCACAGTATAGATGATGGAAAAAATCATCAATTTATCAAATTACGTGACAAACAATTTTTTGTTTTTGTTTTTTGATTTTTTTCCGTCTAATTTTAAAATACTCACTAAACTCTACGATAATATTATATAAAGGTACGGTACCCGCAGGAAGCTAATTCTTCTCGCACCTTACCACTTTTTTACAATACTCTCGTAAAGCTCTCTTGGTCTAAGAGTTCTGTCGGTTCATTATAATTTGCTCAGTGCGCTGATAAATTGTGAACCTATGTAAAGTGATTATAAACAATTAATGCTTTAGGAGTAATATTTTAAGCAAAAATTAGCATTAATTTTTCCAAAATCAGTATGCATTGTTAGTTATAGTTAGACAGAGTTCACTTTATTGCTATAGATCATTATTGCAGAAACCACAGATATTGCCTAGAATAATTGCGCTTGGGTATTCTTGCTCATCAATGCTCTAGAGCGCAACTAATGTAATTTACAATTGAACATACAGCTTTAAGCAATCTCTTCGTCGTAATTAATTATCGTGAAGTGCATAAAGTGCATCGTATTTAATTATCGCGAAGTACGTAAAGTGCATCGTAGTTAGTTATCGTAAAGTACGTAAAATGCATCATAGTTAATCATCGCAAAGTACGTAAAGTGCATCGTAGTTAGTTATCGTAAAGTACGTAAAATGCATCATAGTTAATCATCGCAAAGTACGTAAAGTGCATCGTAGTTAGTTATCGTAAAGTACGTAAAATGCATCATAGTTAATCATCGCAAAGTACGTAAAGTGCATCGTAGTTAGTTATCGTAAAGTACGTAAAATGCATCATAGTTAATCATCGCAAAGTACGTAAAGTGCATCGTAGTTAGTTATCGTAAAGTACGTAAAATGCATCATAATTAATCATCGCAAAGTACGTAAAGTGCATCGTAGTTAGTTATCGTAAAGTACGTAAAATGCATCATAGTTAATCATCGCAAAGTACGTAAAGTGCATCGTAGTTAGTTATCGTAAAGTGTATAAAGTGCTTCGTATTAAATATCGTATAATAACGAATATTTTAAGAGGCGAAATTGGGTCGTTTATTATTTAATTTCACTTTTCTGTTTAAACATATTTGGGGACACCACAGCTTGTATTTAAAAAGAGTTTCTTTTAATGCGAATTCTAATGTAGATTATATATAATATTATAAACATGTTAGTCACTCACAACAAAAACTTGCACACCTTCCAGCCGTCGGCCTTTTCGCTGGGCGACCTGTGCCTGCCGCCGATGGCGAACGTGCTGAAAGTGTTCCTGGAGAACGGGCAGACGAAGTCGTTCAAATATGACTCGAGTACCACCGTGCAGGACGTCGTCGATAACCTCAAGGACAAGCTCTGTATCGCCGCCGGTCAGCACTTCAGCCTCGTCGTGGAGCACGTCAAGAGTTTGCGGCGGAACAAGCTGACGCTGCTCGATCCTAAGGAGTCTCTCGCTCGGGTTTGTAGTGTTTAATTAGTATTTAATAACAGATCTTCTGAAAGTAGTATTAATATTAGGTCCTCTTAAATTCAAAGTCTTCATTATTTCCAGCCTCAAATCTTTTTAGTGAAAATATATGGTTGTTCTGATGTTGACGGAGGTGGAGTCGGTGTACTTAATACATTACGATTTCCTTTCAGTTTTCTTTTTGCAGAATTGGGAGCCTGGGGTTGTGAAAGTGAAATGGGTTGAAGAATTTCCTGGACTGTGAAATCTGGAAATGTGATGGAGATCTTGTAAATTCAATATTTTTACTGATTATTGACGTTTAGCGAAACTGTGTTCTGATGATACACTTACTTTTATTGAAAGTATCCAGCCGATGTTGGAGCATGTTGTCAAAATAGACTTTATGAATATTAACGAAATATCTAATATCTTAAAAGTGGTATTTTCTTTAATTGAGTTTAGGAACTGCTATTAGAAAGAATTAAAGATATGCCATAGCCCTCAGGTTGCCACATTAACTATAAAAAAGTGTCGGTAATCGAACGGTTCTACTGCAGATAGCGTCGCGGCCCGGAGCCCATAAGATGCGCTGCCTGTTCCGTGTGGCGTTTGTGCCGACTTCGGCCGGCGAGCTGGCGCAGCGCGACCTGCACGCCCTCGACTATCTCTACATGCAGAGCTGCAACGACGTGGCGCAGGAGCGGTTCGCGCCCGAGCTGCAGCCGGATGTGGCGCTGCGGCTCGCAGCGCTGCACATGCACCAGCACGCGCTCGCCAACAACTTGCCCGTCGCCAAGCTCACCGTCAAGGCTGTGGAGTGAGTGTCCGCCCCTATCCTTTACTCGACGTAGCACTCTATGTGACAATACTCAAATGCAATTTACATCGAATGAAAGTTATAAATATTTCTTAAGATCGTATTCATTTGAAAAGCGGTTCAGTACTATGCAAGTGCAATACTCTAAGGAAAAATTCTGAGAACATGAAAATATAAGTTAGGACAGATGGAAAAACAGATGAGCATTTTTTCCTTAAAACTAATTGAGATAACATTTTGAAATTTAGTATCGCTACAGGAAATGAGAGTCGAATTAAGTAAGTGAAATGAAAATGTTTTGATTTTGGGGATCGAATAAAAGGGTTAAAATGAGAAATTAAAAAACAAGAAATTTTTCTAAGACTATCGCGTGGGGTGAAGACTTCTTTATGCTTAAATTTGAAAACATACAATTTGAGTTTTTCTTTTATTTTTTGACATTTTTCCCACAAAGAAACATTCAAAAATTGCTGTTCTCCACCATATCTTTGAAAGCATCGTTCAAAAAATCTGAAAAAATTCATAAATGTTAAAGACAAAGCGTAGATTGAACAAAAATTATTAGATTTAACAAAAATTATGAGATTGAACGAAAATTATGAGAATGAACGAAAATTATGAGATTGAACGAAAATTATGAGAATGAACAAAAATTATGAGATTGAACGAAAATTATGAGAATGAACGAAAATTATGAGAATGAACGAAAATTATGAGATTGAATGAAAATTATGAGATCTCTGACTTCGACAGAGAGTTCGGCAACTTTGTTTTGCGTTATCAAATTGTGGAATGTACTTTATATTCTTTAAAAAATTATTATTAATACTATTGTCCTATTGTGTATGTATATATATATATATATATATATATATATATGTGTGTGTGTGTGTGTGTGTGTGTGTGTGTGGTGTATGTCTATGTATGTATGTGTGTGCTTATGTCAACAGGTATAAGCTATAAACTTGCCGTGTTGTTGATACTTATAGCATAACTGCACAAGCTAAGCTAATTGCCTTGAACAACGTGACTTAATTTTTATTTTGTCATTAGCTCTAAGAAAATTTCTGTACGTAGCTATTATTTTACTTGCTGTATTTTCTATCCACAAATAAATTATTATTATTATCAATTATCAAAGAAAAACTTCGAATATTAAAAATATCAAATTTGATCTACTGTAAAAAGACTTTTATTTTATAATTTAAAAAGGTTTTTATCTTAAAAAATATTAGTTACCAATGTCATGAAGAGCAAGAACAAAAATATAGCTGTTTAGAGCATGTTACATTTACAATACTTGCTATTGGATACATTGTGGTATAGATGTCAACAAATTAACAATTTTGTTCTTTGTCTCTCTCTCACAACCGTAGTTATTAGGCTCCTGTGCGGAGTATATTGTAGTGTCGAAAGACTATAGTACTATAGTCACTTCTATACAAGTACTATAGTTGAGTTTCAAAACAAACAGACTTTATGCTGAATAGGCCAGGAATCTTCTTGATTATATGAATTTTTCTCTAAGTTTTATCATTTCAAGCCCATTTCCAGCAACCTCATTGTAAAAAACTGGATAAACTGTAGCCTGTGCTAGAACGCAGGGTACTGCCAAGAACCAGTGAAAGAATTTGTTTCCATTGAAGAAGTTAATGAAGTTACCTCGAACTAGCAAATGCACAAACTTTGCTTCTTTATTATGGTAGTATAGATTATGATTAATGCTGTTTGTAAAGCTTTATGTAACTTTATATTATGTCTTTGAATTGCAGACGCGAATTTGGTTTAGAAAGATTTGTGCCTTCCGGTTTACTCGACAACATGAAGAGGAAAGAGTTGAGAAGACTGATATCACACTTTTTGAAGTTAAACTCTCAGATGACGGGTAATCAGAACAAGCAACTCACACAATTACAGGTATGACGTTCCTTAATGACCTTGTGTACTCTTCAATTACATAATATGTTCTAATTTTGAGTAGTTTGTACATATGTGTGTAGACTTAATCTTTTATGAGAAAGAATTAATATTTTATGAAAAGGTTTCTTGCGTAATCAACTTTCTTATAGGTCTAATATTAACATTGTTTTTGGTATTGGTAGAGTATACGCTTTTATAATAAAATACCAGAAGATATATTGAAATTGTCAGAAAAATATTTTAAACAAGTTGTTTAGACTCGTTTACTCAAAAAAGCGTATTGTAAAATTTATGATCACATAAATGACAGGAGTCATCACTCTAACTTATCAAACTAGTGTCATAAATATAATTTCAATATTGTATGATAAATTTGATATTGTATATTGTTTTTTATTTTTTTTGTTTTGTTTTGGTCTTTTATTGTTTTAAATGCTTTTGATGTTCAACAAGGAAATACAATGTATGTATGTTGAATAAAAATAAAATTGAATTGAATCAAATTGAATTTAGTGCAAAGTACATATTAATAAACCACATAATATTGTAAACATTTTTTCAAAATTTGATATATATGAAGAAGTAATTTTGGTGATTACAATATTTTAGTTGTTGATCTAAATGGCTAAGAGACTAAAGTGACATATGCGACACATGATAACAAAAATTTAACCTGACAAGTGACTATATTACTCGTGAAATAAATAAAAAAAAGCTTATATAACACTATAACGTTTGTCTTAAACAATATCTCATGGTGCTTACAATTGAGATCAGTAATGATACGACGAAAATGTGAACAAATGTTATGATAAATTTAGTTTTCTCTTGCCATTCAATCATATCGCCAAGTCAAAATTAAAAATTACAATAAAAAATTCAATTTCTAAAAAAATTAATGATATTCTGGTAGGAAGGGCTATATATACGTATATACATGTATATATATATATATATATATATAGATATATAAACATAATTGTATGTACACTTTGGCAGTTAGTCTCTAACTAAACAGTTGCAGTCTCTTTCTGCCTATTCTGACACTTGCTATTCTCAGTCTTTCTCCTACCATGGCAAGGTTAATTTGTATATTAAGAAACAAGGATGTAACGAAAACTGAAACAATTTACTTAACTTTACCAGCGGTCTTTAACTTTGCTCCACAATCTATCTTTCCACCACCGATGTATTTAACTTTTCATTAAAATCTCATTTCTCAATATATGAACTTCACTACCGTGGTATAAGAAGTTTCAATCCAATAAGCCTGTTTTATTGGAATCATACCATTTGTCAATTTTAATTGAAACTTATTTGTGTTACACAATATTACTGACTAAAATTGAGTAATGCGTATTCTTGTTAGCTTAAGATATCCTTTTTTTTTCTACAGACGGCCAGACCTAATGTTTTTCAAAATGAGAGAATGCTTATAAAGCTTTCCGATATTTATAGTTTATATATTCAGTTTAACTACTGTTGAGTGTCTGCAAATTAACCCTTAAAAGAATGATATAACAGATACTTTCAAGTTTATAGCTCTCTAAACCTTGGAACATATTTACTGCTTCCTGAGGCACCAGCAGTGTATGACTAACAAAATGATAATCATTTTCTCTTGTTATCTTTATTCATATAATATTATTGCTATTAAATGTTAATTAAATATAAAAAATTATATTTTATTTTTCAGGCAAAACTACATTATTTAGATATAATATCGGGTTTGCCGAGTTATGGTGCCAAATGTTTTAGTAGTAATCAACCCGAGCGAGTCCTGTTAGTTAGTCCCAGATTCGGCCTTAGCCAAATTGTTGGAATCAGAAATTCTGTGGTGAGTATCTTAAAATGAGTGGAAAGGGAAGATTTATTAATCGGGTAATAATAATTAATAGTTAATGAGAAATTAATAATTACACAATACTCTATTTTATATAACAGGTATTAAATTAAAAATCTTCTTGGTGCTGACATTTTTACAAATTTCTCTTATAATTGTGAACAATTTCTTAAAAAATCTTTTTCTGCTTTAAACTATTTTTTAAGAAATTGTTAGTTAGAGATTTTTTAAGAAAGGTTGCTTTTAATTTAAAACTAATGAATACACAATTTTAAACAAATGAAAACATGGTTTGCAATATTATCTTCATTCAAAGCGTTAATACAAATGTTTAGGGGAGAGTTATATGAACAATGGAATACTTAAATACATTTATAGAGTTTATATTAATGGATATTTCTACAGCCACAATCGATAGCGACCCTAGAAGAGTTGGTTGGAATAAGACTGATACGAGAGGATGAGTTGTCACATAACGTCACAATATTCCTCCAGAGAGACAGGGTCCTGTCTTTCAGCATGGAGGATCGCGATGGTGCTGAATTGGCCTTAGTGTTGGCAGGGTAAGAAGTATCATTTTTCAAAAAACCTCAGACATCTTATACAAATTGTGACTGCAGTTACCTTATATTTTCAATAATTGTCTCAACTTCCCAGTGGTCTAAAATTAGTATAGACTGTATAGTAAATAGATTATCAAAATAATAATAAATTTAAGCCCTATTGAACTAATTTAAGCACATTCTTTAATATCTAGTTTGTACTGAAAATAATTTTAAGGAATAAAGCAATAATTTTCTTTTAACTGTACTGTGCATTGTAAATGATATGCACGCATAGAAAAATATATGCATTATAATATAATAGTACTATGAGTAATGAAAGTATTTACCATATTTAGTACTGAGGTAACACAGTCTTTGCTCACAACAAATTGAATTTATTATTCTGAAGACGCAATATTAAATTGGTTCACGTTCTACTAATATACAGACTTACCTTTGCCTTCCTAATTATTTGCCCCAATATGTAATCACAACATTCAAAATGAAATACCGTGATGGATTATGTTCAATTAGACTCTTATTAAACAGTATAACACATGTTGTAAATTTATAACATTGTAAAAATTTACGGGGATGATGTGCGCAATTATTTTTATTCGAGCTAAGCAATTGAAACTTGGTACTAGATGGTATATCAGTTGCCTCGAAAAATCACACATTTCTAATTTTTTTATCTAATGAACACAAAATTAGAACAAGTGAATAAAATTAAAAAGTACTCAGTATATAAACCTTTATTTCGTAATATTGATAAAGTTAGTAATTTGCGCAACTGTATATAGGAAATATTAGCGTCTGTGTTTGTCTGTAAATTGGTAAATACATGTACAACATTTGGTAATAATTAATGAAGCTGTTTTGAGTTACTATGTATATTAAATATTAGTCTTGCAATGGTCAGGAAAGAAAAGATTTCATATCCGTGTCTTTTTAAGTTGTAGTAGAACAAATAACAACTCAAAAAAGTATACAATGATGATTTAGCATGCTACAAAACTTATTTGTTTCATAGCAAGCTATGAAAAAATAATCTCTAAATGTTTTGTGATATTTGTAGGTACTACAGACTCTTGACAAACCAAGAGTTGAACGTGGAACAGGAGAGAGAACCAATTACAGATGATATAGGTACGTATCATACACTATTGCACATGTCAATAATAATACGTATTTATGTAAATTAAAATTGTCATTTATATATGTATGTTTTTAAATAAATACTTACATCACAATGTTTATATTTCAAATTACTTAAAAAGCCATTGTAATTGATGTGAATTTCTAAATTCTCACATTACACAAATGTTTCCATTTTTCCATTAACAGAAGTTATAAATTTATTGTGGCCATATAATCTTTCTGAAGACGTCTGAAAGAAAGCAAACTTAAACCAATGATATTAAATTGTTTACAGCACCGCCGTACTTGTCCCAGCACAATGTTGTGCCCGCGAAGTGGAGCTACATCAACTATGACGAGCCAATAGTGCAATCAAAACCCCACTACGCCATCTTTAGTATGCCCCCACCTTACCACTCCACGCCTGGTCAGACCAAGGGTGTTCTCGATCCAAACATGAACACTAGCATCGCCAACAAGAATCACACGGGTAGCGCCAGTAGTAGCCCCATGCTCGGCTATGAGAAACCCCCAGGAGTGTTGGGCCACGACGTACATTTTGAGAAATGCAAGAAGGGCGAGGACTTCAAACTGTTCGATGGATCTGACACATTGTATTTTGACGATGGCATGGGTTTTGACCTTCAAAGTGTACTCTCCATGGAATTGTTAGAAAATGTGGGAAATAATCCAAAACTCATCGAAGCCCGGAATGAAGAGGTTCTCAGGCGTGTAGCTGAAATGCAAAAATTAGTTGAGAATTCCGAACAGTATCTTACTGAACAGGGTGAAAATTTGTATAGCCATAACGATAGTAGCATCGTAAATAGTGAAAGACTCTTAGGCAAAGAATCTAGTGTCGATATGGGCGAAAGTGATAATGAATCAAACAACAGTAGAATGTCTTCTGATGATGCACCGGGCACTTTGAAACATAGTGATTCATTGCTCCTTCTTACGGAAACAATTAATCAAGAATTAAATGGTCTAGATAATGGTTTAAATTCGTTGATTAGCAATCCTAATACCACTACTGGCAACCCCACTAAGAGACAATCGCAAGGTCTCAGTGCTATTCTTAACAACTGCGGATTAACAGATGCACTTCTCGCTCTAAACAATGATCTTTCGCAGTCGGAAAGTGATAATGACTCTCTGTATACACCGACTAATAGCCCAATTCACAGACACCAAACAAAAAATCATGCAAATAAAATAGCTAGAACAAGTTTCGGCTTACATAGTCCTGATAATTTTCAGCCAGGTTCAAGAGAGGGTAACTTGAAGGAATATTTGAGACAACTGAGGGAAAATTCAAGAAACAACAGCGATCAAAAAATTGGAGGCAACACAAATGTGGGCATCCAAGGTACATTTCCTTTCGATTATCAAGCTGATTCTATGGAGACTGATTTAGAAATAATTGATTTAACATTAATACCTCCTCCCCAAACACCAGACGAGTTAGATTCTGTTTCCCAAGTACCACAAATACTACCCGTAGTACCAATATCATTTGCAGATGATAACAAAAACGAATCAAGTTCTCCGAGCACCGATGTAGATAATGGGTCAAGTAAGTCCTCTGAGCTTGAAGAATTTTTAGCTACTGTCACAATTCAACCTCCTACAGTTAAAGTAACACCGGCTATAGAGTTGACACCTGAAGAAATTTTATCATATATTATACCTCCACCACCTGGATCGAATGGTTCAACGCTAGATCGCACTGTTACAGAGAAGAATGTGAATAAACAGCCTACAGAAAATGAAACTACAGACACAGCAGCAGAATTGAAGAAAGAAAACAAAAACTCTAATGGTGAGGTGGTGAAGGGTAATCTAAGCGTTAGTGAGATTCGAAATTTATTTGCAGCAAAGAGTTTAGGTGAAGCTAGGAATAGTTTACTTCTCAATGAAAAAAATACTTCTAAAACGCAAAGTAATAAAGTTAGTGACTCTCCGAATAGTAAAAGACGTCATAGCTGTGCCAACAATAAGACTACATCGGAATCTGGACACGTCATAGAATATCCAACAGTCGAAAGAAAAAGTGTTTTCTCATGTTGCACAAAGGAAAATAAGGAGAAAACTAAGGTTACTGAAGAAAAGAGTGAGGAAACGGAACTTGAGGAAGTTCGGACAGAGGTGATGCCGGATGTTTGTGAGATAAGACCTCCACCTAGAGGTAAGGCCGGACAACATATAAAGGCTCCAGACCGACCACCAAAGACGGGGCCCATTCCACCTCCGAGACCTAGATCCAATTCATTTACTTATCCCAATACTGAAAACAGTATAGTGACTGGCAACAATCACTTCAATACTTTGAATAATAAGAGGTTAAATTACAAAATAGTCTGTGATATGAATGAACAAGTAGATATTGCTAGTAAAAGTCCGATGGCTTTGAGCCAACCACCCCAGTTACCACCGAGGTATGACACGAAAGCACTGTCTCCCCCACCACACATTTTACTACCACCGAAAAAACCACCTTTACCCCCGGTACCCAGTATAGAAGTCTTAAGAATGAAGAATGCACAAAAAGGCACGCAAATTAATAATAAAAATCCCCAAGATCAGAGGCATGCTAGTATAGGCTCCCCTCACTTTCAAAGAAATCCCAGTATGTATAGAAACATAGAAAATGAACATAGAACTAATTTTGAGGAGGCTAACCGCACTCAAGTTAATGGACACGTAAGGACCTTATCACAGCCCTATATTCACTCCAACTCCATGACGCTTCAAAGTAGACATTTCAGGTCAAATTCAGAGACAAAAAATTCAATTTTGAAAAATAATGAAATGACAGCAGTTTTTTCGTTGTGCTCTCCACAAATGAATCGGAAATTCCAAAGTCGGCCAGATCTACTAAATGGCGCTCCTGCGAGCAGTGACTTCAGACCGCCTATAGCGGAAAAACTAGATGTATCAAGTCAAAAATCACATAATCACGTGAGGTTTAAAGAAGAATTGGCTTCTAAACCGGAAGAATTTGCAGTAGCTAGTTCACCATCCACGAAGAAAAAATTTGACAATTTATTCAGTGGTAATGGGCATGTAATAACTATCGAGGGTTTACTGTGTAAAACCGATGTTGCTATTGAAGGTTTGCTGCAGCGGTTGCATCTGGTGGCACAGAAATGTTCACACCAGCATGCACACGGAGGGGGGGAAGATATAGACGAAAATAAATTTCAGGTAATTTTACTGCATTCAATTGCTAACAACTTGTTAAAGAAGAGATAACTTTATTCTCGTGTAATTTGATTCTATTCACACTTTCAACTTAATAATTTCAGATTCTATATCGACCTATTTTATTCTTGACGTCATGCTGTGCTATCTGAAATGGAATCAATTTTTTGCATAAATTATCTAACTTATTGTTACATCACAACTCTCTTGGTGCATTCTTGATTTCAACACTTGTTTTTTTAAAAATGTTTAAAGTGTTTCTTAATTAAAAGATAATTAAAAGAATTTGAATAATCAAACCTAGAACTCAAATCAAGACAGATGCATTACTTGGATCGCAGCCAACTAACAATGTAGTTCTCGTGACGCTAAAATCTGAAACTAAAATTCTAATCAACAATAAGAATAGTAACGAAACAATTTTACATAGCACATTTTTAATTCCTGCGACAATCTAAACTTTTATTCTTTAATTTAATGTTGCTTTCATTAAACCATTGATAAATTGTCAGTATTATAAGCTGAACTTTTATTAAATTTCCAATTAGCAATTTCATTAGCAATGCAAATACTAAATCATATTAAAACTGAAAAAAAAGTTAAAATATAATTGAAATCATAAAGATTAACAAGATTTGTAATAATTTACTTATAACAAGAGTTAGTCAAAAATTAATTAGTAAAAAAATTAGTAATCTGTAAAAAAAATAAGCATTTTGTTTTTATTACCTACAATATTATGTTCAATTAAAATATGAAATAAACTTCAAAATAAAGTAAACTCAAAAAGCAATATGCAATGAAAATCTCCTTTGCATAAAAAAATTATATAATTTATATTCCATTATATTCCATTTTTATATTCAATCCCTTTCTTAAACTTCTGCTTTTATAAAATTGGTGCTTTTATAAAATTGTTGATAATTTTTATATAATTTCTTGTGAAATCTTGTGGTGGTCATGTCATGTTTTTCAAAATTCCTCTCATTTTCTTTTTCTTTTTAAAGTACTGTGTGAGTTACATGGAAATAACAAGACTTCGTCAGTTTTATTATTTTCAACTGACGAATGTATTGTAGAAATTGTACAAAAAACACTACAAACACAATGCAAGTCTTACAAAAATTCATTAAATTACTTAACGTAACACAATTCGCTAATGATTTCAAAATTTAAATTATATCTATTGGCTTGAGTCATATTTGAATTGCATCAAAATTTTTCAAAAGCTTATAAAATAATCTATTACTTGTTGCTTACATATAATTGATCTATTCTAATTCTACTTCTAAATTGTAACATTGCAGGCGAGTAGAGAAGCGCTCACGCGTGAGGCGGTATTGCTGGTGGGGGCATCACGCGGCCTGGTTGGGGCACTTGCTGCAGCCGATCCATCGCCGGCAGCTGCTGCACTCGCTGCTTGTCTTACCCCTCTGCGGAGACTTGCTGAATTGTCACAGGTAATCATAATCATTTGCAACTTGCTTTAGTCTAATTCCTGGGTCTTTGGCATAATTTATATTTATTTAGAATAGTCAGTTGTCGTGACATGTATATGCTAATTAATTATATTTTGACCACAAAAACAGACAGATCAATTTGGTTATATTATTCACGTTTCTGTTGTAGGTGCTACCAAAAAATAGTGTAAATCCAAGATTCCCAAACTGGTGTATATTTTCTAATAAAATTGAGCTGTTATAATAACATCTACATAGAGTACATTTCGCTTGTAATAATTGTGACAGTGTTACGACAATCATAGTTTAAGTACACGTAACCTAGGACTCCATTTGTGTTCTTATTATTATCAAATTGAATATAAATCGAAAATAGATTTAAAGTACAAACGATGATTCGGTAAAAATATGTAATAATGTATTTTTATATATGTACAAATATATATTTATTTATATATTTATATATATATATATATATATATATATTTATATATATATATATATATATATATATATATATATATATACCATGAAAGTAATTACACAATTGTTTAAATGTCTAAATAATCATCAATAGTCCAGGAAATAAAGGCGCAGAAATATTCAAACTTGGAAATAATTTGTAAATGGCTGAGTTGTTTTTGAGTTGCGACCTTTCCGAGTGGCTTTTATACCAAATTGTCCCAGCTACAATTCATAACCTCAAATTTCATAACCTTTTACCCAGCGTATTTAGTAAAAATATTAAGATACTTGCAAAAATTCAGGTTATTAAAAATTCTTTTTATGTTAGATGCTTTATTTCTTGGGCTATAATTGAAATGGGAAAATTTTTTTTCTTAAAATGTCTTCTAGAAGTATAATGGAATTTCTGACATGGAATTTCTATCATATTACAAAAATGTTTCACAGGCTCTTGGCCGCCACACATCGGCACCACTTCAGACACGTAACCTAGTCCTCCGTGTGCACGACGTAACAGCTGCCTTCAAGGAGCTCGCCGGAGCGGAGATGGCGCAGATATTCCATGACCACGTCACCAAGACACCCAAGTCACCCGAATCTAACACCTCCCTTGAGGGGCAACTGGCTCTTAGAGCTGAATGCCTGGCTAACGTTCTAGCAACACTACTCAGAAGTTTAAGGGTATTTTCACCATAGATAATTCGTCTATAGCATGAAGTCATACCACTAATTATAAGCTTAAGTTTGAGGTACGTGATTTTATTTTAAAATCATTGTCAAGACCAAATAATAAATGTAATTTTGTAAGTAATATTTATAAAAAACATTATGAATTAATGTGATCGGTTGTAAGTTTTGCATATTTTATTTGTAGATATTTAAATGTTTCTGTTGACAGTTTTGTAAGGTTGTTAAGTTGTCACTATTGTTATCACGGTTGTTCTGAGAATTGTTTTTTGTAGCTTACAATTAGCATCTCCCATGCTCGAGCTTAAAAAAATTGTATTTTCAGGTTTGAGTCATTTTAGAGAAATAATTTATTTTTGTCTAACTCTGTTCTGTCTTTCTATAGCAATATATCAATAGTTTAGATTTGTTAAAGGATATTGTAACTATATACTGTAGCTAAGTATATCGTTTGAATGTTAGGTTAGAGTTTATATGAGTAATAAGGAGGAATTAATCTTAATTTTTGCATCGGAATACAATATCTTTTACTGTTTAACGCTAACAACTAATTGAAATTGTATAAGCTCTTTTTTACAAATCGTAACCAAATAACAGACTTGTTTAGTATAAGTGGTTACCGATTCAAAATTGGATTTTAAAATGTTATAATTTGGTTTTGAAAAAATATTACATATCGAAACTTTGCCATCAATGTGCAAAGTGAAATGTCGCACAGTTGTTATGAGTATTTTGTAAATGTTATGTTTTTGCCAATTTTATGAGGGTTTTGATCATTTTTCCAATTACATATCTGAGGATGCTATGATAAAACATATCGAAAAAATATATCAAACATGATAGTGCATTGTATTAGCTTTCTTTCATAAACAAGTATTGTATCAGAAAAATAGAATATAACATTCGTTTAAGATAGGAAATTTCAAAATTGTTTTTAAACTACAGGTACTCTTCGTGTTAAGCAGCATTTTGTAAACAAATTGACTTCCGCGTAACTATAAAATAGTCACCTTTGCTTAATTTACATGGTTTAAATTTGTTATTTCTTCTTTGCAATGAATTAATAGACATTTAACGCCATTATATTATTATCTAGAAAATACATTCTGGAACAATATTGTATGGAAGAGATCTTGAAGCAAATAAGAATATTACTAAAAGAGGAGGGTTAAAGAGATTATATTGTTCCATTAGTAAAAATTTAAAAGTTCTTAGCACGTTTATTTCGTAAAATGATTTTATTGCAAAGCAAAACTGCATATCGTTGATGCGTTGCATGAAAAGAAAAAATTGCAAAACGAAATAGAGTCTATATGAATTATTACTGGTTAAGTCGGCATATTAGTATAACTTCATACGATGTTGTTCTGAAGAGTATCAAATTGAGGAAACTGTTGTGCTTTACTTGTAACAATTAACGTATTCTTTCAAAAGTTAAATAACAAATTCTTTAGTGAATTTCACTTGAATTGTTATATAAACTATGTTTATATTTTCTTTACGTTTTTACTACAATGTAGACAACAGCCGTTTAAAAGATAACAATCTTTCCTTATATAAATAAATAGAATCCTTTACAAAGATATCTGGTTAATTACAATAAAATTTAAAAATAAGTAAGAAAATTGCTTATCGATATATTTCCATTTCAAGGACTGCTTGTACATCGCGTCGAACTTATCGCTTTGTAAATAATGTATTCTTAATTAAACCAAATAATATTCAAGTATACCGATTACCTGATGATAAGTTTACATTCTCAAGTTATGTTTATAAAAGATTTAATTTTCGTTGGTGAAACCGGCTGAAATTGTTTTATTTCACTCTTGTACCTTATTTAACTTTTATGTTTGAACATGCTTTATTATTTAGGTGAAAGATACGTGAATATAGTAGAATTGAAGCAAAATACAATAAATATGTGGATGCAACCTAATTATCATTACGACACCTTTGAGGTTAATTAAACTAAACCAAAATGTAACTAAAAGATATTGAATAAACACTTGTATTAGTTGAGACGATGGTGACATCGTTATTAATAAATATTATATTGAAAATAACAATAAAGGAATTGCAATGTAAGGCGTGATGCGTTTTATTCATTGATATAATTGTAATTTGATTTTCTTAAAAGATTATAATATGGCGATGTGCACGCTTTTTCTTTGCCATTAATTTTATTTGAGTATTATGTATATTTTGATTTGTCATACAGCACTTGTGATAATTTTTCAATATTATGCAATATTGGAAATATTATTAAAAAAATCAAAATAATTTATAAGATAACTATTTATTCTTACCTTAAGTTATAGGGTTTTCTATAAAATTACTACACTAAGACTAATTTTAATTAGCTTCAAGATTGCTATGGTCTGTTTGAATGGTATATCACTTTTATAAATGGGTGCATTCGTTCGGGACAACATTTCTAAAGAACTGTATAATATATAATATTTTTTATAGTGTTTGTGATGATTCACTGGCCTAACACATTTGATTGAATGGTTTTAGTTTATGGTTTGTTTCTTCTACTGATTTTTATATTATTAACATCATTAACAATGATCTCTCAATTGGTTTTGAAGTGAAGTACACGACAGGGCTACAAAAATGAATCTTCTTAGTAGATTAAATCGATTATATTCTTTCAAATTTTTATTAAAATAAAACAAAAAATATTTAAGCAGATAAGTTATTCTATAAAATAGCCATAAATTTAATTAAAAAACCTTTTTTTATTTAGAAAAACAATAAAAGATGATGCAGTAATGAGTGGGCACCTGGTGCCAAAGGAAGTCTGGTACTTCATTGACATCTAATACAGTAGCCTTGATTTTTAAAAACATCAGTTTATTTTGTCACATATCTTTAGTCACTTTGTGACCCCTTAAGCAAATTCGGATTATACGGTTAGTGGTCAAAAAGCGAAGATGAAGTAGTCTATTGCTCTGTTTCTATTTCCTTTTCGTTTGTTTTTTATTTTCTATTCTGGTAAAAGAATGTTTTTTTTTATTTCCAGTCCAATATACTTTTTGTCTTTGGTTACATTAATGTTGTCCAATAGCAAAATAATTTACAAACAATTAATTAATAGTAAAAGTAATACAGTTTAGAATTCTGTCATTTTCAAATGCATGTCCCTGATAACTGTTATTTCACTTTAGAAATATGTATTAACTATTATAAATTTTGGTAACATCCATGTTTGGATGTTACCAAAATGTTAGATGTTACCAACATTTTTTTTTTTTATAGAAATAACATTTAAGAAAAATTCCCTTAAATCGCAATCAATCTTGTAACATTCATTATCTTTAAACCGCGTTCTATTAGAATAAAGACGTAAAGTATCCCATTGCATAAGAATCATGTCCACTACAGCTGACGCAGCCAACAAGTTTATACAGGACGCAGTGTTTTATGATTATCTAATTCAGCAAATACTTTGAACTCTTTAAATTCACTTTGGTTCTGGTTGTTTAATGTGAAGTGTCCTGTTGCATGATTGTCTAATTCTGATAGATTGAATTTTTGCAGCCCTTTAGTGTAGCTACAGTCAGAACAAAAACCTATTAGATAGTCTAAAGAAATTGAGCACTTCTTAAATTAATTTATCACAGATTTAAAAATATGTTTGACAGTTGCAGAATGACTTTTCTCGCACAATAATTGTACAAATTATAAAAGCGACTTAAAATGCAATTAATTACTTAATCATAATATCACACATCGTTTTCATCACAGCATTATCTGTTCTTTCATCAATTAATTGTAAATATCTCCCTCTTTTAATTATTGCATAAATCACTTTCTTCACTCTTACATGATCCATTAAAACCTGAACTTTGGCATGTTTTCTTCTAAGATTTTTAGAGGTTTGTGAATTTAGACATATTTCTGGTAATTAATTTCCCAAGCAGTCCATGGATATATTATGTTTAGCCATATATGCTCATATTTTATTTTCCTCTGTTTTATATTTGTCATCAATGGTCTGCAGACCCTTTTGAAAGCAGGTTCTGGATGGTTGTTGATTTTTACTTTGATGTTTATTTCCTTCACTATTACACTAAAGACACTAATATCAGCCATTATATCAGTTTCACAAATCGCAAATAAGGCATGAAATGAATTCTTCATATTTGTTTTAAGCAATAAGAATATTATTTTGTATATAACCACTCGGTGAAACTGCTATTCATAATGTTTCCTACCTTTGTTTGAAGTTGATGGTCCATTATGAATATCATCATGTTTATTAGAAATTAACTCTAACCATAAACTATTAAATTTATCCCTAAATGACTATTAAACTCAAGCAAAAGGAAGAAGAGGGTTGCACTTGGCCTTGGATTTATTCAAAATGTAATTCATTACATTGACGACCAATCGATGCTTAGACTAGAGTAGATTTTTGTCCTGTAATTTTAATCACTGTTTCTGTTTATTTGTCAGTATTCTTATCTCTATTTGTCTTAAATATTTTTTTGTTTCTTACTAAATTTATACCTTGCACTGAGCTATAACTGGCACTGTCTTGGCACTAAGCTATAATTTGGATGAGAATTTTATTAAAAAAATAAATAATAAATAAGTGAACATTAATTTATTTCGAAATAAAATATTAGTTTCAAAGTATATGAAAACAGTAAGATAATTGCCAGTAAAAAGGTCCTTACTGTTATTCCTATCCCCCTTATATTGATTTTTGTGTAGTCAGCAAAAGCTTACATGCAAATAAGAGGATGTGCTTATTCGCATTTGAAAGGAGTGTAATGAGCTTTAGCATCTGAGCTTTGTCAATTTGCTTATAATGGCCCTTTGGATGTATGTTTGATGGATATAAATTAAGACATATTTTTATTTATATATAATTTCTTTTATCAGGTCTCTTCATATTTCATGGTGTAATTTGTATAATGCTTAGTAAAATTAAAAAAAACTTCTAACTTTTCAGTTTAATTTATAAAGTGACTTATATCGTCAGATACGTTTTATAATTATTAGATAACCAATATTATCATCCAGTCTTTATGACCATTGTTGAAAAAATAATGTTGCACTTTTATTTTCGATAGATCGCCATGTTTGTCTAGGAATGTGTACTTAATAGGAAACAGTTTACGAAGCCATTCAGCTGAACTGAAACACCAATGGCCCTTGGCCAATTATTGTATAAAACAAGATTTTAAATGAAGACAAATCTTAAGAAACTAACATGAAGACAAATCTTAAGAAATTAACATGATAAATCTTTTCGTCGATGTCTGTCAGTTACAAAAACAATTTAATGTTGATCTCATTGGATCTTGAAATGGAGTTATTATTGCCAGCACATTTGGTAGGAAAGCTGGACATTTGCTAACTAAGATCTTGAATGTTTTCAGCAATTAACAAAAAAAGTTATTAAGATATTATTCTATAAAAAGCTTATTCTGTTTAAAATTCGCTAAGTTTCCCTAAGTGTTTAAAATGCAGTATAAATTTTCAAACTTTCCAATTTTTATGTTCAATTTAAAACAAAAAGACCTTCGTGATATCTCTATACAAGATTCAATGATATAATGTGTGATGATACCACTGATTATTCTCAATAACGGGGGTTTCAGTTTTCAAAGTTGCCACCAGCTTCATGGGATGTGGGTTTGGTTTGAATAGAACAAAATGTTACTTTATAATATTAAAACAAATTACAAAAAATAATTATTTGTGATCTGTGATAATTTCAAAGTAAAATGTAATTAAAAATACATCTTATGTGCACTATATTATGTAGTTCATGATATCTCCATACAAGATTCAAAGATATAATGTCTGATGTCAATCACTGACTAATCTCAATAACGGGGGTTCACTAGTTTACAAAGTTGCCACCAGCTTTGTGGGATGTGGGTTTTTTTTAATAGAACAAAATTTTCCTTTACAATATTAAAACGAATAACAAAAAAGAATTATTTATGATCTTTCATAATTTCAAAATAAATACGTATTATATACATTATGTTATGTAGTTAATTACAAAAGTTGCGTGTGCAACAGTGTAAACTGTTGTCAGTTTTACTCGCGGAATGTGAAATCGTCAATTAATCGATGGAATTACCGTAAGATATTATGAGTGCCAAGATATTGTTGCTTTCGCATGTCTATATGATGCAAGGCATAACTTACTCTTTACCCTCATAAACCCATGGAATATACTTTGATGGAATGAAGTGACTTGTCCAATAGTCTGAAATACGTATTATTACAATATTTACAAGTGATTTATGTCACTTGTATGATAGATAAAGAAATACAACCAAAGAATGTCCTTTGTTACAGAGAGAAAAATATGTATGTAAGTTTAGTATATTATCTATGTATGTAAGTACTTGAACGTGGGAAGAATAGAACATAGTACTGATTCATACTGATATGCCAGTACTGAAAATGTGAAAAAAAGTAACAGCATTGTCAGCATATTTTGTAATTCAAAATTAAAAGAGCTGTAAGTAATTCAAAATTAAAAGAGCTGTGTAACTGTAATGGGAATTTGTAAAAAGATTACCTCGGTGTAAACATTGCGATATGTGTGAGACATTTTCAGATCTGCAATTATTATTCAAAATCATTTGCCGTTTGATTAGATGCAATGGGTACATAAACCAAAACAGGCGCTCTGCATTATGATACAAAAAGCAACAGGCACACTGCATTATGACTAATGTCAGATGAGAGGTTGTGTGAATATAGGGGGGAGTGGGGAAATATCCGGAGGTAAATCCAAATAAAGCAATGTTATTCAATATTGTTTTGTCTGGACTTACCTTCTTTACGTCTCTTCCATCTCACTAATGTTCTTGGCATATTCAGTATCAAACAAAAAATCAAAACGGGAGGTTGCATATCGTTGTATTGCAAAGGTAAGCATTTTGAAAGTTATTTGAACCTTTTCATACAACATTTATAGTAAAATCTTAATAATGTCATGTGAATAATTGTAAAGAAAAATTTTACATTACTAAATAATTTCATATTTTTCTTTATGTATTTTTGTATTATAAATGATAATGTAACTGCATTATCATCCCAATGTTTTAATTTTTTCAATTTTGACACACAGGATTAATTTCATAGCAGGTGGAATTAGGAACACCACAAATAATTATTTTTTTCAGTAGCCTCGAAAACAAATTGAAAATAAATTGTTGTACACTTCATAAACTTCGAATTTCGTTAATAAAATTAAGAGTAAAAAGCCATATTTCACCAGATTGAAAAAAAAGTATGTTTTTGTTCCACAGATGTTAAACCAAATAAAAAAAATATAGATTGGAGATGAACAGAGGAAATTCATTATAACATAATGTAAAATATTTATTGATATAACTAAGTAAGTCAATGTTAAAAAAATTACATTCGACTTCGCAAATGTTATGACAACTGGAAGGAATGCTTTCGTGTAACTTAGCAATAATTATTGCGAACCATTGAATCTGTATAAAAACAATCCAGAATCGTTAAAAAACACACAAATTTAAGTTTATTCCCATTTAGGGCCCACTCTTCCATACACTTTTCACAGGCCGAAAGTGGCATGGCATTCAATTTCCGCTGCGAATTACGTTTGATGTCTTCAAACGAGTCAAAACGGTTCCACGGAGTGACAATTTCTGTTTTGGGAACAAGTTTAGTTTAGCGAAAATATGATTTTCCTAATTTTTTTCCTTTAATTGAAAAAATATAGATAAAAAACGAAGTATCAATCAAAATTAGGGCTCGGTCGAGTTTAATTTATTAAAAAAAAGTGATTTAAAAAAGTTCCCATATAAAAGTGCATTTTGTCAAGGAAGTAAAAATTATGAATTTACCGTTCTTCGTGATTTCAAACACAGAATTTGCAAACACGAAGAGGAATTGATATAAAATTAAAAAAAAAAAATAAAAATATGACAATGCATAAAGAGAATGTCATAAAGTGAGGTTATAAAATTTATTTTTCACAGTAATTTATTTTTGAAGGTGTTTTGTTTGAAGTGTTTCTTCATAGAAAGAGCAATTTTCGAATTAATTTTTAATAATAAAATAGTCGTGTCCGAGCCCTAATTTTTTTAAATACATCATTTTTTATGTATTTTTTTTTATTTAAAACAAAAAAACTGGGAGATTTACATTTTCGCCAAACTGAACTTATAACCAGTTTTGAAAACAGAACTAACACGGGGCTAAATTAAATTAATACGATGGACAGTCGATGGTATTAATTAATTTTTTTTGACTTTGTACTCGGTCACAATTGTTGTTCTTTGAGGTACATTATCTTCATGCAAAATCCATGAGTTGCCCTTCCATAAATCTGGCCTCTTAGGGCATTCTCTGATTTCTTTACTTAAAATTCCATTAACTGTCATTTTGTCAATGTTCAACTCTATTCAATCCTGTAATTCTGAAATGACTATTTTTAATAAATTGTTTGACTTTTTCGATGTTATCGTCTGTGGTATACGTTGAAGACAAATCTTAGACGATTTCACGCCCCTTTTTAACGATTTGTACCACTTGTATATCTGTTTTTTATCGACATAATCGAGTTCACCATAAGCTTTTTTCACTTTATCGACATAATCGAGTTCACCATAAACTTTTTTCACTTTATCGACATAATCGAGTTCACCATAAACTTTTTTCACTTTATCGACATAATCGAGTTCACCATAAACTTTTTTCACTTTGTCGACATAATCGAGTTCACCATAAGCTTTTTTCACTTTATCGACATAATCGAGTTCACCATAAGCTTTTTTTACATTTTAACGATTCGGCATAAGAAATTTCATTTGAAACAAAATTTAAGGCAAACTGTTGGTTCAACTAGTTTATCCTTAAAAAAATGTGCGTGTCAGCTCCAAAGCGCGACTGGAGTTTACTCCTTAATTACGATTGTCTTGGAATGTATAAAATAGGTAACACTATATATAAATATAAATATCAATATTATCAAATGTAAATGGAAAATTCTTTAAATAAAAAAATTGCTGACAAATGGAGAAGATTAAATTTAAATAACAAAATTAAAAACATTTAGTAACGTCAGACTAAGAACTTAAAATTAAAAGAGACTTTTTAATTTTGTAGGATAGAAGACACCAAATATTCACAAATAATGACATTTAAGGATTACATTTAAAACATTCTATTACAGAAATTCAATCTGACTAGCAACATGATTCCCTTTGCCCATAGCTAGAATATTAAACTGTGCATTAAACTTAGTTTGCACTGGATGGTTCACTTTACCTATAGCCAGAATATTAAAATGTACACTCAGTTAGTTTGGATTAGAATGATATAAGCCAGTGACTGCTTTAATTCAAGCAGTTATCAATGTATATATATATATATATATATATATATATATATATATATACATATACATATACATATACATATACATATACATACACATACACATACACATACACATACACATACACATACACATACACATACACATACACATACACATACACATACACATACACATACACATACACATACACATACACATACACATACACATACACATACACATACACATACACATACACATACACATACACATACACATACACATACACATACACATACACATACACATACACATACACATACACATACACATACACATACACATACACATACACATAAACATACACATACACATACACATACACATATACATATACATATACATATACATATACATATACATATACATATACATATACATATACATATACATATACATATACATATACATATACATATACATATACATATACATATACATATACATATACATATACATATACATATACATATACATATACATATACATATACATATACATATACATATACATAACATATACATATACATATACATATACATATACATATACATATACATATACATATACATATACATATACATATACATATCCATATCCATATCCATATACATATACATATACATATACATATACATATACATATACATATACATATACATATACATATACATATACATATACATATACATATACATATACATATACATATCATATACATATACATATACATATACATATATATATATATATATATATATATATATATATATATATATATATATATTTATTCTTAATATTTGGTAATTTAACAAATACTTGCAAAAACATATTGTATTCTGATAATTGAATTCAAGTACAAATGATGACAGAAGCTACGTTAATTAAAGGTTCTGTTATTGAAATGGAATGTGTCATTTAATTTGCCTATAACTAAAACAAAAATGTGCATTAAATTAGTTTGGACTAGATTCTTTCACGGGGTTTCAATATGAAAATATTATTTCATTGGTTCATTGAAGATTTTTTCCCACCACTTCATTGTACATTTGTTTTACTAATCTATTACCAAATGGTAACGTATACTTATAGACCCTTATTAACAAAGCTTCACAAAATAAATGCGACTTTAACAATTAGGGAACAATTCCCACCATTTTTGTGTAAGATCAAAAATAAAATATTAACCTTATTAACAAAGCTTGACGAAATAAATGCGACTTTAACAATTAGGAAACAATTCCCACCATTTTTGCGTAAGATCAAAAATATAAACATTAACCTTATTAACAAAGCTTGACGAAATAAACGCGACTTTAACAATTAGGAAACAATTCCCGCCATTTTTGTGTAAGATCAAAAATATAAACATTAACCTTATTAACAAAGCTTGACGAAATAAACGCGACTTTAACAATTAGGAAACAATTCCCACCATTTTTGCGTAAGATCAAAAATATAAACATTAACCTTATTAACAAAGCTTGACGAAATAAACGCGACTTTAACAATTAGGAAACAATTCCCACCATTTTTGTGTAAGATCAAAAATATAAACATTAACCTTATTAACAAAGCTTGACGAAATAAACGCGACTTTAACAATAAGGAAACAATTCCCACCATTTTTGTGTAAGATCAAAAATATAAACATTAACCTTATTAACAAAGCTTGACGAAATAAACGCGACTTTAACAATTAGGAAACAATTCCCACCATTTTTGTGTAAGATCAAAAATATAAGCATTAACCTTATTAACAAAGCTTGACGAAATAAACGCGACTTTAACAATTAGGAAACAATTCCCACCATTTTTGTGTAAGATCAAAAATATAAGCATTAACCTTATTAACAAAGCTTGACGAAATAAACGCGACTTTAACAATTAGGAAACGATTTTTTTAACGATTTGTACCACTTGTATATCTGTTTTTTATCGACATAATCGAGTTCACCATAAGCTTTTTTCACTTTATCGACATAATCGAGTTCACCATAAACTTTTTTTCACTTTATCGACATAATCGAGTTCACCATAAGCTTCAATCAAAAAAATAAACGCTACTTTAATAATTAGGAAACAATTCCCACCATTTTTGTGTAAGATCAAAATATAAGCATTAACCTTATTAACAAAACTTGACGAAATAAACGCGACTTTAACAATTAAGAAACAATTCCCACCATTTTTGTGTAAGATCAAAAATATAAATATTAACCTTATTAACAAAGCTTGTCGAAATAAACGCGATTTTAACAATTAGGTAGGAAACAATTCCCACCATTTTTGTGTAAGATCAAAAATATAAGCATTAATTAACCTTATTAACAAAGCTTGACGAAATAAACGCGACTTTAACAATTAGGAAACAATTCCCACCATTTTTGTGTAAGATCAAAAATATAAGCATTAACCTTATTAACAAAGCTTGACGAAATAAACGCGACTTTAACAATTAGAAAACAATTCCCACCATTTTTTGTGTAAGATCAAAAATATAAGCATTAACCTTATTAACAAAGCTTGACGAAATAAACGCGACTTTAACAATTAGGAAACAATCATTTTTGTGTAAGATCAAAAATATAAGCATTAATTAACCTTATTAACAAAGCTTGACGAAATAAACGCGACTTTAACAATTAGGAAACAATTCCCACCATTTTTGTGTAAGATCAAAAATATAAACATTAACATTTTAAATGTTGTAAACAACGTGGACTATATGATATATTACTGAAAATTTAACTGTATGTTGTGAAATTTAAAAAATATAAAATAAAACGCAATATGAGCAGAAAAATTAATAAAAATATAAGTAAGGAAAATAAAAATAATTTAAAAGTATATAAATATATATAAATTGAAAACTAAATAAGAAAAAAACAATATTTAAAAGCACAAAATAGAATAAAAATGTATAAGTAAAAAAATTAATAATCTTAAAACGTATTTCATTTATTTTTCAATTCCCTCTGCAATTTCAGTCCGCGTCCAACATGGTTTCCTGTACCTTACCCCTAGGCAGACCCGCAGGAATATCTCCCGTTGCCTTAGACGATGTTGGCAAAGTTTCCGTGGCTTCAGCAAAAACTTCACTTCTACTCGTCGATTATTGCTCAGACGGATGTATGGATTAATTCAATGTCAAGTCATGAATTTTACAAATTTTAAATTTCAACATATTTTCGTATATCACTAGAAAGAAAATAAAATAAAAGTTCAATGGAAAGGTTACTAAATTCATTTTACATTTGTAATTTTAAAGGTGATTAAATTAAAAAGTACTTTCCTTTGTAATACTGCTTCTTCAGTATTAAATATAAATTCGAATAAAATTCATTTCAAATAAATAAATCTAAAAATGTTCAGTGCCCCTTTACCATATTAATCAGTTTAAAAAAAACACTATAAATAAAAAATTAATTGTACACTTATTTACCTCGATTATATTATACACGTTATTTACCTCGATTGAATTTCTGGGCAAAATTGATTGATGGGACTTCCACAATTAGCCCTGGCGCTATTAAGAAAACGAGGCCATCCGCTGATGCCTTTCCTTTGCCACGCTCTTCTCTCAGCTTGGCTTTTATATTAAGCAAAAGTTGGCACAACTAACTTCCTTTTGCATAAAGAAACAAAAAAAGTACACATTTCTTAAACACATTATTTAAAAAAAAAGAAATTACATTCGTGCAAACAAACTAATTTTGTATGCATCAAACAAATCCGAATTTACCTTGGACGAGAGCATATATCCTATGAAATCCAACTACGGAGATTTAATTTCTTAACAACAGGTACATAGAGGAAAAGCGCTGATCCGTTATATTTATATAAAATCATACATTCTCAAGTTGATTGTCCGTATCTCCTCTCTCTGCTCAACTTAAACACTGGACTCATGTCCCGTATACTGTTACAGAGATTATTCATACTACAAGTTTATAAGAATAACACCTCTTTTTATAACCTCATAATTCAAATGTGCTGATTGCATAACAATATTGTTTCTCAACATCCGTCCTTGGACATTTTTGAATTTATTAACATTTAAAAAGGAAATACAAAATATATTATTTATAAATTAAAACCAGTTACGATAGAATCAATGTTTTGTTCAGTGTGTAGAAAATAAATTAAAACCCGTTACGATATAATTATTGTTTTGTTCAGTATATAGAAAATAATATAACTTTAATAATTGATCAATACATTTTGTGATATATTTAATAATACAAGTAACCCTTGGAAATGTATACATAAATACTGTAACCATTTTGTGCACACATAATTAGAGTTATAGTATAGTTTTATACTCTTTTGTTTTTATTATACATCTGGGTGACTGTAACTTGTTTTGTGAGCCTTTCAATAAATTATATATTCATTATAAACGTGAACATTTGACTGCACTTGCCCTTTCATTATTATATCCACTAGCATCATATAAGTATCTCGACATTATTTTCATCTTCACGTTTGCTACGTCTATGTGTTTATTTTCAATTACATCTTTGTGAGAGACGAATATCTTCCCTCTGTTTTTGCGTGTGTTCTTTTTCTTATATTCATTTTACTACTTTTGTTAAACGCAATACTTCCAGACAAAACGAACATCGCTTACATTTGTCAGTAATTTTCATCTTCACGATTGCTCCGTTTATTTTCAATTACATTTTTGTGAGAGTCGAATATCTTCACTCTGTTTCCGTATAGTTTCTTTTTCTTGTATTTATTTTCCTACTTTTGTTAAAAGCAATGACTGATGATATATGTACGTAGAATATTATTTTGATGTGGGAATGTTAGGATACATGTCAACATAAATCTTGAAAAACTCTCATTTTGTATCTCACTATGGCTTGTATCTGTTTTTTCCCCATAAATGATAAATAAATCAATAAATACTTCCAGCCAAAACAAACTTCGCTTACAACTGTCAGTAAATAATTCGATACGTCATTTAAAGATGTGCCTGAAATTAACTGATTACTCGTTTTTTTAACGCTCTCAACTTCGTACGCTTTGAACTTCTGATTTTACTATTCATAAAACTTCATACCGGGAACTATGTATGAAAATCGATTTTTAAGGAATAAACTCCAATAAAATTCGTAGACCAATTTTGACGTCTTGATCTATTACGAGAGCTGCAGTAATCACACTAGTTGACAGATCATGTTCAAGGCTTGGCTTGGTAATTAAGTAAGATTCTACCAACTTAATAGCAAAAAAAAATTACCGATTCTTTTTAAGCGGTTCCTTTAAATAATAAATTCCGGATAGTTTTTATACAGAGAAGAACGGACTGCGTGCGCAGTTTGCACAAAAATTTACAGACGAAAATTTCATTGCAAATAGTTTCTATATGGTGCTTATTTTACGATTTTTGTACGAAAAAATAAGTTCGTATTTGCTCCAGCCTTACTATATATATACTCATTGCGATTCATAATTTTCCTAATGGCTATGGTAACTACAGACAATATGGGTTCAGGATTTGTTAAGTTATATGTTCTTGACTTTACATTATAACTAATCTTAACATATAACTGAAGTATACTTTTCCCAATAAAATTTCCTTAATTTTAATATCACTTGTTTTATTTGCTATTTCCTTTAAGTTTCCGTATTTCCTATACTTTCTCAACAATATGTGTAAGGACACAATAGTCTCAGATGAAGACTGTAAAAATTTAGATCGAAGTGAGAACTATAACTCATAACAGGATATGTTTTTAAAGTATCTATAACTCAAAGAGTAACAACCCAAAGTTGAAGATGTATCGAGTCTTATAGTGTTCTAGGGTTCTGAAGAACCAGATTAGACATGTGAATAAACATTTAATTTAAACCATATCCTGGTAGATGGCACTTAATACACTGGCCGTAAATACAGCTTGACATATATTAATAGCAAAGGCTGAAATAAAGGCATTGTGGTGCCATCCAGATCCCCAATTATTGCAAAATGTAATGTCCACAGGAGGTTACTCACATAACGTCTATGTGCAATGTAGACGATCGACAATAATCAATTCATCAATAATCGGAGAAAATCGGTCGAATAATATTTAATATCCCCCACATTACGCACAAAAATCGATCCTACAAAAAAAAATCGGAGCGATCCTGGCCGATTCTGACTGATTTATCCTGATTCGAGTAATATAAGTCAAAATATGTTGATGGAAAGAAAGTATAAAATATACGACTGCTATAAGCTAGGCATATACGGGCTAATGGAGATGGCAGACATTTGCGTCTTTTATGCGATAAGTCGGCGGAAAGCCGGTCACAAAATTTATTTCAAAAAGTCGGCAGTAACCGGTCACCGACTCAACACCCACGAGACTCACTCACCTGCATTGCGCTTTAATTAGGATATGGCGTTGAAAAAATATTAAAGACCATTAAAAACACCGCAACAGAAAAACAAAATACATTCAGTATTCATTTAAGTTGTTTTTGTACATGTCACCGTCTTCGAAACAGAATTGATTACCGACGCAGTAGTTTATGAATAATACGTAATATTTATATTAAGATTTATTTGTCGGGAATCGTTAGTAATGTAACCATTTCAATTACTAATTCACCTTTGTCTTTTAATTGCCGCCCGATTGCAATATAGTACTCCGCGTAATAAATATTAACGTTCCCTCTAGTGCTCGGCGACGTACAGAAGCAACAAACGTCCATCAAGCGGCCGATTCCCACCGACGGTCGGTGCAAAAATGAAAAATAAAACTGGCAAAGTCAACGTCCGTCAACTCCCCTCGGCGAGATTCCTAGTAAACGAGGCTTTGCCTATTTATAGGCAAGTGCATAGGAGCCACCGACGGGCCGCATGCATTGATTTTAATTTATCCGATCCGCCCCTATCGCTTCAATTAAATTTGCTTTTTTTTCCAGCAAAAAGCGCATACGTAATTGCAACGTCAAACGCGGAGTTATTATTGTGCAGGTGCTGGCTGCCGCTCAGCCCTTCGAGACCGTGCGAAGCTGCCTCCCGGCTTGTCCTTTTGTATCAAACGCTATGAATTATGGTAAATAAAGTGTCTGTTTAGGGATAAACATATATGGCAGAGTCGTGGTGTGGTCGCGTTATGCAAAATGCTCAAAGATTTATTAGAGTAAAATATGCATGGCAGTACGTTATGTAGTGCCAGGAACCACGAAGATTCCAAACCAGGAACCGGGAAGATTCGTACTTATATTTGCAAAAAACAACGTCCATCTATTGATTCTGCTGTCTGTCCAGTAACAAAATGACTTCTATTATATACCTTTTGACGCACTTTGTAATGTTGGTTAGGCTATTTATTTCGTAAAGTGCAACGTCCCATGTACGAAACATCAGTTAATTAATTAATTAATTAATTTATATACTACCTAGATGAATAATCATCTGGTGAACTTATCGTTGCAGTAGCAATATCTTACAGTCAAGAAGAATTACAGTGCATACAGTCCATTATGAAGTAATAGGATAGGTAGATAGCAAAACGTCATGATGCAAAAATAATCTAATTTGATACGCCGGCGGGGGGGGGGGGGGGGGGTGTTAGATCAGGATTGAGGAGCAGGAAAAGAAAGAAAAAGGATTAAGGGAGAGAGACATGATATAAAATGGAATGTGGAATACAAAATTGGGAGAAGTATGATTTTTTCAGACGATTTTTGTATGCATCAACAAACGGAAAAATATAGTGTTTATAATGAATTAACTTGGTAGCATGAACGGTAAACGAATGCTTATAGAAAGTGATAGACTATTTATTATATAAAACCTATATTTGGAGACAGCGAGAGTGAAAAGTTTCGCAGAAATTACACCCCTGCAATGGCCAAAAGGGTTATTCAACTACAGCTTTTAAGAAATTGGATTTCCAATTGCTTCTTGTGAGAACATCTTCATCATCACTAACTCGGCAGCCCAGCGTAAGCCGAAGTTTTCCTTTGAAGTAATTTCCATGCAACCCTCTGTGTGACAACCGTTCTCCAGTTACGGGCCTTCAGCAACCCAAAATCCTTATCCACTGCATTTTCCCATCTCATCTTAGGTCCACCTCTTCTTCTCTGTTCATGAGGTTTAGCCAAAGAGATCCTTTTGAGAGGGTTTGCCATAATTCTCCATCCAAACAACATGAGCAGACCAATTTAATTTATTATAATTGTATGATCTCTTGGTAAAATTCATATATTTCTGAGTTGTATCTCCTTCTTCGAACATAATTTTCCTTCATGCCTCCAAAAATTGATCTTAAAACTTTTCGTTAAAAATACCCAAATGGATCTCATTTGATTTTGTCCATGTCCATGTTTCAGAGCCATAGATCAAAACTGGTCTAATAAGGGTTTTGCATAACAGGAATTTTATTTTAATAACCTGAGAAGGTTTTTATAGTTCTAGTTCTAATATGCCTTTGCGAAAAAAATCCACTATATTTAAGGCTATCCTAGTTCCGTTGGCAATTCTTTTCAAAATTTTATAATAAACAATTAAAAGTAAACAATAAACTAAGAAAGAGAGAAGATATTTTTATATAAAATTTTATTTAATTTTAATTCACAACAAATGGAACAACGTGATGTAGTATTATATATAATTTATTTAAATTTTATCCAAAAGTATTTAATATCCCTACATAAACTATATCGTTTTAGCATTCTATTTTAATTATTACTTTAAGAGATATTAATGAATATTGAAATTATAACGAAAAATGAGCATTATGCGATACGGCAGACGGCGATGTCAACGTATGTATTAATTAATATTGAAATTATAATGAAAAATGAGCATTATGCGATACGGCAGACGGCGATGTCAACGTATGTATTAATGAATATTGAAATTATAACGAAAAATGAGCATTATGCGATACGGCAGACGGTGATGTCAACGTATGTATTTATAACTTAAAACTTAATTTTGACTATTTATACATGAATAGCAATAAATAGTTTAAATACTACATTAGGATACATTTAAAATGCCAACATCACGACCTCTATACAAGAGGAGCCGCGGACAAAAGATAGTAAACTTATTTGAGTTTGATATTATATTTTGCGGGATCTTTTGCCCACGTTTGTCGTGATGAAACATTTGTAGCAAGCCCTATTTAAAATATTTTAAATAATATTGCTTAAATTTATCTTTTAACTGAAACTGCTATATTGCTATATTATACTGCTAAACTGCTATGTTATACTGCTATACTGCTTTATTAGTACTGCTATATTGTAAATAATAATTGAATCTACCAATTGACGTTAGTAAATTTTGGTGTACATTGCCACATATCGACGACAAAGTGTAATACAAATTTCCCAATTATTTCCAATATTCCAATTGCCCAAAAATATTGTACAAATATGATTACTTGTGCTTTAACGAGACTGAAAAAGAAAAGCACAAAGCTCTAGAATTTGTTTTGAAGGTCACAAATTGCAAACTTTTGATAAGAATTCAAAATGACGACACCAAAATGGGGGACGAATTTAGTGATTCGTTGCAAAATATATCTATATATTAAGCTATGAAACCATTCTCCCGATATAAAACTTAGATTCAATCAGTAAATTTGCTTAGGCTGGATTTAATTTTTTAAAGTATAGAGTAGGGAAAAATCGTTTACAAGATTTCTAAGACTAAAAGATGTAACATGATTCATTTCGCTTAAAATTATATATTGATCACATACAGAAGAACACTTAGTTGAAAAACTTACATTTAGGACCAAGAATATTGTTAATTCGAAGGATATCATATTTAAAACATTGCCCCCCCCTCCCCCTCACTCCAAAGAGAGCTTTCACTACAAACAGAACGACTTCTATGGTGATCAGCGACAGTGATACTTTTTATCGCTTCACTGTACGAGTTACAAAAATTATTGTGTTAGTTTTTCTCTCTTTCGCACACTTAAAACTAGAATGATCGAGAGCGAAACAGAAGATTATCTTTTCCAGCATTCGTTATCTTAAACTCCCCTTAAGCTGCTGACATGTAAATCAATTATTATCGATAGCGTCACCGGTGGCCCCGTCGTGCTCTAGCGAGACGGTTGTACCTCTGTTATTTAAAAATATTTCTAATTATTTCTTCTATTTTAGATAATTATTTCTTCTTACATATTGTGGAACATTTGCAAAAGTTTGATTTATATTTTAACATACATCCATTTTTTTTAATTTACATCTATTACCAGTCCCAGTTGTCATTGCCAAAATTACCATTTTTTTACCATAATCATTTAAATAATTTGTTGAAGTCAATATAAACACCGCTGACTGCATTAGAAAAGTACATTTGTGCAAATTCTGCAAAATTATTTAGCGTCTTAAATACATAATTTAAAAAGGATTATAAAATATATTTTATTATATTATGTGGGAACATACATCATATGGTGGCACATTATTAAGTAGTGGACGTGTCTTTATTAAAATATACTAGCAATGTTTCCAAAAGTACTTTCTGAAAAAGTTGATATCTGTAAAACAAAGCGTTTGTCAATTTAATATTTTGGAGTGTTTCCGTGAACTGCTTAATATGATTTATTACTATATTCATTTCAAATTTCTGAGTCATGCATTTTTTGAAAAAAAAAGACTGTAAAATACGAACAGACGTGACATAAGTGATCTTATAAGGTTTCCAATTTTCCTTTTAAAGTACGAAACCCTGAAAAGGTTTTTCAGTCCATGCAACAATTCTTTTTTTAATTTATGACAATATTTTATTTTGACAGTTTCAGATTTAAACTCGGAAAGTCATATTGGTAGAAATTTTGCGAGATTTTTTTGTGGAAAACATGTATTTTGTTTTATTCTTGTAAGATAACATTGAAAATATTTGTAGATTGCGGCCAATTTCGAGTCAAGATATGGGTGGTTTGATGCTTAAAATGTCAAAGATATCTATATTAAAAGGACATATAACAGAGTTAGACATCAATATCTATATTAAAAGATATATTACAGAGTAGAATCCTAAAAATTGTAATAAATGTTTATCACGCATCCTAATCTCCGAAGGTAATAATCAAAGAAATCTGAAAAATACTCTTCAACATTATTGACTTTCTTGTTAATATCGCCAGTCCGTTTCTTATAAGTAGTTTAATTATAGGTGAATACGAAAAATAACAATAAATTTGAGTCCTGTTATTGAAATACGCACAAATGTTGGCTTCATTATTTAATACTAGCGTGACCCGTGCGAAGTCTTCGCATTATTTATTCCATACACAAAGTTTAGAGTGTAAAAGAGGTCTGGAATAATGTGGCACATGTTTTCAACTACAATAGGGCATCACGCTTCGTGGAAACTCTTAGAGGTCTATGCATTATAACCTTTACATGATGTTAAAACATAGAAAAGATTTGACATCCTCTCCCGACATATGTCCGGCACATAAACTCTGAAATATGGAGTCTGCTATAGGCGATGAGTGGCTCGGAACAACCAGCGGCAAGACGGTGTAGTGTATCGGTATCATACAAACCAATCATCATAGCAATTGAGAGCTCAAGTATGACAATAAGTGTGTATTCGGTCAAAACAAAAAATTACAAGATGCCAGCACAACACACAGTGATATCCATGTGTACACGACGAATAGAAATTTTGAAGGGAAAAAAACAGAAATGATCCTTGAACCTTTGCTTTTTTTGCAACAAATTTGACCACATAAAAATGGAATGCAGATCCGAGCAAAAACAAAAGAAGAACTTAAGCAAGGAAAATTTGAGGTATGCTACTACCTTCACCGCCTCAACCGATGATACCGCGGTAAGGTACGTAGACTCGGTACCTCTATGCATATAACAAAGTAGGATTATCTTTTTCACGTAGGTATGAACAGTCTCACCGTAACAAGGAAGGCATTACCTATAAAAACGATGAAAGTGGCAGATGACAAACCATTCTCGGATAAGGTCTCCAGACAAGTAAGTCTTGAAGTCTGCAACGATAAAGGTCAGTGCAACAAAATGATACTTAAAATGTTTTTTTTTTTCAAAAATTGTAAAAAATATTGATGATGTGCAATTATTCTAGAAGGATAAGAGACCTACATATTTAAAATGTCCAAATACTTTGCGAATATGAATGCTCGAGAACCACAAAAGTGTTAGGCTCAGTGGACTCCGATATTAATGGCCCGATAGAAACCACATTCCTCAGTGGAACTAGGTAATTCCCAACATTCATAAATGACTTTTCGGAAAAGATATTTATTTATTCCCGAGCAGGTAATTTGAAACATTAGAAAAATTAAAATAATTCAAAAATCTAGTAGAAAATCCATTATACTAAAGCATTAAATATAAAAAATCTCAAACAACAAGCTTAAATATACAAACGAAGAAAATGGAGTAGCGGAACGAATGTCCAGAACACTAGTTGAAATAACAAAGACCTTTCTGTTCGACGCCTTTCTTCCAAAGTAATATTGAACTGAAGCAATGTATACGGCCGCTTATCTCACCAAAAAAGCTCCAACGCAAACACTCAAACACAGACCTCTAGAAATATAGTCAGGAAAGAAACCAGACATTATTTGTCTAAGAGTATCCGAGAGTAAAACTATGATTCATCCCTCGAAAGCAAAGGTGGGGAATGGGATACCAGAGTAAGGAAAGTACCCTATCGGATACTATGAAAACACAAAAGGGTACAGATTCATAATACCCAATTCAAGAATAATTATAAAAACAGAGACGCAATATCCCTAGAATCCACTCATTCTAGGGATATTGTGTTAAATCCAATCCAATTAAAATAAATCATGCTCCCGTAAATCTCACGGAGTCAAACTACAAGTCAGGTACATCTTGCGCTTTTAAAGGGTGTCAACATACAACAGAGTCGAGAGACACAGCCACGGACCGCGAGTCTGGCAAGGAAAACATGCCTTAGAACGAGTCCTCATCAAGTCAGAGTTCACATTTACCGAATATGAGAATGAAGAAACCGACACTTTTCAACAGATGAAGAAATAAGAAACAAACGGACACGTTCTAATACACAAGAAACAGTTACTGTGTAATCTGAGTTTTAATTAAAATAGTTGTGTTTGAATATTGGCATCAAAAGTGCTTTCAGACTATAAATATAATTGTCTAGACTAGAGCAGCTATTTACAATGCAATATTTGTTAAATTAATCTTAACAATCCGTTAATGCTCAATCGTTAGCTTATTCAATAGTTAATTCTTTTGTACAATTCTATTAACGTTTATCATCTCTTAACTTGTCAGCATTAATATGTGTTAATTGTGGTATATATCACTCATTCCTATATGTATTATCTAATATAATTAATTTATAGTGCGTAAATGTCAATTTAGGTTTGCTAATTTTGTGTAAGTTTGACAGGTATATACGTTTATCTTCCATAGGAAACTTGTAAATGTCAGCAACAATTTGAATGTTTATTTTATTGAACGATGTAGATGAAGAAAAAAGGTATTATTGAACGTTGAAGCTTATCACAAAGCTAAGTACGAATGTTTATGATTTGTTGACAACATTGTGTGTGCCGAACTTGTAAGTACATATATAAAATGAATGAAAAGCTGTGAAAATGCTACCATCCTGAAAAAAAACAATGCACTGCACCAAGCAGAATTCTGAAAACGATATCAAAAGCCTAACGAATCGATAGAACAACACTTAATTGAACTAAAAACACAAGCTGACTTATCATTGGAAATGTTAACTAATATTGGAAAAACAACGAAGTTAGCTTATAAGCTAGCGTTTAACCATGAAAAAGACACGAGCAAACACAGATGTTTCAATTACAAAGAAAAAACTTTAATAGAAATAAAAACAGTGGTTTTCGCTCAAGCCCACCAATGAAAAAACAAAATATGTCATGTTTTTGTTGTGGAAAAAATGGACATTTGAAAGCACAACGTTGACTCTGAGAAAAAAAAAAGTAGTGAGTGCGGTGTTAAAGGACATATTTTTAAAGTACCACAAGTAAAAACATATTTAGCACAAGTAAAAACAAAGGATTTAAAGCTATAAATTTAGACGACAAGGATGTTATTGTAGATAAAAATGGTAAAGCGAAAATAGACATTTTTGATTTCTTTTACTTCAATGATAAAAGCAAAATCCCAGCTGCAACATTGTAGGTTAGTGTAAATGGAAAAGTTGTAGAGATTGAGGTTGACATTAGAGCTGACGTGAGTACTATTACTTTATTGAACAAACAACAATATTTTCCAGATTTGGAAATTAAACAACGTAATGTGATATTCACTAACTTCCATCAGTCAACTTAAACACCATTAGGGATTATTGGAACTTTAAATATTAGCTATAAATCTGTTAAAGTAAATAATCAATCTTTGTTGCAATTATGGCCTCCAAAATTTGAACAAAAAATTTGTGAAAAAGTTTCTAAAGATAAATTAATAAACAACACATAAAGTGAATATTCAAAATTATTTCAACCAGATTTTAAGAAAGAGCCAATTCATTTATCTATTGTACAAGCTGTAAAGCCAATATTAATGTCTTTAAGAGCTGTTCAATTGCATTAAAGGATAAAGCCAAACAAGAAATTGAAAGATTAGTTGCAAATAAGCCGATTGAACCAATGGAGTACTCAGAGTCGTGTATTCCAGTGGTACCGGTTTTAAAGCCAGATGAAACTGTTCGTTTGTGTTGTGATTTTCGAATTACAATAAATAAGTACAGATTGATCATTACTCATTACCTACAATAAATAATACCTACATTGATGAAAATGTAAGACAATAGTTATTTTTGTGGAATATACTTGCAGAAGGTATAATTACAAGCTCCTTTAGACAAAGAACCTCAGGAACTAGTCACAATAGTTACTGAATAAGGTAATAGTTACAAATATTTATATTTAGATACATTTTGGTGTCAGTACCGCTCCTGTTCATTCCAAAGACTAATTACATCAAAATGAAATGGTTTGGACATAATACTTATAAATCGAAAACATATATGTTTATGGAAAAATATTATCAAAGAAATGAGATATTAAAACAGGTACTGTAAAGACTCAAAGAGCCAGAATTAAAATTGAAAAAATTGTAAATTTTTTGAAGAAAAAATGGTATTTTTGAATTTGAGATAAACAAAACGGGTGTCAAAATTATAAAATGTAAAATTAAACCTTTATTGTTGTTGCTATGGCCAGATAGCATAAAATTGCTTAAATAATTTCTAGTAATTGTTATAACCGATTTTTACAAAACATGGCAATAATATTAACGCCATTATACGATTGTTTAAAGAAACAGAAGTTTAACTGGACAGAGGCATACAATAAATCATTCCAAGAAAGAAAAAAGCCCTTGCTAATAAAAAGTTTATCTTATTTTGATCAAAAGTCTACAATTATATTAACATGTGATTCATCAGATACTGGGCAACCGCTGTATTATCTGCAAACGATAGTAATAATAATATAACAAGTAGCATTTGCGAGCAAAATATTAAATTATATCCAAATAAAATATCCTATGTTGAAAAAAGAAGGGTTTTTTTTTGAAGAAAAAAATTGACGAGTTTTTTATTTGGTCATAACTTTATTTTACAAACTGATGACGAGGCATTGACAAAACTATTAGGACCAAAATATGACTTACCAAAAATGGCGGCGAGGCGGTTACCATATTGGTAAATTTTTCTAAGCGGGTTTAATTATAAAGTTCAACACATAAAATCCAAAAATAACCCAGCAGACTATTTATCACGTGTAGCCATTAATTGTCAAGATAAGTTAAGAAACACTAAAATGTTTGATAAAAGTTTTAAATGTAACGCTGTTAATTATATAATAGATCAGACAACACATTAAATTGGCAAACTATTAAAAGTGAAACTAAAAAAGGTCAAATATTATGTATCGTTTTAAGATATTTAGAGATGGCTGGCTAGCAAAAAATGATCTGGGTGAAAACTATGAACCATATTTTAGAAGAAAAAATGAAATCTATGTGGAAAAGGATTTTCTATTATGGGAGTAGATGCTTATTTCAATGACTCGAAGTATTTGTTAATATAACAGCAGAAGTAGAACAGTAAGAGAAATATAACAGCACAAAATACAATTGAAGTATTCATATTTATTTTTATTCATTATGGCTATTCTTTACATTTGGCGCTGATAATGGACCCACATGGACTAGTGAGGAATTCCAGATTTTTATAAATTAATGGGAACGCAAGGTTTTGTAGACTAATTCAAGTCACGTATGATAAAAATAAAAGAAAATTGTAAAAAACTTAAAAATGCTTGTAATTTGTTCCTATTTGATTATAGATATACTGCTCATTAAACCACAAGCTATAGTCTAGTGAAATTAATGCTAGGAAAGGAATTGGTATGTTGTTTCTCGTTATTGAGACCAAATCCAGTAAATGATAAGGTATACTTTGGACAAGCCAAATTAACGATAAAGAGTAAGGAGCATTATAAAACATTTTCAGGATAAAAAGTGATAGCGAAGAACTCAAGAAAAAATTAGTCTGTGTTCAGTGACGATCCGTATAACTACGTCCATATAACATAATTTCTAACAAATATAGCATCAGTGCAAAATTTACCATGTCCACGTTAATGTAGCACATAATATTTAATAGAGTGTAATTATGTTCAGTGCATCTGTAAAACTAAATTTATATAACAATTTCCAATAAATATAGCAACAGTGCAAAATTTACCGCGTCCACGTTAATGTAGCACATAATATTTAATAGAGTGTAATTATGTTCAGTGGATCTGTAAAACTAAATTTATATAACAATTTCCAATAAATATAGCAACAGTGCAAAATTTACCGCGTCCACGTTAATGTAGCACATAATATTTAATAGAGTGTAATTGTGTTCAGTGGCGATCTGTAAAACTAAATTTATATAACAATTTCCAATAAATATAGCAACAGTGCAAAATTTACCGCGTCCACGTTAATGTAGCACATAATATTTAATAGAGTGTAATTGTCTTCAGTGGATCTGTAAAACTAAATTGATATAACAATTTCCAATAAATATAGCAACAGTGCAAAATTTACCGCGTCCACGTTAATGTAGCACATAATATTTAATAGAGTGTAATTGTCTTCAGTGGATCTGTAAAACTAAATTTATATAACAATTTCCAATAAATATAGCAACAGTGCAAAATTTACCGCGTCCACGTTAATGTAGCACATAATATTTAATAGAGTGTAATTGTGTTCAGTGGCGATCTGTAAAACTAAATTTATATAACAATTTCCAATAAATATAGCAACAGTGCAAAATTTACCGCGTCCACGTTAATGTAGCACATAATATTTAATAGAGTGTAATTGTCTTCAGTGGATCTGTAAAACTAAATTTATATAACAATTTCCAATAAATATAGCAACAGTACAAAATTTACCGCGTCCACATTAATGTAGCACATAATATTTAATAGAGTGTAATTATGTTCAGTGGATCTGTAAAACTGAATTTATATAACAATAACAATTTCCAATAAATATAGCAACAGTGCAAAATTTACTGTGTCCACGTTAATACAGCACATAATATTTAGTAGTCTGTTTGTTCTGGTGGTTAGATAAAATTAGTAAGACTTTAGTACCAGGTGTAACCTACATGGTAGAAGTGGATGGACCCCAGTGGAAGCGACATGTCAACCGACTTCTAGAATGTGGCCAAAATAGAATAGAATAGGAGATTATTACTATAAGGTGTAATTTAATAACATATATAATATCTATGTTTAGTTATATAATTATTTAGAGGCTCTAGCTTTGGTTTTTTTTGTAAAGCGGGGGAAAGTGTATAAATAATTAACCAAAGGATAGCACAATTTCTTTCCTCTTTTGGCTGCCATGTTATATGAGAGTTTTATATACGTTATTGGCACAACAAAAACGTATTTTTCAATTAAAGTGTTTCATTTGAGTGTATTCATTAATTATAGAGTAGAAATACGATCTAACACTTTTCATTCCTCCAATATTTCATTTCATGTAGAAGTGAATAATCATTTTCTAATTTTGTACGTTTACGCATGAAAATCTTCATAAATAATATTTTACATGAGAAATCCTATACTAAGTGAAAGCCAGTATAATATTAAATATATCTTTCACGAAAGGTCAGTTTCTGGATCGACGCGCCGGGAGACGCTCACGACGAATTGAACGAACACTGACCCGAAGGTAAGCAACAGGCGATGAGAAATTATTTAAAAAAGGAACATACCAACAATAAAAGAAAGGGAGAGTGGTCGAAACAAAAAAAGGAAAGAGTATTTTGAAAAAGGGACGAAGTCATAATAGAATTCCAATTCGAAGCAGAGGCTGTACGCATGCGTTAGTCCAAAACGCGAGTGCGAGCGAAACGGGTGTATGTATAGTATTAGATAAGTCTGAGAGCTCGAGAAAGGGATGGCTATACTTTTATAAGTACCGCTTAATTTTAAAACTCGTGCTTCAAAGAGTAAGTTTGCTTATGGCCGCCGTCGTTCTTTGTGCACGTAATTGTCAAAAGTAATATTATTTGACTGTTGGTTGTAATTAACTTTCTATTGTTTAAGGGATTCCTGTTAGAGTTTATTGTGGCCTGTGACATTTCTAATTAGAATTGTATTTAAAGGATTCCACTATGAATACTTTGTACTTTATGATAATATATATGTTACTAATATTAAAACACAGAGTATGTATTATTGTATTGAACATTTTTAACCATTTAAGAAGTAGTCTCTAGAATTTTTAGACTGGTTTGCTTCTTATTCTCAAAACTAGAAATACGTTTAGGAACATTGGAGAAACGTCTGCTTTCTCTCCTTAATTTTTATTTATTTATTTACTTCAAAATATACACTAATGAAGACACGTTTATGGTTTAAATAGGATTTTATAGTTACCGGAAGATGCAATAGCTCCAATAACATAAGGGGTGGTATTATTGTGAAAAGAGGGATTTGCAAGACTTCTACACAGAAATGGAAAAGTTTTATTTGCGACTTTTAATGACATATTTAGTTCTATTTGGAAGACAAGCATTGTTGTACCGTCAAATTAAAATCAGTCGCTACTACTTTTCTTAATTATCACATAGTAAAATAAAGAACATTATTTTAATCTACTTCAAGAGGATTTTCTTTAATAAAAAATCTGGAACAAATTAGATATGGAACAAATTTTTTGTGATGAAACGAGCGTTTGTTTATTAGGGAAAGTGGAGGATTTGTAATCTATAAAAGTTCGACAATTTTTATGTATGTTATGCAGGTAGGTGGGATTTCCGATCTCCATTAATACAATAGTTATTATGATTGCCACGATATGAGAAAAGTCTGGAAAGACAAGCATAAACTTCCCATCGATTCTCCATCCCGACGTCGTAGCCTCCCCCTCTCCAAACTCAAACTCCGCAACGACCGTACACGATAGATCCCGAGACAGTCCGAGTACACCCGAGCAAAGCCGAACGAAGCCGATTGAAGCCGAACGCTCCGCGACTATACAAATAAACTAAACTCTCGGTAAAAGGCATGTCGATCCGTGTTATAGCGGTGGGGTATTGATGTCGCGGCCATCAAACTATTGCAGGACTTAGAATATTTGTCTCGAATATATTCGAGTTTGTTAAGAAAATTAATTTAGCAATATAACATGTACGGTCACCTGTTTTGGTGAAGCTATAAGAACTTAAAAACTATGTGAACATTTTTAAGGTAGAGGTTTAGTTGAAAAAAAGTTCAAGTTTTCAATCGCGTTGGAAAACATATAATAGAATTATAAGTTATAAGAATATAGAATTATAATTAAATATTAATTATAATTAATAATTATATAGAATTATAAGTTATATAATAGAATTATAAGTTATAAATAAACGGATAGAATTATAAGTATTCCAAAACTGTTTTTTTAGAATATTATGTAAGATACTCCTAGAAATATTGTCAATAGCAAAAAAACATGTTTCGATATTTCTCCGAAACCGCTAAAATTGACTAAATAATACTTAAAGAATATGCAACAACTTAAGCGATGATTCTTAAAGTTTTTGAGATATTCACGGTATTTTCTCGATATTCACATTATTTTAAAGATAGAATGTATTTACATGGTGAAAAGGTCACTTATATTTATGAACAATTTGGTGTAAATTAACTATTTGCTTTTAAGTAAGCAACAAACTTGAGCGATGGTTCTGTATCTCAAAGTTTTTCAGACATTCTCGATATTTTCTCAATATTCACTTTATTTTAAAGTTAGAATATATTTATATGGTGCAAAAGGTCACTTATATTTATGAACAATTTGGTGTAAATTAACTATTTGCTTTTAAGTAAGCAACAAACTTGAGCGTTGGTTCTGTATCTCAAAGTTTTTCGGACATTCACGATATTTTCTCAATATTCACTTTATTTTAAAGATGGCATGTATTTACATAGTGCAAAATATTACTTATATTTTTAAACATGTTGATAGAAGTACAATGTACCTACAAACGTTTATTATGTATACAAAGCGAGGTTCCGTAAATGTTTTGTTTAGTATATATTTTACAGAAAAAAATATCCTGAATTTCTCAAAAACTATGAAGTTTAGAATCATTGGCATTGTTTTCTGGTCAATTTTAGGTAAACTTCTAGAAAAGTTATTTTTTTTCATAATCTTGCCTTTTGCTGATTCGAAGATGGTGCTTGATATATTTTTTGTGAATATTTTCAACAATAACTATCTTTCATAAAATTTTGAATAAATACTATCGAAATCTCTTCCAAAAAATAAGTTATAAGATTTCCAATAGCATTTTTCTGACATCACGTACAATGTATGAAATTTAAATTAAAAATCGTTTATTTTATTTGTCTACTCTGAAATTTCTGTATAAATATGTTTCAACGATAACTATTGAAGTGTATACTCGTTAATGTATTTAGACATTATTCGAAACTTCAGTTTCTGTGTCGAACCGTTTCAACAGAAAAACGGTTGTAACGAACAGAGTGGATCCCTAAAAAATGCCCAAAAATAATTACTAAACCTTCAATAAAAAAAGAACTCTATTTTTATTTCGTAAGTTATGGAAAATGGAATCACTCGGCATTTATAGTACTCTTATTACAGTTAGGATTATATTAATCACCTATTTTATTTTTTTTGTATTATATTTGGTATGTCCATCTCAAAGTGATATGTCCATCCAAACAAATCTCTAAGAAATATTTTTACGAGTATTTGTTTTTCTCAATAATATATTAGACGGATCTGTCGTATGCTTAATGTAACACTTGTTTAACAGTTTAAAACATGAGTTTAAAGTAAAGCCATTAATATACATTATTATACAATACAGAAAAGGTGAAAAATATCGGAGAATATATTTATCAAGATAGGAAAAAGTTTCGTAGTACATAATCGAGTTTTTCATGCGTAGATTGAAAATTGGTTTCTGACGATGAAAATGTTATTGAAAGGGTAATTTTGTCGTATGTATAATAGGGAATTTGTCACAGGAGTCGTATCATGTTACAGAAGTGGAAAAATGAAGATGATTTTGGAACTTACTCCATGGTTAGATTTTGCTCCCTGCTACTTTGTATTGTTTACTACCATAACACAGAGACAAAGTTGAGGCAGAAAAATCGGTTATGAATTACGGCAGAAATTATATTTTGCTAATGTATAATGGCGAGTAGATTTATGTATCCAAATACAATGTCAGTGATGTGGTTTTTATGAACGATTACAACAGTTTCCTCATTCTTAATTTCTAAGTAAAAATAAATAGAAAAAATCACGAGTAAGTATTTGGTTGTCATTCAACAGGTTGAGTTAACGGTTAACGATTTGTTAAACGTGAAGATAGTTATTAGCTTATTATTTCCGTATAAGGCACTATTTTTTTATTTTGCGTATTAGTTATTTGAGGGAGTTAAAAGGAAGATGTGTTAAGTTTAAAGAATAGTGTGTTGTATTCGGAAAACCCGCTCGTCCAAAGTAAAACTGCCGTTAGCCTTGGATACTTATTATGTTTTTATATCTGTATAAAGGTAAAGTAGGATTTAAGTTTGATTGGTATTTTTAGTGAGACAGAAATAGATATTTAAATATTAAAAAAAGGTGTTGGTTTTTATAGAAAAAGTCATAACTTATTTTACAGTAAACTATGTTTTTAAATTAGCAGTGAATTTATTTAATATTAGATATTAGTAACTATAATATTATCGTTTTATGTATTACAATGATTTATTTTAAATATAATTTGATGCTGACTGTGATAAATTTAATGCGTGGGCAGTACTGACCTACAAGCCATACGAACAAAATTATTTCAAGTGTTATCTCGCTTCTTTCTCGTTATCTCTCTTCCTTATTGTTATCTCTCTTCCTTCTTGTTATCTCTCTTCCTTCTTGTTATCTCTCTTCCTTCTGGTTATTTCTCTTCCTTCTTGCTATCTCTCTTGCTTCTTGTTATCTCTCTTCCTTCTTGTCATCTCTCTTCCTTCTTGATATCTCTCTTCCTTCTTGCTATCTCTCTTGCTTCTTGTTATCTCTCTTCCTTCTTGTAATCTCTCTTCTTTCGCGTTATCTCTCTTGCTTCTTGTTATCTCTCTTGCTTCTTGTTATCACTCTTCCTTCTTGCTATCTCTCTTGCTTCTTGTTATCTCTCTTCCTTTTTGTTATCTCTCTTCCTTCTTGATATCTCTCTTCCTTCTTGCTATCTCTCTTGCTTCTTCTTATCTCTCTTCCTTCTTGTAATCTCTCTTCTTTCGCGTTATCTCTCTTGCTTCTTGTTATCTCTCTTGCTTCTAGTTATCACTCTTCCTTCTTGTTATCTCTCTTCCTTCTCGTTATCTCTCTTGCTTCTTGTTACCTCGCTTCCTTCTTGTTATCTCTCTTCCTTCTTGTTATTCGGTATCAGTTTACCATCCCTAATCTTATCAGGTTTAACGATAACGTGCAAGAAAAAGAATTGCTCGCAATCAATTCTCCGTTTAATTTTTTATTCGACAATTCATTGTAAGATATTTATTTAAAAAAATCTTAAAAAATCATTTGAAATTTTTATGTTTTTTCGATTCATGAGATGGGCCTAACTAAAAGGCTTATAATTTAAAGAAAAATTCGATTTCTTTTTATGCCCGAAGCATATAAAGGCTCGCTTCTAAATATTTCACCCTCACGAATAAATTAAGTTTTTACGATCCAATCAACCACCGTATTGCAATAACTGTCACAATAAACCAACCAAACAATAAAAGTATTCCACACGTTTAGTGCAATTTATATACGGAGACAGTAGCAACGTGATGGTTATCACGTCGCGTTCCATAATATTGGTCCTTGAAGTGAATCAAAGTAGGATAAAGACCCATATCGGGGTAGTCCTGTTCTTGATATTTTTGGAAGGATCCTTTTAATCTTACATTTTCGAATTGATTTAAGAGTAATCGGTTTTTTAAGATCCGATGAATTATTTGATTTATTTTCATTGGAGCGTACAAATTTATTCGAAATTAATTAATAACTTGCTTATAAATAGAGAGTAAAAAAGGAAACAATTATGGACCGGAGTCAAATCCCTAAAGTCGAAAATGATAGGTTCATTTTACGCATCCTTCCAGGATGCGTACGCTAATGTCCGCTAAAGTCAAAGCATTGATATAATTTAACTATGCTTTGACATTAGTGGACATTGGTATAATATACTAATGCTTTAACGTTAGTGGATATTAGCGGGTCAATAGCATGTACCACTAATGCCAAAGCATTGACACAAACTTTCATCCTTCTTCTTTAAAGTGTAGGAAGAAAGTTTATGCCAATGAGGAGCTATGTCTCTTTTAAGCCGAGTTATTCAAACTTGAAATTACTTCAACAGAAATTGCCGCTTATTTGGGCGTAATTATCTCCCCAGATCCGGCATCGGTTTCAAAGACGTTCTTACATCAAAAAGATTTAAAAGTTACATAATACTAATTGATTATTGCCAAATTAACATGACAGTAATCGTGAAGGATTGTTATTTAATCTTATTGCATTGTTTACGTTTTACTGGAGATGCACGCGAAGTGAGTGTTTCATCCAGGAAATAATGCGGCCGAAATCGAGAATGTTGACAGATCATATTATACGGCAAGTATATCTAATTTCAATTGTCTCGTAAAGACGGTTTCCTATAATCTACAGGCCAGTATTTAAAATATTTATTTTTGACAATTTATTGGCTTTAAGACGTTATTCTATTTTAAATATTTTTTAAGTTTTATTATTCACAGCTACGGAGATATGTGACATTACAATTAGAAGAGTTTAAATAATACAGTTGAGAAGATTTTTTATATCGATCATATTTTGTTAGTCGATATTCGCGCGCCACTACGCAGACTTTGTTATGATTGTGACGAGCTGTTCCATTCCGTCGACATATTCTCCAGTTCGTCATCCCAATACAAGCTGTCCATTTCTAGAATATTTTTATGGGTTAATATATTCGTGAAAATTAATAAGTTAACTTTCCATTCCCGTATTCTCTTTGTCAATTATTATTTAAATGATTATTGGTACTGTCATATTCTTGTCACGATTATTTTTAATATCTTTTTATTTTAAATTTTAAATTATCTTTATTATTTTTTGTATCATTATTGTTGTTATTATTATTTGTTTTATTCACAGGCCTAAACTTATTAATATTTAATTAAGTATTTTTGTATTTTCCTTCTAATTATTATGTAAATTATTATTTGATTTATTCAAATATTATTGTCATTTCACATTATTTAATTAATATTATGTCTGTTTTTAATCTTTTTCTATTCTTGTTGTTAAACTATCACAATTATTTTGTACAGCATTATTATTATAACTGTTTTAATCAACCTGGATTTGTACTGTTACTCAACGTAGATTTGAATATATTTGGCGTCAATTTTGGCCACAATCTTTGCTAATAGCCCACCTGAAGATGTGGTAATACAACGAAACCTAGGTCGTGGTAAAGAACTTAAAGAAAGGGGAAATAATACTATATCACTTAGTTTCATTCAACGTAGATTATTGTAATATATAATAAAAGTGCACAATGTTATGTCCGTTTTTAATCTTCTTTTTCTATTCTTGTTGTTAAATTATCACAATCATTTTGTACATCATTATTGTTATAACTGTTTTAATCAACCTGGATTTGTACTGTTACTCAACGTAGATTTGAATATATTTGGCGTCAATTTTGGCCACACTCTTTGCTAATAGCCCACCTGAAGATGTGGTAATACAACGAAAGCTAGGTCGTGGTAGAGAACTTAAAGAAAGGGGAAATAATACTATATCACTTAGTTTCATTCAACGTAGATTATTATAATATATAATAAAAGTGCACAATGTTATGTCCGTTTTTAATCTTCTTTTTCTATTCTTGTTCTTAAATTATCACAACTATTTTGTACAGCATTATTGTTATAACTGTTTTAATGAACCTGGATTTGTACCGTTACTCAACTTAGTTTATTTTAATATATAATAAAATTGGGAATGTTTGAATGGAAGTCTGTCTAGTATAAAAGCTTATACGCTGTTAATTCGTCATGACTTATATTAATTTTTTCCCGTGTGAAATAAATAAATAAATTTAAAAAAACTCTTTTTTGATCTTGGCCTTATTCATATGAGTCTTAATATTGATTTTACAAGCACAAATTTGATCTTGGTATTGTAATTGTGTGCGTATATACCATTTTATCAATCTTGTAAACAGTGCAATACTAAAGACAAAAGGCTAATTTCGCTCATAACTACAGGTTTGTCCTAAAATAATGGTACTATACCGATATACGGTGCCATATAAAGAGATATTATACCGATATGTAGTGCCGTATAATGGGAAACAATACAGATACTAAACTAAACAGGTACTTAACCGATAGTAGGTACCATGTAATGAGATATTATATCCATGTAATGAGATACTATACTGATATGCGATGCCATATAAAGATATACTACATCGATATGGGATACCATATAATGAGACACTATACCGTTATGCGATGCCGGATCAGGAATGTGAGGAGCCATAATATAATATAATTCACCTATAAGCGGTGCCATACTATGAGATATTGTATCAATATGCGGAGCGTCTTTTGATATCGCATGCAAGGCTAAATCTGTCAAATTATAAATCTTTATTGAATCGAGACATTTCGCATTAACATTGTAATACTTAGCGATAATCATTGTAGATATTAAAGCCATTAATTTTACTATAGAATGTATCTCGTAAACTGTCTTCTCTCGATAACACTGAATGCATTGTATTTGTAATAAATTATATTGAGTTCATGTCATATCGCGTTCAATATTGTACACTCCGCGGGTGTGCGCTTTATTACCGCTTAGCGCATCAGCCTCCCATTTTTATGATAAAATTACAACTCGGACAATTTTACAACTGATCAACTTCTAATATAGTTTTTTTTAAAAAATGACATAATTTTTTTATAATATAAAATATGCCTTAGAGAAGTGATATCCCTTTACGTCAGTAGGTCTTTATGATTATCGACTAGGGCGCAGACCTCAACTTTTGATAAAGAAGTAAATATAACTCGGGTAATTTTACCAGTAATCAATTTTGAATAGAGCTTATTAGAAAGAGGATTTTCCTCTAAAAATGACACAATTTTTATTATTAAAAATATAGATTATAATATAGATTTCAGTTATCGACTAACGCTCTGAGCTCAACATATGATAAGGAAGTAATTATAACTTGGGTAACTTTACTAGTAATCTACTTTTAATATAGTTTTTTTAGAAGGGGATTTTCCTCTAAAAATGACACAATTGTTATTATTAAAAATATAGATTATAATATAGATTTCAGTTATCGACTAACGCTCTGAGCTCTACATATGATAAGGAAGTAATTATAACTTGGGTAACTTTACTAGTAATCGACTTTTAATATAGTTTTTTAGAAGGGGATTTTCCTCTAAAAATGACACAATTGTTATTATTAAAAATATAGATTATAATATAGATTTCAGTTATCGACTAACGCTCTGAGCTCAACATATGATAAGGAAGTAATTATAACTTGGGTAACTTTACTAGTAATCGACTTTTAATATAGTTTTTTAGAAGGGGATTTTCCTCTAAAAATGACACAATTGTTATTATTAAAAATATAGATTATAATATAGATTTCAGTTATCGACTAACGCTCTGAGCTCAACATATGATAAGGAAGTAATTATAACTTGGGTAACTTTACTAGTAATCGACTTTTAATATAGTTTTTTAGAAGGGGATTTTCCTCTAAAAATGACACAATTGTTATTATTAAAAATATAGATTATAATATAGATTTCAGTTATCGACTAACGCTCTGAGCTCAACATATAATAAGGAAGTAATTATAACTTGGGTAACTTTACTAGTAATCGACTTTTAATATAGTTTTTTAGAAGGGGATTTTCCTCTAAAAATGACACAATTGTTATTATTAAAAATATAGATTATAATATAGATTTCAGTTATCGACTAACGCTCTGAGCTCAACATATGATAAGGAAGTAATTATAACTTGGGTAACTTTACTAGTAATCGACTTTTAATATAGTTTTTTTAGAAGGGGATTTTCCTCTAAAAATGACACAATTGTTATTATTAAAAATATAGATTATAATATAGATTTCAGTTATCGACTAACGCTCTGAGCTCAACATATGATAAGGAAGTAATTATAACTTGGGTAACTTTACTAGTAATCGACTTTTAATATAGTTTTTTAGAAGGGGATTTTCCTCTAAAAATGACACAATTGTTATTATTAAAAATATAGATTATAATATAGATTTCAGTTATCGACTAACGCTCTGAGCTCAACATATGATAAGGAAGTAATTATAACTTGGGTAACTTTACTAGTAATCGACTTTTAATATAGTTTTTTAGAAGGAGATTTTCCTCTAAAAATGACACAATTGTTATTATTAAAAATATAGATTATAATATAGATTTCAGTTATCGACTAACGCTCTGAGCTCAACATATGATAAGGAAGTAATTATAACTTGGGTAACTTTACTAGTAATCGACTTTTAATATAGTTTTTTAGAAGGGGATTTTCCTCTAAAAATGACACAATTGTTATTATTAAAAATATAGATTATAATATAGATTTCAGTTATCGACTAACGCTCTGAGCTCAACATATGATAAGGAAGTAATTATAACTTGGGTAACTTTACTAGTAATCGACTTTTAATATAGTTTTTTAGAAGGGGATTTTCCTCTAAAAATGACACAATTGTTATTATTAAAAATATAGATTATAATATAGATTTCAGTTATCGACTAACGCTCTGAGCTCAACATATAATAAGGAAGTAATTATAACTTGGGTAACTTTACTAGTAATCGACTTTTAATATAGTTTTTTAGAAGGGGATTTTCCTCTAAAAATGACACAATTGTTATTATTAAAAATATAGATTATAATATAGATTTCAGTTATCGACTAACGCTCTGAGCTCAACATATGATAAGGAAGTAATTATAACTTGGGTAACTTTACTAGTAATCGACTTTTAATATAGTTTTTTTAGAAGGGGATTTTCCTCTAAAAATGACACAATTGTTATTATTAAAAATATAGATTTCAGTTATCGACTAACGCTCTGAGCTCAACATATGATAAGGAAGTAATTATAACTTGGGTAACTTTACTAGTAATCGACTTTTAATATAGTTTTTTAGAAGGGGATTTTCCTCTAAAAATGACACAATTGTTATTATTAAAAATATAGATTATAATATAGATTTCAGTTATCGACTAACGCTCTGAGCTCAACATATGATAAGGAAGTAATTATAACTTGGGTAACTTTACTAGTAATCGACTTTTAATATAGTTTTTTAGAAGGGGATTTTCCTCTAAAAATGACACAATTGTTATTATTAAAAATATAGATTATAATATAGATTTCAGTTATCGACTAACGCTCTGAGCTCAACATATGATAAGGAAGTAATTATAACTTGGGTAACTTTACTAGTAATCGACTTTTAATATAGTTTTTTTAGAAGGGGATTTTCCTCTAAAAATGACACAATTTTTATTATTAAAAATATAGATTATAATATAGATTTCAGTTATCGACTAACGCTCTGAGCTCAACATATGATAAGGAAGTAATTATAACTTGGGTAACTTTACTAGTAATCGACTTTTAATATAGTTTTTTAGAAGGGGATTTTCCTCTAAAAATGACACAATTGTTATTATTAAAAATATAGATTATAATATAGATTTCAGTTATCGACTAACGCTCTGAGCTCAACATATAATAAGGAAGTAATTATAACTTGGGTAACTTTACTAGTAATCGACTTTTAATATAGTTTTTTTAGAAGGGGATTTTCCTCTAAAAATGACACAATTTTTATTATTAAAAATATAGATTATAATATAGATTTCAGTTATCGACTAACGCTCTGAGCTCAACATATGATAAGGAAGTAATTATAACTTGGGTAACTTTACTAGTAATCGACTTTTAATATAGTTTTTTAGAAGGGGATTTTCCTCTAAAAATGACACAATTGTTATTATTAAAAATATAGATTATAATATAGATTTCAGTTATCGACTAACGCTCTGAGCTCAACATATGATAAGGAAGTAATTATAACTTGGGTAACTTTACTAGTAATCGACTTTTAATATAGTTTTTTTAGAAGGGGATTTTCCTCTAAAAATGACACAATTGTTATTATTAAAAATATAGATTATAATATAGATTTCAGTTATCGACTAACGCTCTGAGCTCAACATATGATAAGGAAGTAATTATAACTTGGGTAACTTTACTAGTAATTGACTTTTAATATAGTTTTTTAGAAGGGGATTTTCCTCTAAAAATGACACAATTGTTATTATTAAAAATATAGATTATAATATAGATTTCAGTTATCGACTAACGCTCTGAGCTCAACATATAATAAGGAAGTAATTATAACTTGGGTAACTTTACTAGTAATCGACTTTTAATATAGTTTTTTTAGAAGGGGATTTTCCTCTAAAAATGACACAATTTTTATTATTAAAAATATAGATTATAATATAGATTTCAGTTATCGACTAACGCTCTGAGCTCAACATATGATAAGGAAGTAATTATAACTTGGGTAACTTTACTAGTAATCGACTTTTAATATAGTTTTTTAGAAGGGGATTTTCCTCTAAAAATGACACAATTGTTATTATTAAAAATATAGATTATAATATAGATTTCAGTTATCGACTAACGCTCTGAGCTCAACATATAATAAGGAAGTAATTATAACTTGGGTAACTTTACTAGTAATCGACTTTTAATATAGTTTTTTAGAAGGGGATTTTCCTCTAAAAATGACACAATTGTTATTATTAAAAATATAGATTATAATATAGATTTCAGTTATCGACTAACGCTCTGAGCTCAACATATGATAAGGAAGTAATTATAACTTGGGTAACTTTACTAGTAATCGACTTTTAATATAGTTTTTTAGAAGGGGATTTTCCTCTAAAAATGACACAATTGTTATTATTAAAAATATAGATTATAATATAGATTTCAGTTATCGACTAACGCTCTGAGCTCAACATATAATAAGGAAGTAATTATAACTTGGGTAACTTTACTAGTAATCGACTTTTAATATAGTTTTTTTAGAAGGGGATTTTCCTCTAAAAATGACACAATTGTTATTATTAAAAATATAGATTTCAGTTATCGACTAACGCTCTGAGCTCAACATATGATAAGGAAGTAATTATAACTTGGGTAACTTTACTAGTAATCGACTTTTAATATAGTTTTTTAGAAGGGGATTTTCCTCTAAAAATGACACAATTGTTATTATTAAAAATATAGATTATAATATAGATTTCAGTTATCGACTAACGCTCTGAGCTCAACATATGATAAGGAAGTAATTATAACTTGGGTAACTTTACTAGTAATCGACTTTTAATATAGTTTTTTAGAAGGGGATTTTCCTCTAAAAATGACACAATTGTTATTATTAAAAATATAGATTATAATATAGATTTCAGTTATCGACTAACGCTCTGAGCTCAACATATGATAAGGAAGTAATTATAACTTGGGTAACTTTACTAGTAATCGACTTTTAATATAGTTTTTTTAGAAGGGGATTTTCCTCTAAAATGGCGTAATTCTTTTTATAAATTAAAATAAGTATTATAATATAAATTTACCTTTGAAAAATGATATGCGTCTACATCAGTGGTATGTACCATTATCGACTAACGCGCTGAGCTCAACATATGATAAGGAAGTAATTATAACTTGGGTAACTTTACAAGTAATCGACTTTTAATATAGTTTTTTTAGAAGGGGATTTTCCTCTAAAATGGCGTAATTCTTTTTATAAATTAAAATAAGTATTATAATATAAATTTACCTTTGAAAAATGATATGCGTCTACATCAGTGGTATGTACCATTATCGACTAACGCGCTGAGCTCAACATATGATAAGGAAGTAATTATAACTTGGGTAACTTTACAAGTAATCGACTTTTAATATAGTTTTTTAGAAGGGGATTTTCCTCTAAAAATGACACAATTGTTATTATTAAAAATATAGATTATAATATAGATTTCAGTTATCGACTAACGCTCTGAGCTCAACATATGATAAGGAAGTAATTATAACTTGGGTAACTTTACTAGTAATCGACTTTTAATATAGTTTTTTAGAAGGGGATTTTCCTCTAAAAATGACACAATTGTTATTATTAAAAATATAGATTATAATATAGATTTCAGTTATCGACTAACGCTCTGAGCTCAACATATGATAAGGAAGTAATTATAACTTGGGTAACTTTACTAGTAATCGACTTTTAATATAGTTTTTTTAGAAGGGGATTTTCCTCTAAAATGGCGTAATTCTTTTTATAAATTAAAATAAGTATTATAATATAAATTTACCTTTGAAAAATGATATGCGTCTACATCAGTGGTATGTACCATTATCGACTAACGCGCTGAGCTCAACATATGATAAGGAAGTAATTATAACTTGGGTAACTTTACAAGTAATCGACTTTTAATATAGTTTTTTAGAGGGGGATTTTCCTCTAAAAATGACACAATTGTTATTATTAAAAATATAGATTATAATATAGATTTCAGTTATCGACTAACGCTCTGAGCTCAACATATAATAAGGAAGTAATTATAACTTGGGTAACTTTACTAGTAATCGACTTTTAATATAGTTTTTCTAGAAGGGGATTTTCCTCTAAAAATGACACAATTTTTATTATTAAAAATATAGATTATAATATAGATTTCAGTTATCGACTAACGCTCTGAGCTCAACATATGATAAGGAAGTAATTATAACTTGGGTAACTTTACTAGTAATCGACTTTTAATATAGTTTTTTAGAAGGGGATTTTCCTCTAAAAATGACACAATTGTTATTATTAAAAATATAGATTATAATATAGATTTCAGTTATCGACTAACGCTCTGAGCTCAACATATAATAAGGAAGTAATTATAACTTGGGTAACTTTACTAGTAATCGACTTTTAATATAGTTTTTTAGAAGGGGATTTTCCTCTAAAAATGACACAATTGTTATTATTAAAAATATAGATTATAATATAGATTTCAGTTATCGACTAACGCTCTGAGCTCAACATATGATAAGGAAGTAATTATAACTTGGGTAACTTTACTAGTAATCGACTTTTAATATAGTTTTTTTAGAAGGGGATTTTCCTCTAAAAATGACACAATTGTTATTATTAAAAATATAGATTATAATATAGATTTCAGTTATCGACTAACGCTCTGAGCTCAACATATGATAAGGAAGTAATTATAACTTGGGTAACTTTACTAGTAATCGACTTTTAATATAGTTTTTTAGAAGGGGATTTTCCTCTAAAAATGACACAATTGTTATTATTAAAAATATAGATTATAATATAGATTTCAGTTATCGACTAACGCTCTGAGCTCAACATATAATAAGGAAGTAATTATAACTTGGGTAACTTTACTAGTAATCGACTTTTAATATAGTTTTTTTAGAAGGGGATTTTCCTCTAAAAATGACACAATTTTTATTATTAAAAATATAGATTATAATATAGATTTCAGTTATCGACTAACGCTCTGAGCTCAACATATGATAAGGAAGTAATTATAACTTGGGTAACTTTACTAGTAATCGACTTTTAATATAGTTTTTTAGAAGGGGATTTTCCTCTAAAAATGACACAATTGTTATTATTAAAAATATAGATTATAATATAGATTTCAGTTATCGACTAACGCTCTGAGCTCAACATATGATAAGGAAGTAATTATAACTTGGGTAACTTTACTAGTAATCGACTTTTAATATAGTTTTTTTAGAAGGGGATTTTCCTCTAAAAATGACACAATTGTTATTATTAAAAATATAGATTATAATATAGATTTCAGTTATCGACTAACGCTCTGAGCTCAACATATGATAAGGAAGTAATTATAACTTGGGTAACTTTACTAGTAATCGACTTTTAATATAGTTTTTTAGAAGGGGATTTTCCTCTAAAAATGACACAATTGTTATTATTAAAAATATAGATTATAATATAGATTTCAGTTATCGACTAACGCTCTGAGCTCAACATATAATAAGGAAGTAATTATAACTTGGGTAACTTTACTAGTAATCGACTTTTAATATAGTTTTTTTAGAAGGGGATTTTCCTCTAAAAATGACACAATTTTTATTATTAAAAATATAGATTATAATATAGATTTCAGTTATCGACTAACGCTCTGAGCTCAACATATGATAAGGAAGTAATTATAACTTGGGTAACTTTACTAGTAATCGACTTTTAATATAGTTTTTTAGAAGGGGATTTTCCTCTAAAAATGACACAATTGTTATTATTAAAAATATAGATTATAATATAGATTTCAGTTATCGACTAACGCTCTGAGCTCAACATATGATAAGGAAGTAATTATAACTTGGGTAACTTTACTAGTAATCGACTTTTAATATAGTTTTTTAGAAGGGGATTTTCCTCTAAAAATGACACAATTGTTATTATTAAAAATATAGATTATAATATAGATTTCAGTTATCGACTAACGCTCTGAGCTCAACATATGATAAGGAAGTAATTATAACTTGGGTAACTTTACTAGTAATCGACTTTTAATATAGTTTTTTAGAAGGGGATTTTCCTCTAAAAATGACACAATTGTTATTATTAAAAATATAGATTATAATATAGATTTCAGTTATCGACTAACGCTCTGAGCTCAACATATGATAAGGAAGTAATTATAACTTGGGTAACTTTACTAGTAATCGACTTTTAATATAGTTTTTTAGAAGGGGATTTTCCTCTAAAAATGACACAATTGTTATTATTAAAAATATAGATTATAATATAGATTTCAGTTATCGACTAACGCTCTGAGCTCAACATATGATAAGGAAGTAATTATAACTTGGGTAACTTTACTAGTAATCGACTTTTAATATAGTTTTTTAGAAGGGGATTTTCCTCTAAAAATGACACAATTGTTATTATTAAAAATATAGATTATAATATAGATTTCAGTTATCGACTAACGCTCTGAGCTCAACATATGATAAGGAAGTAATTATAACTTGGGTAACTTTACTAGTAATCGACTTTTAATATAGTTTTTTAGAAGGGGATTTTCCTCTAAAAATGACACAATTGTTATTATTAAAAATATAGATTATAATATAGATTTCAGTTATCGACTAACGCTCTGAGCTCAACATATAATAAGGAAGTAATTATAACTTGGGTAACTTTACTAGTAATCGACTTTTAATATAGTTTTTTAGAAGGGGATTTTCCTCTAAAAAAGACACAATTGTTATTATTAAAAATATAGATTATAATATAAATTTCAGTTATCGACTAACGCTCTGAGCTCAACATATAATAAGGAAGTAATTATAACTTGGGTAACTTTACTAGTAATCGACTTTTAATATAGTTTTTTTTAGAAGGGGATTTTCCTCTAAAAATGACACAATTGTTATTATTAAAAATATAGATTATAATATAGATTTCAGTTATCGACTAACGCTCTGAGCTCAACATATGATAAGGAAGTAATTATAACTTGGGTAACTTTACTAGTAATCGACTTTTAATATAGTTTTTTTAGAAGGGGATTTTCCTCTAAAAATGACACAATTGTTATTATTAAAAATATAGATTATAATATAGATTTCAGTTATCGACTAACGCTCTGAGCTCAACATATGATAAGGAAGTAATTATAACTTGGGTAACTTTACTAGTAATCGACTTTTAATATAGTTTTTTAGAAGGGGATTTTCCTCTAAAAATGACACAATTGTTATTATTAAAAATATAGATTATAATATAGATTTCAGTTATCGACTAACGCTCTGAGCTCAACATATGATAAGGAAGTAATTATAACTTGGGTAACTTTACTAGTAATCGACTTTTAATATAGTTTTTTAGAAGGGGATTTTCCTCTAAAAATGACACAATTGTTATTATTAAAAATATAGATTATAATATAGATTTCAGTTATCGACTAACGCTCTGAGCTCAACATATGATAAGGAAGTAATTATAACTTGGGTAACTTTACTAGTAATCGACTTTTAATATAGTTTTTTAGAAGGGGATTTTCCTCTAAAAATGACACAATTGTTATTATTAAAAATATAGATTATAATATAGATTTCAGTTATCGACTAACGCTCTGAGCTCAACATATGATAAGGAAGTAATTATAACTTGGGTAACTTTACTAGTAATCGACTTTTAATATAGTTTTTTAGAAGGGGATTTTCCTCTAAAAATGACACAATTGTTATTATTAAAAATATAGATTATAATATAGATTTCAGTTATCGACTAACGCTCTGAGCTCAACATATAATAAGGAAGTAATTATAACTTGGGTAACTTTACTAGTAATCGACTTTTAATATAGTTTTTTAGAAGGGGATTTTCCTCTAAAAATGACACAATTGTTATTATTAAAAATATAGATTATAATATAGATTTCAGTTATCGACTAACGCTCTGAGCTCAACATATGATAAGGAAGTAATTATAACTTGGGTAACTTTACTAGTAATCGACTTTTAATATAGTTTTTTTAGAAGGGGATTTTCCTCTAAAAATGACACAATTGTTATTATTAAAAATATAGATTTCAGTTATCGACTAACGCTCTGAGCTCAACATATGATAAGGAAGTAATTATAACTTGGGTAACTTTACTAGTAATCGACTTTTAATATAGTTTTTTAGAAGGGGATTTTCCTCTAAAAATGACACAATTGTTATTATTAAAAATATAGATTATAATATAGATTTCAGTTATCGACTAACGCTCTGAGCTCAACATATAATAAGGAAGTAATTATAACTTGGGTAACTTTACTAGTAATCGACTTTTAATATAGTTTTTTAGAAGGGGATTTTCCTCTAAAAATGACACAATTGTTATTATTAAAAATATAGATTATAATATAGATTTCAGTTATCGACTAACGCTCTGAGCTCAACATATGATAAGGAAGTAATTATAACTTGGGTAACTTTACTAGTAATCGACTTTTAATATAGTTTTTTTAGAAGGGGATTTTCCTCTAAAAATGACACAATTGTTATTATTAAAAATATAGATTATAATATAGATTTCAGTTATCGACTAACGCTCTGAGCTCAACATATGATAAGGAAGTAATTATAACTTGGGTAACTTTACTAGTAATCGACTTTTAATATAGTTTTTTAGAAGGGGATTTTCCTCTAAAAATGACACAATTGTTATTATTAAAAATATAGATTATAATATAGATTTCAGTTATCGACTAACGCTCTGAGCTCAACATATAATAAGGAAGTAATTATAACTTGGGTAACTTTACTAGTAATCGACTTTTAATATAGTTTTTTTAGAAGGGGATTTTCCTCTAAAAATGACACAATTTTTATTATTAAAAATATAGATTATAATATAGATTTCAGTTATCGACTAACGCTCTGAGCTCAACATATGATAAGGAAGTAATTATAACTTGGGTAACTTTACTAGTAATCGACTTTTAATATAGTTTTTTAGAAGGGGATTTTCCTCTAAAAATGACACAATTGTTATTATTAAAAATATAGATTATAATATAGATTTCAGTTATCGACTAACGCTCTGAGCTCAACATATGATAAGGAAGTAATTATAACTTGGGTAACTTTACTAGTAATCGACTTTTAATATAGTTTTTTTAGAAGGGGATTTTCCTCTAAAAATGACACAATTGTTATTATTAAAAATATAGATTATAATATAGATTTCAGTTATCGACTAACGCTCTGAGCTCAACATATGATAAGGAAGTAATTATAACTTGGGTAACTTTACTAGTAATTGACTTTTAATATAGTTTTTTAGAAGGGGATTTTCCTCTAAAAATGACACAATTGTTATTATTAAAAATATAGATTATAATATAGATTTCAGTTATCGACTAACGCTCTGAGCTCAACATATAATAAGGAAGTAATTATAACTTGGGTAACTTTACTAGTAATCGACTTTTAATATAGTTTTTTTAGAAGGGGATTTTCCTCTAAAAATGACACAATTTTTATTATTAAAAATATAGATTATAATATAGATTTCAGTTATCGACTAACGCTCTGAGCTCAACATATGATAAGGAAGTAATTATAACTTGGGTAACTTTACTAGTAATCGACTTTTAATATAGTTTTTTAGAAGGGGATTTTCCTCTAAAAATGACACAATTGTTATTATTAAAAATATAGATTATAATATAGATTTCAGTTATCGACTAACGCTCTGAGCTCAACATATGATAAGGAAGTAATTATAACTTGGGTAACTTTACTAGTAATCGACTTTTAATATAGTTTTTTAGAAGGGGATTTTCCTCTAAAAATGACACAATTGTTATTATTAAAAATATAGATTATAATATAGATTTCAGTTATCGACTAACGCTCTGAGCTCAACATATGATAAGGAAGTAATTATAACTTGGGTAACTTTACTAGTAATCGACTTTTAATATAGTTTTTTAGAAGGGGATTTTCCTCTAAAAATGACACAATTGTTATTATTAAAAATATAGATTATAATATAGATTTCAGTTATCGACTAACGCTCTGAGCTCAACATATAATAAGGAAGTAATTATAACTTGGGTAACTTTACTAGTAATCGACTTTTAATATAGTTTTTTTAGAAGGGGATTTTCCTCTAAAAATGACACAATTGTTATTATTAAAAATATAGATTTCAGTTATCGACTAACGCTCTGAGCTCAACATATGATAAGGAAGTAATTATAACTTGGGTAACTTTACTAGTAATCGACTTTTAATATAGTTTTTTAGAAGGGGATTTTCCTCTAAAAATGACACAATTGTTATTATTAAAAATATAGATTATAATATAGATTTCAGTTATCGACTAACGCTCTGAGCTCAACATATGATAAGGAAGTAATTATAACTTGGGTAACTTTACTAGTAATCGACTTTTAATATAGTTTTTTAGAAGGGGATTTTCCTCTAAAAATGACACAATTGTTATTATTAAAAATATAGATTATAATATAGATTTCAGTTATCGACTAACGCTCTGAGCTCAACATATGATAAGGAAGTAATTATAACTTGGGTAACTTTACTAGTAATCGACTTTTAATATAGTTTTTTTAGAAGGGGATTTTCCTCTAAAATGGCGTAATTCTTTTTATAAATTAAAATAAGTATTATAATATAAATTTACCTTTGAAAAATGATATGCGTCTACATCAGTGGTATGTACCATTATCGACTAACGCGCTGAGCTCAACATATGATAAGGAAGTAATTATAACTTGGGTAACTTTACAAGTAATCGACTTTTAATATAGTTTTTTTAGAAGGGGATTTTCCTCTAAAATGGCGTAATTCTTTTTATAAATTAAAATAAGTATTATAATATAAATTTACCTTTGAAAAATGATATGCGTCTACATCAGTGGTATGTACCATTATCGACTAACGCGCTGAGCTCAACATATGATAAGGAAGTAATTATAACTTGGGTAACTTTACAAGTAATCGACTTTTAATATAGTTTTTTAGAAGGGGATTTTCCTCTAAAAATGACACAATTGTTATTATTAAAAATATAGATTATAATATAGATTTCAGTTATCGACTAACGCTCTGAGCTCAACATATGATAAGGAAGTAATTATAACTTGGGTAACTTTACTAGTAATCGACTTTTAATATAGTTTTTTAGAAGGGGATTTTCCTCTAAAAATGACACAATTGTTATTATTAAAAATATAGATTATAATATAGATTTCAGTTATCGACTAACGCTCTGAGCTCAACATATGATAAGGAAGTAATTATAACTTGGGTAACTTTACTAGTAATCGACTTTTAATATAGTTTTTTTAGAAGGGGATTTTCCTCTAAAATGGCGTAATTCTTTTTATAAATTAAAATAAGTATTATAATATAAATTTACCTTTGAAAAATGATATGCGTCTACATCAGTGGTATGTACCATTATCGACTAACGCGCTGAGCTCAACATATGATAAGGAAGTAATTATAACTTGGGTAACTTTACAAGTAATCGACTTTTAATATAGTTTTTTAGAGGGGGATTTTCCTCTAAAAATGACACAATTGTTATTATTAAAAATATAGATTATAATATAGATTTCAGTTATCGACTAACGCTCTGAGCTCAACATATAATAAGGAAGTAATTATAACTTGGGTAACTTTACTAGTAATCGACTTTTAATATAGTTTTTCTAGAAGGGGATTTTCCTCTAAAAATGACACAATTTTTATTATTAAAAATATAGATTATAATATAGATTTCAGTTATCGACTAACGCTCTGAGCTCAACATATGATAAGGAAGTAATTATAACTTGGGTAACTTTACTAGTAATCGACTTTTAATATAGTTTTTTAGAAGGGGATTTTCCTCTAAAAATGACACAATTGTTGTTATTAAAAATATAGATTATAATATAGATTTCAGTTATCGACTAACGCTCTGAGCTCAACATATAATAAGGAAGTAATTATAACTTGGGTAACTTTACTAGTAATCGACTTTTAATATAGTTTTTTAGAAGGGGATTTTCCTCTAAAAATGACACAATTGTTATTATTAAAAATATAGATTATAATATAGATTTCAGTTATCGACTAACGCTCTGAGCTCAACATATGATAAGGAAGTAATTATAACTTGGGTAACTTTACTAGTAATCGACTTTTAATATAGTTTTTTTAGAAGGGGATTTTCCTCTAAAAATGACACAATTGTTATTATTAAAAATATAGATTATAATATAGATTTCAGTTATCGACTAACGCTCTGAGCTCAACATATGATAAGGAAGTAATTATAACTTGGGTAACTTTACTAGTAATCGACTTTTAATATAGTTTTTTAGAAGGGGATTTTCCTCTAAAAATGACACAATTGTTATTATTAAAAATATAGATTATAATATAGATTTCAGTTATCGACTAACGCTCTGAGCTCAACATATAATAAGGAAGTAATTATAACTTGGGTAACTTTACTAGTAATCGACTTTTAATATAGTTTTTTTAGAAGGGGATTTTCCTCTAAAAATGACACAATTTTTATTATTAAAAATATAGATTATAATATAGATTTCAGTTATCGACTAACGCTCTGAGCTCAACATATGATAAGGAAGTAATTATAACTTGGGTAACTTTACTAGTAATCGACTTTTAATATAGTTTTTTAGAAGGGGATTTTCCTCTAAAAATGACACAATTGTTATTATTAAAAATATAGATTATAATATAGATTTCAGTTATCGACTAACGCTCTGAGCTCAACATATGATAAGGAAGTAATTATAACTTGGGTAACTTTACTAGTAATCGACTTTTAATATAGTTTTTTTAGAAGGGGATTTTCCTCTAAAAATGACACAATTGTTATTATTAAAAATATAGATTATAATATAGATTTCAGTTATCGACTAACGCTCTGAGCTCAACATATGATAAGGAAGTAATTATAACTTGGGTAACTTTACTAGTAATTGACTTTTAATATAGTTTTTTAGAAGGGGATTTTCCTCTAAAAATGACACAATTGTTATTATTAAAAATATAGATTATAATATAGATTTCAGTTATCGACTAACGCTCTGAGCTCAACATATAATAAGGAAGTAATTATAACTTGGGTAACTTTACTAGTAATCGACTTTTAATATAGTTTTTTTAGAAGGGGATTTTCCTCTAAAAATGACACAATTTTTATTATTAAAAATATAGATTATAATATAGATTTCAGTTATCGACTAACGCTCTGAGCTCAACATATGATAAGGAAGTAATTATAACTTGGGTAACTTTACTAGTAATCGACTTTTAATATAGTTTTTTAGAAGGGGATTTTCCTCTAAAAATGACACAATTGTTATTATTAAAAATATAGATTATAATATAGATTTCAGTTATCGACTAACGCTCTGAGCTCAACATATGATAAGGAAGTAATTATAACTTGGGTAACTTTACTAGTAATCGACTTTTAATATAGTTTTTTTAGAAGGGGATTTTCCTCTAAAAATGACACAATTGTTATTATTAAAAATATAGATTATAATATAGATTTCAGTTATCGACTAACGCTCTGAGCTCAACATATGATAAGGAAGTAATTATAACTTGGGTAACTTTACTAGTAATCGACTTTTAATATAGTTTTTTAGAAGGGGATTTTCCTCTAAAAATGACACAATTGTTATTATTAAAAATATAGATTATAATATAGATTTCAGTTATCGACTAACGCTCTGAGCTCAACATATAATAAGGAAGTAATTATAACTTGGGTAACTTTACTAGTAATCGACTTTTAATATAGTTTTTTTAGAAGGGGATTTTCCTCTAAAAATTACACAATTTTTATTATTAAAAATATAGATTATAATATAGATTTCAGTTATCGACTAACGCTCTGAGCTCAACATATGATAAGGAAGTAATTATAACTTGGGTAACTTTACTAGTAATCGACTTTTAATATAGTTTTTTAGAAGGGGATTTTCCTCTAAAAATGACACAATTGTTATTATTAAAAATATAGATTATAATATAGATTTCAGTTATCGACTAACGCTCTGAGCTCAACATATGATAAGGAAGTAATTATAACTTGGGTAACTTTACTAGTAATCGACTTTTAATATAGTTTTTTTAGAAGGGGATTTTCCTCTAAAATGGCGTAATTCTTTTTATAAATTAAAATAAGTATTATAATATAAATTTACCTTTGAAAAATGATATGCGTCTACATCAGTGGTATGTACCATTATCGACTAACGCGCTGAGCTCAACATATGATAAGGAAGTAATTATAACTTGGGTAACTTTACAAGTAATCGACTTTTAATATAGTTTTTTAGAAGGGGATTTTCCTCTAAAATGGCGTAATTCTTTTTATAAATTAAAATAAGTATTATAATATAAATTTACCTTTGAAAAATGATATGCGTCTACATCAGTTGATCTGTACCATTATCGATTAGGGCGCGGACCTCAACTTTCGATAAAGAAGTGATTATAACTCGGGTAATTTTACCAGTAATCAACTTTTAATAAAGCTTTTTTGGAAAGAAGAGGTCTTCGTCTATAAAACTACATAATTATTTAGTTTTAAAAATATTTTATATGACCTAAATTTTCCTATGAAAAATGACATGCATCTCCGTTAGTTGGTCTGTAGGTACGAAGACACACTGACGTATTTTTTGTAAAATTTTGGGAATTCTTTTTTCTAACAATTGGTTAACTATCAGCATTGCAATTTATTATAATAGTTTAATTTTTTTAAAGAATTTTCTACAAAGTTTGTCAAAAAACCATGGTAAATTTTAAATTGTATAATTTTTAAATAGGTAAAGATATGCTTACATGTCTAAACCAAACTAGTTTATATATATATATATATATATATATATATATATATATATATATATATATATCTATTTACTTGTGATAATTTTTTTTTAATTTCGTTATATGTACTATTATTTTAAATAAGCTTTCGTTACATACATTACTATTTTAAATAAGCTTTCGTTATATATGTTACTATTTTAAATAAGCTTTCGTTATATATATTACTATTTTAAATAAGCTTTCGTTACATACATTACTATTTTAAATAAGCTTTCGTTATATACATTACTATTTTAAATAAGCTTTCGTTATATACATTACTATTTTAAATAAGCTTTCGTTATATACACTAATGTTTTAAATAAGCTTTCATTATATACAATTCTATTTTAAATAAGCTTTCGTTATATACATTACAATTTTAAATAAGCTTTCGTTATAGACATTACTATTTTAAATAAGCTTTCTTTATATATATTTTACTATTTTAAATAAGCTTTCGTTATATATATTGCTATTTTAAATAAGCTTTCGTTATATACATTACTATTTTAAATAAGCTTTCGTTATATATATATATATATATATATATATATATATACATACATATATATTACTATTTGAGTTAAAGCCTAATATTTCGTAAACGGATCACTGTATTGAAAAAGTGTTCATAACATGCCCTCAATATTTTTGAAAACCCTTTCAATAATACCCTAGACAACGGGGTATGCTAAAAATATACACCCCACTATACATATAGATGAAAAACTTTTATTAAAGAATTTAAGTTATAAATTTGTAGCCGTTGCAAATTTGTATAATCGTTTCAAATTTCAGCTTCAAGTCCCTAATAGTCTGCTAGTAAAACGGCTGTAAAAACAGACAGACAGACGGGCATGGCGAAACTATAAGAGTTCCTAGTTTGGCAAGGGAACCTAAAAACAAAACCGTACTTCATATAATATAGTTTTAAATAAAATATGTACTGATTTTAACCTCAATCTGTACTTTTTAAATTGATCACCGGGTCCAAATATGGTTGATTAATTTTATTAATCTTACTTAGATAGAAATTAAAGAAATGTAAGCAGCCGTTGTTTATATTAGTCTTAAATATATAATAAATTACTTGAATGAAGAATAGATATCAGTGTTAGATTATATGTACATACATAGAAATCCAAAAGAGCTGCGCTTCAAACTCATCTCTCTGCCGAAGAATGCTGCGGACCTGCACCACTCGTCTTCAGTCACAGCATTCGTATCTTTCTTTTTTATTCGAGGTAATTGGCTGCAACATACCGACGCGTCTCGTTGCCTAGGTTTGTCCTGTTGGAAAACCGCTGACCGAGTATATCAATGTAGCTATACGTAGTCATAGTGGATTAGCACAGCGGAGCTCGAGTCGCTATGATGGCTAGACGAGAGCTATTTACGAGCAAGACTCCGATGCATGAACTATGCTTGAACTATTAATAGGCCCGGGCATCCTGCAGGCCCTCTGTACAGGTGACGTCGAAACTAACATCGATAATTGAAATTAAAGTATTCGATTCCTGATTTCGGAAAATAAAATATAAAACAGTTGCACGTACATTAATTGTTGTATTACAAGTAACCTATTTGTAACGATAAACAATTAATAGTTTAACAAAGTTTAAACTTTTAGAATAAACATGAATACCAAAGTATAGAAGAACTACAAAAAATTACAATGACACATTTCGACAAATTTACTTTCATTCGTCACATACAAATCATCCTCTGGTGCGACCGCCATCAGATGGTTGAGCAATTGGATACTACGGGAAATTGGAGAGTTCCGATATAACTCGGTTCTAGAGGATGGTATAGCAAACAGACGATAATTGTGCCAACGCAGGAAATTGTAAGCTACAAAGAATGACAGTTAACTCAGTAATGCAAAGTATGGAACATTTCCGTTTAATAGGTTGAAAATAATTTTTTCTCCACTCAACGACTTTGCTGATATCACGCTGTAACCTTTCGCCATTTGATGCATTTTTGACGACTGTAAAAAGCTTCAAATGGCCCGCGAATAACAAACGCCAGTCTTTTCCGCGTAACCAATATCGTTTACCATAATAGTGAAAAGTATAGGTGGAGATTCGAACCCTGGCTCATTGACGAGCGTTTAAAGTAAGCCTCGGAAATAAATTTGCCCACTCGTACCTGCTGCTTTCTATCTGCAAGATACAAAGAGAAAAATCGTTAAATTTGAACGGAGATCCTGTCTCGCCTAGGCCATTTAATAAGATATCGTTGTCTACACTATCAAAAGCTTTCTGGTAATCTAAATATGCAACACCTACTTGAAGTTCTAGGTCAATATGATAAGAATCATAGTCAAGGAGACATACAAGTTCCGTAATCACCGAACATTCGACTCGAAAGCCATGTTTGGTCATTACAGATTTGGATAGATGTTGGGGTGTAAAATGAAGGCAAATAATTTAGCCCGCGCAGAGAGGATAGCGATCGGTCTGAAATTAGTTATGGCTGACCCTTAGATATAGGTGTTATCCGCCATACATATATATACTACCCTTAGATATAGGTGTTATCCGCCATACATATATATACCACCCTTAGATATAGGTGTTATCCGATTTCAATCAATAAGGATAGGTGCCAGTTTTTAGCGAAACTTTAAAAATATGCTTCAAAGCTCTCATAAAAATATCAGCGCAAACGTTAAATATGTACCCGGGTATATAATAGGGCCCGATTGATCTTTTCAGCTCAGAGAAAGCAAGTTGGAGATCACTATCAGAGATACGTGTGACATCAACGTTGGCTACGGCACATATGACTTTACATCCAAAACAGTTCTAGATACTATTAATCAAGGTACTACTTTTTTAAATTCTAGCTTGAGACGAATATTACACATGCTTAATAAATACCCGTCCCGATATTTCCCGGAAAAAAATAGCACAGCATATTAACCCGCCCTAAAGGGCGGGTTAATATGTTGTGCTATAGCTATAAATAGCTAGCACTTTAAAATATTAGGCGGGAGCAACTTAAGTTCTTGAAAAAAATTATTTTGTATTCCATATATAGGTGTGGAATATCGTTTGAAAAAGAAAATTATGACGTTTTAAATTTTTTTTTAAATTTTTGGTTGCATATCTCGGAGATGTTCTGAAAAATACGCAAAAAATTATGTGCACCCCGTTATTTTGGAACCTATTTAACCTAACATTATAAAACAATATTAGCACTCTACGCAAAGTACGTGCGAAAACGATGACTGCTTAAATACATTACATATTATTAACAAACTATCGCATTAGGAAGTCTATATTAGTAATGATTGAATATATTTGGCGTTAATTTTGTAGAAATTCATTATGTACAATTAAATGAAACTACGTGATATAGTATTATTTCTACTTTCTTTAAGTTCTTTACCACGACCCAGGTCAGCGCCCACCTGACGATGTTGTAATACGACGAAACCTAGGTCGTGGAAAGGAACTTAAAGAAAATAGAAATAATACTACATCACGTAGTTTCATTTAATTGTGGATAAATAAAGCAATTAAACAGACTCATAACTTATCGGTGTTATTTATATAATAATTATTTGCTCTTAATGACTATTTAAAGACTCTGATGTTTCGATGTTTCTTTATTTTTATCTTAGACTCCAAATACAAATTTTACCTTCCCTAAGTTTAATTATTTCGAAACCGCCATGTAATCTTCCACCCCATTTTCATAACTTTTGGGGTTGAATTTCGAAAAAAAATTTAGTTGGCAGCCAGTGAGTGAGTGGTATTTAGGTTTTATATTTATAAATATATAATAACTGTCACTTGCGACCTCATCTGCAATAAACCTGGTTTATGGAGCTCTACTTATTGCCAGAAGATAAAATATTTACTTTCTTTTCCTATTTTACTTTCCTCAACGCAGAAAGAAAAACTTATAATCAGTGATTTATACAGATAGACTTAGGCTTACATCATTTTATATCCCAAATACATAATTGTAACCATTTTGTATGATTAGAAGACAAGATTCAAATTTAATGTAGTTATTAAATTTGAATCTTGTCTTCATATAAGCATCAATAACAAAGGTGGAAGTGAAGAGGAAGTGCAACGTCGAACAGGTATGGCCAAAACAGGAACATATCCAGGCATACCAAATCGCGTTTAGTTCGAATCTTAGTTTTGTCAGGTATTAAATATATGTCCTACTTTCTTCTGTTAATTGCGCAATAAACCGGGTAAGGTTTGTTTCTGTAGTGCCAATTCCTATATTGCGAGGGAGTGTACGCCTCGACCACGAGTTTGCAGCGCCTCGGAGGCTGCGTCCATCATCGCTAGTGGATGTGGAAGTGAAGTATGGCCGCCCGTTGGAATGATTCAAGGCGACACTGACAAACGCATCAATCCATCTGCGCGGGTCTCTTGACTCCCTTTATATATATAATCTTATATAAAACGCCTATTAGGTTTTAAACCCATGCGATTTGCCATAGCAAATAAAATTATATTTGAAATGAATATTTAAAAACCATTCTATGCTGATTTTGAATACAATTGATTATATTAGAAGTTATTGGCCTTATAGAATGTACTGAAACTTATAATAACAAATTCATGTATAGATGTACCTGATACGCATTAACTCTTAAATGCACGATGTGGCAAATTTCTTTAATGCGATTTTAAATAAAATGTTTGTATTATAAGCTATTGGCCTTAAATAATGTATTATATATGTATTTTATAGTTATGATAACAATTAAACAAATACGTTTGGCATATATTATACTTCACATGTGTGGTATACCAGATCTGTTTGCTAAATGACTTTAAATGGTTGTTTTCTATACTGAGGGTCAAATTTTGAATGCGATTTTGAATAAAATTATTGTATTATAAGTTATTGGCCTTAAATAATGTATTATATATGTATTTTATACTTATGATAACAATTAAACAAATACGTTTGGCATGTATTAATCTTCACATGTCTGGTATAGTAGATCTGTTTTCTAAATGCTTTAAATCGTTGCTTTCTTTATTGAGGGTCAAGTCTTGAATGCGATTTTGAATAAAATTATTGTATTATAGTCTATTGGTCTTAAATAATGTATCATGTATGTATTTTATACTTATAATAACAATTGAACAGATAGATCTGGCATGTATTAATTTTCATATGTGTGTTATAATAGGTCTGTTTGCTAAATGACTTTAAATCGTTGTTTTCTATACTGAGGGTCAAATCTTTAATGCGATTTTGGATAAAATTATTGTATTACAAGCTATTGGTCTTAAATAATGTATCACGTATGTATTTTATACTTATGATAACAATTGAACACATTGATATGTGTGTTATTACAGATCTGTTTGCTATGTCTATGTCAAATCTGTTTGACATGACTTTAAATCGTTATTTTCAATAATGAGGGTCACTTGAATCACATTTTTACAACAATTTATTTTACTAGAAACTATTGGACTATTGGATATATTGGAGACACATACTTAAAATAATGATTGGAGAGGTACCCTAGATAAATATTAACCTGTTTTTTTGGTGTTTGTAGCTCCGTAAACCTTGAATATTTTATCTTTTCCTAATGTGATAATTTTTTTTTAATTTTACACAACTGTGATAAGATAAGAAACTTAAATAAAACCTTTCTGTTATTATTTGTTTTTATCACAAATGAACTTTTTTTTAAATCATGCATAAGTGTCAATAGGAACAGATGCAGTACAAATTTTTCTATTATTTTGTAAACTTTTCCCCATCTATCGAGATACAATACCATTTTTGGAGAACCATACTCGCGTGTCTGTCTGTAACAGGCGTTTCTCTCAGATGCCGCTTGGCGTAGGAACTTGAAATTGAGCATATCAATATCAACTCGCACACATTTCAATACTCAAAAAATATTCACATGGAATTTAGCGGGGAAAAATTAAGTAAAAAAAAACAAATTTGATTCCATATATATATAAAATTTTAAAAAAAAATTTTCGGTTTATTAGACACGATAAGTAGATCAATTGTGGCTTTGAACGCCATGTCTTGTTGAAACGGTAAAAAAAACGGTTTTAATGAAGTGAAGTGTCAATTCTTTTTGTTATAATCCCTGAGCTAATTAAATTTGGTTTTGTAATATTCTACAGCACCCATCAGTGTTACGCAAACGTAATTGGAGATAAAAATTTTATATGGAATAAAAAAAAATTACGTTTTGTAGGATTACATACCTCAAAAGAAAAAAACGGAAGCTTATAAGATCACTCACGTATACGTCTGTCAGTCTGTCACAGGTTTTTTTTGTTAGAAGCCGCTTGATGTAAAAATTTGAAATTTAGCATAGTAAGAAAGCATATTAACCCGAGCACATCTCATAATCTAACATTTAAATATATTTATATGAAAACTTATTTTTACTTTTAAAAATTAAGTATTTAAATGTTTTTTCTTCTTTGATTTCTGTATGTAGAGCCTTGGAAAGACTTTCTAAAAAGGTCTCGAAAATATTTATATATATATATATATATATATATATATATATATATATATACATATATATGTGTGTGTGTATATATATATATATATATATATATTTATATATGGCGCATCGTTTGAATAGGCTATTCAAACGATGATGTTCCACTCCCCCCTTTTCCGAGACTAGTGAACGAAATTATAAAAAATAGAGTTTTTAGAAATCTGTTCAAAGATTTTTAGAAAACTATAGAGATGATTTTAGATGTAATTTTTTTTTAAATACGCACCACGTTTTTACGCCTGTGAAAGATATAGTTTATATGTGAAGAAAAATTATTATTTGCAAACAGTTTAACAAAAATATTACGTACCTTTAAATGTTTATAAATGCCAAATGTTTACGAAATCTTCATATTACCAGTTTTACTAGGCTTAACAAGTTTTTTGTCTTTCACGTGGTATTTCTATAAAATATACAATTTTTATTTTTAAGAAATTTCACTTATGATATGTCATTTAAAAATTTGATGAACACAGGTGTTAAAGGAAATTTACGAATCACTTATAAGAAGTCAGTATATTTTTAATTTTTGACGATGTAAATATTACTTACAAAACATTATAGATCCAACTAAAGTTTATTTGGAAAAAATGTTCTTTATGAACGAAATTAAATTATTTTCTCTTATAGTATCAAAAGACACGGAATGTATATTTTTGTAATATTGTAATCTAGTTTTAAATAGAGGTTTCACCAGCGTGAATTTTCGGTTAAATCACCTGTATATGTCTCCGACCTGATTCTATCACACCACCTCTTTATAAATTACTAAGTGATCAAGTAGGAACCAAATCAAGATCACGAAAGATGTAAACTATTTCTCTGAACTACTTTAGATATCGGGATAAAAGGCATCTATGTTAATTCAGGTTATGATCTATTAGTGTATCCAGTTTATATGGATCCGTTCAGAAATACATATATGAATTCATCGAAACTTTCAAATTTATAGGATCAGTTAGGATTGGTTGTAAAGTGTACGCACCAGATTTTTCATGGAAAAATTTACTTTTCTTAAATATCACGGAGCGATTTCGCGATAATTAGTTTTTCTAAACTCAGTTTTGTTTGTTGCTAAACCTGGAAAACATTCTACAGAAGTGGTCTTATAATCTAAAATCTTCTCCTTGTATAATCTAAGCTACTCGAGACACTAATCTTGCAACGCTTCCACCAGACACTTGAGGAACAAAAGTTGGTACCATACTATCAGTTTAGAATTCACATGCAACATTGCACTATAGAGCAGATTCATCGAGTGACTTACAGCATCCGCCAAACGTTAGAAATAAAGGAATGCTGTTTTGCTGTTTCCTGGACGTGCAACAGGCTTTCGATTGTGTGTGGCATAAGGGCTTTCTATACAAATTAAAACTGTGTTTACCAAACACCGTTTACATGATTCTAATATCCCACGTACAGGACTGTATATTTCAGGTCAAGACAGGAGATTCTTTGCCATTTATTGGCCATATAGAGGCTGGAGTTCCTCATGGATCAGTGTTGCGCTCATTATTGTACACAGCTGACTTACTCTATTCCGAGGAGGTGACGATTGTGACCTAGTCCGATGACACAGACTTAAAAGTGGAGAATAAAATCAAGTGCTGCAAAACATGCTCAAGTGATATTTACCCTAAAAAGAGGATAGAGCCCACCAGTGAAACTTGATGAATCTATTCTATCCTAGCACATAACATTCAAATATTTAGAAAAGTACTCAGATAAGAAACTCACCTGAAGGGACCATATAAAGGCCAAAATAAGAAAGGCAAATAAGAATATAAGAGATATGTATTGGTTAATAGGCAGACAGTCCTCACTCAGTTTGGAAAATAAGCTTCTGACATATAAAAGCATAATAAAATCAGTATGAACATATGGCACAGGACTCTGAGAATCAGCAAGCCACTCCAGTCTTGAAATACTTCAATGCTTCCAAAATAAAGACTTAAAGACCTTGAGTGCCCTATGGTTCGCAATAACTACAAAAGTGCATGAGTATTTATAAATGAACACCGTTAAAGAGCAGATAGGCAGGTGCTGTAAAGTTTACAAACAGAGACTGGAACATCACAAAAACCATTTGGCTAAAGTACTCATGGATAGTGATGATAATGTATTCCGACGAAAAATGGCAAAACTAACTTCAATCTGAAGCTGCATTATTGAGTGAGATGTCACATCAAAGAATGTGCTAAATCTCTACAAATTTTGATGAGTACAAACAAATTTAATTATAACTTATTAGCTGATTGTAAACAGAAAAAAATGCAGTCATAAAACTTTGATTTTTGTTGTTAATCCCAATGCTGCTTGGGCAGTTTTCTGATTCTTCTTAATTGGTCCATTCCTCTGATTACCGCACCCTTCGGTTCTGGTCATATTTTCGTTTCACATAGGCCGATATTTCTGAAAAAACATTATTTTTAAAATTTGCATTCATAAAATTTTGATTGTTGTTATTAAAGCCAATATCAAAAACCTCTATGTCTTATTAGAACTTCTTAAGATCTTTCCATGGACACCTCGACTGGCGTCCTAGCTTCACGCGTTCACGAGGTAGACTGCCTGTAAAATACGCATACTTCTATATTTCTGTATGTTCGCAAACGGCCGCTGTGCCCTAAGATTACTTTGTTGAAATAACCCAACTGGCTAAAATATATTGCCCGCTATATCTTTCATTCTCTTTTCTCCTTTAGATGTGCTGTGAAACCTTGCTTCTTGATATATTTTTTTTAGATTTGCGGAAAAACACTGCTAGATAAAAAGTATTTTCCTTTTTCATAACTCTAAAAATTATGAGCTAATATCGTTGTATGTACATAATGAATCCTTATTATGATTGTCGCTTAGAAAATTTACTCAAAGTAATAGTTTTTGTTGAGTTGGTTCTGTATAAATACCCATGGATATGTATCTCTGTCACGCATCACTTTCTATTTATCACTCATATTCCGTAAACAAACTGAGTCTGTGAATGAAAACCGACCCAGTGAAATTCTCACCTGCGTAACGAGGATTCCGTACCCCGTGTTAAGTGAAACTACTTTATCACCACTAATCATTGGTGGGGATTTTCTAGAGCTATAAATATTTAATAATATCCAATATAATTAAATAAACACTGCACGAATGTTTCCTACAGTCTTTGCGTAGACTTTTGAAAACAATATCTTTTTCAGAATTTTAGGTTTAGTAGTTTTAGAAATAAGAGGAGAAATTATTTTTGCCTTTTTTTCCGTATATCTCTGGGTATATCGGGATGTATTTTCTATATAAAATCCTGAATATTTTTAGACCTTTATAACTATCCCTGTATCCATATGGAATTAAAAAATTATTTGGTGGCTTAATATCACAATGTAGAAGCAAAAATAATTTTGAAAACGAAAATTCAAAAACAAAAATAATTAACATTGATAGTTTGTAGTCCGGTACCTGTACAACACGGAGATATGTGAACAAACCGAAACAATGCAGTGTCTATATTCAAAAGATAATATGTTATCTACTTTGACACTAAATAATATCACAGTAAATATGCTATATTAAGGTATATAAATACGTTCAGTTAATCAGAACTGACGAAATGAAAATAAACTTACTAACTCGGCTGCCCGTTTCGGCTGTACTGGGCCTAGCGCCGAGTTCACACGAAGAGTGTCAAACTGTTCGGCTATATTCGGCCTACCGCCGAGTATACCCGAAGCGCGTCGCAAATCTTTTCGCATAAAAAAGATATGAAGAAGGTGAAACAAAAAAATGTTCACCTCAAAATTTACGCGTATTTTTTACTATTAGCTATTGGTATATACGAGTTAATGTGCTTTATTATCATATAAGATTTCAATTCGCTTCATAAATTCGGTTTTGAGAAAGAAACAATTGCGATAGACGGAGAGATGGACCCGTGAGTGATCTTAGAAGGGTTCTATTTCCTCTTGAGGCACAGAATCCAAAAAATACAGGTTAGGAAATGTAAGCGGATGACTCGTTTTCATGTTATACCCTAAGATGTAAAAATTGAATCAATTCATCACTTATATATAGTTTCACTCGCACAATTTGTAAAATTTAATTGACTCCAAGAATATAGATGACATGATAAATTATAATTACATTTTGATCGTTTCACAAATCGCTTTGCACTTTAAGATAGGTTGCGTCGCTGAGAACATATCGATTCAAATGTAATCGCATCGCCTATAAATGCACGGCTGTGACCGTACGAGACGCCGGGTGGGCGATTGTTGGAATTATGATTTACACTTGTATGCGAAAATAATCCTCAATAGCCTACGTCGACGCAGCAAGCATTTGCCAGTCGTTGACTTCGAATAAAATAAACAGCCAAATACGAGGAATGTTGGCATTCGAATGCTTGCGCGGTTTACGACACGGGCGGGGAATAAAACCGAGTTTATGAAGTTGACTCGGTGGTGGCAGACTTGTACTTCTAATATCTATGACGACTGTATATACACATGTAAAACATGTAAAATGCAAAGGTAACATTAGTAAACAGGTCGCTTTCTATATCAGTTGATATAACTTCATAATTCATTATTAGCATTAAGTGAAGTTTTAGTTCTTTTTCCCTTTCGTTTTTAGAAATGAATATACGCAAATTTAAAAACCTAGCAAATATGAGCAGAACTCACATTTAGACTCTCATATCCAGTTACTGGCAAATATGAGCAGAACTCACATTTAGACTCTCATATCCAGTTACTGGCAAATATGAGCAGAACTCACATTTAGACTCTCATATTCAGTTACTGGCAAATATGAGCAGAACTCACATTTAGACTCTCATATCCAGTTACTGGCAAATATGAGCAGAACTCACATTTAGACTCTCATATCCAGTTACTGGCAAATATGAGCAGAACTCACATTTAGACTCTCATATCCAGTTACTGGCAAATATGAGCAGAACTCACATTTAGACTCTCATATCCAGTTACTGGCAAATATGAGCAGAACTCACATTTAGACTCTCATATCCAGTTACTGGCAAATATGAGCAGAACTCACATTTAGACTCTCATATCCAGTTACTGGCAAATATGAGCAGAACTCACATTTAGACTCTCATATCCAGTTACTGGCAAATATGAGCAGAACTCACATTTAGACTCTCATATTCAGTTACTGGCAAATATGAGCAGAACTCACATTTAGACTCTCATATCCAGTTACTGGCAAATATGAGCAGAACTCACATTTAGACTCAAAAAAATAATTTTATAAATAAATTTAAAAAAATATAATTTTTTTGAATTTAAATATATTGCATAGTTATTTTTTTACAGGCGCAAAACTACAGTGCTTATATCAAAAATTAGAACACCTGGAATCATCGCTTTGGTTTTCCCACAAATTTTGCATGGGATTCTAAAAACCCTATTTTTGATAATTCTAAATTTTGCATTTTCGGGAAAAAGGGAGAAAGATATATTTTTATGCATATTTTTCGATGTTTCGCTGATGAGATACTAGCTAAAGTTATGAAAAAAACATTTATGAGACTCTTATAACTAGCCCTTGCACACTATCGAAATAAATGTAAAATTAAGTTAAACATTATTTATTTTATCATTAATTAACTTATTACAACAGAGCACAAGGGACAGGTGACTCGGCAAAACGAAAAAAGCGACTATAGTTGTGTTGTCGTTAAAGTCGCAATCTTGTATTTTAAGTTATTATTTGTCCATATATATTTCTCAATATATATATATATATATATATATATATATATATATATATATATATATATATATATTATATATATATATATATATACATATATTTATATATATTGAATATATTTGGCGTTAATTTTGTAGAAATTCATTATTCACAATTAAATGAAACTACGTGATGTAGTATTATTTCTACTTTCTTTAATTTCTTTACCACACCTAGGTTTCGTTGTATTACAACATCTTAAGGTGGGATATTAGCAAAGATTATCACTTAGGAGTAGTTTTATTTAATTGTGAATATATATATATATATATATATATATATATATATATATATATATATATATATATTATATATATACTAGCGTGACCCGTGCGAAGTCTTCGCATTATTTATTCCATTATGAAGCTCATATGACAGATCAAACAAATATTTTACTAAAATTGACATATAGAGGCGCAAGTATTAAAAGCATTGAGCTAAAGCGCCACTTTATTTATACGTGAGTGGATTTGAAATTAAACAAAAATTTTACCGACCGTCAATCATATTGACGTTGAGCCGTTAGATGGCAGCATTGCTGTTTTGTGTATATAATTTTAATAATTAATTAATTTACAAAAACAATAGCAATAATAAATTGTTTAGTTGTGGATGCCGGTAGAGCAAGCAATTATCTATAAAATGATATATAATTTATGTGGATTAGTTGTGAGGTTTTTTCTAAAAAGGGAGTGTAACATCTTAACCTTAGATATGATGATGATATATATATATATATATATATATATATATATATATATATATATATATATATATGTATATATGTATATATTTGTGAGTGCCAGTTATTGAAATATGTATGGATTAATATGTTTTATAACTATGCCAAATATCAAGTTTCTACATCAAGAAAACAACGGAGAGGAAGTTAATCTTTAAAGGTTCCGTTTTCCTTTTGAGGTACAAAAATTACACTAAATGCATTAAGGACTGTAATTATGAATATGTTCCCGCTTATTTAACTATAAGCGTTATAGGATGTTTTCTAATATGTATTCAAATAATGACATTGGTATAACTTTGCATATAATTTATAATGTGTATAAGGTGATCTTGCTATCAGTTTTCCTCTCTTAATATAACACAACTGATATAGTGTATACTTTTCAAAGAGAAAAACAAAAAACATCTCTATTTTTAATCTTTTTCAATGGCAATGGTGTTACATCCGGTAATGTTATTAAGAAAGAAATATTTTTGATGTTACTTAAAATGCCTACTTCATCTAAAAAACCCTTAAGCCTTAAAGCCATTGTGAGCATGCCAACTCAAACTGTATTATATATTATGTCTTACATGTTTAAACTTGTAATCTCTCAACAAACCCAAAAATCAATCAAATAATATTAGAGTTCCTTCCTAATACAAAATAAACTACAAGATGGCAAGACGTTTAAATGAAGTTTTAGGAACGCTTATAGACAAAAACGATTGATTTTGGAATCTAGCTTGAATTGATTGGTATTGGAATCTAGTTTGCAATACATCCCCAGTTTTGGTATAAATGGAACAATGAAATAAATAGTGGGACAATATTTTTAGTGACTGTTGGGACAATATTATAATATATTATTGTAGTAATGGGACATCAAAACCACAAGCAAAATTTGAAGGCAACGACCATTTTTTGAATAGATGAAACTATAATTTTTGTTTAGTCTATGACAAAAATCTATCTAAAAACTTAATAATTTTTAATACCAGAAATAATAGATAACTTTTAAAATAAAAACATCTTACACCTCCTTTGCTACGAATAATACATTACGAAAAGCTAATGGAAAATATCCTGCGTAGAAGTAACTAGCACAAAATTAATGTAATTTATCTTTATCCTGTGTAGTTGTATCGTTATCCTGTGTAGAAATAACTAGCACAAAATTAATGTAATTTATCTTTGCCTGTGTAGCTGTATCAACCTGTGTAGAAAGAAATAGCACAAAATTAATGTAATTTATCTTTATCCTGTATAGTTGTATCGTTATCTTATGTAGAAATAACTAGCACAAAATTAATGTAATTTATCTTTGCCTGTGTAGTTGTATCAACCTGTGTAGAAAGAAATAGCACAAAATTAATGTAATTTATCTTTATCCTGTGTAGTTGTATCGTTATCCTATGTAGAAATAACTAGCACAAAATTAATGTAATTTATCTTTGCCTGTGTGGTTGTATCGTTATCCTGTGTAGAAGTAACTAGCACAAAATGAATGTAATTTATCTTTGCCTGTGTAGCTGTATCGTTATCCTGTGTAGAAGTAACTAGCACAAAATTAATGTAATTTATATTTGCCTATGTAGCTGTATCGTTAACCTGTGTAGAAAGAACTAGCACAACATTAATGTAATTTATCTTTATCCTGTGTAGTTGTATCGTTATCCTATGTAGAAATAACTAGCACAAAATTAATGTAATTTATCTTTGCCTGTGTAGTTGTGTCGTTATCCTGTGTAGAAGTAACTAGCACAAAATTAATGTAATTTATCTTTGCCTGTGTAGCTGTATCGTTATCCTGTATCGAAGTAACTAGCACAAAATTAATGTAATTTATCTTTGCCTGTGTAGCTGTATCGTTATCCTGTATAGAAGTAACTGGCACAAAATTAATATAATTTATCTTTATCCTGTGTAGCTCTATCGTTACTCTGTGTAGAAGCAACTAGCGCAAAATTAATGTAATTTATCTTTTCCTGTGTAGCTGTATCGTTATCCCACGTAGCTGTATCGTTATCAGGTATAAAATTAACTATAACAAAATTAATTTAATTTATCTATGCCCGTGTAGCTGTATCGTTATCCTGTATAGAAGTAACTGGCACAAAATTAATGTAATTTATCTTTGCCTGTGTAGCTGTATCGTTATCCTGTATAGAAGTAACTAGCACAAAATTAATGTAATTTATCTTTGCCTGTGTAGCTGTATCGTTATCCTGTGTGGAAGTAACTAGCACAAAATTAATGTAATTTATATTTGCCTATGTAGCTATATCGTTAACCTGTGTAGAAGCAACTAGCACAAAATTAATGTAATTTATCTTTTCCACGTAGCTGTTTCGTTATCCCACGTAGTTGTATCGTTATCATGTATAGAATTAACTATAACAAAATTAATTTAATTTATCTATGCTTGTGTAACTGTATCGTTATCCTGTATAGAAGTAACTAGCACAAAATTAATATAATTTATCTTTATTCTGTGTAGTTTATCGTTACCCTGTGTAGAAGCAACTAGCACAAAATTAATGTAATTTATCTTTTCCTGTGTAGCTGTATCGTTATCCCACGTAGCTGTATCGTTATCATCTATAGAAGTAACTATAACAAAATTAATTTAATTCATCTATGCCTGTGTAACTGTGTCGTTATCCTGTGTAGAAGTAACTGGCACAAAATTAATATAATTTATCTATCCTGTGAAGTTGTATCGTTACCCTGTGTAGAAGCAACCAGCACAAAATTAATGTAATTTATCTTTTCCTGTGTAGCTGTATCGTTATCCCACGTAGCTGTATCGTTATCATGTATAGAAGTTACTATAACAAAAATAATTTAATTTATCTATGCCTGTGTAACTGTATCGTTATCCTGTGTAGAAGTAACTGGCACAAAATTAATATAATTTATCTTTATCCTGTGTACTTTATCGTTACCCTGTGTAGAAGCAACTAGCACAAAATTAATGTAATTTATCTTTTCCTGTGTAGCTGTATCGTTATCCCACGTAGCTGTATCGTTATCATCTATAGAAGTAACTATAACAAAATTAATTTAATTCATCTATGCCTGTGTAACTGTGTCGTTATCCTGTGTAGAAGTAACTGGCACAAAATTAATATAATTTATCTTTATCCTGTGTAGTTGTATCGTTACCCTGTGTAGAAGCAACTAGCACAAAATTAATGTAATTTATCTTTTCCTGTGTAGCTGTATCGTTATCCTGTATAGAAGTAACCGGCACAAAATTAATATAATTTATCTTTATCCTGTGTAGCTGTATTGTTACTCTGTGTAGAAGCAACTAGCACAAAATTAATGTAATTTATCTTTTCCTGTGTAGCTGTATCGTTATCCCACGTAGCTGTATCGTTATCATCTATAGAAGTAACTATAACAAAATTAATTTAATTTATCTATGCCTGTGTAACTGTGTCGTTATCCTGTGTAGAAGTAACTGGCACAAAATTAATATAATTTATCTTTATCCTGTGTAGTTGTATCGTTACCCTGTGTAGAAGCAACTAGCACAAAATTAATGTAATTTATCTTTTCCTGTGTAGCTGTATCGTTATCCTGTATAGAAGTAACCGGCACAAAATTAATATAATTTATCTTTATCCTGTGTAGCTGTATTGTTACTCTGTGTAGAAGCAACTAGCACAAAATTAATGTAATTTATCTTTTCCTGTGTAGCTGTATCGTTATCCCACTTAGCTGTATCGTTATCATGTATAGGTAACTATAACAAAATTAATGAAATTCAAGGAAGATAAAAAGCATTCTTCACATAAAGCAAAGTTCCTTGTATCTATGTACATAGATAATTTACCAAATATTTCTTATATTTCCTAAGGTACATTTAGTTTGGTGGGCACCTTGGATAAATATAAAAATCTTGATTCAATCATAACGAATATGTTTTATTAGCTTAATTTGAAACTCCTTTGTCCTATTTTATCGAAATTTTCCATCATTGAAGTGACAAACATGTACATTAGGGCGGAGAGAAAAATATTTTTTTCAATTATTCTGTCGAAAAATTTTGAAGAAGTCTGATAGTAGATTTATTTAGTAAAAGAAAAAAATGGTCTTACTTTATATTTGCAGTCACCCTTGATATGATAGCTTAAAATATGTATTACCAATTTTTGATCACAGTATCGTTCGTTCGAATCGATAGAAACGTTCGGAATTTCAGTTAAGACGGTGTGACTTGTCTCTAACTGAATAACATCTTTGCGATATCTATCTATAAATAATATTAAATCCATAATGACCATTGACCTGTACTATCTATTGACATGTTGTAGTAGTAAAATTTAATTTTTGGAAAAAAAACAAAGTTCATCCTATAGAAATAATGTTATTTCTTATTCTATATCGACTTAAAAACGAGCCATATGTTCATTAGGACATAATAAACTGTGTTCGTGTCAAGTTTTATGAAAATCTATCGTGTCATTTAGTAAAAAACATTCAAACATACTTTTTATGGTATTTAGATAATAAATGTTTACAAAGTCGAAGATCCGCATTATTCTACTACCAGTAAATGTAACAAAACTGTTACGAAGTCAATTCTGAACCTACATAGAAAATATATTAAAAATAATGATCGATTTAACGTATAGAATAATAACAAAAGCCGGCAATTCTGTTTTTAGAATTTTTGTCCGTCTGTCTGTTAATTTATTCTTTAGTCACGCAAAATCCGCTGAACGGATTTGGATGAAATTGGGTATGATAATAGTTTATACTCTCAGCAACAGTTACAGGATACTTTGTATCTGTATATTACAGACATATTTAAAAAAATCCTGTCTGGGAATATTACGATATTAGTACCGTCAACGTCATCTATTAGCGTTTTAAGTACACTCTGTGCTCAAAGATACTGTGAAAATAAACAAAATAAAACAAAGAAATTTACTTATTACACAACTAGTATATTGCACAACTAGTATAATATATACGCACGCCAAATTTGGTTGTGATTCGTGTTTGATTGCAGTTATTAGGTAACAAGTATCCCAATTTTGCAATTATGATATTATTGCCATTCAACACCAGGGGCACCACATACATCACCCCTATATACAGGATCAAATCACAATTATTTTCTCTATTATCAAATGAGTCCATAAGGTGACTTTTTATGAGTTTACCAACAGGATGATCGAATAAAATGTTTTTCACTTTGAATCCAAGTTTCGAAATCTTATACCCAAGTTTACAGCGACTTACGAACTAAGTTATGTTCAATATATCCCGTCTTCCATTGTAACAATTATCTTGGCTGTAGTAATTCTTCTAACTAGTAAATTTATTTACAAGAATTGAAAGTAAAAGTAATTAGTAATAAAAAATTGCCATCCGAGCCACAACTTGCTATTTACCATTAATAGCTTTTATCTCGTGAATCCTGCCACAACTTGCTAATTACCATTAATAGCTTTAATCTCGCGAATCCTGCCACAACTTGCTAATTACCATTAATAGCTTTTATCTCGGGAATCCTGCCACAACTTGCTAATTACCATTAATAGGTTTTATCTCGCGAAGTGTTGTTTTACGTTATGGATTTCACGTGTTACTTTACATAATGGAAAAAACACACTTGCCCAATATGTTGCTTGTAATCTCCTTCATGACATGAAAAATCTATACTAATTCTTTGATTCTTCAAGATGAACCGTAAAAATAACTAAAGTACAGACATCTCCATTCTACAAGTATCTGAAATTATAGTTCTCAAATGCTCTCGATAAACTGGAATGGTGTTGCAAACGAGGCAACGTTGCAACAGGATACAGCTCGTTGCTTCTGTCGCACCGGATACGATATCTGTACTTGGTAAACCATAATGACGTTTTATTTTAGTTTGCGAAAGAAAATTGTATATTCTTAACAAGTTCGAGTAATGACGGCAGCTTGCAGAGAATAGCCGTGAGAACGATGCTTTTACCTACTTGGATCTCTTGTGATACCATATTTGCAAATGATGAAGTGGTAACATTAAAATACACATCTAATGTTTGTCTTTAAAAAAATTATGTTACGCAACTGCCATTTGTGTAGAAACTGAAAAGAATTTTCAGTTTTACTTGAATTGATAAAGCATTGAACGCGTGGTTATTATGGAAAATTTTATCCATTTACCAAAACTTTTTAATTTTCAAAGTGGTTTTCTGGTACTTCATTTGCTTTCTTCTTCTACGAACAGAACTTCATAAAAGTAAAAGACATTATTTAATACACTGTACTCTTCAAAATCCTAAGTTGACTTGATCACATTTTACATTTTCTTCTCGCGTTTCGTCTTACCACTTGTGTTTACAAACATGTTATTCGCATATTTATTATTTTATGTAACTTCTGTGTCTTTCATGTCAGTGTTAATAATTCAAAATGGACACTCTTGACTAATATTACGAATACGAAAATTTGAACGAATGAATTAGCCCACAACCTAATAACCAATTTTGGATAGGTATTTTAGGAACTTAAAAACTCTGCACCTTATTATCTCGAACAGGAAATCGAAAACATACCTATTCGTTTGAGGTATGAGGTATGAGGTATTAATTCCGCACACATGAAAATTAAATATAATATGAAACATGAAAATGGTACACTTTTAATTCATATTCAAAAAAGGGCGTCTCAAAATTGCAATTTAAAAATACGCTGAAAATATATTTTAGACACACTAAAACTTTTGTGGAATACATATTAAATATATTTAAAACAACTTGCAAAAATGCAAACGGAAATGGTGATTTTAAATAATTGGTAAACGTAAAAGAAAATTTTACGCGAGTGCGAGTGAAAAGTGTTACGGAAAGGTTTAAGTGTGAGAAAGGGAAAAATTCGTCATCAGCTTTGGGTTATGTGGATAGGTGCATGTTTGTTACTCTGTAACTCCATAATTTTTAGACGGATCTGCGTGAAATTTGGCCAAGAAATATATTATAGCCTGGATTAATATATATTATTATAGTTTCGTACTTCATCCAGCAGTGTTTTCAGTGAAGAAAATTCTATAAGTTTGATTTTTTACTACATATTAACTCATACGATGTTATTGTTAAAATAAATTATACCCTAGTTTGAAACATAGTTTACATTACTCTAATCCACTCGTCGCTAATAGAAACCAATATATTATAATTGGTTTTTCATTATTTATTTATAAAGAAAATTGTCATCGTCATTTATAGAAGCTTCTCAAATCAGTGTTTGATGATTTAGAAGAAAGAGACATTAAACTTTAATGAAAGCCAAAAACGAGCAAAATATGGCAAACATCGATTCTTCTTTTTTTATCGATTCTTAATCAACAAATATTTTAAATTCAATAAAGTTTTAATTAATTTTTCATGGAAAAACGGAAAAAAACAGATGAAAGGTCCGAGCTGAGAAAAGAAACCATATTATCATCATAGAGTTGGTCTAGGAGTATGTGAAGAGTAAGTCCTTTTTGAGTGTTATTTATTTTGTTTGCAGGTTTTTTCTACTCTGTGAATAAAACTGTATGTGAGGTTTCGTCGTTTATTATTCGTATGTGTACCATAAATACATATTAATATCTGAACATTTACATGCGTATTATTCATGCATGCATATTTACATGTTAAATATGTACGTGATAAATAAAATATTATTTAATCTATAAATAAATACATAAATACATATTAATATCTGAACATTTACATGCGTATTATTCATGCATGCATATTTACATGTTAAATATGTACGTGATAAATAAAATATTATTTAATCTATAAATAAAACTGTAAAAAAGTGAACTTTACGCAAGGAAAATATTTTAAAGAAGATTGATTTAGCCAATAGAACAATAATAGAAAACAGGAAATTTCCGTAATCCTAAATGTTACTTTGTTTTACGGTTTTTATAACTTTTGTCTGTATGATAATTATTTTTTCAATTATGCAAAATCTACTAGAAGGATTCTGATGAAATTTGGTATGACAATAGTTTATAGCCTCGAGTAATATATAGGATATCATCATCATTCATCTGAATATTTCATTTCATCTGAATATTTTAAAGGAAACCCCTGACTTGGTGAATATTACTATATTAGTGCTGTAAACCGTCTACTAAAGTTTATGCTCATATATATTTTATAAATAAATAAAAAAGCACAGTAAAAGTGATGATAATGATAGTAAGAGTAATTAATAGCTTCGGCAGGTCAGTTGGATCAGCCATGATTGATGGTTAGCACGTTGGCACAGTACGACGAAGACTCGGGTTCAATTCGCACCAACTGGTCGACTTTTTCTTTACTAAACTGATGTTATTTTTAAATATAAAACTTTTTGTTAACCAGGTTTTTAACTTAAAATATTATCAAAATAAATGTACAGCTAACACTTTTAACGGTATTTGTAAGTAAGGCGCCGAATAAGTAGAGTCTGTATGTTGATTTTTTAAATTACTCTGTGTTGCGTCGATAATATCGAAAATATCGATAATGGATGGATAAATATCCATTATCGATATTTTTACCTATGACAGTTCTTCTAAACAATTATAATTATTTTTTTGCTTTTAATATCCGTCATACATTAAGTAATAACATTTCACGGTAGATGGTATCGTTAGAAGATTAAATATGGGTAATATTGGCCTAATAATTTGTCATATTCCGAACCCATCGAGTATGAAGCCGCGAGCACAACTAGTAAAATTCCATAATTTCCACAGCGTAACGATACAAAATTCTAAAAAATTAAGTGCAAACATTAAATATGTGTCCGGAAAAATCAACTATGAAAAAAAAGTGAATGTATTTTTATGCTTCAATACTTAATAATAGATTGACCAAGAGTATTAGTATCTAAAAGATCAAATATTCAAAATCCTAATTTTCTCGATTACTAGATTAAGTGAAACTTGGGCAGTATTTCTGTCGTTCATTGTTTTTTGCTGTACTCGTATCAACCCGAACTTTCGAGACCATGAAGGATGGTTTTCCAGGAAGGATGTAACTCTGTTGAGACCGATTTTCATAAACATATTAATGTAATGTGTGTTAATCTATTACGTATAATTTGATCCAAAATTAAACATGTCGTATACAATTTGACTTAGATTTGAAACTCGGACACACGCACTATCAGGGTTTGTTTATTTATTACTAATCTCCACAATTTATGTACTTGAAATCATATATATACACATTATTTATTATTGACTTCCTAACAAGTTCTAAGGGGCAAGTTTAGCCATTTATATTCTAAAAACTGGCTATCCAAATAAGGATTTAGCATCAAACAAGTAAACAAGCTCGCTTGCGGGCAGGATGCAACTACATCTGATAGCGTCTTGTAGTCGTCCTGTGCTGTACACAATCGGCAGGATTCCGCACTCTCAGCCAGCGGATGCACAAAAAACACCGCGTGACATTACGCGCCCGTGATGATGAGCGGTGAACTCAGATAAATATTGTTTCTGATGGCTACAAATACGCACAGCAGATGCACCAATTGTATTGATTTGTGCTCGATAGGTTATTTTTTGGAGCTAACTCGATATGGGACAACTCAGGTTGTTACATATTTGAACAAATACGCAGTACACATATTTATAAGTTTACGCATTATTAGAATTTTAGAAGTTTCCCCATTTCTGTACATCCAAAACTCTAACTTGGTCCCAATTTTCAATTTCTGCAAACTGCTAGGCGTACTATATATGGTTTAAATTAAATATTCAAAGGAGACGCTTATATATAACGGTTGCTATATGAACTTTTCATCTCAAAATAATCAATATTTTCTGACTCGTTAGATCAGCATATACCATGACTCACATGTTATTATTTTCCAAAAACCGAAAAGTAAAAGGTAAATGGAGAAGAATCGACGTAACCTGGTATGCATGTGGCCAGGTTCGAATTTTATAATGGAGTTCAAATTTCATCTGAATCTTACTTATTTTTAGCATTACACAGTAGCTATTCTAAAAAGTTATATTAAAATTATGTTTACGTTTCAGTATTGTATTGTACCTTCTCAGTACATAATGAGAATTCGATTATATTCTAACGGTAATTTCTTCGAGCACATTCGCCCCAAGTAAATTCAATGAGTCACGGAAAGCAGGTCCTTGACATTATGACTGCGGACAGCGGACATGGAAATATTAGAAGATATTTCATTATTGTTTTTAATTATCCAACTTTGAATACTATTCGCGTAATAACATGTAAATAATAATATTAATAATTAATGTAAAAAAAGATCTCAACTAAATGAAACTACGTGATGTAGTGTTATTTATACTTTATTTAAATTCTTTATCACGTCCAAGGTTTCGTTGGATGACAACATCTGCAGGTGGGCTATTTGTAAAGATTCAATAAAACTTTCAATCTTTACGAATTGCCCACCTGAAGATGTTGTAATACAACGAAACCTAGATCGTGGTAAAGAATTTAAATAAAGCAGAAATAATACTATATCACGTAGTTTCATTTTGTTGAGAAAAATTTAATTATAAAGAATTTCTACAAAATTAACGCAAAATGTATTCAATACAAATAAAGGTAAAAAGTGGACTAATACTCAGTACATGGATAGCACTAGAGGTATAGACATGGAGTGACATTAGAGATTTATATAACAGTGAGTTAAGAGATTTACATAAGGATAGAGAGAAAAAAACAGTAATTGCAGGGTCGAACATGTCCATATTTATTTTCGTGAAAACGTCAATGGTCTATAGAATATTTAAATTAAGGCATGCTCGATCCATACTCCGATGTAGTCTGAATTTTTCGAGCGCGTTTGCGTTGCATATATTCGCGATAGTACTTGGTGTTGATTTTGAGTTCAGTCCCGACATTTTTAGTATCATTCTATTTGAAATTTTGTGCTCCATGTGCCCGATTTTTGTAATTCAAGTTGTACTTTGCCTTCAAATATAGTGACAATTTTTCGAAAGTCGAGAAATTTTCAAAATATTTTTAGTCTCGTATCCTTTTTAATTTTAAGATACATACTTTATACTTAGTGTAACACATATAATCCTCTTCACTATAACACTCAACAGCACTAGGTTTGCTTGGATCAGATAATTAGTGTCTGAGATATGATCCCATTTATGGAGTCGTGTCGAATCCGTAACTTAGAAAATCTTGGATTCATTTTACCAGCGGGTTATTTTGCGACGTCTGATCGCCAACACGCTAACACGATCGGAAGAGCAGTGTCGCAAACTGTCATTCTTGTCCTTTAAAATGAGATCAAGATGATGGTGCATTTTAGTCGAGTTATTGAAGTGTGAACTTATTTCAAGAGAAACTCACTCATTTGTGTACGATTGCCTCCCCATATATGACATCGATTTTAAAGACATTCTCAATCAAAAATAATGGTGTGCGTGTTTCAATATTTACAAGAAATGCAAATATGAGAGTTTGATAATATGATACATAAAAGTTATTGTAAATTGAACATTGTCCAAATGATATAATTGCGGTATAATTTTAATTTAAAAAAAATAGCCAGATGCCATCGGACTATCAAATAAAAAATTTAATAACTTGTGAATCTGTAGTTATTAACTGATGTATTCCTTTTCAACATAATCAGTTTGGCTTTTCAACATAATCTTCAACACAAAAAATAAAATTTCAATATTGCAATCTTTTCATCGGATGCCAAAAATGGAAAAAAAGGAATTGTAGTGTCGGGCACTGCCGTAGATATTTTCTTGAAAATTCCAATCTTGTATTGTACAATGAAATTAAATAAAGTTTTTGTTTTCGATAATGTATTGAGTGCAATATAATGGTATGAGAAGTGAAATTATTGAAGTGTTTCAAATTTTTTGAGAATTCTTGCAAATGTTAAATTTATCGGTCGGAAATCGTCAGTTAATTTTGCTCGTGCGTAGTTAGCGACATTAGGTAGTTCGAGACATTGCGTAGATATCATCAAGTTAATATTTTCATCCTTCTTCTTTGAAAAGAGACTACGATGACGGCGCTATGCCTGCTTGTAGACGAATTATTGAAGTTCAAAGTTATGTCGATACAAACTGCCATTCATTTAGGCGCGATTGCCTCTCCTCGTTTGACTTCAATTTTAAAGACGGTTTACTTAAAAAGGCAACACAAGAGCAATTTGTTTATATAATGGGAGGACGCGCGAGCGCGATGCGATGGCGACAAGTGTACGAGCCACGTCGCTGCTTCTCGGCCGACTCTCGATTCCATTTTAAACGATACCTGTTCCCGTGGATGCTCGCTTGCGCTCGTCGCTTTTTGTGGCCGAGCGATGTTTGCCTTTTCAATTCACTCAGCCCGGCGACTAATCATAAGGATCGACCGCGCTATGCAGCCGCCTGTGACTCTGAGGCGGGTTTTTTGTTTGTCTTCAACCCGCTCCATGCCCCAGTTAGTTACGCCAGGTTACTAGCAATGTTAAACCGTCGGCCTCACTGTTCGCGCCCGCTGAAACGTGAACACTGTTGCTGAACGCAGTGTGACGGTTGGCTGGCGAAAAGTTCGCTGCGCTGCGTGTAAGTGTTTTTGCTGTGCGAAGGCGTTTAAATGCTGACTCGTAACTTTTTCTTTCAATATCATTAATTAAGTTAATAAACGTTAAGGATAAATTGGGAAACGTTCTAATCATGCGCTATTGGAATTTATCCATTTAGAAAATCTAAATATATAGGTGTGATTTAACACAACTTCTATACTGATGATTCATTTTATTATATTAATATTGTTTCTTTAGAAACTCAAGTTAATTTAGTAACAGTTTAATTTTTTTCTTCAGTCTAAGCATAATTGTCGGGTTTTAGTAATCGATTTGAATAAAACTAAACTTAACTACATATATAGAATATATGTCAATAAATATCTTGTCTTGTAAATAACATGAAAAAATTGGATAAATTGTAGTGTAGATTAATGTGTCAATAAATCTTTAATATAATCAAAAGTTGTTCAAAAGATAGGCTATCTGTTAAAAAATATATTCTGTATTTTTTTCGTATACATACGTGGATGGTCATTAGCTGCAATATTGTGTGCTGAAATTCTATAAATTTATTGAAACGAGAAACAATGGTCGATTCGGTTGTATGATATAAAACTGATAATTACTAAATACACTTATACAGCGATTTGAAGTTTAAGCACACAAATTAATGTCCATTCACGTCTTCTCTCGAAGTTGTTTAAATGCGGCTCCATCGTCCCGAATTGCAGGTAAGTCCACTGCGCCAGACGCGCTGCGAGCACATAGCGATCGGTACACGGCGGGGTGGCCAGGCCGTGGGTCGCCGCGCCCGGCGAAAGTGCTCAGATTGCGTACTGACCGCGCGTTCAATGTTCCTCCGTAGCCGTGCGCTCGGATAGTAACGTGAATAAAATAGGTTAACGGTAAATATGTTACTGAGCGTTTAATTAAATTAAACGCTCAGTAATATATGGCACTGAGCGTTTCATTTAATTAAACGCTCAGTGCCAAACGGAACGGTGAATTTGATAGAGTTTTCGATTACCCATAATATTTGTACTGTTAATGGAAAAATATTAAAGAGAAATAGTGTACGAACAAATATATTGCATTTAAGTTATCCAAAAATCCAGTTATGTATAAGTACTTATATTTGTGAAAAAAATTTACAAAAATGCAAAAATGAAAATAAAATACAGCGGCATCTTCTAGTTGAAACTTAATATGGGTAACCCGTTCTGTCGTACGATGTTATCTACATAATATATATCATTATCTACTTCAGACGGCGTATCTACCTACAGCCTACAGAAAATATAAATATGTACTAATTAACTAAAATATAGGATTAAATTTATACTATGTTTTAAACACTTACTTATAAAAATTAAATGATATTGTGTAAAGATGTCATAAGTATTATGGATGCATGGGTTGAAATTGAGTTTAGGACGTGATTTTTTTCCAATAAGTTATAGAAAAAATTTCTTTAAAGAAAGTTGTAGTATTTTTAAAGTTTTATTGAACGATATTAATTCTTAACATTTTTTTTATCCATTGAACTTCTGCCATTATAAAAGTATAGAGCCAAATATATCATTCTACGATTTTAAGCTCTATTGTGTATTCAAATTTCAATCCGAGAAATATAAATATATATATATATATATATATATATATATATATATATATATATATATATATCGGAAATTATGACATCTAAAATCATCATTATAGATTTCCTACAGCCTTTGCGGTCTAAAAATCCTATTTTTTTAATAATTTTAAATTCAGTTGTTTTGGAAATAAGGAAAAGGACTATTTTTTATTATTACTCAAAATAAAAAAAAATACTCTTGTGCCCCGTAACACTAGCCCTTTCAAACGATACCCAACACTACGTAAGAAATTTTATGAACATTTTTTCGAGTACAAATTTTGTTGTCCGCAGTGCAATTTTCATATAACATTTTTTAATATTGAGATATGTACAGTTTAATATGCGTTATTACTATGTCAAATGTCAAGTTTCCACTTCAAGAAGTTTTTAAGAAAAACGGCTTTGGCAGAAGGACAAACGTATACCCGAGTTTTCTTGGAAGGGTTTTACCTAGCACGGAACGTAAAAAACGTAGACGGAACGTAAGAAACGTTCCGTTTACGTTTAGCACGGAACCGTAAAAAGTTCCAGTTATTATTTACTCACTAATATCTTAACGCAGACAATTTCGATATCCCAAAGTCATGCACCGCATTTGTAATATTCACAGTCAATTATCGAAAGAGTAAGCCAGCGCTTTGCGCGTTAAAACACCCAGTTATTAGTGGAACACCTTCAATCAGGAGGGCATGCTCGGACTCGTAATAACATCGAACGTCACGACTGACATAACAACACAATAGGCGGTCGCCGCGATACGTCCGTACCTACGTAAGTGCGCAGCGCTCCTCTACGTCCGTACCTACATAAATCCTCTCCTTCGCACGGCCCCTCTCTCCTCTTCCTTTCTAAGTACATCGGCCCCGCTGCGCCCGCGCCGCGCTCGCACCACTCTGAACGTCGCCAGTTGCAGTGATACGATACGAATGCGAGGATGTGGCAAATTATTCGACGAGAAATTCTAAGTTCATCCTACGTTCAAGTCGCCGATTACAAGACAATAAATATTGGATGATTTTACTCAAGTTCACGTTATGTCGCTGGTATTAATAACTAGGCAATATTTATTCCTGTCACTTCAAGGCAAGGCAAGCAGCCTGTACTTATAGTGGTCTGAGAAACAATATTTGTGCCTGGTACATAATTTTTAGAATAAAAGCAAATAGTAATATAGTAATTCTGTAACAAATTCAATCTTATAGGATTTTTTTTTAAATTGGACGTTTTCCTCTTAGGCATTTTACGGTAATTGCTAGAGATAATATGTTGGGCAATGTGTGGTACATACCTGTTTGAAATGCTGCTTTTTGCTACCTGTCATCATGCCAGTTTTAATACCACCCCACGCTAGTGTTATACATATTTCTCTGTAACAGTTCGACCTTTAAACAAATTGAATTTGAATTACAGTTATTACAAAATTTATTTAAAACGGATAAGTCGCCTTTGTGCCAACTCATTCTGCTCATATAGGTGGTTTGAAAATGACCGAGGTTTGTGCGTGACCATGTCTCCTTAGACCTCCTTGTAATGAAACGACACATGTTTTCGAGCGCGTGTCAACACTGTTGCTCGTTGTTTGTGTTGGCCCATATGTTTACAGTAAGATTAGTTCTATACGATCACAGTGATTACAAGCAACAGTGAACTGAGACGCGCCCTACATTATGTTTCGCGTCGTCCCCTAGCCCGCACCTGGTTTCTCGCAGAGCGCAATTCTGACGTAAAGGTAGGTTGAAGTTGACTGAATAACATTTAAATATAAAGATAATATTCATTATATTTAAACTTTATTTACTTTTCTTTGTAGATTTATTTGCAAAAAATGTTACAGTAAACATTTTATACATTTACATAAAATTAATAACGAAACAAAACTGTAAAACAATAAAATATAAAATACGTATCATCTCATTAGACTTAGAGAAATAAAAACAGAATTTCGTTCAAAACGCTAATGGAAATATTGACGTCTCCAATTTTCTATTTGTCATTTATTATTTTAATATTAATATAATTATTTTATCATTTATTATACTAAAGTAATTAATTTATTATTTTAATATACTTATTTATTATTTTTTATGTTATAATACTTAACTGTGTTTTTTGCAACTTGTGGACCCGTGGGTTATGCTTGAATAATGGAAAAATGATTTACCGTATTTTTTATTCGAGAGCAGAGTTACGAACGCATCCCTCGACAGAATGGAACTTTCACTTAGGACTTTCGTGGCTATTCGCTGAAGTAATTTTGAAAAGCTTATTAGATATTAAGCGATATTATCTTAAATTGGGAATCTGACGTCTCGCTTAATATGGTTATTTTAAAAAAGTTTGTAAACAAATACGATAAATTAATATTTAAATTCTTAAGTTGAGTTTGCTAACGTTGATATTTTTTTACATATTTTTAATGTCACATAAAACATCATTAAATATAATATTTATAATTGAATGACATAACATGTTACGTAATAACTCCATTGTATAAGATGTGCAAGCTTCTCAAAATAAATTAGATTAATTTTCAGAACACTAAAAAATAATTTCCTCTGCCAAAAAATTTTCAAGACATAAGGGTCAAAGTGCATTGAATTGCGGATATTTTGAATTCGCATTTGCAGAGACTTTGGCTAACCATTGTTGTCACTGGTAGTCCATTGAACCATTGTGGCAATTGGTTCACTTCTACTACCTTTGAGATATAAACCACACAGTACTTTATCTTTATAATTTATATAATAATCGATCCAGACGGAACTTAATTTCACATAAGAGCGAAGATGTGCCTCGTCCGCGCTTAACTCAGCGCTTCTCGCGCCGCGGTCGGTGCTTGTACGTGGAATGTACGTTTTTGTGTGCAAGTGGGGCGAGCGCTCTCCCGCCGCCGGGACCTGTGTCAACACGCCGCGCCGGCAGCGGTCCGTGAGACGCATCGCAAGCAGCTGCGCCGCCTTCCTTGCGTCACTCCAGCGCCAGCCCTCCGCCGGATTAGTTGCGGCGCACTGCAAGAATGATGCGCCGGAATGTTAGCGTCGCATGGCCGGTCAAGTGCAGTGTGGAAGCACCGGGAGTTCGGCGTTGATTTGTAAAGATAACTTACTTTCGTATCGCATATGCGTGTATTAGATCGTGAAATAGTACAATTTGCAAATAAAAGCGTAGGTCAGAGCACAGATCAATAATGCAATAAATGCAAATATGTTTTAAAAATTTAGAAAGTATCTTCGGTATGATAGAAAGGAAAACTGCACTAGATTCTGCCAACTCTATTATCGTCGTAGCTATGCACTTAAACTGACAATTAATCAGTAATTAAAAAGTGTGTTTGATTTAAGCCAGTACTTACACATACAGGTATTATCAGTACGATGAAGGAGAGACTTATTGCTTCTGTCTTGACATGAGACAACAGAGAAGATAATTTTCTTAAGTAAATTCCACATAAACAGTGACCCTACAAAATGGCCCGTTTGGAGGACCGAAAAATCTTAATTCAATTGTGGTATAATTGATAGTTTCTTTAGGTTATTTAGTAGACATTCATCGCAAAAAAATATTCAAATGACTCATTATATAGAGATATATTACATAGAGATATTTTTTATAAAGAATTTGTTGCTAGTTTACTAAATTGCAATGTATGAGTCTATTTATATTTGGACCCTCCAAATAGAAATAAGCAATTCAATTTAGTAAACTAGCAACAAATTCTGTACAAACTTTTTAGGCGCTTCTAACTTTTAAAATTATCAATTTTGAATTTCTTTGTGTGTGTAACTTTATATTGATTTATGTTTGTAATTAAAAAAGGATATGTATTTCATTTTACATTTACGTAACAAGTTAAGATGGTGCTTACATAATATTAATTTAAATAATAATTATAATAACTTTGATGCAAGTTTAGACGGATAAATTAGATGCATCAGTTTGAATTTTATAAATTGGAGAGAATATGAAAAATTAAAAAAGAACGAAACGTTATAAAGTTCGATTAGTCAACTTTTTCAATGCATAGGTTCATTTCTACTGTTGTCGCCTTCATATTTATGAAGAGAATCTTATGCTTCTTGTTTTTAAGTCTTTAAAATATTTTTGTTATGAGTGAGATATCATTTTGACCAAAATTTAATCAAAATTGTTCTCCAAACGAGCCGAAAAACCACCATTATTAGGGTCACCTTTATTGTTCACAAATCGAATATTTATAAAATTTAAAATTAGTGTTAGTACAATATGACAATTGAAAATCTTGACAAACCAATACAACGAGTACTTCTTTTTAATTTTTTTTGCAACGAAGTCCAACTTTAAGCTGAAATCTATCAAGTTATTTTCCCAGGCAAAATCAAGACGTGTATGGCGTAGATCCGACTGACAAAAGGGTTTTTAATCAGGTGAGGAATCGAGTTAACACGATAATTAAAGATTATAAGCAAAATTGTATGGAAGTCGATCTGAGCGGACTGGGTCCTGACGCAAACAAAGACTAATTATAGTCAGTGAATAAGAAGAAATTATGAGAAAGCTTGAAATCTTTGATTAACACCTGGCATCAGTATTTCAACCCCATGATATTCAAACCAGTATTTATCCAACTCCAGTTTATTAATGAGTAATAACAATCAAACCAGTAACTCAAATAGAAGTAGCACAAAAAATAGATAGAAATCTATAACCTAAAAAAGCACCTGGCATTGATGAAATATATCCTGGTTTATTTAAAGAATTATCGCACGTATTGTTTTTGGTTAGAACATGTTCCCAAATGCTTCAAAACAGCGCAAATAATAATGTTTAAAAAACCTGGTAAACTAGCGGAATAGATAACATCTTACAGACCAATACCGCTGTTACCCTCAATATACAAATTATTTGAGAAATTTTTGCTGAAACGACTTAAACCACTCGTTAATATCCCGAAGTTCCATTTTATTTAGAAATAAACATTCAACCATTGACTAAGTCCATAGAGTAATAACCATAATCAAAAAGGGGTTCGAGGAAATCGGCATTTCCGATCTCTACGGCATAAAGATCGGACATAAAAAGGATTAACACTTCGTTAATTTTTAAAAATTTATTTAAGAATATTCTATTAAACAAGAAAAGGGACTCGTCAACCATACTAACGTAGAAGCTATTCGACTTTTGGATATTACTTATGAACTGACAAGGCTAAAACGTATTGAACCTCGTAAGTTAATTTCATGAATAAATTTAATTTATCTAGGAGCTGAACATTCCTACAGTAACCCACACACGACTTACTTGAAAATAAAATCAAGGTTATTTGATCAATGATAATTAATTAATTGTATATTAAGGTTGTATCACGCGAGAGATACAATCTTAATATACAAGATAGATATTAAGATTATATCATAAAGAGGTTTAAAAATAATTATTTTCTGTATGAAACTAGTTTATAAAAAAAAATAATTATATATACATATATATATATATATATATATATATATATATAAATGTAATGAAAAATGAACACGCAATGCAATGTTATAATAGTAAGTAAGTTGATATATTTATTTATTTCTTGAAAAGTCCACGCCCAACTTTGAGATTTACCTAAAGTATTGGGCGTGTGGAAGAACATTAGAACAAATGGTTATAAAACAAACAATAACTATAAAACAATAACTAATCCATACTCATACGCGCTTTAAGTAGATACCATAAACTATAACATCGTCGTACCATGTGTCAGCCCGAAGCATACAGCACAGTTATCCTCAAGATCGAGGGCTTATGACTTAATAACTTTTAAAAAATGTACAATCAAAAGTAACTTCCACCGAAATTGAAGGGAATTATATGCGGCCACATCTTAAAAAAAAATTCAATGTCTGCGGGATCAAAGATAGTCTACCTAAAGGTAAGTTCAAAAGTGATACAACTTTGTAACAATAATCGTGTGAGGAGAATGACATTCTTCTTTCTATAATATCGGTTCAGCCGGAATAACGACCATATGTTAATCTTGCCATTTAACATAAATATGACTGAAAGTGACAAAATTGTATGGAGGGAAAATTTTCCATATGATTATTTTTCATTTCAGGCGATTATTACAGTCTAAATTTCCCCGCAACACGTAATAAGATTTTCGAAAATGTTTTTCACATACGTACATCAATTCGATTGACATCTATCGTCTAGTTGCCGTAAGCTGTTTCGTTGTCGGTAATGGGTTCCTTAAAAAACCATAACTTCCAAGTTAAGTTATACAAAATTGTAGAAAATATCATGGTAGCCCTTTGATTCCAAGATAAACTATTGGAATTTGAAATATACAACGCAGTATGAGTTTGCTACGAGTTCGTTTGATGCGATTCCACATAGAGTAATACTAGACATTAGTCTTACAAGAGGAAATTATGACAACTACTCCTAAATATTCCTCGCTGAAATAAGCGAAAATTGTGTGTACTGAGGATCTAACGTAATATTTGTAAATTTTGTAAAAATGTATCATTCTGTAAACTTTGTACTTTTGCAACTTTTATTGGAATATTTTGGATGATTGTCGAGGCAATTTAATTCAAACCTTGCCATTTTTATTTACAATTAATTGATCACTACATCGGTCGGAATGTTACTCCAGTTTAAAAGAGCAGATCTAGGATCGAAGCAAGCAACTAAAGGAGCAATCAGTAGCTATATTTTTGTAATAACACATTGTCTAACTAATGATTTTTGAACTATTGCCTAACTAATTAAACTGATTCTTTACAAATGCATCTGTTCACGAATTCAGTTCTATTTCACATATAACCAGTACAGATTTCTTCCCGAACGTTCAATGGACAAAATTATTATTTCATTTGGTAATTATGACCAAACTGACTATGAGCAGCTAGTGGACGGGGATATTTTAGCTCCAAAAGAGCGTTTACCCATTTTGATATACTCTCTGTACTGAAAGCAATTTATCTGTTATCTCAGTGCAATTTATTTGCTGACTACTTTAGATTTTAGAAGCAGTTTGTTCAGGATGAAACCGTCAGTTTAGTTTTTTATATTAACAGTTACAGTATTGGTCTGGATATTAACTTAAAATCGTTGCACCAGTTTGCATCCTCCAAACAATCTTCCGTTTTGGTTAAAATTGCCAATTTCTTATTGTTTATTTGCTGGTGACCTGAAATTGTTTATTGTGATTAACGACTAATGGGATTACGAGTTGTTTCAATGAATATTGGTTTGGTTCTTAAAGAGTTTGTGTTATAAGTAATATTTTTATGTATGCAATGTACCATGATGACTTTCTTCTATATACTTACGTTCATACAATATAACTGGCATTGACCTGGAGCAGACCATTTCGGTGCGAGGTCTCAGTGTGCTTATAAATACAGGCCTCTCTTTATATGACAATGTTATTAGTATTTATAAAAAATGCCTATAGAATTATGTGACACACTGGTATTTTTTTGTCATTATCTGAATCAATTCTATTTAAACTCATTAGGGATATTATTGTGCTCTATTTTATGTTAGGATGAGAGTGCATATTTCGTTGGATGGTTCACCTTCACGTACACATATCCGCCTGCCATTTCCAATTGCGCGTTCATTGACCTTGCATCCTTATGCATTGAATATGACTCCTCATATTGACCTGTTTTTTTGCTCGATTCACGATTTCGAAAACACGATCGTGACGTTATTGGGTAGTCCATGACTCAACTCGGTTTTTTTGTCTTTGTTATTGTTTTTTCCTTTCATTTAAGTAGCTCCAAATACATGTTAACATGTTTGTAATTTTTCCGTCTATTGGAACCGATCCCCATAAAGATGTATGTGCAAATCACGCAGTGTAAGTATTGTTCTCTTATCGATTACCTAAGAATTATTAAGTTTTATTAATTCACATGCGTATGTAAGAAACACGCAATACCTTCGTAGTAAACACCTTCGTGAAATGAGTGATCATCATACAATTATTTAATGCCGCGTTCTACAAAAAGTATATTGGACAATAAATTAATATTCAATACCAATTAGAAAATGAATTGTGATTAAACAACATTTACAATCGTAGCAGATATATTTAACAATACAATCGTAGCAGATATATTTAACAATACAATCGTAGCAGATATATTTAACAATACAATCGTAGCAGATATATTTAACGTAAATCATAAATATCGTAAGGATGGTAAAGGAATTCTCACAATCATTGCTGCGAACTCTGCATTGATGGCGACACGTCGTAAATGCTTAATATAGCAGAGAACTTCATGAAATGAAGGTATTAAGAACCGTAGTATCAAAATAGATATTTTTTTTTAAAAAGACCAAAATTGGAAATAAAACGCTCTATAACTAAAAACTTAGAAGGAAAAAATAGCCATTAAAAGCTATACAGCTCATGGCAACTGTATATATGTGTACAGGTTGGACGAAAGAACGCTTCTATTTTTCTTACAGTTGACTCATTGCATCAAACTAGGAAAAATCAAATAGGAGTCGTTAAGGAACTGTAAGAAAATTCTCAACCGTTTCTGAAAAATCACTGCCAGAATTTCTATTCCAACAACGAGATACATTTTTTAAAGAAAAACACTTCAATTATATTTAGTTTCGTACACTTAATCACTTGTATATATAATAGATACCTTTTTTGTATTCTGTAAAAATATATACAGATGAGACAAAACTGCATTCAATCCAGTAGAAAATGTTAAGAAACTGTAGGATAATTCACAACCATTTCCGAAAAATTACTGCCAGAATTTCTATTCCAACAACTAGATACATTTTTTATAGAAAAACGCTTCAATTATATTTAGTTTCGTACACATGATCACTTGTATATATAATAGATACCTTTTTTTGTATTCTGTAAAAATAAATACAGATGAGACAAAACTGCATTCAATCCAGTAGAAAATGTCAAGAAACTGTAGGATAATTCACAACCATTTCCGAAAAATTACTGCCAGAATTTTATTCCAACAAAGAGATACATTTTTTATAGAAAAACACTTCGATTATATTTAGTTTCGTACACTTAATCACTTGTATATATAAAAGATACCTTTTTTGTATTCTGTAAAAATAAATACAGATGAGACAAAACTGCATTCAATCCAGTAGAAAATGTTAAGAAACCGTAGGATAATTCACAACCATTTCCGGAAAATTACTGCCAGAATTTTATTCCAACAAAGAGATACATTTTTTATAGAAAAACACTTCGATTATATTTAGTTTCGTACACTTAATCACTTGTATATATAATAGATACCTTTTTTTGTATTCTGTAAAAATAAATACAGATGAGACAAAACTGCATTCAATACAGTAGAAAATGTTAAGAAACTGTAGGATAATTCACGACCATTTCTGAAAAAGTCACTGCCAAGTTACGGTTTTAGCCAAAAAAAATTATAGAAACAGGATCCAAATATACTCAGTTTGACACACAGAATCACTTGTATAAACGTAACAAAGAAGAAACGGCATCATCACTGGATGAACAATTGTACGCACAGTACAGAAGCGCACGTACGTAGGTACTATGTACCACTCTTCAATCGCTGCCTACCCGTTTCAGTTTAAGGTTCATATGGGCAAAAATAGGATTCATAAAGATAGCATGTCCGAAGCAGTGATAGCAAGGTGTATTGCCTCTGAGACGTGAGTAGGGTGAACGACTTGCGTATTTTTTTCCACATTATAACGAATGACTTGTAGGAAGATGTGGAAAAGTATTTTATTGCTTCGCGCGTACAACTGGCAGGTTGTGTAAGGTTCGTATTAGTATTCAACGACAAATTAAAAGTCTTGTTTTTGTTTTTTTTTTAATCACCCCATTAGGGAAGACATATATGATTTCACTACGTAGTATGAAACATAGTCTTTGTCCGTCTGAACGCAGTCTCAAGAACTAAACTAAACAAATTTTCATGTGATATTTCATGATGATTCATGTGATTGTGACCCACAGAGTGACTCGCGAAGAAGGTTTAGGTATATAATTTATGAAGCTTTTACGTAATTTGGCTGAAAAATTATAAAAATTGTCGAGTAAGTTGGAAAAATCATGACACTTGAAAGCTTAACAGGTGTGGCTAGCATTTATATTGACAATAAATAAAGCAAGGGTCAGAGTTTAAACATTATTGGAATTGAACTCAGTGTCCATTATTTTTCACAAAACCAATTGCAAGTTATCCTGTCACGTGTGACACCAAAACATAATATGTTTGTTTTTGCATACAATCTAGTGGAAATAATATAAAGAAATATTTTAGGTTTATCTATAAAATACGTCTTCTAATTGTCAATTTTCTCGGAATATTTATCTTTAAATATTTATATTTATCGGAATAATTACTAGTCGCGTTTTGAACTAACCTACAAGCTCTCGCGACAGTCCATTAGATACACTTAATATTTCATTACGTCAGACAAATGATTCGTACATAGATCCTTAATGCTACCCCAAAGGTATATAATTGATGTAGGTTTTGTGTAAATTGGCCGATCTACGGCGATAAATACGGACTAAGTCGGAAAAATCCATACATCTCAGAATTTTTCTTTCCCTAACCTACGAAGCCGGACCAGGTCACCAGTACGTATTAAGAAAGAAAATCAACATCTACGGTAAGATGCTCTGTTGGTCCAGGCTTTGATTTTTTTTTGGCAGGAGGTTTAATTTTACTAATATCCTTTATCCTCACACGGTATGAAAAATCACCATAGACACATATAAATAACACCCACCTGCGATTTGTTTGCGTCAAAAATGTGTCGAGTTGTTAAAAAAATAATTTTGAGGATTACTTGCTATCACCCTTACTGGAACTCGTATTTGTTTAATTTATGATCTAGTTTACATAATTGATAATTATGTAAATACGAAATATGTTATGTGATTTATTGGATGTGAATCAAATAAAGATTGAACTCTTAATAAATTGTATAATAATTAGTTTAAAGATTATCTGCTCGTAATGTATAAGCTAATCGTCTTAGCTTTACCTGGCCAAAATTAATCGTGACAGCGTTTTCTTTTATTCGTTTTTTAGGGTTCCGTACCTCGAAAGGAAACAAAATCTTTATAGGATCACTTCGTTGTCAGTCTGTTGGTCTGTCAAGACTCTTTTCCTCAGAAACGCGTGGAGATGTCAAGTTGAAATTAGATCTACGGTCCCTTGGAGCTGTAAAAAAAACAACCTTCTAAATCAACGCAATCAAAAAGAACCCCAAAAATACAGCCAATTATGTGGTATATTTTGACACTCGCAAGTAAATCAAAACTTAAAGGGTATTTTTCGTTGACCTAGAATCATGGAATTTGGTAACAAGCAAAGCCTTATACCACAAATAAAGGAAAAATTCGAAAGTTTGAATTTATAATTAAATCACATAAAAAAAATTATTTTAAATGTGCGCCTGTGAAAGAAATAGTGGGCTATGCATATTCGTCCTAAAAAATTAAAATTTTATAAACAGTTTCATAGGAATATTACGCATTATTAATTGTTTACAAATGCCTAAATGTGTACGGAATCCTCGCAATGCGGGTTCCGCTCGTGCTTGACAAGTTTTTTTTATTTTTAAGTCTGTGTAAATTTTTATGTCTCTAATTTTAATTGTTTCAAAATACCCGTACAATTTTCCAATCCCCTTTTCACACATTTGAAGGTGAAAAGGGGATTGGAAAATTGTAAAAAAATCATTCAATCAATCAATCTTAGCGAGCACCTAGAAACCAAAAGAAATATACGTACCAAATTTCAATTTCTCAAGCTTCATAGTTTTAGAGGTTTCATAATGGGTCAGTTAGTGAGCAATTGGCAAACAGTTTTTATATGTATAGATTAATATTATACAACTCGAATTATTTAATTATTTTATTATTGTTTACTCATAATAAGAATACTGTTTACTTTTTGTATTATGACCTCATATGAAGTTTACAATGTCATACATCTTACAATCTTAGAAGTAATATGAGGTATATCATATTAATATAATGAGAAGCAGCTATATAATATTTATTTGTCCGTTAGTACTTATATTACATAAAAGCCACTAATCCAATTTAAATAAAGTTTTTGTTTTTCTTATTTCTTGTATTAATTGAAGACTGAGTTAAGTTTTATTTTATTACACGTGTATACGATATTAAAAAATCTCTCTGTAAAACCAAAAAATACGCGTTTTTCATTAAAAAAAAAGGCAAAAACAGCAGAGAACAGAGAGAAGGGATAAGAAAATCCGCACAAAAGGGATACCGAGAATAAACGCAAAGAAGGAAAAAGTCAGTTTTTGTTGAAGAAGATTTATAAATACTAAATATTCGAAAAATCATTAAAAAAATCAAAAGTTTTCTATTCTGAGAGTTAATCAATGGATAGAAAAAAGAATCATCTAAATCAGTCAATAATTGCCACCTACAACATCTCCTCATACGTACAGACCGTTTTACATCCATACAGATATACGTACAGACCACAAATTGTACATCCGTATAGACCACATTCGTACACACCACATATTGTACATCCGCACAGACCACATATTGTACATCCGTACAGACCACATACGTACAAACCACATACTGCATATCCGTACAGACCACATATCCTTAGTGACCAACAGACGGAGATATTTTTCAAATACAAATTATAATCATAATATATATTTTAAAAAATTCAAAAATGTCAATTTTGAGAAGAAGATCCCCTATTTCAAAAATATATATATTAAAATCAAGTTCTTGTAAAATTAACCGTGTTATGATGACGTCCATCATCAAACCTCGAGGCTGACGTACCAGTCGATAATATAACATATAACCGCGAGTATATGCAAAATGAAAATAAAAGAAATAACATCAACTCACTAACTCTAATGACCAGCCGCTAACAACTGAATAAACGAACAAGTTCACCAACCACAGATAAAAACTAATTACGTCTGACTTCTTCACATATAATCAAGTCTCCGTTCTTTAGATTCATTTTACCTTTTACGCTAACACTTCTCCATATCTTTAAAATCAACCGCCAACTTCCATCTCCGCTTATTTTGAAGGTATGTTTAATTGAGCGTATAAGCCCTTAAGGTTTTGTTTACCGTTACGTCATCTACCGTCATACCGACGCGGAGTGGACAGCGACAAGTGCCTGTTTGACTTTAGCCCTTTGTTCTCCTCTCTGATGGAAAATTATTCCCGTTTACTTATTTTTTTAAAACGATCTTTCATGCTTTTTGAGCCTGGTTAAACCATGCCCTAAGTGGCCTTCCATCTTTTCTTTTACCGTCACTTCACTCATTTATTTTCAAACTTTCGTTTAGTTTGAATTTGATTCCACTGTATCTTCGGCATTTTTTTTTTATTTTGCATGTCTCAATATACATATAAAATTTGCGTAACGATTATTTATCCAATGCTTGTTCTGAGCGACCAAATCACATTTCGTAGTTCTAATACCAATTGCATTTTTTACTGATACTGATTTCATATCTTCGCTTGTACTCTTGAAATTCTTCGTCCACCCATTAAATTTCTACTTAATATGCCCTAATACATTTTCCTGATTATATTATATTCAAATATATATGTTAGTTAAATGACCATATTTTATAAGTTTTGCTTATATATTAATTCATCAGAGTTAATATTTATAAGTCTGTGATTTTTTAAAAGTCAGTTTAAAAATTAACAAACCATATCAAACATTCACTAGCACAATTTTAAATACATAACGTCCATTCCATCAAATATAAATGTTGTGTGCTTTTGATAATTTTACTTCCGCCAGAATAACGATAAACCGATGTTTATTACTATGTATTGAATATATATATATATATATATATATATATATATATATATATATATATATATATATGTATATATGTATATATGTATATATGTATATATTTATATATATATATATATATATACACATGCAATATATATATTTATATAAGGCAATCAAGAATATAGAAAGAAAGGTTAACATCCTTGAAGGGCAATCGGCTGCTTTACTCAAAACTTTCACATTTCAAAAATTAAACACAAAGCAACGCATGTAAACCTCATCTGCATAAGAATATAAAATTTAAATGGATATCTAGCGAGGTTGAACAAATATAACTGTATCCCAATAAATACAGCCATCAACTAAGTAAATATCCCATTACACGAAGCTTAAATCTTCCTTCTAACCTACATTCGACTTACATAATGACGCGGCTATAGACAAGACAAACACGACGCGAACGGGACAAACGGGCCACTTCCTCCTCGACGCGAACGCCCAAACGAAAAAGAAAACAGGGCCACCATTGGGCACATTCCCGCCTCGCCCACGTCGCGCGCCTTTGCCCTTTCAAATTTGAATGTTCGATTCGTTTCAATGCATGCCCTATGTAAAGTTGGACGCAGACGCGATCGTCTTTTTAACATTTAATCTTTAAAAAATTAAATCATCTAATAAAAATGGAAATATACATATCTGTTTGACCGATAATATGTAAAATTTAATTTAATCACATCTACATTTCGTTCACGTTCGTCAATATCGAATGATAATTGTGTTATAACTGATCGTTAGGAAATCATCATATTTTTTCGGTTGTTTCCGGCATAGCTTTTTATTTCTCGTTCACACACATGGTGAGGTGAACGAGAAAGTAGTATCTATCTTTTCTCACTGATTATCTTACCTTTTCGCACTGACCGGCAAATACACGCAGGGTGAGTGTGACGGTATGAGTATGGAAAAAATAAATAAAATAAATTTGCTTTGCTTTGTGGCTGCCAATAAATAAATGAAATAAATTTTATTTAAGAAGTAAAATCAATAAGTACTTCAGTTTTAATAATTTACATTTACCTGATTTATTTTTTTCCATTTTGCACATGCTGGAATTTTTTAATATCTACGCTGATCACCGAAATGTCTGCGACTAATGCAACTGCGGTCACTGGACCGCAATTCACTCACTCACAGATCGAGCGAACATGATGTCGCTATATATATATATATATATATATAAATATATATATATATATATATATATATATATAAATATATATATATATATATATATATATATATAAATATATATATATATATATATATATATATATATATATATAATATATATATATATATATATATGTATATATACACATAAATTAAAATTGTAATATTAAGAAAGAAATATTTATAATTTTTTCCAGAAGCCCTCTACAAATATATTCAGTTTAATGCACACGTGTATGAATAATAGACACCTAGTTTATTACAGTCTATATATGTTTTAATCAGTCTTCACAAGCAGTAGCTTAGTAGTATTTAAAGTCCGACAAAGTATATTAAGTTAACATAAACTTGTTAACGGGGACATTTGTTATTATTAAAATTAATATATATATATATATATATATATATATATGTGTGTGTGTGTGTGTGTGTTTGTGTGTGTGTGTGTCTGTGTGTGTCTGTATGCGTGTGTGTATTTGTGCAATTGTGCGTAAATCCAACGATTTTCTCAATATCTGTATGTATGCGTGTTTACTATCTCTTAATCAAAAAGTAAAAAGCATGACATACCATTTAAAGTAAATATTATTAATAATCCGCACTATTTACATAGCAGAGTCTCTTTCTCGAAGTTTTCAATGGAGTATAACACTATTTGTAAACGTGTGACTTTGTTATAATTCGCTGAAACTAAATACTCTGTGAATGTTATATAAAATAAGTAAACATTTTTTCACAGTATGATATGTGGGTGTTATTTAGTTACAGGTGGTATAACATAAAATATGACGATTCATTTTCTAAATAATCAGATTGTAGCCACTATCAGCCACTACTTTAAAAACGGCCAAGTGTGAGTCGGACTAACGCAGGAAAATCAGTCACACTAAGAAATATTAAACTTATAAGTTTATATTTCTCAAAGAAACTGTGAAAAGCAAAGTTATTGCTGCGGTCGGTACCGAAAAATATATCTTAAAAACTACACGCTATATCTTATTCAGAACTTAAAAGAATTTCATTGAAAGTATATTTAAAGTTCTACTACTATCTTAATTTTTTTCATAATTTTACACACTTTAGTTGAAAAGTTAGAAGGGCGGACACATTTTTAAAGATTTTAGAAGCACATATTTCACCAACTATTGACCCAATTAAAAAAGTTATTTTGGAACCTCTATGCCATTTTTAAGACCTATATAACGATGCCCCACAAACCTATGTGTACTGGATTTTTTCCCGTCTTTCAGTTACATGTATGGAGTGCCACCCCTAATGTTACTGTTTTTTTTTCATAATTCCACTCTTTCTTTGTACAATGGTTCATATTTTACGTCTACTATCCGATTCATCAATATAGTGCCACTAGTATCCGAGTAAAATGGCTGTGACGGACGTAACGAAATTATAAGGATTCCGTTTCTGCCCTTTAGCTATGCAACCCTAAAAAGGTGCTATTAAGAGCCGCCTTCATACGCGTGCGTACGCCACCGCCCACGCGTGCGCACGTGCACGAGAGCCGCGCCTACCACTGAGGCGAAGACAAGCAATATGAACGAATGCTGAGGACTAAAAGTGAAGCTATCCTCAGATAATGATCATTTTTAAGACGAGTGGCCGCTTCAGGTCAGGTCAGGTCGCTCAGGGTCTTGTCAGACTTAGAACATAACAGTAATCTACAATTCTTCAAAGTCCACAATTTCTTCTCTTTATCGTTTCATCTACACCTGCACCAAACAAACATACTTTATGAGCGTAGGTTACGAGACGATCGCGGCTGGTATTAAATATGAGATAACTTGAAAACACACGTAACTGTTAGACATAATAACCTCAACTGTTAGATATAATAACATCTACTGTTAGATATAACATCTACTGTTAGATATAATAACATCTACTGTTAGGGATAATAACATCTACTGTTAGATATAATAACCTCTACTGTTAGATATAATAACCTCTACTGTTAGATATAATAACATCTACTGTTAGATATAACATCTACTGTTAGATATAATAACATCTACTGTTAGGTATAATAACATCTACTGTTAGATATAATAACATCTACTGTTAGATATAATAACCTCTACTGTTAGATATAATAACATCTACTGTTAGATATAACATCTACTGTTAGATATAATAACATCTACTGTTAGGTATAATAACATCTACTGTTAGATATAATAACCTCTACTGTTAGATATAATAACCTCTACTGTTAGATATAATAACCTTTACTGTTAGATATAGTAACCACTTTCCGGTGACTTCGATCGCATGTATGAACAACATTTTGGTTAAATGGAAAGAATAAAATGAAAAGTTAATGATTGATGTCAATAATCTCATGCAGTTTGAGCTACGATTTCGACTTTATTGTAATAATTGTTCGTAATATTAAAAGGCCTAAAGCGTATCGGACACGCCCATGCAGAACCCTATGTTCTGCAATTTGGAATATGTTTAAAATTGTGCATATACAGAATGATAATATAACTTCATTTTGACAAAATTTCGTCATGTTTTTCGTCAATTTCATCTGTTTTCTTTTTCAGAGAAAACCGGATAGTGTTAATGGTGCAGTATCCGTTATAATTTTTATTGAAATTGGTTATTAAGAGCTACATTTCAATAGCTTTTTTTTTCAAATTGTTTGAAAGGTTATTTTAGACGCTGTTGTGGGAACTCTTGATAGTGATTTGAAAGAAAATATCTCGAAACTCAAGTATTAAGTTAACTTAGCGACAAAACAAACTTTGTTGCTTTTTGTAAGGTTTATCCAACGACATTTCACTTGATGGGATACGCAATTTTTATTTTCATCCTTTTCATTTTGGAAGTGTGTCCACATTTTTTTATTTCTTTTTTTTATTACCACTATTAATTTATATCGCGGCTGAGTTCTTAATTTAATACTTTCATTATATATTTCAATAAAATCTATTAATTTGTTTTCTTTAAAGTTACTTGAATAACTGGTCGATACATGAAACCCTTCTTACAAACAAAATAAATATTTATATCACTTATTTTTAAATAGTGTTATAAATAAATGTTAAATAACAGAATCGTAGTGCCATCCAACATTATACCGAAATTATTTATCATTCGAATACATATTAGAGTATTGCTACGAGTGCTAGAGACATATTAGAGATTGCTAGAGGAACGTAATATTAGGTAATAAAGACTAATTCAAAGACGACTATGAGCTACGTAATATTAGGTAATAAAGACTAATTCGAGGACAACTAAGAACTACGTAATATTAAAAATATATTTGAGGATATGTATATATAGCTATGAACTATGTAATATTAGTTAATAAAGACATATACGAGGATAGTTATGAGCTACGTAATATAAAGCAATAAAGACTAATTCGGAGACAACTATGAGCTATGTAATATTAAGAAATACAGACATATTCGAGAATAGATATGAGCTACATAATATTCGTCAATAAAAACCTATTCGGGGGCTGCCATGAGCTACGTACCATTAAATTATCGTCACTAAGAATGAAGCAGTGAAGCAAACGCCGAGCAAGTTTGGAGAAAAGTGGTCCGATAAGTATTGAAATTGGACGCATCCCTTACCGGTATTCGTTACACGTCCTACCTCAGGACAATGTCGGCTTTAGAAAGCACACTTGTATCGGTAATGTGTACGAACTTGTAACGATTTTGAAAAACAAATTCTACATTAAGCGGTTTTTTTTGTTAAGTGTCTTAACGCATATATCTGGCATTTATAAACCAATCTGAACGATTTTTTTTATTTAGAATTAGATAAAACTTAAGGATAATGCCGTATAAATTTGATCAAGATCTGATAAAGCACTTCGAAGATGAATTACGGAACTTCTCAACAGTTTAAAAGCATTTCCAAAAGTTAGACAGATTTTCAAGTATCGATCTGAGGCGATTGATCGTCTATGCTTTAATATGTCTTTTTTTTCTATGTCTAAACGTAATTTTATAGGGAAAAAATATAAATTATAAAATCAATTATATTTAAGAAATATAACCTGTCAGGCAGGAGTGCAACTCGCACTACGAGGGTTCCATACACATTTAAGAATTTATAAATATTTATTGGTACATAATATTTATATTAACCCATTTACAATATTTTAATTTTGTAAAACAAAAGTATATTGTCTACTATATCTTTTACAGGCGAATATTAAAAAAATACATTTTTTTTATGTAATGTAAGTACAAATTAAGAATTTTATTTATCTTATTAATATAACTTGAATTTAAGATTTTCTACAAATTAAGGGTTTTTTTCCGTTACTTATGTTATGAGAACTTGCTTCTTGCCAAATTTCATCATTCTATGTCAAGGGAAAGTAGCAGTAGTAGTAGAAAGTAGGTTTAGAAGCAGCAGTAGAAGTAGTAGAAGCAGCAGTAGAAGTAGTAGAAGAAGCAGTAGAAGTAGTAGAAGAAGCAGTAGAAGTAGTAGAAGAAGCAGTAGAAGTAGTAGAAGAAGCAGTAGAAGTAGTAGAAGAAGCAGTAGAAGTAGTAGAAGAAGCAGTAGAAGTAGTAGAAGAAGCAGTAGAAGTAGTAGAAGAAGCAGTAGAAGTAGTAGAAGAAGCAGTAGATGTAGTAGAAGAAGCAGTAGAAGTAGTAGAAGAAGCAGTAGAAGTAGTAGTATCTTTAGAAGAGACAGTAGAAAGTAGGTTTTGATTTAATTGCGAGTGTCAAAATATACACACGAAAACATATTTCTAGGTCAACGTGAAGTACACTATTGGTTTTGATTTACTTGCAAGTTTCAAAAAATGCGGCATAAATGTCCATATTTTTATGGCTTTATTTTATTGCGTTGACTTAGAAGCTTAATTTTTTTTATAGCTCCAAGTAACTATAGAACTAAGTACTTGATATTATTTTGAACTTGATACATCCACGCGCTCCTGAGAAAAAAAGTTTTGGCAGACTGTCAGACGGACAACAAAGTTATCCTATAAGAGTTCTTTTTTTCTTTTGAGGTACGGAACCATAAAAATAAGAAAGCTACTCCAAAAACGGGCTTTTTATTATTCTATAATTAGCACATTTACCCTAACTAGTTACTGCAATGGCGATTGACGCTGATGTTTTTATGTTTTACGTTTTTTTGTTTTACGCCGATGTGTTTATATTTTATGATGTACGTTACATAATAATTATTTTTCTGCGAAGTCAAAATGAGAATATTATTTAAATAACAAAATTCAACGTTTTTTTTTATTCTGTTTATTTTTCATCGAACAACTATAAGCTAAGTAATAATAGGTAGCAAAGACATATTCGAGGATATCTATGAGCTACGTAATATTAGGTAATAAACACATATTCGAGGATAACTATAAGCTATGTAATATTTGGTAATAAATACACATTCGAGGATAACTATGAGCTACATAATATTAGGTAATAAAGACATATTCGAGAATAGCTATGAGCTACGTAACATTAGGTAATAAACACATATTCGAGAATAGCTATGAGCTACGTAATATTAGGTAATAAAGACATATCCGAGGATATTTATGAACTACGTAATATTAAGTAATAAAGACTAATACTCAAGGACGACTATGAGCTACGTAATATTAGGTAGCATGAAAAAAGGTAGTTTTTAATTAACTTAAATGATAACGATGATAATTTTTATGAAATTATCTGAAGTAATATTGTGAAAAAAATTATTTTGGGTTTTCTTCAAATTGGTGAAAATATTGCCTTATTCTAGAGTGGGCAATGAAAATAAAGGGAGAAGAGCATTTTTTTTTAATATTAGCAGGTAAGCACGAATCAAGCGAAAGTATGCATGTATGTATGTATGTATGTACGTAGGCATATGCATTATCATTAAAAGGCTTAAAAAAACGAAGAAATTGCATCCGATAGACTATGGACTTTCCTATTTTATAGAACTCATAACGAACATAATTTATATTATGCTCCGGGCTCGGAAAGTCATTCTGTTCTTGAGTTATGCCACCGAAATATTTAGTATAACAAATAAAGGAAAATTATTGGACTGGACTCGGAAAAATTTCAAGCTATTCGTGTTGGTCTAACAATAGATACCTATTTATTGTATTAGTTACTTATTACACGATTTTAAGATTCTTATAAATTATGAAATATTTATAACAAGAATATTAGTAATTTTAATTATACAACTTGAATATTTACTTAACCTGTCAATTCCAACAATTACGTCTTGTTTATATGGCACCAAAAATATTTAGGAAACAATAAAATTATTATAGTGTTTGCGTGCGTTGTTATGTTAGTTAAATATTAAATAGTTTTTACTATAACATACACCCACACACACAAATATATATATATATATATATATATATATATATATATATATATCATTGGACTAAATACACCGCGTACGAATTAAATAAATTTATTTAATACATTAATTATGACGGAAAATTATTTTAATTAAATATATCATTTGTAATGTATTTCTTTTTAAATAATACACAGTACGTAATGAACTCATATTATAAAAAAAATATATTAAAGGCAAAGGGTGATAGTTATCAATTTAAAAAAAAAAGAAAAAAGACCATAAATTAAAAATTTAAAGACAATGGCTACAATTGGTCTGTTCACAAACTTGTGATGTCATGTGACTTTTTACCAATAACAAGGCGTTTGCGACGCTGATTGAATTTTAAAAAATATTGCGATTTTTTTACTTTTTTTACAAAATATAAACTTATTTTTTCTTAAATGAAAAGAAATATGGTTATTTACGTTACAATCTAATAGGATGATCTCGACTTGTGGTATATTTTCGATGTTTTCAAATAGCTTATTCTCGCCTCACAAGTAAAAAGTTGTAGTCATCCATATCTAAGATAAAATTAGTGGAGTATCTATGCAGATAAGTACTTTACATCTGAGATATAAAAACTTAAGTTTTTTTGTAGTTTTATTAAATGTGAGTATATTATTTTGAGTTTCCAGATGATCGATAGTCAGCTGGATTTTTCAAGTTTTTCATACAATGTCCAGGGTCCCAATTTCAAGCAAATTGTACCACTAAGTAGGATAATGTGAAAATGAAACACCTGAGGAAATGAAGGAGGCTACTGCAGCGGCCTAAATACATGTATTTATTATTGAAAAAAAATTAGTTAATTTAACCAAAGCTCATAAAGCTTGTATGATAGAAGACAATTTTATATAAAAAAAATAAAGCTAATTGTGTTAAACTTTTTTTTCTCGATCGTGTCTTAAAATTATTTTATTGGTCGTTTTAGGGTTCCCTACCTCAAAATTTAAATGAAACGGACGTTTCCACTTTCCTCTACGCCGCAAAGACGTCGATATTATGTGAAAACGGAAAAAAGATAAATGCCTTGGAAATATAGTATTGGAGGAAGAATGCTTGGAGTATCGTGATCTGAGTTCCGTACTAATGTATCCATACTCCAAGAATTCGGTATCGGGCAGCGTTTGTGCAATATTGTACAAACTCGCATAATAAAATTCTTCAGACATATGTCGCAGCGTAGTAACTACAGCAGTGAATGCCTGGTGGTACAGGAAAAAGTGGGAGATACCAGAATGTTCTGCTGTACGAGTGAATCCTGAGAACAGCTGGTAGAGAGGAATGGCGAGATATTCTGTGGCGCGTCAGATATCTACAAGATACTTGATACGTTGACCACAACCACTCTGCTAAGAGTGTGACGACTAAGAAGAATGGGAAGTATATGATCATAGATGTACTAAAAATATAGGAAAATAAACCCCCATAATTCAGTACAAAGGGATGATTCTAGTTATAGTTTTGAGATATTGGGGAGATGATTCTAGTCATAGTTTTGAGAATTGGGGAGATGATTCTAGTCATAGTTTTGAGATATTGGGGGGAAACCCCTCCTCCTCCCACTTAATTATGTTAGTTAGATATCGATAAATTGTTATTGCGCTAGGAAGTCCAAGTTAGCAACGACTTATGATAAATAAAGTAATTTCACTTTGAACGAGATATAAAACGAGACATAGACGCGCGAACCAGACTCGCACTTGGTCGATTTTCAAAGGGGATTAAATTTCATATATTGTAGACCGATAACATAATAGTTTTAATTAATTCATTATTGGACAGTTATTCCTATCATCAGCGGGAAAAGCTCCTCGTCTCGATATTTATTTTATTTTTTTTTATTTATACTCTTGAGTGTAGTACCCGTGAGAACGCCGAGGTCTCGCACGGATATTTTGGTCTTATTTTTATTTACTTGAGTTAATTTTCAACTGTGTTAACTTTGAAATGAGTTTCAGGTCGAAATATTAAAAGTTTTGCAATTGTAATTCATCGTTCAACAATACTAAATCTTACTTACACTAACCGCTTCACTACTCGTAACTGTTTGTTATCCAATCAATAATGTGTAGAATATATTAGACCGCGCTGACTAAAACGACATCTTGTCGGTACACGCACCCCTTTTTTATTTCCTATTGACCTTCCGTCTCTTTACACCGTGAGGCCTTAGAAATATATTGTACAAAGGATTCGCAACCCTCCGGAATTCTCCCGAAATTATTCTCTTTATTTTGTTCATCTTCTGTAACTCCGGATTTATCAAAAGTCTCCCGACCCTGACCACTGTACTACATAGCACATGTAAAGTTATTAGAAGCATCAAATAATAAATAAATATATAATTAAATAACACCTTTCGGGAAGGAGGAGGAAACAGGAACTACGGGAAAAGTAAATATATCACTTCCGGTTAATGTATAAGAAAATTAAAAAATCCATTAGGAGAAGGCGCAATCTACTCGAAATGCATATATATATATATATATATATATATATATATATATATATATATATACCCCTTTAAAATACTTGAAAGGGGTATATATATATATATATATATATATATATATATATATATATATACACTGAAAATGAACCCATTGTATAAATATACAGTTGATTCAGTTTGAGTGTAAAATATTTTAAGAGGCATTTCTACACTTCATTTGAGGCAAGTAGTTCAATAAAACCGATCCTATATTGAAAGGCGTCGTCACTACACTTCCAAGGACATAAAATTTCCTTTCTGTCAGTTCTAATTTGGCGTCCAAAAACATTATGTATGACTTCTACATAGCTGAAAAGGCAAAAAATGTAACGGTTTTCAATGTTTGAAACCATCATCTTCTCATTCCTTTGAAGTTCCTTCTTTTCTTATTTGTTTCATAAATAGTTTTCATTCCAGTTTTGCATCAAAATATAATACAAAAGGAAGTCGACACCGCGTTTGTATTTATGTGATTTTCTTAGTAACTGCTAAACGTGTTTTTTCTGGTTTTCATTAATAAATACATTGATTCACGAGCAACAAGTGAGCTCAGGAATTCGGATGGCTTATTATTTAGGTATTTTTTATAAGAATTACTCGTGCTGCGGTGATGAATGTTTATAAATATCGGGAAAAACCATTCGACGGAGAGGTATCTGCGAGTGTGTTGCTTAATATCTGCGAGAGGTATCTGCGAGAGGTTTCTGCGAGTGTGCTGCTTAATATCTGCGAGAGGTATCTGCGAGTGTGCCGCTTAATATCTGCGAGAGATATCTGCGAGTGTGCTGCTTAATATCTGCGAGAGGTATCTGCGAGTGTGCCGCTTAATATCTGCGAGAGGTATCTGCGAGTGTGCCGCTTAATATCTGCGAGAGGTATCTGCGAGTGTGCCGCTTAATATCTGCGAGAGGTATCTGCGAGTGTGCCGCTTAATATCTGCGAGAGGTATCTGCGAGTGTGCAGCTTAATATCTGCGAGAGGTATCTGCGAGTGTGCCGCTTAATATCTGCGAGAGGTATCTACGAGTGTGCCGCTTAATATCTGCGAGAGGTATCTGCGAGTGTGCTGCTTAATAACTTAGAAATATGTATCCAAACGAATTATGGCAAATTTTTCTTCTCAAACATTTCTACAATAAATTCAGTAACGACATATGTGAATATATATATACATATATATATATATATATATATATATATATATATATATATATACACACACATATATATACACATATATATATACATATATATATATATATATATATATATATATATATATATATATATACACATATAATAAACAATTTTATGTTATTTCTCAAGAACTTTGATCAGAGGCATTCGTTGATTACAACAAAAATTACTACAAAGGCGAGCACGACCCACTGTCCCGCGTCGTGCGTAAGCCATATCACTAGCGGTTTACGCAGCACACGCCTAGAAGCCTCCCAGATTTCATTACATCTTCATCATCACAGATCACCTAATTTACAAAAAACATCCATATATTATACATCCAAACCTTTCCCATGATTAAATCGATTATACCCTTGGGGGAAAACAAGAGTAAATGGCTTTGAGTAGATACTGAGATTAGCCCACACAGACAGATGTAACGAGGGGCTTATGTTATACATTGTGTTAGCATATAGGGACAAATTAAGCCAATGTAATTTAGCACAAAATCCAATATGTCGCCTTAATACAGCGGCTTGAATACAAAGATTGCATAAAGTGGTATTTTAATGAAAACATCTCAACAAGAAACACGAATGTACACAAACAGGACTATTGAATTATACATTGTAATAATGCAATAGTCCAATTATTATTAGTTTCCCTCATCTGATTGTCAGACGCAGTACGAACTTCGACGTTGAGAACGAACGCGTCCTCAGCCTATTTATTTGAAAAACACATTAATTCAATTCAAAATGGCCTCGACGCCGAAGCCCGCTTTTAGAATAAACAAGATCTGGTCCAGGTAACGCGATACGAAAGAGCGTTAAGCTAGTACTCCATGAACGCGCTACAACGATACATCTGTTTAGATTCTTATTGGAATGTAACTGGAATTACGAGACCAACTACTACACTGCAAGGCGCCTAAATTTAACGAGAAAATTGTCAGTGAGGTATATATTTGAAATATCTTTAAAAATAATTCGTACATAAGGATACTACATTATCAAAACTACAGGATCACCTAAAATTTTCGTACATAAGGATATACTCATCAAACTACAGCATCACCTAAAATTTTCGTACATAAGGATACTGCATCATCAAAATTATAGAATCATCTAAAATGTTCGTACATCAAGAGAGACTCATCAAATTTACACGATCACCTAAACTTTTCGTACATAAGGAGATACTCATCAAAACTACATGATCACCTAAAATTTTCGTACAAAAGGATATACTCATCAAACTACATGATCACCTAAAATTTTCGTACATAAGGATACATTCATCAAATTACAGGATCACCGAAAATTTTCGTACATAGGGATACTATATCATAAAAGCTACAGGATCACCTAAAATTGAATTATAGAATCATCTAAAATGTTCATACATAAGGAGGTACTCACCAAAACTAGACGATCACCTAAAATTTTTGAATATAAGGATATAATCATCAAACTACAGGACCACCTAAAATTTTCGTACATAGGGATACTATATCATAAAAGCTACAGCATCATCTAAAATTTTCATACATAAGGATACTGCATCATCAAAACTACAGGATTATCTAAAATTTTCATACATAAGGAGCTGATCATCAAAACTACAGGTCACCTTAACTTTTCGTACAGAAGGAGATACTCATCAAGCTAGAGGATCACCTAAAATTTTTGAAAAGATATGAACCATCAAAATCGAAAAAGATTTTTTTTACTTAACAGAGATTCTATTAAAAATTATTGGAGAATAATTTGTAAAGACAAGATTATTGGGAACCTCTTGTAATTTAAGACACAGGCAATAAATATTATGAGAAAAAAATATTTCACTCCTTTTACCATATTACAGTATCTATTTATTTTACCCTTTAAACTGTAGCAAAAATAACAGATAAATTTAACATTTAGTACATTTAAAAGTACAAAATCTCTTACAATAATTCATTTTAATAGAACCATTTTTCGAGAAGTTACAGCTTTTTCACAATTAAATGAACATCTTCAGGAGGCCTATTAGCAAAGATTTTTGCTAACAGCCCACCTGAAGATGTTGTAATACAAAGAAACCTTCTTCTTGTCGTGGTAAAGAACTTAAATAAAGTAGAAATAATACTACATCACGTAGTTTCATTTAATTGTGAATAATGAATTTCTACAAAATTAACATCAAATATATTCAATTATATATATATCTCTAATAGACTCGGTGATAATTTACTGTAACTCTACAGTTATTGTAATATTTCCAATTTTCATTTGAATTTAAAAAAATATAAATTTTTCTGCGATACATTTTAGGGTCCGGACCTAAAAAGGAAAAACGAAAAATTACTCATGAGCCTGTCCATCTGTCTGTCGTAGCCGTTTTTCTCAGAAACTGCTTGATGTAAAAAAATGGCATAGTATAAAACATTTAACCCGCATATATCTCAATAGTTAGCACTCAATAATTTTAATCGGCATATATCTCAATAGCTGACACTCAAAAATTTTAATCGGCATATATCTCAATAGCTGACACTCAAAAATTTTAATCGGCATATATCTCAATAGCTGACACTCAATAATTTTAATCGGCATATATCTCAATAGCTGACACTCAAAAATTTTAATCGGCATATATCAAAATAGCTGACACTCAAAAATTTTAATCGGCATATATCTCAATAGCTGACACTCAAAAATTTTAATCGGCATATATCTCAATAGCTGACACTCAAAAACTTTAATCGGCATATATCTCAATAGCTGACACTCAAAAATTTTAATCGGCATATATCTCAATAGCTGAGACTCAAAAATTTTAATCGGCTTATATCTCAATAGCTGACACTCAAAAATTTTAATCGGCATATATCTCAATAGCTGACACTCAAAACTATTCATTTAAATGTTAAAGGTGGGAAAATTAAGTACTTTTTCTAAATTCATGCACAGTGTGGGGTATTGTTTGAAAGAGCTAGTTATAAAGGTCTTTTTCGTAACTTTAAGTAGTATATCATCAAAGATATACAGAAAATATGTAAAAAAAATATATCCACTCGTCTTTTTGATACTACTCAATCTGAAATTACGAAAAAAATATAGTTTCAGAAGCCTACTCAAAGATTGTAGGAAAACTATAGCGATAATTTTAGGATTCTATATGTCATATTTTTTTAACTATGCGTTTACTCCTATGAAAGATATGGTAGGCAATGTATATACGTTGTAAAAATTATATTCGTAAAGTTTAATAAAAATGCTACGTGCCCTTGAATAGCTATAAGAGCTACATTTGTACGGAATCACTGTATTGCGTATTTTATTAATACTTGATAAGTTTTTATGTACACATACAAAAAAAACAGTAAGATAAGTAAGTCTGGCACAAAGACATTTAAAAAAAATGTATTTGCGGTTATTCGTTTCTATGTTTGTTTAATTGTTTTTATGTACATATAATTATTCACTCTTGTATTATTTAAATCATTATAAGAGCTAAATCGGGGGGAAATCCTTATAGTGCGAATTTTACTCATATTTGATAAGTTTTCATGTACACAAATAAAAACAATAAAGGAAGTAAGTTTGTACGCTAAGATAAAAAAAAAGTATTTGAGTTTATTCGTTACTTTGTTTGTTTGTTTTTATGTACATATGATTATTCACTCTTATATTATTTAAAGCTTAAGAAAGGAATTAGGTATGTCCCATTTCACTACGATATCAGAAAGTTGAGAAGAAAGAAATGTCAGCTTACTAGCTATGATCAACTACGTTTCTCGCCATCATTATCAATGGGTGAATCAGCCCACTCCAACGAGGTTGCCAAAAAACTAGTAAATAATCTTGCTACAGGGTAATGAATAAAAAACCTAACAAGCTTTTTTCGCTGAAAAAAAAATATTTTGTAATTATCACATCCGACGAATAGCAATATTCGTCAAAAAAAACCTCTCACGACGTAATGCATATTTTTTTTAAAAACTTATCCAATCCATTTTGAAACACCTTTTAATCCAAGTTCAAATACATTAAGAGGTATCCAACTTTTTTTCGTAATTTCATTTCACGTGAACCTTTTTGGTTAACTAAAAGCGTAAACCCAAAAAAATTATTACAAACGTTTGAGAAATTACCATTAGCATATAATAAACATTTAAGAAATTAACATTACCATATAATATGCGTTTAAGAAATTACCATTACCATATAATAAGCCTATGGCATACGGACGAACAGGCAGTCTGGATGACATTATGTGGTTTCCTTGTTGCTGAAGAGTCCTAAAAATTAAAACGTTTCCAAAAAAGTTATATTTTTGATTTAAGAAACCTGCAAGTAATAGTTGAAAGCCTTAATTAAACAAGCGGTTGGCGAAAATTCCGCCAAACAAAACTTTCATTAAAATGAGACCATGTGTGAATCACATTAATAAACACACTAAAAACTGAATCATTCACAATTTAATACTATATCAACCAACCTCGTGTTATATCAAATATGGATGGACAATTTTACATTAAGAGTAACAACAGACTTCTGGAAGTTATTCTTTTAACGGAAAAGAATAACTTCCAGAATCTGAGCTGTCAAACAGTGTAACCATAGCAATGACATTAACGCGTTAGTCATCTTCTTCTGCTGCATGCGCAGGGCTTGCCAATAAGTTTAGTGGGTTGAAAAAAAAATTGTTGCCTTTATCTCCTGTATTAATTTTACGAACATAACTAAAAACACTTATGGATCAAAAACGTACTACTTGTCTGGTTCCAATATAACTAGTTTTCTTTTTTTGAGGCATGTGTTTAAATTTTCCGGTTGCATATGTCAAATAAAAAGTGAATTTTTAAGCTAGGAAACTTATCCCTTTTAAATAAGAGCTATCAAATAAAAAGTCTGTAATCAATTGGATGATCTTTTCAGATTTTATAAGCCTTTAAAGTACACATATGTATGTACTTAAGCCCAAATGTCCAAAGTACTGCTTCGAACTTAATTATCTAGTAGATCATAAAACCTATTGTTACTTACTTGTGCGATACCTGTCTTTTACCTCAGAAAAAATAACGAAAGTTGGCCATTTTTTAACGAAAGATGCTCAGAAAAATCTTTACACCAGTGAGACAGACAAATGACACATATCATATACGAATGAACAATGAACTGGAGGTACTGACGGAGCAAGAAACCATTGTTAGGACAAATTTACTGTAAACCACAGCGTGTAAGATGGGCACATCATATGGAAATAATGCCGGACAACTGTACTGCAAAAACTGTAACCAGATGTATACCTCAACAAAAGAGACCTAAAGGCAAGCCCAAGTAACGATGGATCGATTGGGTGGAGGAAAACGTCAGAAGGATGGAAAAACTAAGCAACTGGAGAAGAAGGACGAATAATCGATTCAGGTGGAGAGTAACGGTGAAAAAGGAAGTGAGGCTAAGACCAACGAAGGGTTGTAACGCCCTGGAAGAAGATATAAAAACCATTTATATATATATATATATACATATATATATATATATATATATATATATATATATATATATATATATATATATATAATATATATATATAGATAATAGTACTTTCCACAACCACTAACAATTATAGTAAAAATAAAATCCTTTAAACTAATCGGAGGAAGTCGAAAGATGCCGCTGGATTCAAAGTCAAAAATTAAGCAATAAAATTTCGGAAACTCCAACAAGGCGGCCTGCTAACGAGCGAGGACACAATTATCACGAAACGAGCGAACGGACGAGGTAAACGTCAGACGAATCGCTCGTCATCACGACGAGGGCGACCGGAGGTTTCGCAGTGCGCGCTCAGCTGTAGGGGGCGACGACAGGTCGAAGACTCCGACCGGCGGGAATGTTGTAAATATTATGCGGTTAGCCAAGGACTCGTCTAAGGACGAGATTATAAAAGTGTTATGGAAATTATGTAAGGACTTTTAACGACGTTGCGACCGGATGATTGCAGCGCGACTGCCCCGCTCGGAACATGTCGCCGTGCAGTATTACAGAGCTGGCTTTGCGGCAGTTTGGAGTTTCCGCTTCTAGTCGAACCCAAACATATAGTTCATAAGAAAAATGTTGGTTCTTTTTAGAATTTCGTATCTGAAAAGAACTCGTTTCGTCTCCAAAGAAAAATCGCAAAAACATTAATGTTTATTTGTCTGTCACAGGCCTTTTTCTCTGAAATCGCTTAACGCAGTAACTTAAAATTTCACGTAGTTGAATGTATTTGACGTTAATTTTGTGGAAATTCATTATTCACAATTAAATGAAACTACGTGATGAAGTATTATTTCTACTTTCTTTAAGCACTTTACCACGACCTAGGTTTCGTTATGTTAATCTTTGCTAATAGCCCACCTAAAGATGTTGTAATACAACGAAACCTAGGTCGTGGTAAAGAACACGAAATTAAATGAAACATAGTTTAATTTAATTTCGCATAGTAATAAAATATATTGATCTACACGTATCTCAATAGCTAACATTCAACCATATTCGTGTGGTATTTTTAGGTCGATTTATGTACGTACTTGAATATTTATTTTAATTTCATTCAATAGTGTGTGGTACCGTTTTAAAGTGCTAGTTATGAGTCTCTATTAATAATAATTATTTTTGATATTATAACTTGAGAAATATACTGAACATTATGTAAAAAAATGTTTTTTCCTTATTTCCGAAACTACTCAATATAAAATTATAAAAAATATAGGTTATTAAAAACCTATGCAAAAGTTACTGAGTTACTAAAACAGTAGTGATGCTACTATAGTCATATTTTTTAAATATACACCATTTTTTTACGCCAATAAAATATATAGTAGATAAAGTAATTACAACGTGGAAAATTAATATTTGTAAATAGTTTAATAAAAATTATATATACCCTTAATTGTTTATAAGTCTTAACGGAACCCTACATGGGTACATACGATTTTAACTCGTGCTTAACAAATTGTTAAATAAAAACATCTTATCGCCCCGTAAATACAAATTTGGATATATGTTAATATTTCTAAAAGCCAAAACTGGGAGAAATTTCACTTCCACTTATTAAAATTTTGATAAAACCTGTTATGTTTTTGTTTATCCTAGTAGTCATTACTAATTTATATTTAAGGGCCTTCTTAAATTAAAGAAATTAAGGAAAATGGTGGTGAAAAAAAAAAACTTGTTTATCTCAGCCCGCTTATGAATTGAATAGAACAAAGAGATCAAGATGAGGAGTCACGCCTGACGCAGAAACGATCGGGGTCAACGCACGCACAATTGGGGCCCGCAGAGGGATTTTTTTCGCGAAAGCGATAACTATATGAAACGATGCATTCTCCCCTAACATAAAATGGGTTTATTATCTACATAAAATGTGATAAATATATAATGGGTTTATTATTTACATAAAATGTGATAAATATAAGTGAAAAATAGCCAAATATTAAGTTCATCTGAATTGGTGTGTCATCAGATATAATTATGTATAAAACTAAAATCAAAGATTACAATAAAATGTCAAAATCTACGCAATAGATATTTTGTACTTTTCAGCGTGAGGCTGTAAATATTTCAGATCTATACGTATGTCGTACGTGTTATTACGTGTACATACACTATGTTATTTTATATTGGCACTACACTAATTCGAGTACAATTACCAATTTAATTGAACTGGGCAATGTAATTAAACGGGGGAAAAAATAAATAAAACTGGGTTTAAAAAATACAAAGTTAAACCATCATTATAACGTGTTTATTAATGACATTTCAAAACTCACGATAGATCAGTCAAACTTAGTTTAAGGATAATATAAACATGGCATATATAATTTGTTTGATAAGGTCCTTTAAGTGTAGTAAGGTATTTGACTATTTCTTATTTTCTATATCATAATCGACAAACTATTAAGAAATGAAGCAATATTTGACAAATCTAAAAAATTTACAACGGTAAGAGGTTTAACTTAATGTTTAGACAAAAATGTTTAGACAAAAAATGTTTAACTTAATGTTTAGACAAAAATGGTAATATCTAATTATGGTATCATTTTAAAAATTGACAACGGTAAGAGGTTTAACTTAATGTTTAGACAAAAATGTTTAGACAAAAAATGTTTAACTTAATGTTTAGACAAAAATGGTAATATCTAATTATGGTATCATTTTAAAAATTGACAACGGTAAGAGGTTTAACTTAATGTTTAAACAAAAATGTTTAGACAAAAAATGTTTAACTTAATGTTTAGACAAAAATGGCAATATCTAATTATGGTATCATTTTCAATAACTCTCATTATATTTCCCATTCACACGGGACAAGAAACTATTCCATTCTATTCCTACCATTAAATTTAGAAGCTAATAACTACTGATTTTTAATTAATCATATTTTAATTATATTATACTAAAAACAATAAATTTGGGAATAGTCAACTCTCCTACTCCGATATATATATATATATATATATATATATATATATATATATATATATATATATATATATATAATGCATCATGTTATTTTATGACTACCGTAAAATTTACGGAATTACTAGCCTTTAATCAGTCGCTCACATATTGTATCATAAGGAAACTTTATTTTGACAGCTTCTTTTTCTTCAATGGCTCGACAGCCCAGGGTGGGACTTTGCCTTCTGAAGAATCAACTCCCAAGCTCTTCTGTACTTGGCCAGAGACATCCAGTTCATCACACTTAAGATTTTAAAGTCTTTTTCTCCAGGCAGTCGAGCCACCTAAGTTAGGTCTTCCTTTTTTGACAGCTACGTAAGTTAAAATGGCGGCCTATTTCACTTTACACAAAGGCAGCAAAAACAGTAAGGTTATGGCTGACTTTATAGGTTATTTAAATATTTCTTTCGATAATTTAATAAATTTAACCTTAAAAGTAGGATTGATTTCGGCGACTTGAAAAGAAGACTAATTTTTATAGTCGCCTTATAAAAATAATTATATGTATTAAATTACATACCAACAAACATCCTTATATATTTTGTCTCATAAAAATCATATTGCATTAGCAGAAACGTCAATAAAGTCCGTACTCGAGAATCGAAGGACGTCTCGATCTATAAATGTTACCAGATAATAATTTCGTAAAATACTTTCGATTATATAAAGAAATAACGAAATGTATAATTGATAATTTGAAACCGATGTTAAAAGAGGCACGACGAATAGCAACAAAACAAATAACCTATAAAAAAACATGTGTCATCCATAGATAAAGTACTGAACTGTCAACGTCGATGAAATAGCTCCGTCCTTGTCTTTCTGCTCGTGAAATCATATGATAATATTATTTTCAATAAAACCAAAGAAATAGCGTTACGTTAACGAATAATAAAGATCAGGATAAGGCCAGTGCAAAACATCATGCCGATTTTTAAAGGAAACTCTAAGACTAACGTACCTACACGTCAAGTAAAGTAAATTATACAACATAGGACTGATTGTCGCAAGCAAATGTTACAAGTCGATATTATAGCTTTCAACTCGCTTTATATTTTCAGAGTTCTATACATCAGATGAAAAAAAAAACGGAATCATTATTAGATCATTTTGTTGTCGCCCTGTCTATCTTTCCGCCTATCTGGCAAGGCATTTTTTTCTCAGGAACAAGCAGATGTATTAAGTTGAGAAAGGTATCATTCAACAACTAATACTAGTGTCTAAGGTTCTGTAAAAATTTAAACTTCTAACTCAATACGATAAAAAATATGCCCTTCCAAATATCCGGTACTTTGATACTCCTTCATCTAAACCTATAGGACACTTAAGTTTGAATTACGAAAATCGTTAATATATAATTCTATGTGGAATTCTTCACAACTAAATGAAACTTTGTGATGTAGTACTATTTCTACTTTATTTAAATTCTTTACCGCGACCTAGGTTTCGTTGTATGCCAACATCTTTAGGTGGGCTATTTGTAAAGATAGACTCTTAGAAACTTCCAACAGCATTTATCTAAGATCCAATCTTTAAAAATATCCCATCTAAAGATGTAATACAACGAAACCTAAGTCGTGATAAAGAATTTAAATGAAGTAGAAATAATACTACATCACGTAGTTTCATTTAATCGTGAAAAATAAAATAAAATATATTCAATATTCTATGTGGAATTATTACGTTACATAGTAAATTTTTCGTTTCTCCTTTTTTTTATTTATTTATCAAGTACCCTTTTTCTTGATGCTCGTTCATCAAAACCTATACGATATCTACTTTCGAATTCCAAAAATTATTAATTTATAATTCTGTGTTTAATTATTATGTTAAATAGTAAGTTTTTTGTTTTTTTTCCTTAATTTGGCAAGTACTTACTTTTAAGCTTTACGATAAATGTGACATAAATTTACGGAACCCGCAGGATGCGAGTCCTACCCGCGCTCGACCATTGCTTTCACTTCCAAGCTAATTAGGGAGAGAAGAAAGCATTGTATATATCCAAAGAATCATACTTGATAATTTGATTGGAAGTAATTTGAAATTTAGGATATTTCAGAAAAAAAAGAAAAAAATCGATTTTGTCAAAAAACTTACATAACAAATCTTTTCAAACTTTCCACATTTTTATTACTTTGTAAACTAAATAATGTGGTTACACATTCTCCATCAATCTGATTTAAATACTTCTCATACAAAAATATTGTAAAATGTTGGCGTTCTTAAGTGAGGGCGAGACGTAGCCGGAACGCACGTCACTGCAATGAATAGTACTTTATAAGTCCGACAGAAATCGTAAAACAATACAATTTGATTCAATAATACATATAGATACATATATTTATACACATAATATACATATACATATATGATATTCTATTTACCCTCACTAATTTGTGTTTCTGTCGTGCTTAAACAATATAACGGATTTCAATAAACTTTTGCGTATAAATTAAATATATCGTAGATAAAAATATAAAGTACATACAATTGCGCTACCATCTACAGGTGCAGAGCAGTCACCATAAACAATAAGAAAACTATGCTCACGTCGGAAAAGTTGAACTCGCTGCCAAACGTATAGGAAAAGTTCGCGACTACATACGCTTGTCGTCAATAAGCAACATACAAACGTTTTAATGATGAATAAAAGTACTATTGCTGAACATTGTATTCAAGGATATCCATTGTGTAAATTTAGGGATGCTTATGTAAATAAATTATGGATGTTTATTGTGGAAACTTATATAAATAAAATTCACTGTTGGCAAGTAAACATATTTAGCTACAAAAGTTTTTTTGATACTATTTGCTTACCATTTATAGTTTAGTAATCATAAAGGTAATCAATTATCCCTACGGATGTTTACCGGTAGTTACGTAAATCTGTCAGGAGCGTTTGAACATGTGCTCGGAGTGAAAAGAGAGGGGAGGGATCTCCTGAAATATTACGCAGACAAAGCCGTCGGTACTTATAAGCTATTTATGTAATATTATATATAATAATCATATATGATACTATTTATTATTACTAGGAATAGTCCAAGTACAAATATCACCCGATGAAGCTTGGCCATATATGTAGCTATATGTATCAATTGGATACATTAAAATACAGAAATAAATAAATAAATACGGTGCGGGGTATTGATTAGAGCAATTTACAAGGATTTCAAAAATATTTATTACTAGGAATAGTCCACGTACAAATATCGTCCGATGAAGCTTGTCCATATATGTAGCTATATGTATCAATTGGATACATTAAAATACAGAAATAAATAAATAAATACGGAGCGGGGTATTGATTAGAGCAATTTACAAGGATTTCAAAAATATTTATTGCTAGGAATAGTCCAAGTACAAATATCGTCCGATGAAGCTTGTCCATATATGTAGCTGCTACTAAATTGAAATAGCAAGCCGATTTCTATTGGTTCCTGAGTACAAAATAAGATGATTACAATCAGCATTTTTTTAGATGTTATCCCATTCTCTAAATACACTATTTCAACCTTAGTACAATGGTTAAGAGACTGCAGTATATGAAAACCGAGCGATGGGCGGCTCAATCAAAGTCATACGACGCGACGCATATAATACCTTATTCGGCCTTAAATAGTGAGCGTCGATAATTATTATTAGAGTATTATTTCACAGAGAGGAAAATCGATTTTATTGATAATTCGGTGTTTTTCCTAAGTATTTTTTAATGGAAATTTTGTTCATAATAATGAAAGATTTAAATGTAATTATGATTTAGAAAATGTTGTAAATATAAAATAAGGAAGGCCACAAGTAAAATATATTGATTATTTTCGAGAGTAATGTGAAAAAAAGAATTCTTGCAATACCAATTAACAAACACCTGTATATTTTATTTTATGCTGATTTGAACCGACAATTGAGATAATCGTTTAATGCTAATGTTGCCAGATTTCCAGGAAATCGAATTAGCGGCTGAAAATCGGTATAGAGGAAGAAAAATCGAGTGATGAAAAAAATAACATAGTTTTCAATCGTTGAATAAAATTGTGTATTTATGTTTTACAGTCAAAGTACCTCAGATACTTAATAGTACTTTTGGTTGATAACGTAACTTCCTTAATGTTCTAACGTGCTTAATCATTAATCAACAAGGTTTTTGAATAATAATAATAACTATAATTTAACATGCATAATAAACGGTCTACCATGGAATTTTAAAACTAAAATAACAGAAAAACACTAACAAATTTTTTGAGGGCGTTCATTCTGTCCCCAATGCAGTTGCGCTCAGAAAATCGCTTCAAAAGCTTTCATGTCCTCGACTCGATACGCCCTAAATTTTGAAAAATTGTTAGTATAGAAAAATCGAAAAAATATGATTCTTGAGGTTAGGAATCTCAAGAATCATAGATAAAAAAATATGTTATTCTGGTGTCCCAGTCTTTGTTTATATTTCAATCAATGTGTCATTAGTTCAAGTTAACATTAAGGATTAAATGATAGCAGAACACATTTAATCTTAATTAAATTTTCGCTCGGAAAATAATAAAAGTTTTCAACTAATATGGAATTTTTAAAAATACATAGATCCAAACAAACACAAACATTTTCTTTTTAAAATATTAGCAAGCCATACTTAATTATATTGGTTTAGCATTCAACGTTTTGTTCAATATAATAACATTAACAAAATAACATAAAATTAGTGGCTCCAAAAAATAATTTAAGCCGATCTATGCCGTGTCCATAACATTTAATTCATCTGATTCTTTTAATTCATTACTCATTTATTTATTCATTATTACCCATTTATTTTCAATAAAAGATAAATTTAATTATAAACCGGATTAAGAGGTAATTCCAAGGAGAATATAATGAAAGGGAGATGCCGTACAAAGTGTGTACGCGTGTCCAGTTCTCGCACCCGACGTACACACTTTGAACACACTCAATATCGATCGTCACCTCGCCGCCAGTACAATATTAGTACTTAGACGTGCTACATCTCCCGTTTTATTCATAAAGAAACCCTTGTTTTGACTTGTGAATATAGTAACTATGATTATTTGCAATAACAATCTAAGAATATTTCATAAAGGTTTCCATGACTTTACATTCCATAAGTAATTATTTGAAGATTTTTAAAATCATAACTATTCCTTCCCGCGAGGTGAGGCCGTTTGCTTACGCATATAGATGAATCAATATGTAGTATGTTATTGTTTAAGCTTCACTCTTATTGGTCAAGTGCACTCGATATGATCGGTTATTTGCTTTCTCGCCATTTACGAAAGCGACACGCTTTTCTTTTTAGAAATTACTGCATATGGCATATCTCCTTTTTTCTTTGATCTGTTGGTAATTCAAACTTTGATCGAACAACCCGAGAGCGAGAATCGGAAAATAATCATGCAGTAAAACACTAAAATGTACAAGTATCGAGATACTTAAAAACACTTTAGTGACCGTCTCATCATTATCTTCAATAAAGACATAGATGTTTTTCATAATGCAGTAAATAGATTTGTTAATAGTTGAAAATTTAAAAGGTATCATAAAATTCTAATAGCAACTCGGTTCAAAACAGTATCCATAAACATGTTGCAATTAAGACTAGAACCAACTTAGTGTTGTGTTTTTTTTTTTGAAGATTTAATAGAGTAAAACTTGTGAAGTACAAAAAGTACTCGCATTACGAGGGTTCCGTAAAAAAATTATAAATAATAATAACATTATTATCGTTATTTATTTTTTCAGTACATTTATTTATGAGTATCATTCTTTAAATTTTATTTAATTATTAAATGATAATAATTGTAATTCTAGATAAAAAGATCAATATTTTTACTAAACCTTATTAGAAAATAAATTTTAATTTTAAAAATTTAATTATTTGATTGAATTTAGATATTACAAGCCATATTTATCATCACGCTTCAGTCTCTTTATTATTTTATTTCTATTAATCATTTGCTTCCTAAATGAACTTATTTTTATATTATGCCAAAGAAGTGAAACTTCTAACACGCGTACTACTACTTATAGTAGATTTTAGCTGTTTCGTTAATGGGAAGGGGGAATATTTTTGAAATCCTTGTAATTTGCTCTAATCAATACCCCGCACGATATTTATTTATTTATTTCTGTATTTTAATGTATCTAATTGATACATATAGCGGGCTTATTGATAGAAGAGCAATCTCTTACAGCCAACCAGAATACCAGTTCTGTCCCGCACGACGAGCGACCGGGAATTGAACCGGGTCCCCGCGCTGTGCGTCACAGTCAAAGGCCATGTGCCTTGTGATCAACCCAACACACGACGGTGACGACACATGAAATTAAAAAAGAAATCGAGTATTTTATTTTATAAAACTTGCATGTGAATATTTTTGCGTGTTAACTATTGAAGGTTATATGCTTTGTCACTGCACCAAATTTCTTGTTTCCTCGTCTAGGAGTCTCAGAAAAAAGGGGGCTATCTTGTAAGTGTTCAATTTTTTTGCTTTTGAGGTGCGAACTCCAAAAAAGTGAACATTTTTCCACATGGCTTTGAGTCGCTCACCATTATTTTAAAGGTTAAAGGTGATTTTTCCGTATTAAAGAAGAAACTTCACAGTAAATATAATGATGTTGGTTGAAAGGTTAAAAAATACTATTTTTTTTAATGTATAATTACAAGACGATCAGAACGGTTGCCAAAATAACCAAAACGATGCGGAGGTAATTTTAGTTGTGTCGGACGTGTCGATGGAGAAAAAATCATAAAAGGAATTAAAGAATAAACCATAACACTAAGAATCGATTTTACCGATTTCGGAAAGTCGAACTTTCGCTATTACCCATCGTAGAAGCGCAGAAAACGCCTTACACGCCATTAAACTTGCACGACCAACAGAAAGAGACGCCGCTATACGAGAGGGCGAGATAGACATATCGCTTAATCTGTCCTTTTCGTTTTCTCTTATAGCGGTGTCTCTCTGTCAGCCGTGCATGACGGATAATGCATAAACGCTTTAAATGAAGTCCCTACCCGCGCGAGTGTCGCGCGGAAACCATTGGCTCTATCGCGTTCTTGTAAACCATGTTCTATTAACGTTGTAATAACTAGTTAATAATGAACAAATGAGGATTATAACATCAAAAAGATCGATTATAACATTTTTATGCATTTCAATATTACAAATATAAGTCATTATCATTTTGCTAGAATTCATACTTTGGTTGCAATTTATACTTAAATAATTAACTTCATTACAACAAAAAAATAACAATCACAAATAATCTGATAATGAAAAATATTTGATGCTGATAATTGTTTTTATCAGTACGATCCTCATTTCCACATTTGCAATTTTTCAGAATTTTCTTATCGATAGCTTAACTGGCGTAATGATTTCTTGGTGATTTGGGATTTCCAGAATTTCGTTCGAAAAAATTATATTTAAAAAAAACACACATAAGTATTTGAAACTATTCCTGTTTAGTTCTTGATTGATCCTTGATGCATTGTTTTTGGATTCTAAATGGTAAACAAACATACATCTATCTAAAGACGTCACCTGCATTCATTACCAGAAAAAATTAAGTCTGAAACCGTTTTTAGTTTTCGGTACTCTCAGTCAGTTATCCTTATAGCTTTTGCCATGTCTATTTTGTGTGTGTATATGTATGTTTTACACATACAAATACACACACAAAGATATATACACACATACACATATACATATACAGACATATAACTGCGTACACATTATTACCTAAGGAGGAGACACAGCATAAAAAAAGAAGTGGAAACCAAAATTCGAAAAACAAGAGATAAAAGGAAGACACTAATAATAAATATAATTGAAATCAAATAATTTCGAAGTGCCCATGTTTTTCGTTTACTCCGTTTTCATTTGCTGGATCACAAGCCACTTACGATTGACCTTTTAAAAGTAGTCATGGATCCAGCGGTCTTCAAAAGCGTAGGGAGGTCTTTCCAAATTTTAGTTGCATCAAACTTGAAACTACCCCGATAACCGGATATGCGATTTTCCGGCATTAAGAAAAGTCGGTCTTTGGTCTGCGTCATTTAGCCATATATGCATATCAATATATATATATATATATATATATATATATATATATATATATATATATATATATATATATATATATATATATATATATATATATATATATATATATATATATATATATATATATATATATATATATATATATATATATATATATATATATATATATATATATATATATATATATATATATATATATATATATATATATATATATATATATATATATATATATATATATATATATATATATATATATATATATATATATATATATATATATATATATATATATATATATATATATATATATATATATATATATATATATATATATATATATATATATATATATATATATATATATATATATATATATATATATATATATATATATATATATATATATTAGGGTGTCCCTTATTTTTCAAAGTTTTTATTTTGTAACGCATACCCTATAATTTTTTTCATTTGGCCATAAAACACTCGAAAATAAATATTTATCTTATTTGAAGCACCGCAACCCGTGCCGAGTTGAGCGCGAAACATGTTCATACAAGTAACGCGGATAACCGACGCGTACTCGCTCTTATAGTCATTTGTTTCCGAGTTTTCACCGGCGTATCGCTTAATTAACGTGCATAATAGTTTATTTTCAAGATGTCAGTGGAACTTAGAAGTAATAAGAAATATATTTTCTTGGTTGGTGAGATAAATTACCAAACAACGAGTGCAAAGTTGCCGTCTAATCGTCAAGTTCTCTCAGTTCTGTTTTTTTAATATTTGCGAGGTAAAATTGACTGTTAATGAAAGTGCAAATCTTGTGATTCGTGAGTGCATCATATTTTGGGAAAAAGCTAGAATACCTACCAGAGCTGCACCTAATTATGTGAAAAAACTTGTGGATCTTTACCATGTTTGGAGAGAGGTACAAAAAAACTGTAAAAAAACACAGGACGTTTATAAGCACCGCGAGGAGAAGTTCCAAAAATATTTAGATAATTTATTTGATATCGCGCATGCCGATGCTCTACAAAGAATCAAAATAGAGGAAGACAAAATATTTTTAAAAAAACAAAGAGAGCCAGGTCGTTCGGGTTGCTTAGCGGGTGTTGACAAAAAGTTAGTTGAGACAGAAGAGAAAACTAGGAGAAGAGGAAAAATAAATAAAGCATTTGACTGTTATGAATTTATTGACTTCAGACACCTCTATCCCACCTTAAGACCTACACGAACAGTCTACCAGTTCTGACGAAAGTTTGGAAGAAAATTTACCTTCCACCTCGCAATCGCAATCCGTGACTTCGCTATCTGCTACAAAAAGAGGAAGGACGTATTTTAATACCCTTAAACTAGTTGCAGCTTCAGATAGATGTCAACTAAGTGTAAGGGATTCTGTTTACATACTTCAGGCTGTTGTAGAAGCACTTAGTCTCAGTTGTGAAGAGTTTCCTATTAACAAGTCTTCTATTCAACGAATTCGGACCCAAATGAGAAAAGAGAGAGCAGAATCAATAAAAACTGATTTTCAGAACAACGTACCTGAAATTGTAACTATTCATTGGGATGGAAAGCTATTGCCCGGTTTAAACGTGACAGGTTCAAAAGAAGAACGCCTGCCAATTCTCATTTCATTCGTAGAAAAAGACCAACTTCTAGCAGTGCCAAAACTCGATAGTTCTACTGGCAAAGATCGAGCTGAAGCTGTTTTAAATGCCCTTTCTGATTGGAATCTCAATGACAAGGTACAAATTATGTGCTGCTACACAACGGCTTCTAATACAGGCCGCTTAAATGGGGCTTGTGTGCTCTTGGAGCAAAAATTAGAAAGGGAATTGTTACTTTTTGCTTGCCGCCATCATATGTATGAACTAGTACTGAAAAGTGTGAATCAAAGATCCATCAAGTTACTAGCAGTCCAGATATCCCATTATTTATAAAAATTAGAGACAATTGGAAGAACGATAATGCAACTGCTACCGAAACATGTACTGATTTCGTAAAGAAATATTTTTGTGAAACGATGATTAACGAACTTATTAATTATTATAAAAAAGAACTACTGAAATCTATTATACGTGACGAGTATCGGGAGTTGATTGAACTGTGTATAGTGTTTTTGGGGGGAGATAATGAAAAGAAATTTAAAATCAGACCACCTGGCGCCATGCATCAGGCAAGATGGATGGCAAGAGCTATTTACTCTTTAAAGATATGCTTGCTGCAATCACAGTTTAAAATGAGTGCTAAGGACAAACGAGCACTGCAAGATGTTTGCTTATTTATTGCAATGGCTTATGTAAAGCCCTGGCTTGAGTGCAATTTGGCGGTAAAGCCCCGAATCAAGATTTATGTTTCTTAAAAACATTGAAAAACTACGAAACAGTCGACCAAGTGATTTCTAAAGCAGCTCTGACCAAGTTCAGCCAACACTTGTGGTATTTATCAAAAGAAATAGTTTTATTTTCATTATTTAGTGATGAAATTGATACACAAACCAAAGCTGATATCGTATCGAATTTACAAAGGGAAAGTTTGTATGATTTTGGGAAGAGATATATTCCATCGAAGGAAGAAATATCTGCTTCTTTGTACGGTGAGTTGAATAAGTGTTTTTTTTTTTCATTTTATCATTAGAAAATGTGATAATTTTGTTAATATATTTCTTTTATTGTTTCAGGAAAACGTTTGAGTGATTTCATGACCATCAAGAGCACAAATTTATTATCGCGGTTAAAAATTGATAACCCTTTTCTCCAAGAAGACGTCTCTTCATGGGAACAAATCCCTTCCTTTGAGGAAGCTAAAAAAAACGTTATGCACTTGAAGGCAGTCAATGACACAGCAGAGAGAGGCATGAAGCTCATGCAAGATTTTCATGGATTAATAACTGCTGCAGAAGAACAAAAACAGTTCTTGTTACGTTGTGTACAAGAACACAGAAAGTTGTACCCAGATTGCAAGAAAGATACTTTAAAAAAAAAGTATCCTGAATTATACATCTTTTTAAATTTTATAAATAAATACATAACCTAAATTAATCTTCCACTGTTTTCTATTATAAAATATGTATTTTGATCATAATATAGCTTACATGCAACTAAGTCTTCTAAAACCGTTGTTTAGAAAAACAATGATGCCTTGTCGGCACGGGTTGCCATTGTCATATGACGATGAAATTTTGCACAAAGGTAGCCTTTAGTACTATAAAAAGAATTAGAGGGTATGCGTTACAATATTTAAAAGAAAAAAAAATCGGTGATTTAAGGGACACCTAATATATATATATATATATATATATATATATATATATATATATGTGTGTGTGTGTGCGTATGTGTGTGTGTCTGTGTGTGTGTGTGTATCCGTGTATGTATGTATATTTATATCCTCTTAACACTTGCAATATTGCCATATTCTATAAGGAATTCTTAACTTATTATGTGAATTCTTATTTGTTGGACTTTGTAAGGTAGAACCTTACAAAGTCCAACGCAAATCCGCAAACATCGACAGTACGTACGAAGCGTCACAACAGCGGCTCATTATTCTGGTAACATTCATAAAGACGGATAGCTGCAAACGCATCGTAGATCGTGTGCTATGATGAAATAAATAACAGTCTTGCAATAAATAAGAGCGCGGAGCGGGGCTCTGGCGGTGTTAACGAACCCGCGCTGGACGATCCACCTAAGCGGACCGCGTCCGCTCTCCGAGGCTACGCGGGGATACAGCGAGGGAAGCTGTCAAGTTGGATTCGAGTTGCCATGGATACGGGAAAGTCAATAAGCGATCCTTGTCTGGAAAATCGCATACACACAGATATATGTTTGTATTGTTTGTAATAAGGATTATTTTACAATTTAATTATCTTCATTGTTTCGTGGCAAGATTGCCAAAATGGAACAATAAAGGTAATTAATTACTTTCCTCTGTGACAAGCGATTTTTTCGGTGACTATTCAAGGTGAAAATTTTAAATTTAGTATTATAGAGGTAAAATACAAAAATGTCTATTTTGATTATGGGCATTAATTTCAAGGGGTAAATTGGGAAAATAAAAAAAATTCTTGCAAGATTATTGTGTAGGGTGTCAAATGAAAGTTTACTAAAGTAAGTATTCCACAATATATGTGATTTATTTTTCAATAAAACCTTTAAAAATTGTTGTTTCCACCCTTATTACCAAAAGGATAACTCAGAAAATTAAAAAAAAACCGTGAATGTTGAACATTAGGTATAGAAACTCGACCGCGATTGATTGTCATAAACAATTTAATTATTTATTTCCTTGTAATTGGTTTTAGAGAAAAAATATACCTCGCAATATAAAAAACAATTTTTGTCGCTTACACGTCTTTAAATTTGTTTTAATTTAGTTCAATTGAAACACTCCAAACTCAGCTTAGTGCATAGGTGACGTAATACGCCTTTGGTGGGGTCGGTGACGAGTAGCGCGTAGAGATGTCTATTCAAAAGGGAAAAAATCGATTTTTAGATCGATTTGAATTACTAATAAAAGGATAGACCTGTAAAATATCGACTATGCTAAGAATAGATTTCACGTAATCGATTCAAATATTCCATGTAAAAACCGCAAGAATTTTTAAAAATTTAACATTTTAAATGGTAGTATATTTAATCCTCCGCCTTCAGTAAACTCTAACAGCAAAATATAAAATCTTGAGCTATGACAAAATTATTGACATTTTTATAGATCCAACTTCTCAATAAAAGATTATTATATTTAAAAAAAATGTATGGTTTTTGATATTCAATTTACCTACTTGTTTTTTACCTTTTTATTTTACCTACTATATTTTTAAGAATTTTAAGATTTCTTTGTCAAAATTGAAGAAGAAATAACAAATTTAAAATATATTATAGGAACAGAATTTATCTAATAAGATAGAAATATATACATATGATTTTCACTAACATATAATAAAACAATACAAGCTTAATAAATACTTGTCTTAAAATAACAATGTCGTCAAAAGAAGTATGCTATAATGAAAATATTTTAAAAATTATTTAAATCTTTAAACGATCCATTCTTCTCGAGAAATAATTAGATTTAAAGGATGTAGAGCTCATTTTAAGATCATACTTTCTGTTTTTGTAAAAAAAATTTAAAAATCTTTATCGCCTTTCAACTGTCTGTGCCAAAGGTGAAAACAATTAGAAAAATTATCATTAAATTTTTATGAAATATGATAGCGAAATGGCGTGTGTGAAGCAATTTTTGCAAAAAAATGTGCAAAGTAATTCAATAAAGCTATATAATATATACTCTACCTTCTACTCTTACTGTACTCTTTATATATACTCTACCTTCTACTCTTACTCTCCTCTCAGTACCTATCAAAATTCTCTACCGCGTCATCTTGGAGCGCATCAAGGAAGCGGTGGAGCGGCGACTCAGAAAAGAGCAGGCGGGCTTCCGAAAACACAGGAGCTGCGTGGATCTCATAAACACCTTGAGGATCATCCTAGAACAAAGCTCAGAATGGCAGAACACCCTGTACCTCACCTCAACATCATCAAGGAGATGTACACGGACTACCAGTGTCAAGTTTTGCACGACGGAACCCTGACGCAGTCCATCAGCCTCAATGCAGGCGTAAGACAGGGGTGCATTCTTTCCCCAACACTATTCCTGCTTGTCCTTGACAGGATGATGCGGAAAGTCATAAATGTCAGAAGACAAGGAATCCAGTGGGGAATGACAGACAGGCTGGAGGACCTCGACTTCGGGGATGACATTTGTCTTCTGGCGAGACGCTTCAGAGACATTGACGAAAAGGATATTCATTTCCAGAAGGACGAAGATCAGACTCTTCAACACCAACGTCAAATCCGTCCTGATGTACGGCTGCGAGACGTAGAGGGTCTCCAAAGGTCTCACCCACCAACTACATGTCTTCGTGAACAGATGCCTTCGCCGTATCATGAACGTGAGATGGTCGGAGGTGAAGAGAAACGAGGAGCTGTGAACTGAAATAGACCAAAAACCAATCGCAGAACAGATTAGAGAGAAGAAGTGGCGTTGGATCGGCCACATGCTACGAAAGGCTGATGAAGCCATCGAGAAGGCAGCCCTCGACTGGAATCCCCAAGGAGCAAGACGACGTGGCCGACCAAAAAAGACCTGGCAGAGAACGGTTCAGGAAGAAGTAAAGACAGCTGGAAAGACGTGGAGAGAGGTTAAGCAACTGGCCGCTGTACGCACAAAATGGAGAAATTTTACGTCTGCCCTATGCTCCGTCCGGAGCGACAGGAACTGATGATGATGATGATATAATATATAATAGCTTATAAATGCTTAGAAGCTTATTCATTTCTCTTGAAAATATACGTGTTTTTGTGACCTTTTTTGACTAAATTATCAGCTATTAAATTAAGAAAAATGCTTTTGACTTTGAATGCCTATATCTTTTGGAATAATAATCTTTTATTAATTGGCATGAAGTTGTTAGAAAGCAGAAAGTGAAAAAAGAACCGTTACATCGATTCACAGAAAAAAAATATCGTGTCATGATACGACATTAAAATAAAAAATCGCCTGCGAATTTTATTACAGGCGCTTAATCGATCTTCGATTAACACGTTTTGAAATCTACATCCCTAATGGCACCTAGTAGTATGGCGCTTTTACAGAACGTATCCAAAGTTCATTATTATTAATATTTAAGTAGGATATTAATGGCATGGAACATTAATTGTGCGAGTATAGCTTGTACTACCGATTTTTTTAAAAACAAGAGAAGTAAAGAAATATTTTTTGAAATTAAAAGTAAAATTAGACAATTTTCCATTCATTCGTTAACATACGTTATCCAGTTAAAAATGAACTTACGACCATTTTGTACATAGCCAACTCCAAATCAAGTGCACTTGCACTCTCACTTCGTATGAGCTTTTGAGAAAAATAAGCTTTTAAATTAGCGGCTGAAGGACGGAAAAATCATTACTTGTGGAAATATTAACAATTCTCATATATGGCATCATTTGAAATTTGTCAAAACTTACAATTTATTATGGATAATAAAATGGATTTACATTGTTGACAAACAAACTTTTTGTACAGGAAAGTTTTAAAATGTCTTATTATCATTATCTTTATTTAACCTAGGCAGCATATGTAGGAGAGACCATGGCTACAATTAACAGAGGTAAGTATTAACAAGTGCGTTTCTCTAAAACTATACACATTACATCTATAGTGCGTGTTATAATTCGTTAATTAGATCAAACCGCATACCACAGGATTGGTCAGTTGCGCTCCGCGCGTCGTGCAAGTGAGTTGTGTACTGGGCGATATTTTTATGCAGGTAACGAACATTTTTGACCTCACAATTTTTTTGATTTGTACACGAATGATGTAGTATTATGATTAAGTTTTTTGTTTTCCTAGCAGTATGTTTATACTTTATAACACTACGTTGCTTAATTAACGAATATTTAATAATTTTATTTAATACTCAAAATGTACCTTCGGGGGCTATAATTAACAAACCGTTTGTTTTAACGTGTTAATACCTACCCCGGATGTGGGGGCTAGTATGAACAGGGCACCTAAATTATTGTGTACAATTATTTTAACATTTTTTTTTATGACAGAATGAGAACATATAAACGAAAAACTACGCGAGGCACCACATTTGTACAAGTCTATGAGTTGGCTGCGTTAGAAGTGATGGAGAAAAAAAGAAATTACAGAGGTGTGGCAAAAGAATTCGAGCTTTGCCACGTTACCCTTAAAAAAAAAAGGAAGCTGGTACTCCAATAGAAATGGGTTACAAAAAACCCGGTTGATTTTCAATGCCGACCAAGAAGCGATCATAGCAGAGTATTTGTTAAAGTGCGCTAGTATTTGGGTTACTGCCCAATGACGTGAAGAAATTAGCATATCAATGTGCTTTGTTCTACAAAATTGAGAAGATACCAGAATCTTGAACAGTTAATGAAATGGCGGCTAATGACTGGTTCACGAGCTTTATGAAAAGAAAAAAATCCCAGGTTAGCAATACGAAGTCCTGAAGCCATCAGTTTAAGCAGGGCTACTTCCTTCAACAGAACTAATGTACAATCTTTTTTTGAGAAATATAGATCGGTGCTAGAAAGATACAGCTTCCAACCATCCCGGATTTGGAACGTCGATGACACAGGTATTTATCATTTCTGAATATCAGTTCCATTTTTCTTTTATTTTTACCGAATTTGTCTTTTTTATTTGTATTGTATACTATACTTAATATATATATATATATATATATATATATATATATATATATATATATTGTAGGTATCACAACCGTTCAAAAGCCGAAGAAAATTATTGCAGAAAAAGGCATAAAGCAGGTCGGTGCCGTGACATCTGTCGAAAGAGGCGTGCTTGCATGTGCAACAAATGCTGTAGGTAACTCCATACCCTGTATGTTTGTCTTTCTTTGTCTTCGATATAATGACATGTTTATTAGAAACGGATCACCAGAATGCATAGGCGTTGGAAACAAATCAGGATGGATGACTCAAAAAGAATTTGTGAAATGGATTGACCATTTTATTCATCACGTGAAGTCGTTACAAGAGGATCCCGTTTTACTCTTATTGGACAACCATAGCTCACATGTAAATGTGGAAGTGGTAAACAAGGCTAAAAACAACAATATTGTTTTGTTGTCGTTTCCGCCATATTGTTCACATCGCTTACAGCCCCTCGATGTCGGGGTTTATGGCCCATTGAACAATTAGATGAACAGAGCACAAACTTCTTGGATGGCTAGCAACCCGGGAAAAACAATGTCAATTTACGACCTCCCTGGAATTGTTAAGGAAGCGCTACCATTGGCATTAAACCCTCTGAATGTTATCAACGCTTTTAAAAAATCTGGCATCTGGCCGTACAATGAAAATATTTTTCAAGAATCTGATTTTGCGCCTTCTTTTGTCACGGACCGCCTGAATCTCAGCGATCAAAATCAGTCACTTGTCTCAGAATCACATGTTGAGAATGAAATTAATGTTGATGATTTATCACTAAGTTTGGAAAATCCTGAAGTTCTAAATGATGTTCCCAATTTAGATATAAGCGTAACTGAGCAACGGTAAGAGTAAAAGCAAGACTAAAGAAAATGGGAAAATAAGTAAAGATAAAAAAGTAAAGAAAATGAAGAAAAATAAATTAAATGAAAGTAATGACTCTGGAGATAAATATTTTTGTATTGTTTGTGGTGTTTCCTATAATGAAGACACATCAGGTGGTGAGTGGATCCAATGGATCTCTTGCAAGGAGTGGGCCCGAGCTGAATGTATCAAAGGCGACATCACATTATTCACTTGTCTCAATTGTAATTCAGATGATGAATACGAGTAAATAGTCTTCTGGCACACCTACAAACTTAAAATAGTTGCTAAAAGTTAATACTTTTTGTTGATTGTATATTAAACTACATTTTATTTACATAAATAAGTCGTGTAAGTTAAAAAAACACTAATTTGTAATGAAAAAGACTGATTAGCTAACTCTTAAGATAAATGTGCCATTTTGTACCTCATCTCATGTAAGATTTTAGTCTAGCTACTTAATTCTTAATATAAAAAAGATGACCAGTGTAAGACTGATTAACATTTAGAAAAAAAATACTTTAAAACGTTAATTATATCAAATATTTAAAATAATTTCTAGTTTTTGTTTATATTTCAAAATATTTTGTGATAATTGTTCTCAGTTTGTAAGAATACATGTTCTATACAAGGCGGTATTAATATTACTTTTATTTAATAAAAAAGTCATAAATATATTTATTTTCTTTTTATAGGTCAGCATAACTTAATGTTAATTGTTATCCCTCCTGGTAATACTTACTTCAGACCTATTAATTCTAGCCCCAAACATGAGTCTAGAATTAACAACTGACTTTTTTTAGAAAAAGAGTTTTACCCACAATATAATTTCCGTAATGTTTGATTTATTGTAATTATACAATACCTACATAAACAAAGCTTTATATAACATAAAATTCAAGTCTAAATGTTAAAAATTTAATAAACCACAATTAAAAATCCATTGTTTGTTAATTGTAGCCCCGGTCTCCCCTACACAACCCCAAAACTTATTAGCTCTAATTACAGATATAAGAAAAATTTAAAAAATATTTCTTAAGTCATTCGGAAAATAGTCTGCATCTCTTCTATCAAAACGTTCTTCGACCACCGTTTACATCACATTTTCGCTCTCAAAACTCCCGTCCTATAAAACTTCCGTCAGATTACTGAATAAAATATAATTATGACGAGCAAGATCTGGTTGTTAATGTAAGCAGTTAATTTCTTCGAAGCATTTCTCTCTCAAACTTATCTTGAAACCCTGTGACTGTGCGTTACACAGTAAAAACAAAATTCCTTTAATTAGTTTGAATTGGTAATTTGAATCGCTTTCGCCGCATGTTGGTTTGATCACAGGCTGACGGTCCTCGATGCGATGGAGGCGGGGTCCACGGTTCGATTCCCGGCCTCTCGTCAAGCGAGGCTAAAGTGATATTTGTGATTGCGTTTGTAATAAGATACCACAGATCAATAGAGGGTAACAACATCGCCAAGCCGCCTGCCCAGCGTGGTGATGATGGGCATTATCTTCAATGATGCGCACACCGGGAGAAACCTTTGAACAGCCGTGAATGAATATGGCCGTTGATAAAGTTTTATTTTTTTCCATAATGGTTTGATAAACCTTCTTCAAGAAACCAGCATAATAATTTCTAGAAACGGAGAACGGAACTGAAGCAGCTTGTAGTACAGTTCCGAGTGGAAGCCAAAAGAGGCTGAAGTCGAGCACCAAGATATTATGTATATATACTATATAGTTTGCTAAATATGGCAACGACGGGATCCATAATCGCGCAATGCATGCACGAGGCCATCAACCACCAGAAATGAATAAACATTGCAAAAGAAGCAATACTCGCCAAAAACCAAGATCCACCATGCTCTACCTCGATATGAACCACAATAGCTCTGTCAAGAGTACCTGGCTGAAGAGAAAGAGAGACAGAATAATATTGAATTTTTTCGGTGGTTTTTCAGCGTGGTGATGATGGGCATTACCTTCAATGATACGCACACCGGGAGAAACCTTTGAACAGCCGTGAATGAATATGGCCCTTAATAAAGTTTTATTGTTTTCCATAATGGTTTGATAAACCTTCTTCATACCCTGCTAAACGAATTGAACCCTATATTTGAGGATCATAGAAGACGTGTCTGACTCTTTAACTTGTAGTCTTCAAAGGTTTACTTGGGTGTTCCACCCTTTTTTGAGAGGAATTGTATCACAGCCAGATGCTCCAATTTTCTTAACTATAGCGATGACTCAAACATAACGTGAAATTTTCTTTACTTACTAGTTACTAACGAAAAACAGCATTTATCGTAACTATAAATTCCTTAGACTGAGAAATTTCCAGCCAATCGCATGCCCGTAGTTTAGGGGAGGGAAGGGCAAAATTGTTTACTTAACTAAAATGATTGAAAAAAAATACATGGAATTAAGATACAGAGCAGAATGTGTTCGTCAAAAAATCAGCTATCATTAGTCTTTTTAATTAACCAAACAAATAACAATTATTCTAACAACAATCACATTAAGACAACAACAATCACAATAAGACAACAACAAGCAACGTTAGCTATTTTTTAAAGCTATACGTTTTTCTCGCACTTTTTTAAACAAGTTCAAAGTTTTTTTAACTAAAATATCTAGATAAAAGTATCCTATATTTGGTCGATGGTATAAATTATCATATCAAATTTCGTCAAAATCTGTTTAGTAGATTTTGTGTGATCGAAGAAAAAATTAGCAGACAATAACAAAACAAATTAAAAACTTAATAGTAACCTTTTAACTGAAATGCATAAAGTTTCCACTATTATAACACATTCTTATTTTACTGCCTAATTTCTGTATATTTTAAACTTTTCCGCAAAAACAGCCCAATAATTACATTTTAATAATGATAATCATTTGGAATGGAAGTAGGGGAGGAGAGGGCAAGATGAATATACCGGGTAACGCGAATCATGCTCCTATCTATAATCTCGCTACAATGAAACCGACTATAATAGGCGGCGTATTTAAATTAAGTATAATTATGATTTGTTTTCAATACAGCTATTTTAAATTAAGTATAATTATGATTTTGATTTTTTATTATACTATGATTTTGATTTTATAATTAAGTATAATTATGATTTTGATTTTTTATAATTATGTATAATTATGATTTTGATTTTTTATTAAGTATAATTATGATTTTTTTATAATTATGTATAATTATGATTTTGATTTTTTATTAAGTATAATTATGATTTTTTATTATTTTGATTTTTTATATATAATTATGATTTTTTTTCTATACAGCTATTTTAAATTAAGTATAATTTTGATTTTTTTTCAATACAGCTATTTTAAATTAAGTATAATTATGATTTTTTTTCAATACAGCTATTTTAAATTAAGTATAATTATGATTTTTTTCAATACAGCTATTTTAAATTAAGTATAATTATGATTTTTTTTCAATACAGCTATTTAAGAATTTTGTCCCGTCGGACAAAGTGATTATGCCCCCATTCATCATGCTCACCAATATTCGTCTTACCCCATTTGATGTATATTCGCTTTAATTTAGTTACAGATGATTTCAAATTATAAAAGAAAGTCGAAAATATGTGAATGGACAGAAAAAAAATTAGAACGGGCTATGGAACATGCAAGCAGAACGTCAATTCGAGCAGAAACTAAGAAATACAATATACAATGTAGCACCAAACATTTAGGTAGGCATTTACCGTTAAAGAAGAAAACACATTAAAAAATATCTTACAAAAACGGATGATTTATTATACGGTCTAACACCAAGTGGGTTTAAAAAATTTTTTGGTGAGTACAAGATGAGGCAAAGGTGATGAGTTCCCAAAAGTTAGCGCAAGACTAGACTGGTTGTCATTGTTTTGGAAGAGACATGCAACGAATGTGCTAAGGATTTAATCAACCTCTAGTAGAGAGATTTTATGATCTTGTACGGGCCTTATAGTTTAATACCATGTACGGGCCTTCAAGTATCAGGCCATAAGACGTCACCACCTTTTGCGTTACATCTACGGCTATGGTTACGCCTGCGGGTCCTACAATGCTTGTAACTGCTCATCTCCAGTCAACAACTGATCATATTCCCGATTCCAATAATCCATATATCCGATTCCAAGTGCCGTCGGCTGAAGAGTGATACAAAGAAAGAGAAAAAGTTAAAAGGCTTAAGTTTCAACTTCTACATCAGTCAAAGATATTCAAAAACAAAAATTCATTAAGTCTAAACAGCGTGCTGTAAAAAAAATTTGGAAAAGGGAATGCTCTAGCCAGTGAAAATTCGCCAAAATAATCCAATTCATAATATGATAAAAGAAGAGAATCAGTTCGGCAGGCTTCCAAATCCGTCCGTGATTATTATTGTTCCGATCGCAATGAACAGTATGTTCATCCTCCAGCTGAAGACTGGATACAATGCTCTGAGTGTACGGCTCATAAAGCATGTTCTTCTTACCGACCTTCTTAAGAGTCAAGTCAAGGAAAGAATCAGAGAGAGAAAAAACTTAAAATTTTACTTTTTTCTGAAAAATATAAGGGCCTAAAACGTTTTATTATTTTTCTTGTGATATTTAAAAGATTTTCTATCAGTCTGAAGTATCTTAGTTTTTTTACGGCTTAAAAAATTCAGACATAAGGGGACACAGAGGAAAGGTTCTTCTTCGAATACTTTTCGTAATGAGTAAAATTTGTATTTTAAAATTAAAAGAAAAATAATTTTCACCTAAGTAAATAAAAAAATTTCCTTTAATACCCGATTTCAACTGTTTACCCCACTTTCAAATTTCAATCCCCCATTTTATCCCATTTGCACCCTCGTTTAAATAAAAATAAAAATAATTACAAAATTACTTAACTGATATTATTAAAAAAATTTTTGAACAAGCAAATTCTACAACCGCAAATTTTCAAGTTGACAGCAACAATAGTTGTTGAGGAAAATGACTGTGATGTAGAGACGACATACACCGAAGTCCCTTACCCTCTAAATAAGCAAACTTGAAAATTGAACTTCTTACATACAAGCCGTTTTTAGTTAAGGAATAGACCTCCTTGCTTCAGTAATAGTTATGTTTGCGCTAATTTCTTCTTAATAATACCGTCAATTCTAAACGAATTTTGACAATAAATACTGGCTAATTTAAAACTAAGAATAAAGTGATGATTAATTCCAAAATATCACCTCTTTCGGGTAACAATAGGTGTACAGTATTAGTTGGTGTTTCCCCCAATATTTCATTATATATTAACTTAATACCTGGTGAAAACAGCTGAATAAGTTTAAGCAATATTGCCCACATTAACCAATCGATAATGTGATGTATTGTAACCACTGCTGATAAAAATAGCAGAAATGATTGGGTGACGTTGCTCACAATTAGCAATGGTATATTAAGTGAATGTCTATTAAAAACGTCTAGTAACAACAGCTGGATAATATTAAGTAATGTTGTCCACGATAACCAATGATATATTAACGTAAAGTCCAACAGCTTCTGATAAAAAGGAATAACCTCTGATAACTATAGCAAGACACGTTTGCGCAATGTTGCCCACAATAATAAATGGTATATTAACAAAAACGTAGCTTCTGATAATAATAGATGAACAAAATTTGGTGACGTTGCCCACAATAATCAACAATATGTTAACAATGCCTGGTAACAACAATCGAATAAGATTATCTGATGTCGCCCACAACAATCAAAGATAGATTATTTTAAAAGATAGCATCTTAGACTCAAAATTATGAAAGAAATTATATTCTTGTTTTCGAAACATATTTTTGACATATTTGCATTTTTAAGACTTGCCTGTTAAAGTACTTTCCATTGTATTTACTAGTATTTCTGCCTTTTTGTCTATCTCCTCTTAAAGTTTTAATTTTTTTTCTCTAATCTATTATTACGTAAGATATTTTTCAGTTTTCCATCCGGCTAATTTTGTTTATGCATCTATTAAAGTCACCCATCCGACGTAAAGCCAAAAATCCAGAATAAATACAGTTACGAAAAATAAGAGACGGAGCTAAATTATCATATTTTGTCTGTAATGTAAAAATATTAAAACGTAATTTATAGTCATTCCTTACGCTAATCGTTCCCGTAGCGACATAAAATATAACGAATAGGCCGTATAAAATACGCGACATCCTCAACCGGGAATGGAACCTGGATCGGCCGGTTTATGAACCTGTCCACTGCATTGCACCCGCTCGTTAGACCTGTCCGAGAACCATGATTATGAGGAAAAAAAATGAAACGAGTGTGGTAAAGGGAATGATTAAAAATCTTAATGCCGGCAATCATGGGGGTAACGTGGAGGCGATACCTGTCGTGGTTATTTATTTTTGTACAAGTAGCTTCAAAGTACCTGTAGCTTAATCATATTTAACTTTATATTCATTAGCACATATCCATAACATTTGAAACTTAAAATCACGATAAAAAAATTCAAACTTTAATACCTTACAATAAACAAGGTCGATTAAAAAAGATACATACCTGTTAATATACTTAGAGAACCAATTTCAAACGGACGGAAAATAAAAAAATATATGCCAACGTAACTGAACGAATGTTTACCATATTTTTTTTATTTTATACTCAAAAATTACAGATCCCTGGACCACGAACAAGCTAAACACTGCAAACGAGACATCAAGATTAAAAAACGGTCTAAAGAACTACAAAACCAATTTAAAGGTCTATTTTTTCACACTACCAAAACGAGGGAAAAATATTAGGTAGGTATATATAGATACATACAAAGGCAAGATGCATTAAGGCATAAGTAGCTACGTAAGTAAGATAGCGAGTACAAGTATGAATAAATGTATGAAATAACTAAATACTAGAAGTAGGTGGATAGGTTAGTAAGTATATACAGATATATACAACGACGTATACCAAGTAGAATACTAGGAAATAGGTAAGTATATATGTACAAATACATCCGAAGTGAGAAAGTGACTAGAATATTAGTAGGTAGGTAGGTATACTACCTACCTACCTACTAATATTCTAGTCACTCGAATCGAATCTGAGACACTGACTACAGTAAAGCCAAAAAATGTATGTGATTTAGAAGTATGTATGTATATATGTGTGTATGTATGGATATGTATATACACGCATGTATACATACATGTAGATATATATGAATACGAGTCGGTGCCAAATGAAATGTAGCACTCGCTTTGTGTATGTGTGGGTGTGTGTGTGTTAACTTACGTGAGAAAGAAAAGAAACGTCGCCTTGGTACAGATTCTAAAAATGTACAGCAGTAAATTTATTTACGTTCGGAAACGATACCGTACCGCAAAAGTACCAACTAAGTACTCCTATTATCATTATTTTATACTTTTCCATGCGCTTCTTATTCGGTGGTTATTAGAAATCGGATCAATTTTTTCCTAAAAAACATTATAATAAAAAATGCCGAGACATTTCTATAAATTTATCACCACTAACAAAAAAGAATTTACACAGTGTAATTGTAATGTCACTTACAAGTGAAAACTTGTCATTTGCTTTTCCGGAAGATACTTCAAATTTCTAGATCATGTCACTCTAAATTAAGTAACAAAGAGACATCGTACTCTATTTTCCATTAAATGTCCTACTTTTCCTAATTATATAATAAATGTTAAAAAATTAGTCCTTAATTTCGTCTATTTTATAATACATGATAAACATTATGAATAAAAGTTAATACCAATCAGTCGATAGACTTATTCATTTTCTATAAGTGTACAGATTCTATTCAGTAAGCTATTCCCAACTTTATTCTTAACATTCGCTTAATTTTTAAGGTTTCCTCCCTTATAATTTCGTATAAAATAATCCTTCATAATTTCGCCACATCCACCCTGTCTGTTCCCGTCTGTTTCGCCCTTGCAGTTTGTAATGTTTTAGATATCAATTGCGATGTAGGAAACATAGAGTGGGGTAAAATTGGTTAAGTTTTTAAAATGATATCCTAATAATTCTGTTTTCCTTTTTTTTATTTTTAAGGTCCGTTTGGGAGATAATAAGCCTTGAAGTAATGTATCTATCCATTCAATTTTTCAACGGTCCATTTGAAAAAAATCCGAGTACGAACATTTGGTTGGAAAATTAAAAGAAAATTATTTGAAAACGTTTTCGCTTGCATCGACTAATTAAAATATATTGATAATTAGGGATGCGATGCGTTTTGCGTGTCTCGACACATATTTGGTCAGTTTTTAAGAGTTATTTTGCTTGTTTGTTGTATAATAAGATACTACATTCAAATTATAAGTTATACACTTATGACAAATTATAAGTTATACACTAATAACTAAACTCCTTATTACAACGGGACTTCGGACGTAAACGGAGATTTAGGTAAATTACATATCCCAGTGGAAGCAGAAAAGCTGACCGTTTTCTACATTGAATTCCGTTGATATGGGATACTTCCATGATAATAACTAAAGGCATTTATCAAAGCTGCATCAGTAGGATATAGAGTAATTACAGAGTATATACTAAAATTTGATAATATCAGTTCAATAAATCGGAAAACCGGTCCTGCCATCGCTCGCAGACAAAAATCTTGACGAGACCGTCCTCCGTGTGGAGTACACACGGAGGACGATTCCTTACGATTCATTCATCTGGACATTAGTAGGATATCGTTTGCATGCACGATGGCTGCACATTACTGTATTGCAATAAGGTAATCGGAAACAACATTCCAAGTTAGTGCCAAGCTTCTCGTGTGTTATCTCACAAATTTATTTTATCTGACGTCAAATGTGGACTTCTTGAGACTCACCTGGCTCAATGTTATTGACATCAAAATGTAATTTCGATTGGCTCAAGTAATTAGTGGTTTACATACATTCAACACACAACAAATTCCAACGGCCTAATGTAAGACAACGAAGATCTTTAATACCCAAACCTAAACTGAATTTCAAAAAAATAGTGTATGTAAACACTGAACTTCTAGTGGAATATAGACGTTATTCAATGGCAGTTGCTTTTGAGGGATTTATGGTGAATAAGAAGATTTATTCTCAGTAATAAGATCGGGTATATAAAAAATTGAATAGTCAATAAGATCGAGTTTGTTTAAAATATATGCATCAAAAATTACTAAATTTGAGCCGAATTCTGCTAATATATCCACTTAATTTACATTATATTTTACCATGTGATTATTACATGTTCAAAGCCCTAAAATATAAGCCCTAAATAACACTGGACAGTACGGAAAACTCTCAAAACGATTATAATTTCAAATGGTTAAAATGGAAAAATTAAAATGTAAATCAGCAGAGTTTTAGGCCGAAATTAAAAAAATGTGATCCATATATAATTAATCTTCTTAGTCACATTAATATTTTCAAATATTATTGTGTCACATATGATTTTTGTACATAAATATATAATCCTCTCTAGAAACTTAAACAAAGTATATAAAATGGAAAAAGACTAACTGAGGCCTATGGTCCTTAAAAAATCTGGAAATACAGAGACTTTTCAGGGAAACCTATATCATAAATTAATTAAAGAAACGCAAACTTCAGTTCGAAGGATACATCGAAAAAGTAGATAAAAATAGAATCTGTTAAAAATTTTACCAAGAACCCAAGGGAAACAGGAAGTCAAGATGACTTCACGAGAGATAAACCGATGAAATTAAGGAGAAATTGAAGAGGCTGGGCTTAAGAGGTGGCGGAAGAAAGACCAAGATAGGACGATGTCAAGCAATTTTTTGGAAGAATTGCTTGACATTCTTCAAGAGCCATAGTACCATTTATTACGTGTATATGTACAGATACATAAACGCGCGCAAACACGTACACACACGCACACACGCTCGCACACATAGAGGCATACGCACACGCACACACACACGCACACATACTCGCATTCATGCACGCACATGCACGCACACACACACGTATACACACACACACACACAAACGCACGCGCGCGCGCTCACACACACACACACACACACACATACACATACATATATACATATATATAATAATATCAATTACATCTGCAGAACGTTTATATTATTATATATACAGAAGGTTTTACACGTTTTAGAAGAAAAACCATTGAAAGACACACGTGACCATTATTAATTTTAACAATCAACAACTAGAAAATTCTTCTTGAGAAAAATTAAAAAACGGTACCGCAATGTAAATCTAAAACGAGAATGTTCATTACATTAATTCAGCAGTTTCAATGGATGTAAATTCAAAATGTCAGGAATAAACATGAAGTAAAATTAGAAACAAACTTTTGAAGCAAAATTTTCATAACGTCACTTCAATGTCACGTTCCAGTTCCTCGCCAAACGTGACTTTTTGCGCTGCCAGTTTTCCTTCGAATGCTCCACTTATATTTCCCACCTTTTGTTTTTTTTTCAAACGTTTTTTATTTGGAGTAATTTTAAAAAACTGAGAAATATTTTTATTTATTAAATTATAGTAGAAATTATTGAAATAACCTTGACATATCTTAATATCATTTGAAGGTTATATATAGTTCACTACTTTCTATAAAAATAACTTCTTTTTTAAATTAAAAAATACTATATATTTACTAATAATTTCTTTATTTTTAGGGTTTCGTAACTCAAATGAAAAAAAATCGAACCCTATTAGATTCCTTGCGTGTTTGTCTGTCTTGAAAATTTGGATAGTAATAAGACATATCAAAAACCACATCTATTTCAATAAGTCGAAATCGTTTTATTAACATTATCCTTACTCACACCACTTAATAGTTCAATTGATTAAGATAATAAAATATTTGAAATCACATCAATTTGTATCAGTTATCGATTAAGCATCACCAATTACGTTTTACGAGTACTCGGTATTAAATGGAAATCTCATCAAGACTACGACGCTACGATCTAATTTAAGATATAGTAACCGTATAGTCAGAAAAAATGTTGTATAGTTTAATTTATAATAAAGTTTTAACTCTCCTATTTTTACTTTGTATTAAATATAACAAAGTATAAATAAATATCACAAAGTATAAAAGAAACTGAGTAACTGACAGTATCTATCCAATATTTTTTAATAAATTGTTATAATAAATAATATTAATAGTTTAAAAAAACACTCTTTGGTTATCGGGACAAGTCAAATGTACCCAAACTCGATAGGTTTATTGTTAGCCATTGAGAAGTTCCCATAACAGACATTCCTCGCTACAATATGTAATCAAAGGACTCATTGGAACCAGTCAAACGAACCCAAACTCGATGTATTTGGTGTTAGCTATTGAGTTCTTTGGGCCACCTTCCTCCTCCATGGTCAGATTCTTCCAGTTACAATATGAAACTAAACGATTCATTGAATCAAATCAAACGAGCTTGAACGAGCTAGATAGTTTTATTATTAGCGATTGAGAAGTTTCTATGATCTCATACTGCTTCCATCATCAAATTCTTTCGGTAACAATATTTAACCAAAAGATTCATTAAACCGATTAAAATGGGTCCAAACTCAATACGTTTACTGTTATCAATTAATTAGTTCCCGTGACCCGTTAATTAGTTCGCATCTCCTTTCTTCTTCGCCAGATTCCCCTGATTACAATATGTAATAAAAGAACTCACTGAGACAAATCGTACGAGCCCAAGCTACTTTTAGTAAATGAAAAGTTACTATGATGACTACCTCTCTCCTCGACCATCAGATACTCTTGGTTTTAATACGCAACCAAAGAACTAATTGAAACTAATAAAATGAACCTAAACCAGATGATTTTACTATTAGTTACTGAGAAGTTCCTATCACCATCTTCCTCTTCCATCATCATATGAATTTATGTAACCTCATTAATATATTGTAATCAGAATTGCATAAAATTGCAATTTCAAATCAATATAATAATTAGAAGTATGCGAAATAATAATAAGTTTAAAAAATAAGAAGATTCCTTGACTTGATAAACTTTATAGAAGGGGACGGGGGAGTGGCGTAATTCTATATTGAAGGTTACGTCACATTTGCCACTATTCCCCATTTCCGTTTTCTATATACGTAAAACATACGTAAGTACTGTACAATTGTCTACTACGAAGACAAAGTAAACGCACAATCTTTTCACACGCAACATTTCAGAACGTTCATTTCAATACTTTTTGCGTGATCGCCGTATTGACGGCGACCAGTTCCCATCGAAGGAGACACCGACTGGAAAAAAAAGTTTTGTTACTTCAACACCATCTTTATTCATCGCACAAGATGCAACCCCGACAATCTCTGCGGGCCCATTAATTGCACCTGAGTTGTGCGCCGCGATAAAGGCAGCCATCTAATCACGCCATTGGTTCCTCTTTTTATAAAATTAAATATTAATTTATTCAAGGGGGAGGGAAGGGTTGGCAGGAGCGAGTCGGGAGCGCGGGCGCCAGTCGTAGTCGCGCCGCCGACGCGCTCGCATCGCTCTCTCCGCCGCCATCTTCCCTGACGCACTCTTCCAACACCTGACACCCGTCGACTTGCACCGCTGCCAACTTACAAATCACGCTCCTCCGGTACAGCGATCCGTTATGAGCTTAACGCTCCGACATCCTGGGCTTAAGTAGAGAGTGAAATTTTGTCTTTACATTTCGAAAATATTATCAATTTGAATTCTTCAGGAGTCAAAAAACTTTCATCGAACCAATCAAAGATAAAATTAATTCCATTTTAAAATAGTAATAACAATCAATTTTTAATAAAAAATCTTTTCCAGAAGTCCAGTTTTCGAAATACTGAAAATTTTAATATTTGAAATAAAATTTATTAATTTTTCACTTTCAACAATATTAAAGAACCGCAATCTTACTTAATTTCATTGACTATAATCACTCCATAACCGATTCCCCAACCTTTCACCGATCGAAGAAAGCGAACGGACTCGTAAGAAGAAATTGTGGATTTCGTCGCTTTGGTTGTTTCCTAGCTGCTCGTCTACGCATCATATGCATACATAACCACAGATTCGGTAAGTGACTCGATTATTTTCTAACATTCACATTATTTTTTTTCTGATCGAGAGAAATGCCAGTCCCTAAGGTAATAGCACAGGTTCAAGGGCGATGGGCGCAGGTCGCGGGCGCGCGCTGCACCCACCGCAAACCCGTTTGGGCGTCGCCTCCGAGCGAGAGATTTGTGCATCGATACGTTATGCGCACTCTCTTCAATTACCTGAAGCTGATTAAACTGGAAAAACTTGTATGCAGTCAGACTTATTACTCGTATATTACATAATGTACGTCTCGCTACCTGTTCGCCGCCGAGCTTCATTTTCGTCTTTCTGCGATTGTTGTAGTGAAGTTAATGGTACGATTATGGTGTGGTGCACTTCATGAATCTGTCTATATAAACTGTTTTCTAATGGAAATATGTTGCATTTGATGCTATTGAACCATTGATTCTTGTTTACTTTGCTCATTTCTTCCACTAGACTCTGAAATAAAAAACTTGAAACTTGTTTGATATTTGATTATTTGCATGTGGCGTACGTGTCACCAAGCCATAAATTTTCAATGAAAAAAGTGACAGAATAGTTTTGCGATTCGGAATTAAAGCAGTTTTTTTAAGGTTCAACGCTCAAACTCAATAAACCCTTAGAGTTTCATTACATCCGTTCGTTAATGCAACCGTCCTTCTGTTAATGCTTAATGGTTTATTTAATTTTTAATTATTCATATGAAATTTTGCAGATAAACATCTGTAAATTTAAAATAGAGGCAACCAACTTTTCGTCTTTCTTCCTTCTTAACAATGGCAGTTGGGTGTCATAAATAAATGTCTTTTCGTTTATTTTCCATTTATTTATAAATTTTATCTTAATTTTTAAATTTTATTTGCTTATTATTTCTATATTGTATTAATTCTGAAAATAGTTAATGAGAAGTCCCTTTCCTGTATTTTTTTTAATTAGTCCAGAAAAATAAGAAAAAATCTTGAAGACGGTGATAATTCTATGTTCGTTTAAAATTATTGCAGTAAGCAAATGATTAAAGATTTTTTCATAGAATAACTACTGCTAAGTATTCTCGCATATTCCGACACGTACTTGACCAATATCTTTTACATAAATACAATTTGATAAATCACATTAACATAATGCGCTTCGCCCTTATTTTCAAGATAATGCTATCATTAAAACTGTAATTAATCTGGATTATGGAGAGATGCATACTTTACGTGTACAAGAAACTATGTTAGAAGTACGGTCTATCCTAGTTTGACGTATTTTTATTTCCTCACAAACCCAATAACATACTCAATAATATCCTCTAAATAAAATCTTCCCATACGTTAATAAAGTTTTATCTCTCGAGATCCCCTTTATGAAGAAGTGTCTAAACAGGCACACTAATTTCGTATTAAAAGAAAAAATACATTTGATTTGTCCATCTCTTATGAAAAAATAATATTTGAAAGCAAACAGATAAACTCGATTATTTGTTGTTATCTTTTTTCGCGCCTTCACACGCGTGGAATTTGTGATCTTCGCAACTTCCATAATTGATTGATATCTCTCTCAGCCAATATGACCTCTCCCGCTTGTTAGCGTTTTGCCGAATCGCACCATCCATAGCGCTTCTTGGCTATCGGCTTTCAAGGAATGTCTCACAAATATTAATATAGTTACACTAATATTTAAACTATCCTGTATAAATATCCACTATGGCAATGAAACCACCCATCAAATTTAATTTAGCAGAACTCAAGTATTATTTAATACTATTTAAGTATTATTCATGGGAAGTTTCTTTAATTATCTTAATGTGAAATTCTTTTTTAGATATAGGCATTACAGTGCAGAGGCCAGATCTGCATTTGGAAAAATGGCCATAAGCTCAGGATCACTATTTACGCGAACCACTTTAATCTACTTTTAACTCCTTTCTAAAAATACAATACAAACTTTCTAGATCTACACTAAGTAAGATATTTAATATTGTTTACATAAGATCCTCAAATATTTCAGCTGAAACATTATTCGATTATTCTTCATCTGCGAATATCAGTGTCGCATAACCATTAGCATGACAATCATCAAACAACTTGTATGCAGTCTTTCTAAAAGAACTAAAGCTCATAATAGGTAAGCTGAAAATTGAACTTTATGCTCAAATATTAATGTAGCTTTCGATATGAAAAGAAACCGTCAAGCACGAGTGGAACTCGCACTACGAGCATTCTGTACACACTTGAGCGTTTATAAACATTTAATGATACATATTCCGATTAAACTATTTATAAAATTTTAATTTCCTAGAACGAAAATATATTGCCTACTACATCTTTCACAGGCGAATATATGTAAACAATGTTTTTAAGTGACACAATTAACGAGTTTTCCTTAATTTTTGTTATGAAACCTTGCTTCTTGCCAAATTCCATTATTCTAAGGCAACGGGTAGTACTCTATAAATTTTGATTTACTTACGAATATAGCGGCATGAATGGCCGTATTTTTAGGGTTTTTCTTGATTGCGTTGACTTTAAAGCTTGATTTTTTACAGCTCAAAAGGACCATAGAACTAAGTATTTGATATTTTAACTTGATACCTCCACGTGTTCTTGAAAAAGGTTCTTAACAGACACACAGACAGACAGACAGACAAGTGATCCCATAAGGGTTCATTTTTTCTTTTGACATACGGAACTCTAAAAACGAAGGAAGATGGAAATATGACGCTGCGTCTAACGTTTTATTAACAATTAATCTAAAAGTCAGCAAACCCTTAGTAAACCCTCTGTCCCCATATAATAGCTGCATATATAAATATAAATATATGACAATTCCTTTTCTATTTCTTAAAACTCTCAAACTAATTGAAAAATGCTAGGATACGAACTAGAACTGGAGGTTATTTCATTTTTGTTGTCTGTCAGTGGGCGATATTATACGCAGATGTCTAAATTTAAATTTGAAATTTTCATGCAAAACATACCAAAAGTAACATTAAAATGACATTAATAATAATAGCCAAAAAGATAAACATTGACCATTACATTAATAGCCAAAAAGATAAACCATTACATTAATAGCCAAAAAGATAATAATAATAACCAAAAAGATAAACATTGACCATTACATTAATAATAATAGCCAAAAAGATAAACATTGACCATTAACATTAAAATGACATTAATAATAATAGCCAAAAAGATAAACCATTACATTAATAGCCAAAAAGATAAACATTGACCATTACATTAATAATAATAGCCAAAAAGATAAACATTGACCATTACATTAATAATAATAGCCAAAAAGATAAACATTGACCATTAACATTAAAATAACATTAATAATAATAGCCAAAAAGATAAACATTGACCATTAACATTAAAATAACATTAATAGTAATAGCCAAAAAGATAAACATTGACCATTGCATTAATAATAATAGCCAAAAAGATAAACATTGACCATTACATTAATAATAATAGCCAAAAAGATAAACATTGACCATTTTGAATTTCCAGAACGTATATGTCTTGGAGAAATTAATTCCCTAACTTACAACCTAATTTATTTCATCTTTGCTTTCAGTTTTCACTGATAAGATGTCTCTTAGACAATCACCCCTAAATTATAAGTAAAAATACAGCTGTGTTCCGTAAAAGATGTGTGTTTTCAGATATCGTCAAAATGTATTTAAGATTTGCTGAGAATTACTAAATGATTTATAAACTTGTGAAGAGAGGTAAAAAATGTGAAGAGAATTTAGGAATTCAAGCAATTCATTTTCTTCCGGAAAAATATATACGTCTACTTTCCGGAAAATATATTTCGTCTCCAAAGTATACAGATAACTCCTCCTCCTTCTGACGTCGCGTTCCTCAATACTGAGGTTCGTAACCTCTACGGATAACTTTTTCGCGGATTGGGTCTACTGTGCAGTGAGAATGGCATTGCCAGCGATGTTGATTGATGCTGTACGAATCTGATCAGACAATGCACGGGATTCCACTTTATCAATTATCACGAATTTTTCCAGGTTATCGAGTATCTTTCTGTCAATAAGACCGAATTATCTATGGCTTCCAGGAAGGCGTGTAATGGAGAAACTGATTTCGATCTTCACTCCTTATAGAACTAAATCTTTCTGAAAGAACTAAAGATCATAAATAGATAAGCAGCGATAATGGAATACCATATCATACATTTATTTAAATTCTAATTTTTTCTGGTCTTTCACCTTATCATCTTTTGAATTTTTTATGATTTTCTTGGTTGTTTACGTTTTATTTTCCCATTAATTTCTTTCAAATTAACCATTTGTCACAAATCTCCCTTGTTATTTTGATAAGAAAGCTTTTCTGATGTTGAATTTTTATCGATTATTTATAAACATTTTTACGTTTTCATTAATCTATAATACATTTTCAGCTGATTTCCCATAATGGTATCACTATAATAGTTTTTAATTTAGCTTTCATCCTTCCTTTTTATTTTTCAAAGCTCATTTCTATCTTCTACATTAACTTTAACAATAATTAAATCATTATCCACAATATCTATAGTCGCTTTCTTTGTTATGGTTAAGTTTTCATGTTTTACTTTTATAACAGCTCCATTCATTCCATCAGCCATATGTTCTCGTTATTTTACATAATTTTCTACTTTTACGTTCTTTAGTAATAAACCTCCCAAATGAATAGACTTAGCCGTTTTGTTTTTACAAATATTAACTATATTTAACTCTGATATCCTAAAGTATTCGTAATTTTTAGCAAGCATCATTTTATGTAAATCGTTCTTTTACAATACTTGAAATATTCTGTATGACCAGACATTATATATATTCCCGGTGTTAATAAGTTATCATCTTCTGCTAGATGACCTAAGACCGAAGCTACTAATTCGAGCACTACACCCACCGTCAACCATTTTGTTGATGGGCAATAGCATGAAGTGAAAAAAACTTTTTTTTCTCTTATCACAATGGAAGATTTAAAAGTCGAGAAAATATTTTTTCTTCAATTTTATATTTAGACATGCCTTTGATGTAACAAGATGCCCCTGGTTTTAAAACTTTAGCGTAGGTATATTTGGTGAAGCGAAGTAACACATAGGCTATATATTATCCGATTCATATGGAATTTCTGTGGAATTTAGTGTTACAACAAAATGCATATTTTGATGTTTGTTACTCCCTAAACGGCACGACATTCTTTAAATGCTTTCATAAAACTTGACAGTGACATACTTCACGGTTCAAACTAACACAGGGTAAAAATGTAAGACGGATCAGTAAGGCCAGCTACATTAATCATTATAGCTACAGCAGGCTTAGAAAACTGTCCATGAATTTTGACGATATTTCGATAGGAGTCTATGAATTTTTATGAATTTTGAAGATATTTCGATAGTATTTGAAAATGTCGCTAGAAACTTATTTTCTAAGTTTCATTACTTAAAAAATAAGTTTCTAACAAGTTTAAGCCTTCTATATTTGATAACATTTTTTCATTTGCAATCGTATTGAAATCGAAAATTCTACTGAGTATTATCCACAACAAACAAAGTAAAGCTACTCTAAATTTAAAAAAAAAAATTGTTTCAAAATAATTAGATCAGTTAATGTCATTTGTTGTGGCCAGTTTCTTGTTCCAATGATCTCAGTTGGTCCCAAAGAAATTTTGATCCTTATAAGAAACAGGATTGAATGGCATGAAAAAAGTTCTGTAAAAATTCCCTTTTATCTTACTGACAGTACCATTTTTTTCAAAATCTGTGAATTGCCAGATCGTTCTTCTGCAGCTATAATGGTTAAAGTAGCTGGCCTTATATTCCTGTATATTAGCTACTATATTTGGCCACCTGTATTTGGCCTGTATATTAGCCACTTTTAATCCAAGAAACAACATAATTTTCAATAATACTATTTTGGTGTTTTTTTTAATTTTAGTAAATGTAGTTCAATAATACAATATTGTTAGTAGAATAGTAGAGAAAAATGGTGTTTTCGATAGTAAGAATAGAAATTTTTGTACATTTATAGTTAGATGTTGTGATGGTGTCATTCGGTTAAAGATATATACCACCAGGTTAATCGAATATCCACTTTAAATAAGTGCCAAATGCTGGTAATACATATATTAAACTACATCACTTCAATGGCACCTCAACATATAATGTTAGACCAAATATATTTTTTTTTTGTTAAATGAGTCTATAAGGCGACTTTTTTCAAGTATTCCATCACAATAATGGGACCAAATAGTTTTTCATTCTACACTGTTGTACAAGTGAATTGTGGTAAAAATATACCTGTTTTCCCCACATCTTTAGTTACAACAATCAATCAGTTAATACGTCTATGATTATAATACGGCCGTTAATGCTGTTACTAAACTATATCATTGTGTAAATTATTTATTCATTAAAATGCTTCAAAACGATTTGTTTTTATCTCGTAAAATATTTAAGTGATATCTCCTTTTTGATTTTTATTATTATTTACTCTAAAGTATTAGTTTTTAATTAAGTGTACTGTTATATTTATATATTATGCTATGCATATTTCAGGATCTCAATTAATGTTTCAGAAAAACATTTTCAATTATCACGATAATTATTCAGAATTCAAACTAAGAAGTAAGTCACTTTTATTTAAATTCAAGATTTTTTGGGATACAGAAGAAACATTCCAGCAAAAATATATAAGAGATAAGTTGTAGATAAAGCTTGTACAGTTATAAAACTGTAATAAAGTTTTAAACATAATTTATAGTTTGACAGATCAATATAAATGTTACGTAAAAAAAAACGATTAACACATAACCAAATTTACCGGCTACCAAATGTGTCTGTATCCTAATTTATCGTCTTCGTTGAGCATATTTAATTTCCCAATAGTAGTTGGAGTTCGCTCGCTGCCCGACTCATTACCGAACCGGTCTTTCCGTTATAACCCTCTCCGCTACGCAGAGTCTTTATAGATGTATATATATACTAAATGCAATGCGAGGCTTCCACGAAGATAATCACGAGTATTTGACTTTAAAAAATATAGTATTATTTAAATATCTCCATAAGGTGTTTAATCAATTTCATCTATAATTTCATCACTCTCATCAAGGTCATGGCCAATAATCGAGGTAATCGACTCCAAATATTACAAGCAGAGTAGAGTTAATATATAAAGCGAAAGTTGTTTTAATTTATTGTTCGCGTTAATCTCTAAAACCACACGTTTAACTTCAAAAATTGTCCTTGTTTTAGGAAGACCATAGTTATCGTCACACCACGAAAATATGTAACACAAGTTGAGAAGCACTGATTAAACGTTGCAAGAAAAGCAAGAGAGCTTATTTATTGACTGATTATCCCTGATATGCCCACCGATATACTCCAGACCCTGACGATAATGGAGGAGAGATGTGTAGTGCAATGGCGGGAAAAGTAATCTCTCTCTCTCTCTCTCTCTCTCTCTCTCTCTCTCTCTATGTATATATACACACATTTATGTGTATATATATATATATATATATATATAATGCAGCGTTGTCCATCTGCCGGCCTGGGCCACTTATAACTTGAGTTCTACTGGATGGATTTTGATGCAATTTTCGCTGTCATTGAGAGTATTTATATAGTAAGGAGTTTATGTATAATACATTAGTGTATATGTTCAGATCATCAGATGGATAGCGCAACAACGTCGTCAACACTTGGGAGTGGGTGAAGACATTTTGTCAGACAGATGTGATAGATGGAATTTTATTCAATCGTCAATCGTGTAAGTTGTAGACAACACAACGTATAAGCGAGTAGGGCCGCAGTAAAAAAACTAATAAAAATCTGTGTAAATTTGATGATTATAACATTTCCCTTAAAAAGAAGATGTCTCTAAAAGACAGAGGGACAACGTCGAGGCAACAATAGGGTTTGAGACCCTTTGGATGCGAATTTACAAGAGCACGCTCCACGCAATACATATTACTAAATAATGAAAGATATGTTTGTATATTTTAATACCTGCAGGCCAGTATCATACGATAACGAATTAAATTTTCGACTTAACACAAAGAGTACTCAAAAAATGGTGTTTTTGACCCTTTTGGAGGACCAAAAATTTTAATTAAACCGTGATCCAAATAATACCTTATAATGAGATATTCACCTTAAATAGATAACAATAGTACAATAGTAGAAAAGGATCTGAATCGATGTAATATATACAAATTTCGAATATTTCTGGTTTTATAAATTTTCACCATAAAATTTAAACTGCCGCATCTAACATAGCCGTTAGAATATCATGGCATCATTACTGTTTATATTAATAGTATTTGGTTCAATATTTTAAGATATTATAACATATTTTCATAAAGGAAGGCTTAAATGAAATATATATCCATTTCTTATTATAAATATAAAGCACAAATTTCAAAATTCTATAAATTGGCAAGAATTTTAAAAATTAAAATTGTCTTAATCTTTTATAAAAAATGTTGCATTAATTTACCAAGTTGTAATACATGAATCTATTTATACTATTTGAACCTTTTATATCTCTGGATATATCTTAACCTTTTATAATCTTTTATATCCTTTTATAATCTTTTATATAAAATGTTGCATTAATTTACATTTTATAATCTTTTATAATCTTGGATAACCTTTTATAATCTTTTATATAAAATGTTGCATTAATTTACCAAGTTGTAATACATGAATCCATTTATACTATTTGAACCTTTTATATCTCTGGATATATCTTAACCTTTTATAATCTTTTATATAAAATGTTGCATTAATTTACCTTTTATAATCTTTTATAATCTTGGATAACCTTTTATAATCTTTTATATAAAATGTTGCATTAATTTACCAAGTTGTAATACATGAATCTATTTATACTATTTGAACCTTTTATATCTCTGGATATATCTTAACCTTTTATAATCTTTTATATAAAATGTTGCATTAATTTACCAAGTTGTAATACATGAATCTATTTATACTATTTGAACCTTTTATATCTCTGGATATATCTTAACCTTTTATGATCTTTTACAACCTTTTATAATCTTTTATATAAAATGTTGTATTAATTTACCTTTTATAATCTTTTATATAAAATGTTACATTAATTTACCTTTTATAATCTTTTATATAAAATGTTGCATTAATTTACCAAGTTGCAATACATGAATCTATTTATACTATTTGAACCATTCATATCTCTGAAACGGTTCCTGTGATCGTCTTAATTTTTTTTGTCATTTACGTCTCGTCATAACCTACTACTTAAACCACAATGTATTTGAAAATTTTTATTTCTCAAGCTGTCCATTTTAGAGTAACTCTTGAAAATCATATTGGAAAAAAATTGTTTCTTTTACAAATCATTTTTTGTGGCAAAATAAATGTGACATTAAAATTGAAATCTCTCCGTAACGCTATTTTTATGAACATGCTGTAACAGGGTTATGTACGTTGAAAGAGGGTTATTCGGTAACAATGCTCGGTCGGTACGCATAAAACAATTATGAAAATGGGGTTTGGATATTTCGTTGGCCATCATAGTAACAGCGTTACATAATTTCTGTGTTATTTAAAGAAACTTGTTTAAATAAATTAACACATTCGACGTGTTGTCAAGTAATGAAGCCACGACAATAGTGATAATCCATCAAATAATTCCACATTAACATTCCAGAGGTGGTTATTCGAACAAATATACGATTACGTCTACTCACATAGTTAAGACCGCAGTCACTGTTTTAGAGGGGTAGGTGGTTAAGTCAGTTATATGTATATACATAAGTATCCGCGGTATGTAACTAAGGGCAAGATGGACATTCGTAAGTGGTGCCACATTGAAGTATAATCAATAAATATAGTTACACTACTCATTCGGATTTTTGCGAACAGGTGGATCATTGACACTACATTGGTGGCCGTTAAAACTGTCAGATATGAATCGTAGGTTTTCATAGTCAATCGGCTTCAGGGTAAGTTTTGAAATAGTTTAAAAATAAGTTTTAGAGAAGGTTAAATATATTGTCGGAATGCAAAGTCGAGTATGCACTTGTCCGGCGCGCCGACGCTCCGCCTCCCGGCTCGGTAGTGACGCAAACAAAAGCGTTCTTTTCAAGTCGAAATGTTAAAAACCTCGGACAAAGCATGTTCTAGCCCGTTCTCGTTATTTACATGGTAAACTCGGCAGCTTACACAACTGCATCGACAATGCCGCCCACATTACGCAGCCAACGACTCAGTTTCAATAGGCTCACTTTCTCAAATACAAATTGTGGTGTTAGAGGGGTGAGCGGAATACGTAATGAGGTCGCTTCTAGGAAGAATGTGGTGCGCCGCGCAACGTGGAGAGACGCAACACTCGCTTTACGCTCGGCACATTACTCCCGGGGTAAATTGCATTCATGCGCTTGGAAGTAACATTTGATTTTGGAAAAGAAGGAAAGAGATATTAATTTGGTAATGTAGATTTAGGAAAGGCCAATAAGGATTAGTATTCTAAAAATTTGTTAATTAAAAACTAATAAAAAGTTAAAAAAGTATTTGTAATATATAAAGTAACGTGATGGACTTGTCGATTAAATTACTCAATGTTACTATAAAATTTAAAGTAATAAAAGGTTAAGTTCTATTAAAAGAAGCTTATATTGAGTAACTTTTAAATGCAATTACTTACACAAACTTCACTGACCGTTTGTAAAAATATTCAAGCAGTGATATTATGGCAACATTACTCATCTATCATCTGTCACAAGCTTCTGATTTATAAACTAAATAAGATAGTACCGTAAAAGTTCAAACAGGATGCCCAGTTCCAATGGGAGTGCTCAGCAAACTCCTATTTTTTATAATTTTCAATGCGCTTCTTATTCGGTAGTTACTTGAAGTCGTTTTTTTTTTAATTCTAATATAATTTTCATTTTTAAAAAAGAGAAATAAAGTGTTCATTCTGTTATTTAGAAATAACTCACATTGTGCTCAAAATCGAGTAGTATTAACAGAAGTGGAAGACGTTTCTATTCTCTTCCTTTTTCTAATTAAACATAATCAAAAAAATGTTGAATATAGGGCGTTTCTTTTATAGAAAAAATTAAAGCAAAAAATCATGTAAAATTAAACTTAAATTTTTCAAAAAAATTTTATCCAAAAATTTCAAAAGTTAAAACTTAACTTATTATATTTGAACTATCCAATGAAATATTCTTTATTATTTTATGATTATTATTTTCTAATAATTCTAAAACTGGGCATTACCCATCTACTGAAGAGAAAAAAAAATTGTCAAATTTAGCTGCAGTATCTTTCTGCAGTATTACACCAATTTTCGGAAGCAACAAAGCGGATCCGCACTGAAAAGGAAATGAGATTCCCAATACAATTAAACTGCGTAAATATTGAGATTATAAATGAAAACGGTGCTAGGAGGTTCATGACAATAAAACTTGTTTAACTACTGTGCGTGTAGAGTATTGATAAAGCGTGAAACCCAACATGGAAGAATAAAATCCTGAGAATTTTCAGGACTTGGATCCTTAACTATCGCGACTTGATTGAGAATGTATTTACCTTTGAGTTAAGTAGAGTGTTCACTCAAAATAATGTGCGGAAGGGTTCTTTGTGGAGGAAAAAAAAATTGTCAAATTTAGCTGCAGTATCTTTTGCGAATAAACCTAAGCTTCTCAAAGATTGCATAGTCTTTAAAGAAAAGTATGGCATGGTGTTCCGTAAAATGCCACAACATACTTACCTATACTAACACAATCGATTCAGTTCTTCTTTTAAGGGTACTTTTCCAACTAGTAAATGTTGGCAGTCAGTTCTGCGCATTTGGTCATGTCCTCGGTAAGGAATTACGAGTCCTACTGAACTCTTTCAGGGTTCGGTGGTACTCGTAATTGCTCTCCATTCTCCATCTTCGACGATCGGTTTTCCTTCTCCCAGCAGCTTCTCCCAATATTATAAGTATCAATAGCTCGTGTCTGTCACGCCTGAACATGCCACAGACATGCAACTTTACGATGTTTAATGGTTTGTAAAATCTTGCGTTTCTGGCCAACTCATCGCAGAACTTGCCCATTTTTGACTTTTTGAGTCTAAGATGTCATGCGTCTCTAAATCCACATTTCGAATATTTCTAAATGTTTCCTGAGATCTTTCTTAATCGTTCAGGCATCACATCGATTCAATATTTATTGAGGTATTCCTTAATAGTCCAGCCCTCACACAGGCTAAATCAATTCAGGGGTTTCTATTAACGATTTCTTTTTAAATATATTTCAGGACTTTTTATTCCTTTTACTTCTCTTCACTTGTTTGTGAGCAAATCTAAAAAGTCGATTTTCACCAACTTCTAATGTGGTGTCGATTTGATACTGCATACTTACGCAATTCTAATGACAATATAATAATAGAACACCATCAAGTTGATATGATGGAGAAGTGTGGTGGTTATAGGAACTTCTCAATGGCTAACAATAAACCCAACGAGTTTGGGCTTCTCTGACTTATAGTAATAAGTCCTTTGGTAAACCAAACCAGGTGTGTTACCATACCAGGAAATTCTTGAAATTTTCACCAATTTATAAAATTTGAACTGGCACATTTAAGATAATCCTCAGAAATTTATCTAAGATAATCCTCAGGAACTTGTACCATCATTACCATTTATTGAATATATTTGGCGTTAATTTTGTAGAAATTCATTACTCACAATTAAATGAAACTACGTGATGTAGTATTATTTCTACTGTCTTTAATTTCTTTACCACGACCTAGGTTTCGATGTATTACAACATCTTCAGGTGGGATATTTGCTAATATCCCACCTGAAGTTGTTGTAATACAACGAAACCTAGGTCGTGGTAAAGAAATTAAAGATAGTAGAAATAATACTACATCACATAGTTTCATTTAATTGTGGATTACCATTTATAATAATATTACTGACAATAATATGTTAGTATATTATAATACCTTTTCATAAAAGAAAATGTTATTAAAATATATACTAATTTTTTATTATAAATGAAAGCATGAATTTCAAAGTTTGCAAAAAGTTTGCAAAATTAGCAAAAATTTTAAAAATTAAAAATACCCAAAGCTTTTATACTGATGTGCTACTAATTTACCAAGTTACAAAACATGAGGTTACCATTTTTGTGGTGAATGTCTCACCATAATCAATGGCTTACATCACAAATTAATTAAAAATAATTTGGTTAGCCAAAATCCAATTTTTGGATGAAAATGGAATTTGAAAAAAAATCTTTTTATTTTATATATTTTTAATAATAATAGAAAGTCTGATGATGGACCATGGTAACATATTGTAACAAAGGAAATCTGATGATGATTATGCAAATACTAAAAGATGTTTTAAAACGTTACTTTGAATTTGCGGCAAAACATTGAAGGTAATTTTGATCCATGCAATTCTAGATTTATTCCCAAGAAAGGAGATGCTTTGAGATGTAAACCTGAGTAAAATTTCTTATATCATCTTTTGTCTTGAAGTCGTTTGCTCGTTTGCTAAATATTAATCTTTAAGTGGTTTTAAAATACGTTCCTCAGATCTATAACTTTCTAACCAAAGCATAAAAGTTGATAATATAGCAATCACATCGGATTCGGACATATGAATCTTCTCTTATACTTTCTTAGACTTCATGAAATTTCATCTTATTTTTGCCTATACACACACGTGACTATTTTTTCTGTAACCAAAACGTGAATAAAAAAGCGAAGCCGACTTTTTGAATTGAATTTTCGCTAAATTATTGTAATTTTGTTTGTTTCCCTTGCCACCATATTTCATCTCTAGAAATACATGTTTTTGCTTGAAACATTTTATAAAGTGTGTCTATCTCTAAACCCAGCTCGAGTCTCTTGATCTGGTGCCACGAAAATGCCTGCTTTTCAAAATTTTAAAAGTAAGTTTCTAAAAAATTGCAGTAAGAAAAAGATCCTTACTATAGTGCCGTAATTTTTTGATACTAACGAATTTCTCTTTCAAATTAAATAACTTTTTAATCTATTTGACAATAAAGATGCTAACTGTATAATGCTTAGGCTAAACAAATACCATCGCATCTATTAAGTGCGTGACTATTTCATTTTCTAAAAACAGACAGAACATTATTAAATTAAACAAAGTACATAGTTAATTATATCGGGTAGCATTATTAACTTAAAAAATTAAATGGAGAAATGGATGAAAAGTAATTGATCGGTTTACCCGACGCGACGTTATTTCAACCCCCACAAAGACGAACTCGGACGCTCCCCCCACTGCGCAAAGCGCGACAAGTGCATCAAAAAGCGGCGTAGACGCGGGCGGAAATGGTGCCGGCCGAGCGTGTCTCCGGCGGGGGCGCGCTCTTAATTACCCACGCTGCCCGCACGAGGAATGCAGAGTGCAGTTTTATGGACGGCTGGCACGGCAGCCGTGAGGCGATGTGCGGGCTGTAGCAACAATACCTTGCCTTGATTTTCCTGCCGAACTGGAAATTACTTTTCAGCAGATTCGATTCTGCGAACTGTCCACATCGAATCGATTAGAAAACGGCAATAACGAAATTATCCTTCCTCTAGTTTTATTGCTCCATACATAGCCTTCTTTTGGTTATTCCTCAAAAGATGGCTATGGGTACTACGGGTTTAATTTATGATATTTTGTTTTCTTGTATATTTCCAACATTTCCCTGCCCACGCCTTTTTTATTATAGTGCTGTCTCAACACTTATCTTTTGTCTTCATAATCATGCTTTCTTCGACACCGAATTTCCATGAAATATCTCATTATGTGTATTGTAGGCAAGTTTTCCTTTATATAGATTGCCATTAAAAGATATGTCCAGTCAGGATATTTATAATTAAATTATAATCGTATTGATAGAATTTTTATTCTAGGCAATGAAAATAGTGAAACTTTTCTGTGCGATTTTGGGTTGATTTGTAGTGTAGCTTCCTTAATCAGAGGATCTCCCTCAACTCATTTTAAATTTGGTCTAAAAAAAATTTTAAAAGAAAATTTTAAAAAAAAATGTATTTAGTAAGAGAAATAATAACAACTAGCGTGACCCGTGCGAAGTCTTCGCATTATAAATTATTCAACTCAATTTAATAAATCAAAATTGATTGCAGGTATTCAATTCATTTCTAATTTTGCACACTGCTTATTACGTTTTTATTCCATTATGAAGCTCAGATGACAGATCAAACAAATATTTTACTAAAATTGACATATAGAGGCGCAAGTATCAAAAGCATTGAGCTAAAGCGCCACTTTATTTATACGTGAGTGGATTTGAAATTAAACAAAAATTTTACCGACCGTCAATCATATTGACGTTGAGCCGTTAGATGGCAGCATTGCTGTTTTGTGTATATAATTTTAATAATTAATTAATTTGCAAAAACAATAGCAATAATAAATTTTTTAGTTGTGGATGCCGGTAGAGCAAGCAATTATCTATAAAATGATATATAATTTATGTGGATTAGTTGTGAGGTTTTTTCTAAAAAGGGAGAGTAACATCTTAACCTTAGCGTATTAATATATATGATGATGATGATGATGATAATTCTGTCTTGAAATAAAAATAGATTTAATAAAATTGATGAGCATCGGGGGGGGGGGAGCGCTGTGAGTTCTGTGAGAGCTTGCATATTCCAGAAATTTCTTGGAATCATATACTCATCGACGAAATATTTATGATGTGAAAGTTGAGTGGAATCTACAGTTTTTCGTCTCGAACAAAATGTTTTTTGTAGAAGAACGAGAAAAATAAACTTTTATCTGTAATTACATCATTTTCTATATTTCTTCTAATACCTTCCAAAATTCTTTTTTAGTATTAATAATTACCATTAATTAGTTTCAAATCCTAGTTGTAATAAATATTTACAAACAAATAACTTACTTAACTTTGTACAACAAGGGACTTTCCCACAAAGTAAACTTCGTTTTCAAAAAACGTTTAAAAAAGTTTTTCACTTTCACAGAAAGTAAATTGTAAGTTTTATGAAACGATAAGGAAATTTTCCAAAGCAAGATAGAATCAGCCCCTTCCGTCAGCTGCATTCACCTGCATTTCATTAAAACCTAAAATTAATGACTTGAACCTCAAAAAGAGTAAGTTTCTAATAATCGGAATGGAATATACAACAATGCGCCCGTAAATAGTCAAATTTATTCTCGTCACAATGATACAAGTATTTATTGTACTGTTGAAAGACCATTAAACAATTCACCCTGTTTGCTGATTACATTGAAAATCTAAACTTGGAGTTATTAACGCTGCTTTTTAAAATACCATTCAATTCTTATATCAGAGTTCATTTCTCATAAAGAACAAGAAAATTCAGGAAGTTAAATTGAAAACTTATATTACATAAAACTGATGCAATGAAATGGTGACATTCTTTACTAAAAATTATATAATACCTAAATTCTATTGCTTAACTCCAACAGTTACCTAAATATGACGTCGTAGATTGAGCGTGACCTAAAGAAACGAAAACAACGAATAAACGAGTGTATCCTTGAATTATTTAACCGCGTAACCATCTGTTATATAAAAATAAATTCGAAGCTATATTAAAGAGATATGTGGATTTTCTTACTAATTCAAAAAGGCTAAAATAAATTATGTTTTGCGCCTGTAAGTGAACATAATATAAACTCTAAAGCACGAATGTGCTTGTGATGTAAAACCCCTTTAAAATCAATGTCGAACCTGGGCATGTAATCGCGCCCAAATGAGCGGCAGTTTCTGTCGAAGTAATTTCAAATTTCGATAATTCAACTAAAAATTGATGTAATTCCACCATATTTGTCTCTTTTTGAAGAGTGATTTATGGCAGTACCACTCCGGCTGATGAAAGTTTGTACCAGTACCTGTCCGACGTTCGTGGCAGTCTGGCATCGATAACTGCGCACTCGCAAAGTGAACCCACGATTTTCGACATGTAGATTAGAAAGAGTTATACAAATTATTTTGAAGCCATATAGATATACACACTACATCTCATACCACTAACCTGTATTCAATAAATGAAAGTCACAAGTGAATTAAATAATTCAAAACAATGATTTTAGGTAATTTCAATACGTTATTCGCGATTGACGTTTCCACGAAAACAATGCGGCCGTATTCGATACTGCAATCCCTCTTGTTGGCAATTTAAGTGACACCAATTTTCGGAGGCAACAAAGCGGATCCGCACTGAAAAGGAAATTGGATTCCCAATACAATTAAACTGCGTAAATATTGAGTTTATAAATAAAAACGGTGCTGGGAGGTTCATGACAATAAAACTTGTTTAACTACTGTGCGTGTAGAGTATTGATAGAGCGTGAAACCCAACATGGAAGAATAAAATCCTGAGAATTTTCAGGACTTGGAACCTTAACTATCGCGACTTGATTGAGAATGTATTTACCTTTGAGTTATGTAGAGCGTTCACTCAATGCGTTCTGGAAAAAAAAATAATGTGCGGAAGAATTCATTGCGGAGGGACGAACTCCGCTCTCTTGGATTAACTTTAGTAAACTCGGGATAATATATGAGGGTGACTTCAAAGACCCCTGTACAATATTGCGGAATGAGGCGGATCATGTGCTCCTGGGAGAATTCGAAGATGACCCAGGTGGTGTTGAATAGTAGGCAATTTAGTGTTAAGTTTAAACTAAAATTGTTTCAAACCTACGTACTTTCGTTTCTGATTCTTTCATTTTCCTTTAATGATTTTATGATATCTACTGATTCAGAAAACGACCGATATTCATTATTTCAGTCATTGAAAGTATTATACTTGGCTATAGATTCTGACTCCATATTCAATAATAGCTCCTGCCTGCTGGTGCATCAAATTAATAAGCTTTATAAATTTACTTTAGACTAATTTTATCTCAGTCACGTAAAATAAACGTACCTAATAGTTATACAAATTATATAAAATGGACGACAACGCCCTTCTGCACTCGATCGTTGAAAGTATTATACTTGGTTGAATATTGTGATGTCACATTCAATAATATAGTTCTTTCTTGCTGGCACATCAAATTAATAAGCTTTATAAATTTACTTTAGATTAGTTTTATCTCAGTCACGTAAAATAAAAGTACCTAATAGTTATACATAAAATGAACGACAACGCATTTTTGCATTCAATCATTGAAAGTATTATACTTGACTGCAGATTGTGATGTCACATTCAATAATATAGTTCTTTCTTGCTGGCACATCAAATTAATAAGCTTTATAAATTTACTTTAGATTAGTTTTATCTCAGTCACGTAAAATAAAAGTACCTAATAGTTATACATAAAATGAACGACAACGCATTTTTGCATTCAATCATTGAAAGTATTATACTTGACTGCAGATTGTGATGTCACATTCAATAATATAGTTCTTTCTTGCTGGCACATCAAATTAATAAGCTTTATAAATTTACTTTAGATTAGTTTTATCTCAGTCACGTAAAATAAAAGTACCTAATAGTTATACATAAAATGAACGACAACGCATTTTTGCATTCAATCATTGAAAGTATTATACTTGACTGCAGATTGTGATGTCACATTCAATAATATAGTTCTTTCTTGCTGGCACATCAAATTAATAAGCTTTATAAATTTACTTCAAATTCATTTTCTGTTAGTCATATAAATTATTTGAAAATTATAAATTATTATTATACTATTTTATAAATTATTTGAACCGACATAAAATACAAAAACCGTCCAGTTGCGTGTTGGTTCTCATATGAAATAAGTTCCCTACTTATCTATATCTCTCGACATTATTTAGACAAATTAGCCGAAACAATTTCGATTATAAATTGTAATGAAAATGTTTTTTTCCAATTTTTTAAGTCGATGGTTGAAAAATAAGATTAAATAAAAAACAATACAAACAGACAACATGAAGCTTAATATTCCGTTAACGGCACTTAAAATTTAAAGATGTTAAGCTAAATAAAAATTAAATTTTCGAAAACCATCACACTAGTCTTTTTTTAATAATTTGCTAAATATAAATTGAGATTCTAATGTGGCTTTATTTGTCCGTTTTTTTTTAATTTGAATTGAAAACAAACATTCTGTGTGAAAAGTATTATTTTGATCAAATTGCATAAATCTTGAGTGATGTTTACACGAGAATGACTAAAGTTTCTTCTTCTTGAATGCCTGAATTCGATTATTGCAATAAAAATAAAATAAAATTGTCGCAGCAGGTAGCAAATGGATTCAGAATGTCTTCATTTCTGTATCGGTTCAGCAGAGCAATGCAAACCTTAAGCTCGTTTCTCACCAATATTTGTTTAGCACTTTACGACTGACGTTAGTTAACAATTTGATGGAAATGGCTCGATATTTTTCTAACACTGACTTTAAAGTACACTGCAAGCCCGATCGTGTTTTAAAAGGGATTAGATTACTACCACGATGGAAGTTATTAAAAAAAAACACAAATTTTTAACAGGGGCCCGAAACAAATGAAAACGAAATACCGTAATTTTAAAACATATTCGAATTTTATGATTTAATGCCAAACAAAAAATAATGTATTATGTAGTAGTTGATGGAAAATCTTATATATAAAACATGTTACTTCAGTGTCTAAATTATGCACTTGTCTAACAGGCAGTAAAAGGAAAGATTTAAAAAAATTAAAAATCATAAATTTGGAAGATATTCGAATTTTAGGATTTAATGCCACACAAAAGATAATGTATTGTATAGAGGTTGATAGGAAATCCTATATATAAAGCATGTTACTTCGGTATTTAAAGTACGCTCTTTTCTAACAGGCAGTACAAAGAATGAATAAAAAAATAAAAAACCATAACTTTTAAAAATATTCGAATTGTGAGATTTAATGCCAAACAAAAGATAAAGTATGTTTTAGTGATTGGTGGGAAATCTCGTATATAAAGACATGTTACTTTGAAGTTTAAATTACGCTCGTCTCTAACAGGCAGTACAAGTAATGATTAAACAAAAGAAAAACCATAACTTTTAAAAATATTCGAATTGTGAGATTTAATGCCAAACAAAAGATAAAGTATGTTATAGTGGTTGGTGGGAAATCTCGTATATAAAGACATGTTACTTTGAAGTTTAAATTACGCTCTTCTCTAACAGGCAGTACAAGTAATGATTAAACAAAAGAAAAACCATAACTTTGAAAGTTATTCAAAATATACCGAAATACTAACTGGCAGCTGGATTCGACTTCGGACTGATATAATTGATTTATTTTATTATGGTTTATTTAATTTGTTTCATGAATATAATCTTACAATTTATTTTAATTAACTTTTAAAAAGTTTACTAATGTAGTAACATCATATACCCTTGTTACAGTTAAACTACGTACAAATTGTAATTTTTACTGGTTGTATTTTTTGTGAATTTTGATAATACTTCTCTATTATGAAGCGTTCTGGAAATTAATATTAATACTTGTCCAAGCTACTACAGTGTGAACTGAAAGTTTAGCTTTTAAACTTATTTATTGTTATTGCGAAAGATATTTTTATTGGAAACTACACTTTGAAGGGAAAAATTAATTTTTCAGGGTTGTTAGGATCTGATGTATATAAGCGAATTAATCACAGCACATGTTACTATAATGGTTTCAATGTTATTAACTTTTTGATTTTCAATCGGATATTCTGAAATAATTTTGGGCGATTTGAATTTCATAGAAGTAAAAATAGAGCTTAGACAAGCGAGTTTTTCTTTAATACGTTGATATTATTAACTATATCTTAAAGATTATACGATATATGTACTTACTATAGCTTAGGTGAGATGGAAGTTATAAACTCCCGTATTGCGGAAATTTTGTATCAATCGGATCAGTAGTTTTCGCGTGAATCCCTAAAAATGAAAACTTTTCTTTTTATTATATTAGTAAGATAAATTTACAAACCGAACATGTTTTCCTTGCACTTCGTATTCATTAGAAAACACCGCATTACTTGAACTAATAAGCAAACTAAATATGTATGAACGCGATCCCTAATTACTGCGAAGTCCCGCGTGGGAAGGTGACGATCCGTTGCCATGGGAATGACTTTAAACCACCGCTGCTTCCAGCTAAGACTACTAGTACCGGCGGTGCCAGACGATACGCTCCCGTTGTCTTGATAATAATGCCAGTCATTATCGCATGACTGGCGCAAGTTATTACCGCGTACTATCATCACCTGCGCATTGAATTATTTGCATTGTAGGCGGCCAATAATGGCGTTTGTATGATGACGTTATGAGTCAAGCGATCGTGTTGGTCTAATTGAATCCTAAATGGTGAGTTTACGGTATGAAGAGTTCAGATGAAACATTTTAACTTCTTAAACGTTGGTTGAAAGTTTTCATAGATTTTCCTCTAGGCTGATGGAATGGATGGGAACAACGAATGGATTTTAAACTGATGTGAATTTAAAAGTAATAATAGTGTCTTGATATAATTTCGGCACTTTAAGATTGACATCTAGGAAATTATTTATAATAAATTATTCATACAAATCATAAATATATATATATATATATATATATATATATATATATATATATATATATATATAATGTTTTTATTGGATTCTGTTTCGAACTTGTTGAAATAAAGACGTAATTGCGTTTCTGTGGATAAAAGTGGTATTTACTTGTAAAACGTTCCTTCTACAATTCGCTAGTAACATTATCTTATAAACTAAACATTTACTCACCTGTGGATAAAAGAAACAACATTTAAAGCCCTTATTTCGGGTTTATCATCTGAATTCGACAGGTAAGCTTTTTACAATAAAATACTGAATCAAAAACAAATCTAACCTCTCAAAATCTTTTGGCGTTTTATACGAAAGCTAACAGCGACCTCTATGGAACTTATCATAGATAACGCGGCAAAGTTTAAATGAAAGGATACCTATAGGTTTTCTTTACATATATTTATATATATTGCACGAGAATGTTGTACGAAAGAGCACGTGAAGAAGACACCGTATAGATCTAATTAAGGAGTATCTAAAGATAATAACGAAGAAGTCTTAACGAATAATTCCTTATAAATTCTGTACCATCGAAAGTACAGAAGAAGTGTGGCAGATTACTTCGATATGGCGCATCGTCACAGCTGCTTGCCCTGCTAGATTGAGAGGAATCTTAATAGCATATATAATTTCGATGTTTAGAGATTGACATATAGTAACTAATTTACAACGACCTCTATAAGTTACATATGTTATACAAGAATGCAGTACGAAAGAGAATGCGTAAAAGACAACTGAGTATCAAATTAAGGAGTTATTGAAAGATAATCAAAATAGAAAGTTTAACGTACAAACAAAATAGAAATTTTAACGTACAAATAGAAATTTTAACGCACAAAATAGAAATTTTAACGTACAAAATAGAAATTAGAAATTTAACGTACAAAATAGAAATTTTAACGTACAAAATAGAAATTTTAACGTACAAATTTTAACGTACAAACAAGGCACATTTTTGAGAGCTCTGCATCATTGAAAGTTGATAAATGTGTTAGATCGTTCGATATGACAAATCGTCAAAGCCGCTTGTCCTTTTGGAATGGGAGGTTCCTCAAAAATAAATTATTTTGTATCTCAAATTAATTTTAAGCGAATGAAAATGCTGGCATTTTAGTTACATATACAACCAAAGCAGCCCATGCTTTTACATTCAAATATTACACTCAACAGCAAACATAGCTTACATTAAAGTCCTTACTGAGTAGACAGAACAAAAGTTTGATTATTATTTTTTTATTTCTATTGCAATATTTTGTAAAAGAATGTTTTTTTAGTTTTTAAACTATTAATTTATTAATTATCTACCTTGTACCAGAACCGTAAATCGTAATAAAAAACCCTAATAAAAAAATAAAATGGATGAATTATGAGATAAAATTTAGCATTTCAACGCGATTTCCTACAAACTTGAGATTTGCTCATTCACGATTCTGATGCTGAGGGGGGGCGATACACATTAAAAACTTAATTAGGTCGAGTGACTAAACGAAAAAGGAAAAAGCGTGGATAATGTATAATACGAAGGTAAACGAAGCGAGTAAATGGTACAGCTATTGAACTACGTGACAGCTAGCTGTCGGCGAGTATGTACATGACGATTAATAATGTATATAACGATTAATGAAGATTTGAAAGTGGTTTTCACGTGACGGTGTAAACTCTTGGATTTGTATCAAGTGTGTGGTATAAGTTTAATTCCTACATGGATCGAGACATAATTTCCTGTGTTTTTTGGCAATTTAAAAATAAATTTTAGTTACACTACAAGTAACGTTTGGAAAAATTCTGGATGGATCAAAGAAAGTAGAAGTAATATAGGCTTGCCGTTTTGTAGCCCTAATAATGCGCCTATTCGGTAACACAGCAAAAGTTGAGTCTATTCAATAATATTAATATCAATTCAATAATACTAATATAATTCAATAAAAAAATAAAATTTGGCGATACACAAATTTGCACCCATTCGGTAACACTGTAAAAATTACACCCATTTGGTTACAGAGTAAAAGTTATACCCATTCAGTAAAACAGAGGTGTCACATCGGTTCTAGAATACAAAATTGAACCCATTCAGTAACACTGTAAAAATTACACCCATTTGGTAACAGAGCAAAAGTTATGCCCATTCAATAAAACAGGGAAGGTTACATCGGTTCAAGAATACAAAATTGAACCCATTCAGTAACACTGTAAAAATTACACCCATTTGGTAACAGAGCAAAAGTTACGCCCATTCAGTAAAACAGGGAAGGTTACATCGGTTCTAGAATACAAAATTGAACCCATTCAGTAACACTGTAAAAGTTACACCTATTTGGTAATAGAGCAAAAGTTATGCCCATTCAGTACAACAGGGAAGGTTAGTTACGTCGTTTCAAGAATACTAAAAACAACTCATGGTGCAGATCCAAGTAAGATTGAAATTTATATTTGATTGCAATGTCGTATTAATCGGACAATTTTTAGTGAAGTTCATTAAATGCATCTAAGAAACAGACAAACGTACGTATGTCTTCGACATTTATTTTCGTAGTATAGGAGTCTGTCAATTTATTAAGAACTTAGAAAGCCGCATGAAAATTTGGATACCCGAGTGCTTTCTTTTTGGTTTCTGTGTGATCTTAAGTGCACCATTTTTTTTCTGTAATGTCGGTCAAACTTTCTTCAGCTTTTATAGTTAACAGTCATATACGTCTTATATTTAACAGTTTTAGCTATATAGAGGATAATGCCAGGATCTGCCCCACCATTTACAGCAACGTACAAAGAACATAAATATTTCAAAATTAATTTTAAAAATTTTGATTGTTTTTAATATAAAGGTGAGTTTTGTCGAACTTGCGGTTTATTAAAACTAAAATAAAAGTTTTCGAATAATTTTATCTTCGACCGTTAAACATCACGTCAAATCATTAGGTTAAAATAGTGGGTTTTTGATGATACATTTAAAACAGATACATGTTTTTCCCACATCTTACATTTTATAATGACTATTTTGAATTAAACATATTTATTATATATAAAAAACTTAAAAAAATTTTGTTAGATGAGCCAATATTAGACGTATTCCATTTCAATCGTTAGTGTAATGTTAAATATACGTCATCTGTACTGGGCATGGGAATCGAGTGTGCGGATAAAGTCGTAAAACAGAATTCATTAAATTAACCATAGATAACGCTATATTATTTTGCTATTTAAAATGTTGGTTTTGGACAAGTTATGTACAAAATATTTCTTCCGACTGCACTCTTTCTAATTATTATTTTTTTCTTCATAGTGTAAACAGTACAGATTATCAAATACTTCGCGAAATATGCCTTTTTTCAGGATTATTAAAGAAAGGGTATCTAGGGACAGCTATGTACCGTCTATTAGACTTTCATGAACCGCATACTAATGCCTGCTTAACGTGTCTTGGCTTTGCCCAACTTAGTCCGAGGCGTTCTAACTCCAATGCAATTTCCTGTTCCATCGCTTCTTTTTATGGTCATGTAGTATTTGATTAATCATGAAATTTATAGAAAATTTAAACAACCAAATATTGTATGAGTCATTAAATCATTTCGTATCAGGTGGATTGGGCACATTTTCAAAATTGGAGACAACGTCAACTGTCAAGAAAGTGACCTTTACCAATGTGGAGGGCATCAGAAAAAGAGAAAAACCTCGCGCAAGATGGATCGATTGTGTCGGGAATGATTTTAAACTTTTAATAATTCAACGCTGGCGGACCGTTGCAGCTGACCGAATCCGCTGGAAAAAGCTTGCCGTGACAGCCTTAACCTGTAATAGGTTATAGTGCTAACCAAGACGAAGAGGTGTTTGAGTAATTTCTGATCCATTTTAAAATTTGGCTTTCAGATGGGTATTTTATTTGTTGTATTTGATTTATAGCTTCGTTTCACAATTCCTACTGTTACGTGTTTAGTGACTATTATAAAAGTTATGCGCTGAACAAATGACTAACATAGGTTAAATTAGAAAATACGATTTTTTGTATTTTAATTAATGGTTAAAAATATAAATTACGCTTATTGAAAAAAATTATTTCAAGATATTAATTATACCAAAATCGAATATTTTATGCTGCTTTCTATGGAGAATCCTATACTCTATATGCTATTAAATTATGGAATCAATCGGACACAAATATAAAAATTGTCTATGTTTAAAGGTCGTCTAACATTACATTACCCATCTCAATATGAATTTCGAAATCCCGTCACAACCCATCCTTATACCTTTCCTATACCTAAATTTTGACTTACATAGTTTTGTATATATTTTTGGAAAAAAAAACATATAATGTTGATGAGCAGCAACATTAAGTTGTCTAATTAATTATCTATATTATTAAACTTTCGTACATGAGTTCGACTCGCACTTAACTATTTTCTATTTATTAAAACCATTGGATTTTATAAGAAAAAAAAAACATTGAAAAAAAAATTGGTTCTTACCATTCAATTTTTTACATTAAAAAATACCATTAAATTTAGTTTTTTCTTAAAGTTCTGAAGTCATGTTGCTGTTTTGCTTTTGTATTAATTTAATTTTATATTAACTCTGTATCTTCCGTGTTTGTTAATTAACATTTATAGTCTACTGCAATAGTTGTTTTTCTCACTTGACTCGTTGTAGATGATCAAAAAAGGTTGCTCTAGTAGTAATAATTCCGCCATTATATGTTTAGTTTTCTAAGCTTGAAGTAAAGTTTCATAAATCAACAAATACATTTTTAAACGAAAAAAGTATCGCTATTTTACGGTCTTTCTCCACAATAACTAACCTAGGCCACCGAGGCGAGCGTTAGACGCGGCTAGAGAGGGACTGGTACCCCACACAGCGCCACGTCTGGTCGACGACGGCGCGTCGCAACCTACCCCAGCGCGCGGCGCGTGACCGCTCGCTGCGCGCTCTCCGGAACGGCGCAGACCGCTGCCGGTGTTATTTACGTAAATCTTAGCGTCAGCTTGGCATTTGAACATTGTATCGAATAGGATGACACGTTATCCCAGACAGAAAAAATAATAAAATATTAGTCAAATGAATTTTGCACTATTGCATAGAGGATTCATTATATATTCTTTTTATCCGACTACGGCAGAGGAAGGGTTATGAATTTAATAGACTATATATGTATGTACGTATGTATGTAAGTAAGTTTGCTCTCTCGTACAGACTAAACTACTGAAATGATTTCAACAAATGAGGTGTTTTTAGATTCGTCTTGGTCCAGAATACGCCCTAGGGTATATAGCATTATGAATTTCGCAGGCTATGTACGAGTATATACGTGTGTATGTTATGTATGTGATTAAGTTTGTTCCCTCGTACAGATTAAACTATTAAAGTGATTTCAACGAATGAGATGTCCTTAGATTCGTCTTGATCCATAGTATGTCCTAGGGTATATAGCATTATAAATTTCACAGGCTATGTACGAGTATATACGTGTGTATGTTATGCATGTGATTAAGTTTGTTCCCTCGTACAGATTAAACTATTAAAGTGATTTCAACAAATGAGGTGTCCTTAGGGTTATCTTGGGTATATAACCTTATGAATTTCGTAGGCCATGTATGTATGAAGTAAGTTTGTTATCTCGTAAATATTAAACTACTAATTGTTAGTGTCATTAGATTCATCTTGATCTAGAGAATTTCCTAGAATATATAACGTTTTCACGAATATAACTTATTAATTTCACAGGATATGTACGTATATATATATATATATATATATATATATATATATATATATATATATACGTGTTGTATGTGAGTAAGTTTGTTCCTAGTTCAGACTAAACTACTAAAGTGATTTCAACAAATGAGATGTATTACAGTATGTATATATATATATATATATATATATATATATATATATATATTGATCCTGATCCAGAAAGTATCCTAGAATATATAACGTTTTCACGAATTTCACAGGCTATGTATGTACGTAGGTATTTCGTGATTTTCAGTTATTTTTTTCATTAGTCGAGTTTTAGTTTTTCCTCTTGTTATTAAAAAGAAAAATTTTGCATTTAATCGAAAAATATTGAATTGACAGATACGCGTATCGTCGTTTGTTTTTACTTTGGTAATAAAGTACTTGTTTTGTAGTTGACCTGTATCTACATTATATAATTAATTAATTAACCAAGACTTTCTATCTAGACGATATAATTAATTAATTAACCAAGACTTTCTATCTAGACGATATAATTAATTAACTAACCGAGACTTTCTATCTAGATGATATAATTAATTAACCAACCAAACTTTACTGCTCTTCAAAAATGTATATTGGCGTTGATATTTTTAAATTTGCTACCATTGTTTTCTAAGACCATATAGAATAGAAACAACATCATCTCTTTGAGGCAGACATGAGCAAATGCTAACGAAAAGTAGGTCAAATGAAATTTCTGGTATAAATTTCTGAAGAAAGCATGCAGAATTGAAGCAATATCTGGAGCAATCAAATATTTCATCGACAATAGGAATTTTATTCGTACGCTGTCAAAAATTAACTTGAAATATTTGCTTTCTTGTTTCATCAGAAGGAGTTGTATCAAAAACTAATGGACAACTGCCATTAGTAGTTGATACAACTCCCACAGGAGAGCATTGAAAAAAACGAACATCCTTAAAAACCCATTTTTGAAACCCATTTTTGCCTTTTAGTTTTGTCCTTTTTTCCTAAATCTATATATTAATACGTGAAGATAAAACTTTGTAACCCTTCTAAGCATATGGCACACAGAAAGGAGTATGAAATTTGACATAGTCAAATTTTACATAGAGAAGTGTAGAAAGCAAAAATGTATATGTAACATGTCTGCATATTAATACGTAAAGAGAAAACGTTGTACCCCTTTAAACCCCTTAAACTTATTGCGCGCACGGAGATATTCTGGTACTATTATACCATTTAACTTTCAAAGAATTCAATTTCCAATTACACCTGCATTTGTAATGAAAATAAATAAGTCTCAAGTATAAACATTCGTAAAAACTGAAATCTTGAGGCAGCTTGTTTATACACATAGCCAGTTGTAGGTCGCAGGATTTCGCATATTTTCGAATACAATGGTCAAAGACATTTACCAAATGATGAAAGAGGTTTTGCAAAAAACATTGTTTACACACAGGTTCTGAATTCTGAAAGTTGAGAATCTGAAAACGTTTTATTGCTTTTTAAATAAGGCTTATCCCAGATAAACCTCATTTTTCCTATCTTTCGTATTTTTCAAATAACTCAAAAATTAATGCATAGAAAAATTAAAGATAATCTCCAAATTCTTTTCGAATTTTGTACCTTACCAAAAATTAAATATAATCCATTGTAATTAAAAACAATGTATCATATACTTTAATGAATGTCAAGTCTCATTTTATCAGTATTTAATTGATTAAAAATAATATAAAAAAATTAAAACTTACAATGAATTTTTTCAAAAAAAAATCAAATACAAGCTGTAAATATGTCTTTTTTTCAACTGTTACCAACAGTAAATTTTTAATTTCATTGGTATTGCAGGAATTAAGGTAACAACACACGGTAATGGCGCATTTGCACTCGCTCTCAGCTGACTTAATAGAACAAAATTAAAAAAATAATGCAATGAATATAGAGCTACACTCTCTGACAAAAGAACCTCAATAAGGTTCAAAAATCGATCGAATTTCGACCACTGGGCGACCACTAATTAGCATTAATATTTACTGTATAATTCGATACATCAAAAAGCGATATAGATATTTTTAAATATATCTACAGTCATTCCGTTAATCCATATTTTATCCGAGTACTAGCTATTAAAATGCGCCAAAATGAATTCATTAGACTTTCGTTTTCATATTTAGATTTATTCTATAGCTCTATGTAACACAGGTATAGTACAGTTTTAGTTCAAAATACTTATGCTTTCGTAATTTGGTAACACTTAGGAACCCGTAACACATCACCATGGCGGTCCCAACATATCACGCCCTTACGACAGGGTTATTTTTATCACCATGGCGGTCCCAACATATCACCCCCTTACGACAGGGTTATTTTTGATATTTGTTGCAATAAAAGTTTGCTTTTAGTTAAATCAAAAGTGCATTTGAATTGTAATTACGAAAATAAATTTTACGGAGCCTCCCCGTGTATCTATTAATATTGAAGTATTTATGCGTACCCTACCCATGTGGTTTATGATATTGGAGTCTTTTTGTGTACTCTATCGAGAATATTGTCATCGTCTTATATATATTTTGGTAAAATAGTATATAATTAATATTTCCAATAATTTAGCAAAATTATATAGAAAGGGATACAGGGTTGCACCTGTAGAATTCAAACCTTACAATAGATACTCTATAATAATGAACGTTAGTTTACTTATCACCGTATAATAAAGGTGCGATCCTAATGTGTAAAATCTTCAACTGCTCTTTCTAATTCGTGCCTTGCTACAGGGGTTGCCCAGCTTCCACACTACACTGTCTTTTGCTTCTTTAAGGGCGATAATGACAGAATTATTTTAACCCGGCGATACCAGAGGTTCGAATGTCGATCGCGAGGTCTTTTGCCCTTTCCCTGCAACAACCAGTTTGTCTAGGTTATCTGGCTTTCCCTACAACAACCAGTTTATCTAGGTTATCTGGTTATCGACGAACTATATAACCAAAGCAACTAAGATTTCGTTAATAGCAGATGGTTAATAATTTTATCTTATTTGGAATTTGTCTAGTACCTATTGGTTGGTTCTTTTGGTAATTCATGGCATATACAATATTCTCCTTCAACACCCAATCTCAAAAGCAATGAGCTTTTTTCTGTCCACTACGCAGATTTTCCAGGGTTCAGAAAGATGAAGAAAACATTCGTTTTCATCAGTTTTTCTTGGTTATATTGGTGACCTCCCTGTTCTGCCATATTCTATGGAGATTGTTCACTACAATTTGGACCATCTGAATGCGTTTCCTGATCTCTTCTTGAAAACTTCTTCAACTTTTACCAGAATTCACTTTCGCGTTTTTAGGGTTTCGTGTCTCAAAAAAAGGAACCCTCATAGGATCATTTCGTTGTCCACCTGTCGGTTTGCCAAAACCCTTTTTCTCAGAACGCGTGGAAGTATCAATTTGAAGTTAAAATCAAATTCTTAAGTCTCCAGGCCCCTGGAGCTGTAAAAAAATCAAGCTTCAAGGCGAATTTATAGAGCATACAAACTAACAAACTTTTCTTCTTCCTATAAATCACGAGATTCTTTATATCGTGTAAAAATATAAAGAATCTCGTGATTTATAGGAAGAAGAAAATTATATCGTGTATAAATCACGAGATTCTTTATATCGTGTTTTAGGTTAACAAGCGTGTTATGTTATTTTTCCCATACAAATTTTTACACCTTTTTTACTCTATTTGCTTTGAATTTAAAGAAAATTCTGCTTTTATATTAAATCACTATGCCACAAAATAAATGTTGTTTTCCAAATTTCATGTTTTCAGCTTCAGTAATTTTGGCTCAACGTCGATCAAACAAGACATGTTTCTTTATATGTAGAAACTAGCCTGCGAATTCACACACAGAGACTTGTACGTAACTATACCAATCCAGTTTTTTATTAACTGCAATTGAAGTTTTTGTCTATTTTTTACTGTATTCTTAGTGAAAATACAGTGGAAAAAATACAAAAACAAAAAACTTTGATTGGTAGTTGTTTTCTTTCTGTAGTCCAGTTTACTAAAACAGTGCTCTCCAGTATACAATATTAGCAATAGAACTACCAGAGATGTGTGCATAAAGATTGTTACAATTTTGAGAAAAGATCCAAATTTAAACTGCACCAATGAAGTATATACGAGCAGACGAATTGATGACATAGAAATCTTTTGAATTATTTAACACCAATTCGAGTTTCCGAAATAACTTTTTCGCTACATCCACCATGTGTTCACGAAACGTCAATCACGAATCAAATCAGACTTCCAAATCAATGACCTTCTACATACATAGGATTCTGCTGACCTTATGTTTGTATTTAACAGGAGCGTGTGCTCGGCTATTGAACAGTTGCTTGCGTTAAACACGCAACGACAGCGTTGATATCACCCTGTAACCGTTCTATCAGCCATCTGCTGCATCCTTGACGACTGTAAAAAATATCATGTCGTCCGCGAAAAATAAACAACCCGCAGTATTCATCCCACAACCAATATAGCAAATTTACCAGAATAGTGAAAAGTAGAGGTCCGAGCTTCGAACCCTGGCTCACTCCCTATCGTGTAAAATAAGTCTCGGATACAAAATTGCACACTCGTACACATAGCTTTCTATCCCCAAGATACGAAGAGAAAAATCGTAAAAGTAGAATGGAGAACCCTGCCTCACCAAGGCGATTTAATAAACTCGCTATCTACATGATCGAAAGCATGGTAGTCAAAATATACAACCCCTACTTGAAATCCGAGGTCAACATGATAGGCAACAAAGTCAAGGAAATATACAAAGTTCGAGACTACCGAACGTCCGACTCGAAACCCATGCTTCTCGTCACATATTTGACTTCTGTAGCTCGAATGGATGTTGGGATGTAAAACAAAATCAAATAATTTAGCCGGTGCAGAGAGGATAGCGATCGGTCTGAAATTATTTACATCTGACCCCGTGCCACCCTTATGTATAGGTGTTACCGGGTAACATCCAAAGTAAGGGATAGGTGCCAGTTGTTATTGAAACTTGAAATATATGCTTCAAAGGTTTTATAAAAATATCAGGGCAAGTATAAATATGCAGCTATACCATAGGTTCCAGTTGACGTCTTCAGTTTGGGGAAAGCAAATTGAAGATCACTATCAGAGATACGTGTGATATCAACGTCAGCCTCCGGCACGGTAGCAAGAGCTAATGCCACAACTTCTAGTTGAGGAATGTTGGAACTGTATACCTAGCGAAAGCTTTGGTTGCTGCTGGTCCACGAATAATCATGAAATATCTAAACCTCACTAAGATGTCGCTTAGTGAAAATCCCGTTCAAATAGAAGAAGTAGTTTTTGCGTAATATTCTAGTAAATATAAGAATGAACACACATTCAAACAGTTCTTATGGATTGTACTTGAACCTACGTAAAACTCTAATACAATATTTTCCAAAGAACATCGAGTGTACAAATTCAACCCTCCGAACCCATAGAATAAGTTTCTTTCCGATTAATCGCCTCTCCTCTCTACTTTGTGAACTTTCCTATCCTTTTGAGCTCTTTCTCCACACAATCTATCCATCATTTTCTGGGCCAGCCTCTTGGTCTATTTTATTGCGGTATCCATCTGGTTATAATTTTTCCAGCCCTATTATCCAGCATTCTTTCCAGATGATCCATCCATCTTAGACGCTGTGACTTGCAGAACCTAAGAGTGGTTTCTTGCCATGTCAGCACTTCCAGTTCATGATTAATTCGTATATGATGTGTGTCATCGTTCTCTCTCACTGGCCGATAGAATTAGTTAAGAAACAATATTGAGAATTTTCTTTGTATTTATGTGGGATATGGGACGGAGACAAATATATATTTTAGTTTGAATATTTTCTAGTACAACTATGACTGATTAATTATAAGCACTGACGTACATCTCTAAAAATGTCTAAAAAGCTACGATATTTAAAATCATCGGTACATTTTTCCTACAACCTTTCTTCAAGTATCTAAACTCCTATTTTTCATTATTTTAGGTCCAGTAGTTTCGGAAACAAGAAGGGAAACTAATTTTTTAGTACATTTTCAACGAAATGTTTAGGACTATTTTACAAAAAATTATAAAAAAATAGCTTTGGAATCTTTGCAATTTGCATTTGTAATCTTGATATGCCACACGATGCTTGAAATTGAAGAAAAATTCGATTACATCATTTGCATCCTCTTAAATTTCTCTGCGGTAAGCTGCTGTTATAAAATATGCGGGTTTATGGTCATGGACTTAATTTTATTATAGCAGATATATGATTATTTGAATGATATTTTATGGGTTTCGTTTTCTTTCTATTGGGGCAATGTTCATGTTATGTAAATGAAGCTGAATAAAAATTGTGATTTCATTTTTCTCGGACATTGTTTGACATAGACAATTAGTACAACGATAAAATTAGGTCCATGTCCATAAAGCATATTAACCGGCATTCAGAAAGTACACTTAGCTTTAAAATAATGTTTTCATTGATAATTTTTCACTGATATATCAATGGTCAAACTTTTACGGGGCTGACGTTAGCATTATACAAAATGTACTATGAGGAGTTTAACAACGATCGAGGAGGTTAGAAACTAAAAATTAGTATGGAAACTAAATGGTCCTTTAACTTTTTAGCTAGTATATCTTGAGTTTTAAAATTGAAAAAATTGCGTTTCTTCATTTTGTCGATTATTAACTCGGTTTGGTAATGAACAAATTAATCAAGGAAAGACATCAATGAAAAAAGCACCTTGGCTACCTTAACTAAATATAAGTAAATTTCTTATTTAATTCAATCAGTTTTGAACGTATTTTCAAGAAAAGTGTGATGTCTGTATTTATCTTTATTTTATTCACTTTTCTTTTTTAATTTCTTTCTCGAGCACTTTTCTCGAGCATATTAATTTGGTGTCAAACATTAATTCTATTATACGAAACATTTTTATGAAATTATATATAATATCGTCGGACGTAAATGAATAGTGACTGACAGAATGAGTTATTAAATCATTTTAGAATTTCTGCAATAGCTAGAACAACCTGATTTTTAATAGATTCTTTGAAAAAAAAACTGCTGGCAGTCGATAATATGATGAATATTGCAAAAAGTACTTCTCTATAGTAACCTAAAAAGAGCCTCAAAATTTACATATAATTTAAATAAGATCGTTTTCTGCTAAATGGCGTTAGAGCAACATCAATATGGCGCATGTAAAACGTTAAAGATTCTAATACAATACTAAATGTTCTAATATAAATGTATAATGTATCGAAAAATGCAGAAATGTCTTGAATAAACTGGAGTTACGCCAATTTGATCCTCGACTTACCTGCTTTGCCGTTTGACCTGAAACCCCTAACCGAGACATCTGCTAATCGTTAGAACACTAGTCACCGGAAGGCCGTAGGCGTTTAAAATAACGCCTGTTTAAGGATTATTAACATTTTCCAATAAACAATTATTTATAGTTACCATAATATTTACCAAACTGTATAAATTTCATAATATAACATTGCCTCGTTTAATACTGTGGTGGTGAAAATTCTCGTGTATATTGTGCACAATCACGACTAATAAATTAGATGCTTATATTTTACCCCAGTGCAACGGAGACGGCAATACGTATTTGCGGTGAGAGAATGTTATAGTTGTCTCTTTTTTGCCTCGTTTAATACTGTGGTGGTGAAAATTCTCGTGTATATTGTGCACAATCACGACTAATAAATTAGATGCTTATATTTTACCCCAGTGCAACGGAGACGGCAATGCGTATTTGCGGTGAGAGAATGTTATAGTTGTCTCTTTTTTGCCTCGTTTAATACTGTGGTGGTGAAAATTCTCGTGTATATTGTGCACAATCACGACTAATAAATTAGATGCTTATATTTTACCCCAGTGCAACGGAGACGGCAATACGTATTTGCGGTGAGAGAATGTTATAGTTGTCTCTTTTTTGCCTCGTTTAATACTGTGGTGGTGAAAATTCTCGTGTATATTGTGCACAATCACGACTAATAAATTAGATGCTTATATTTTACCCCAGTGCAACGGAGACGGCAATACGTATTTGCGGTGAGAGAATGTTATAGTTGTCTCTTTTTTGCCTCGTTTAATACTGTGGTGGTGAAAATTCTCGTGTATATTGTGCACAATCACGACTAATAAATTAGATGTTTATATTTTACCCCAGTGCAACGGAGACGGCAATACGTATTTGCGGTGAGAGAATGTTATAGTTGTCTCTTTTTTGCCTCGTTTAATACTGTGGTGGTGAAAATTCTCGTGTATATTGTGCACAATCACGACTAATAAATTAGATGCTTATATTTTACCCCAGTGCAACGGAGACGGCAATACGTATTTGCGGTGAGAGAATGTTATAGCTGTCTCTTTTTTGCCTCGTTTAATACTGTGGTGGTGAAAATTCTCGTGTATATTGTGCACAATCACGACTAATAAATTAGATGCTTATATCTTACTCCAGTGCAACGGAGACGGCAATACGTATTTGCGGTGAGAGAATGTTATAGTTGTCTCTTTTTTGCCTCGTTTGAACGTCTGATTCTCTTGCGGTTTTCACCAAATGATTAGGTTTACTTCGTAGGCGGTTTTAGTTTTTAAATAAAATAGGACAACTGCGGGTTGAAGTTGTACTTTGAGCGTTCAGTATTTAAGTATGTACACGGAGTTTCAGTAGCACTGCTGAAATTCAGTGTCATTGAACTTTCACAAGCAAACTTGTATGCATACGTAAATTGCGTACCAGTCGCTCGTGATACGCTGTACGCCTGCACTTTTAGATTTACAACGTTCAAATAAACCGTTTTACTTTGACATTGGGATAACTTAATAAATGATAAACATGAAAAAAAATTAAAGCTTTTTCATTTATTTTAAAGATATATAAAATGGTTTTTAGTGTTGCATAACTAACATAAGATCAGTTACCTACGTGTCCGTTTGTCACAGCCGTTTTTCGCTTGACTAAAATCTTAAAAAGAATGGTAATAAAGCTTATTAACCTGCATTTATCGCAACGGGTAACACTTTAAAATATTTATATGGAAATTTTAAGACATTTTTTTAGCAATTTTTTTCATAGTGTAAAGTATCGTTTGAAAAGACTACTTATAAGGACCTTAAACATTTTTTTCCTAATTTTGGGTGATATATCTTCAGGAATATACGAAAAAATATGCAAAAAACACCTCGCCCACTCATTTTCGAAACTACTTATACTTTATGCAAAGCTTGTAGGAAAATTATAACTATGATTCTAGATCTCAATATTTTTGGAATATTCAGAATAATTTATATAACCATGCTTATAATAAGTATTATTAAATACTTATTGCGTCAAGAAGCCTGTATTAGTCATTGTTTATAGTAAATAAAGTAATTCCACTTCAAACATGTTACAGAACCCTCGATCGGACTTGTCAAGTGGTTTGTTTTCCGCTATCCTCAATAGCTCATTTTTGATCTGAACTAAATAATTAAATCCATTCTTTCTTATAATCAGTTTAGTTACTTAAAACGGTGTTATATGCTCAATTTTATAATTTTAAACAATAGTCCATATATCCATCGTTGACTTCATTATGCGCACCCGCAATAATTTTTTCAGGAGATGAGTAGATGGCACAGGAAATGTTTTTTTTTCAAATTTCTTTTCGGAGTTTACTCCTTAAGAATCGATCTTACGAAGATCGATTCTTAAGGAGTAAACTATAGCGCCCGGCAGGAAGTTTTATAAGAAGTAAAAACAGAGCGTTAAAAAAAGTGTAACCGTTAGGTGGCCTCTCCGCGCAATATTTCTGCGCATCTTTAGAGTAAGATATCAATATGTTTATTTGGCATTTTCGTATGGCGTAATCGCAATGACGGAGTGTGACACACATAGTTTACTATCGTTCGCTTATATCGAGATGTAATTATGTGTGAATATTTGGTTACTTCTATCCTACAAAATTAAAAAGTCTCTTTTAATTTTAACTGCTTAGTCTGACGTTACTAAATTTTTTTAATATTGTTGTATAAATTTGATCTTGTTCATTTGAAAATAATTATATTGTCAGCATTTTTTTATTAAAGAATTTTCCGTTTACTCTTAATGATATTGATATTTATATTTATATACAGTGTTACCTATTTTATACATTACAAGACAGTCGTACTGAAGGAGTAAACTCCAGTTGTGCATCGGAGCTGACACGCACAATTTTTTTTTAAACGAATATTTTGTTTTAATGTTTGTTTATTTTGTGTTTCATTTGATATGTTATACGCTGAAATTAAAAAAATCATCGTCATAATAAAATAACTAATATCAACCTCCCTCCGCCCCCGCACCCGATATTTTATTTCAAAATGGAATGTTGTAATTTTTTTTCACAAAATAGTTTTATGCCATCAAATTCTATAACTGTGCCAAATTTCAGACGGATCGACACGAAGCCGATATTTAGAGCAACTGGAATGACTGTTATAATTATTTTAAAAATTTTAGAAAATAGAATACTTTTTAAAATATATTTTTGTAGACGACAAACAATTTGGCATTACAAAATTAGCCGAAATCAAATTTTTAAATTTTGTTATTTGAACGGTTAAAACTTTATCAAAGTTTTTAACGGCGCTTTTTGTAAATCTATACCATAGTAACAATAGTTATCTAAACGCGACCGAGCACATTTTTCAATTTATATAAAAAAATATGCACTATAATTCAACGGTCGTCCCACGGGTCCCTTTTCACCTAACGGATAAACCGTTTAGTGACGCGCGCACGGCCAATATTCATCACAGCCATGGTAGCAAACCGATCGCTGGCGATCGCGCCTTCAATAACGTCGATACGCGGCGACAGACGGCGATGCAGGGCGTTGCAGGGCGATGCACGGCGGCGCACGGCGACGCACGGCGATACGCGCAGCGCGAGCCGCGCGACGCGCTAATAATAGTAGCGCGCCCGCCGCCTGCATCGACAGACGGCGGGCTGTGCCGTAGTGATGAAAATGGCCTCCGTTCCGATGTCGATAAATGTTATTTTTTTATCAATAACATGAAAGTGATGGATGCTATTCCTATATGAATTGTTAAGAAGAGTATAGTAAAAAATGACAAAGGGAAACGTTAAAATAAAAAACGTTTAAAATAAAGAAAACGTCAAAAAGAGTTTAGATGAACGACTATTTTAATTATTTAAGTATTTCTTTAAAAAGGTATTAGAATACGCGTGGCTGCTCTCTTTGTTTAAATATTTAATTGTTTGTATCTATGTAACTCGCAAAAAATATTGCCGTAATATTGCTGATTAATTGAAATTAACGTTCAGTCTGTCGCAATAATAATTATTGTATACTCTATTCAAAAATAATAAAAAAACCTTATATTAATATTTTAAAGTGTCTTGTGCTGTAATGGAATAAAAAGGAATATTATATAAATACCGATTTTAGAACACTTTTTTTACTCAGTGAATATAACATAAATCCATGTGCTGGTAATTATTTATTGATTTTATTATTCAGCCACCAAAATAATGATAAAGCAAGAAAACCTCTATAAAAATTTTTTATTAAATTTAATTTACGCATCGAGATAAAAATTAAATTTGATTGCCCTTGACGTTTCTCTAATTAGTCATTTACTTTTGACATTCTCGTGATAAAAATATTTTTTTTTTATTATAATCATACACTTTTGACGATTCTTGAAGTAACTAGGCTTGGAATTCTCCAACATTTTGGTTACCAGAGCATTTTCACAGATTTTTGCCCTATCACACACCCCATATTTCCTAGTACTACCATTGGTACAAGCTTGGTGGTCAAATGCAAGTTCTAGCCTTATTTTTTATAACAAACGAGAAACGGAAAAAAACATCCAAATCGCATTTATGAGGTTTGGTACAAATGGACTAGTACAAGCTGCTTCATTTGCATTAATTCTAACAAAAGTGATACCAAAAATTACTACATTTTATTAGCGAAACAAATATATCGCAACGATGTACAAATGTGAGTGTTTCCCCGGAATGTTGTCAAATTTTCCTCTTCTTGTCGTATAATTTTTTACATTTCATACTAATTAACAGAAACAATCATATCGACACATTACAAACGCGTGTAGAGCGACATCGATATGGACGCCCCACCACTGACTAGCTCGGCGGCGGCGGGCCGGGGCGGGGAGCGGGGCGCACGCCGCGTGCGTTGACTCCAGTCAAGGCCACGCGACCCGCGCGCCCGCCGCCCGCCGCTCTCATTGCCTCCGCGGCGATGGTTCCAAAGAAAGTTCGAGGTGAGTTGTCGATAGTAACCACAGTTCAGGAAAAGTACATTTATTTGGTATCTCTAAATATTAGTCATTTGATTACGTAACAACTGTCGGCGGAGCGGCGACGCGTCTCCGATGACGTATTGTTGAATACTCGTTTTATTGTAATCCGGTTTTATCTTGAACGGTCTTTCAAGCTCTCTTAAAGAACCAAACGTTTCCGTTTACATTACATATATTTTAAGACCCACCCCCCCTATCTGTATGTTCCATTTATTTAAAATTGTTATATTTTTTTTATTTCTTCTTATTAAAATTGCCTCTTTATTCTTCTCTTATTACCTGTTTTGAAAACTTTTCAATCACTGTACCCTCATTTATTTTTCCTTAACTTCCTGTAAAAATCACTCGGGAGATTAAATTATGTATGCATATTTCATATATTCCAGTGAACAAAATTAATATGTTATGATTTATGATTGTTTTATTTATATATTAACTAACTCTTGTTTTGAAATCATTTTTCGATATTTGGGACCCGTTTATTTTTTTCCTTTACTTCCCGTAAAACATTCCCTAGGGTGATTAAATTATGTATACATATTTAATATATTCCAGTAAACAAAATTAATATGTTATGATTGCTTTATTTATATATTAACTAACTCTTGTTTTGAAATCATTTTTCGATATTTGGGACCCGTTTATTTGTTTCTTTACTTCCCGTAAAACATTCACTCGGGAGATTAAATTATGTATAAATATTTCATATATTCCAGTGAACAAAATTAATATGTTATGATTGTTTTATTTATATATTAACTAACTCTTGTTTTGAAATCATTTTTCGATATTTGGGACCCGTTTATTTGTTTCTTTACTTCCCGTAAAACATTCACTCGGGAGATTAAATTATGTATAAATATTTCAAATATCCCAGTGAACAAAACTAATATGTTACGATTTATGATTTTTTTTATTTATGTATAAAATAACTCTTGTTTTGAAATCGTATTTCGATATCTGGGACCCATTTATTTTTTTCCTTTACTTCCCGTAAAACATTCACTAGGGAGATTAAATTATGTATACATATTTCATATATTCCAATCAACAAACTAATATTTTACGTTATATGATTTTTTTTTATATATTAACTAAGTTTCATTCGCTGTTTGACTCGTTTAGATATAATATGAAATAACTCCATCATTCACTGTACCGCCCATAGATCTACGTAATACATTTTTAAACGTATTTATTTTAATTTTATTTTTACGTAACCTAACAAAAACTTTGTAATACTGAACGTTCAACTATTCCCGGTTCTTGTGTTGCCATAATTTAAGTGTGACATTAAAATTAATCGGTCTTAACCATTTTATACTAACACGCTGTGAACGTTTCGATTTACGAGGAAAATCGTACAAGGAAGTACTTGGGGCAAAATAACAATAAATAAAATCGATGTCCCGTGTTAGAATAGAGGTGATGTGTCCTGAATAATTTGAGTGGCCCCAAGTCATTTGACGTGATAAAAGGCCGCGTATCATTACTCCAATGTCGTTCACCACCGAAGATTGTCAATCTTAACCCTTAATGATATAAACGAAACGCGTTATCAAATGTTATAATAGTAGTTTAGAATCATATAAGTAGTTTTGGAGTATAAAATAAGTATATAAATTCTATGTATGTTTTATACCAATTATTTTTGTTAAGACAAAGCTGCCTTTGAAACTTTCGGCGATAAAAGCACTAAATATGAAGTACAACCACTTAAAAAGCAAAACTTAAATAAGTTTGGTGTTGTTTATATCTCCTGAACTTTACAGTAGTGTGAAAAGTTCATCTTTATTTTTTGATTTGTTTTTGTGAACACAAATTCTAGTTGCTTTTTTGGGACATTTACTTGCATTCGTGTAAAAGTTTAGACTTCCGGCAGTGAAAAGTAAAAAAAAATTGTCAAACTTTAGTGTTCGGATGCGAAGGAACTGTGAAAAATTCGGCATCAGTGTTTTTCGCATAATTTTCGTTGTAATATCCTATCTACAACGAATTTAAACTATTAAAATAATACAAATTCAACACAAAGTAGGAACTAACTATTGTTTTTTTTGTACTCTATTTAATTTTTATGTTGTATTGGTAATATTTATAAATCTTTCCAAAAGATAACATTTTGCGTTACAGTTTAAAATTCGCATTTAATTTAAAATTCAGTAAAATGTCAGTATACTGTGAATTATATTAAGTTGCCGCGTAAAACAGTTGTCGACGAAATTCATTGATTTTTTTATATATTATTTAAACTATAAATATCTAAATTATATAAATTATTAACCTTTTAGTTTTGGTAAAATTGCTCTCAAAAATTGTACCATTAACATTACAGGAAAAGTGGTAATTTCACCACACTTCATTTTATCTAAAAACGCGTCGAGCGATTTATCTAAAAAAAACTAAGTCAATGTAAAATTATGATATATTAACATTATAAAAAAATTCTATAAAACATTTTATGATAAATTTGAGATATTACTGTCACGCGACAACTACCTTAAACTATATATCATCTTGTGCCAATCGAAAATGAAGGTGTCCTTAACTATCTAATTCGTGAAAGAACTACGCAATGTGAGAACTAAAATACGTACCTACTCTCTTCTCAAAGATGCATTTTTATATTTTTTTATTTGTAATTTCTTTATAAAAAATACTAACGAAACTTTTAGTACTCTAACACCGCATTAATACACTGTGCGTCAGAAATGCACACAGCTTGGGCCTTTTAGATATAATATACATTTTATCACCGTGGTGTGATATTTCGAATCTTGAGTCCGATTCATATGTATCCTTAGTGTACTCCGTATCCTTATTGTAACGCTTGTAAATGTTTACCCAACGGCGCCTCCTTTTAACCTAAGGACGACGAAACGAATACTTAAAATATTAATTAATATGCTATTACTGTGAAGTATTAAAATGATGTTACTGTAAATATTTAGCGAGTTATTAAGTTAACATTTTATTAAGTTAATATTTTAATATAAATATGTTTATACTTAAGTTTGAGTTACAAGTACCAAAAAATATTTCATAGACAATACATTAAATTATCTACAAATTACATCAAACCGAATATAAGAGTTTGTCAAATTAGATTTTTATATATATTATAACTTCGTTTCGGCGTTTGGAGAAAGGTAAAAGTTAAGGGCAAATAGATCACTGGAATCCGGTTATTTATCTGAAGACTGACCTAAACAAGGGAGATCTTGAAAAAGGGCACACAGTTTGCAAGGCTATAATATAATAGTTAAAAAAAGATAAAACCAAACTTGTCAGTCAAACCACGAGATTGGAGCCTTTGGATATAAATAAATCTAACCTTTACCGATTCGTTTAACGCCAATTCGTGGCGTTCGCCGCTATTATATATTTTTAAAATTCATAAAAAATAAAATTGTAAAACGTAAAAATGGGGCTAGCAGACCGGCGAGTACTGGCCGCTACTAAATATTTATATAACGTAGCCACACATTATACGGCCAGCCTATATAGCTTCGGTATCGGTATGAAAACCAGTTCTCCTTTCCAGCGAGCCGCGTCCCGGGGTTGGTAAAACTAGCTCGCTTCGCTTTTATTTTAACTTTTTTATTTTTCTTCTTTATTCCAACCACCGTCTTTGAATGCATTTACCTTTCGTTCCCGCCAGTCGGCCGTTACCAACGGTTACGGTCAGTCGCTATGCGCGCCACGTTTTACGGTGCGGCTGGCGCGCTCGATAAAAAGGGATCTCAGTTAACACACTCGCTCGAGTTCTGTTCTTTTTTTTTATTTATCTCTTGACGTTATTTTTTGTATGCTTTACTTATCTCGTGTGATAGTGAAATTATTATTTTTTTTGTATTATACGAGGCCTTTAGGGGTGTGGGTAAAGGAACTTGAATATTTCGTAGATAAGTAACTCTATATTTAGAATCGTGTTTGTACAATAAGAGTGGAAGAAATGCGTCCGCGCGTGCACGCCACTTTCGTATTTGCAAGCGAGGTTAGTAATTGTTATTTTTTTAATTAATTTATCCATTTCCTGGAGCATTTTTTGAATTTATACACACTAAAAATCACACTATTTTGTATATTTCTTTCTATTGTCTATCGCACTATATTGCTCTTAACAAATCGTCAAACTTATATTCAACGATCATTATGTAGATCCATTAATTCAATATGTATTTTATTAAGCTACCCTCTTTTTTAAAACATGATGGTTTATAAAATTTAATTATTAAATCGATTGATATATTTGTATCTTATGAATAGACAATTCCTCATTTTTTAAAAATTGAATCATATTGCATAATTTTTAAAAATGAGGAATGGTCTATTGCCATTTTTAACAGACGTTCTGTATAGTAGTTATCTTAACTTGTCTTGAATTGAATTAGTATTCTATATCTTTATCTATTCTATATTTGAATTATTCTATATCTAAATAGTAATTCAAATATTCTATATCTGAATTACTATTCTATACCTTTATCGAGATTTTGTTATAAATTTAATTACTGATATATAGAAAGTGTTTTGGATTATTATTAAAACAAATTAATATACGTAGGTATAACTTTTCAAAGCGTATTTTCAATCGATTTTAATAGCAAAATTAAATCCAATTTGAATTAAATTAACAAAAAAACCGGACGCAACCTCGTTCTATCTTTCTGCGTTTTCATGGTAAATCCACTTGCCCTAGGTCGGGCGTCCTAGACCTTTCGCTCCGCGCGGCTTAGTTGAGTAGGTTATGTTGGTTTCTTTCCGTTTTATAAATGTACTCAAGTTTCGTTACAATTTCGTTACCTAGCGCTTATTGGCCCGGATTTTTCGTTTATTCTTTTATGTTGATGTATTTTTTCGCTTGTGAGGAGTGCTGTTGTATGCGATTTATTAATATAATCATTCGATTTGTTGTTTGTGAAATTTACTATTAAATCAAGTTGTTGGAAAAATCGAAATCAAAATTATGACTAACTGTTCAAACAGTATTATGAACATTAACTTAAACCAAACGGTTATACAAAGAATACAGAAATGCGTATATCTTAGTCAAGAGGTTGTATGTAGAAAGAAAACCAAATATTAGACTGGCATGAGAATCATAGTCCAAATTGGTACTAAACTTTCATAATGAAAATTAGCTAAGAGGGGCTCAGAGAGCAATTGAAACGAAACTGGTGGGGTTCACGCTGGGAGACTCAAAAAGGAACGAATGGCTCAGAGTGACGAGCAGAGCCACGGATGTCATCAAACGTGTTGCGAAGCTTAAGTGGCAATGGGCTTGCCACGTCACCAGACAGCAGGACTCGTGGTGTATAGTGCTCATAGAATGGAGACCGTGGGATGAAAAGCGCTCACGAGGAACACCAAATATGAGTTGGTAAGATGACATCAAAAGAATAGCTGGGGTAAAACGGTTGGAAAACCCAAAAAAATCGTGGGGAGAATATGCGTGGGGTAAGCAGCAATGACTGAAGTTACGTAGCCCACTAGTGACGGTTCCGCTTTCTTGGGACACGGGCGTGCCGCGGCACTGTGGGTGTGGTGTTCACTTCTCCACTTCCGTTGTCGACTCGTATTGTTTTACTATTGGGAATATTATTTCGTTATTATTTTTTAATCCAATTTATTTTTAATATAAGTTTTATTATTTTAAACGTAATATTGTATTTTCGAAACGTTTTCTCATCGTGATCTATTTATAGGTATAAAGTATTTCATTCCGTGTTAAAATTTTAAAAAATGCTTATCGATCGATTAGACACGATAAATAGATCGATTGTGGTTTTGAACGCCATCTATTATTGAAACGGTAAAAAGAAATCGATTTTAATGAAGTGCAGTGTCCATTCTTTTGTTTATAATCTGCGAGCTAATTAAATTTGGTATTGTAATAAAAATGTTTTTTCGCCAATCAGCGTTACGCAAACGTAATTGGGGATAAAGATTTTATATGGAATATTAGAAAATAATTAATTTTGTAGGATGACATACCTCAAAAGAAAAAACGGAAGCTTATAAGATCACTCACGTATCCGTCTATCGGTCTGTCACAGCCTTTTTTTTGTTAGAAGCAGCTTGACGTAAAAATTTGAAATTTAGCATAATAAGAAAGCATATTAACCCGAGCATGTCTCATAATCTAACATTTAAATATATTTATATGAAACTTATTTTTACTTTTGAAAATTAAGTATTCCAATGTTTTTTCTTTTTCGATTTCCGTATATAGAGCGTTTGATAAGAATTTTTAAAAGGGTCACGAAAATATTTGATGATTACACGTGATCAAAAATAATTTTTTATAATTTTAGTATGTTTCAAAGACATATTGCATGATATACAAAAAAAATATGTCCCCTTCACGAGCTTAAAAATTGTAAGAAAAGTGCAGCGATGTTATCACAATTTTTGAGGTATTCACGACGATATATATATATATATATATATATATATATATATATATATATATATATATATATATATATATATATATATATATATATATCCCTCATTCTTAATTATAATAGGCTTTATTAAATGTTTATTGCCATAAAGGCCGGTTTAACTTTTTAGACATGTAAAATTGACACAAGACTGTCACGTTGACAACCTTCTGAATACTCAATGCAGAAACTGTAAAGCCTATAATTACCTGTAAGTACTTTTAAATAAGGTTAACAAAATTTTTTTCGTTTTGTAAATTTTATATTTTAGTAACGCAATACATGCAAAAATGGTAATATTAAAAAAGTGTCTCTCACAACCACGTCACTGTATGAAAGAACCTTATCGCCGTGTCGGTCTAAATGTGATTTATCTGCGATATTATAAATTTTTAGGAAATAAAAAAAACTATTTTTAAGTATAATTACTTCTTTTAATTATCAGACGTCATACTAATTGTATATTTCATAAACGGATTATTTAACTACTTAGTAAAATACGCGTCGCTTAAAAATACGTGTTTCCCTTTACGAGTACAGGGAAACGCATATTTTAAGCGAATTTCGCAGAAATTCATCTATTGCGGAAAGCTCAACTCATAAATTCCGAGATTATTTCATTATATCTTCATAGAGCATGGTCCGCAGATAAAAAATTAAATATATTTATGGAAGCTCTGAAAGCCACATATCCTATTGGATCGGGATAAAACTTAGCACTAAAATATAGTGAATGGAAATCCAGGTTAAGTTCGTCGATTGATGAAATTGACCTAAAACTTAAAATGGAGGCAGTTCAAAATATAAAGAAATTCGCTAAAAATTCATCTTGCAACCAAAGTGAGCAAATACTATGATTAATAAGAAATTTTAAAATACTACAGCTTTTGTATAAACAATTTGTTGTAGAATTTATTGAAAAAAATAGAAAACAAAAACCAAAGTGCATTCTCACCTTTGCACCTATTAACTATAGATACAGCAGAGCCATAAAGCGTCATTTCATTTTGATAATAAAATAACGTTTTATTGACAAGTATAATTTGAGAAACAGTACATTTAATTCTAAATTTTACTGCATTAATGAAAGTCTCATTATATAATTAAATATTATTCATTTCTTCTCGCGTGGCGTGGATTATTAGTTTAGATGGATAAGTTACTACTAGGAGATAGCGCTATGTTACTTTTATAATAATATATAATTTACATTTTATTAAAATAAAAGTAATCAAGCTTTTGCTAGAAATCAAATGGATGGCGCTGCATTTCATATTTATTTTTATATTTTCCACAATTTTCGTTTCGCAAATTAAAGTAACAATTGAAAAATAAATTTTTTGTTAACTTAAACGCAACAAATATTTGTCTCATATACTTTTTCTTAACAATATGAACAATAAAGGTGACAAAAAAACTCTATGAGATTCGCATGCCGTATTGGCACATGGCATGGGCTTTATTTTTTACGCCATTTTGCATCTTAATATAAAAATTGTACAGCACAACTTTTGGTTCATCTCCTTTTTCTTTGTTATGTTTTCATCCACTGCTAGGGATACGCCTCTCTAATATTTTTCCATTTGGGTCAGTCCTTTGCCTTTTTCATCCGGACTAAATAGACGGTCATCTTGACGTCACCGGACCATCTGGCGGATGAAGGGCCAACACTCCTTCTTCCCAAACAGAGTATCTATACGAGTATGCGATTATCCTATCTATAGTCGTTTCTGCGACCTACAGGTCCAGTTTAGGTCCCCTTCAGTCCGCAACCCAGCCGTTGGCATTAATCACTCGGGTAGAACCATGATTGATTTCTTTCTGGATTTCGCTATACAAATATATATGCATAATTGCATATTTCGTAACTTTGTGTTATCTTGAGACTCTGAATCGGTTCCGTGGCTAGGATTCACGTTTCGCATATTTATGTAAATAACAACAGGAAACACTCGTTGAACACTGCGGACCTGTGAATCCTGCTCAACAAAACTGAATCCTTCGTTATATCCGCCATAATAGAGTCCCATCGGAGTTTTCCCAGGTAAACGGACTACTTCATTTGCTCTAGCAGCAGAGAATTCAAGAACACAGGATTTATTTAGTGTTAGATCACCTGTGACTATCATTTTGGTCCTGACCATATTCATTTTAAATTCAGTTCGATATACGTCTACAAAACTTATCTATAATTAAATAAAATATTTCGTTTTTTGACAGCACTCAATAAGTTAACGCAGCCAGTGCACGGCAGTTGAATTCGCTGACGCCAAGTCGCCGATATATCAAAATAAATTGTTTATTTGATTACTCGTAAAATGTTGTAGAATGTTAAACTTGCAAACCTGAATACGCAGAAGCACATCAAAAATGTTAGCACAGTCAAACAAAAAGAAAATGTACAATCTTACACGTCGTCTATTAGCAAATAAGGGTATAATATAATTATTATATATATAATATAATTATTTAGAATCAATTTTATTCCTACGAGAACACGGATTGTAAAATCAATTCAATAAAGCTTTTAAGCTCAAATGGTGTATGCTTTTAGATTTAATGTCTTTTACGTTATTGAGTAATAAACCAAATAAACTTGAACATGTTATTAAAAGCTAAAAGAAATATCATATTGTGAAACTTAATAAAGTTGTGATAAGGTTCATTAAGAGAATACCTCAAGAGTTCTACATGAGATAAAAAAGCAATAAAATAATGATATTTTACTATGAAATAATGCTATTTTACTAGTTGGGACTATAAATGGACTTATTTTATTAACTCTTAAGTATTTAAAATTGAAATGGTTTTGACGATTACGCATACTTATTGTAATATATTACACAATCGAGTAATATAAAACAACTAAACTTAGGCTTTTAGTAGCTATGATTCATGGGGGGCAGTGCAGTAACGAAGCCACAGATTTGCAATACGAGGATAAAGCGTAAAAGTTTGAGTGTTTTACTTTGTTTGTTTGTTCACGCTAATATCTAGAAGTATATATCTGATTTCAAAAAGCTCATTTTATTACAAATTTTATAGTTTGAGAAAGATTATAGACTACATAAAGTAGCAAAATATAATAGAAATTGGGGACACTGTTTAAGCGATTCAAGGAAGAGCGAATCGGCTTATATACCAGCTAATCGTCTCGAGTATTCCCAATTCTGACAACAGATATTATTTAGTGGATAGAGTAAAGGCACTTAATAACCCCTATGGGAGAGAAGCACATATATATATATATATATATATATATATATATATATATATATATATATTTATATATTTACGTATTTGGGACATACCGAAATTTTTAAATGCCCTAGAAACCGCATTTCTTATTCAATTAAAATGAAACTTCGTAAAAAAATATCTCAGGGCTAAATCTAAGGTAAGTTGAGTATTGTAACTTATTGGTTAAATTATTCCAATATATAACTTATGAAATATATAACTTATTGGTTAAATTATTCCAAAATGGCGGCTGTTGAAGTATCCAATAGTCGGCATAAAATCATCTTACAAGAAGTTACGCCAATGATACATATTTAAAAAACTTTTATAATTCCACAAGGTTTGTATAGAATTTTTTTCCCATCACTTATGTATCAAGGAAAAGGCCGAAACTCTATTAAAACTTTAGATATATGCCGCATAGTATTTCATTTCTTTAATTATAAAAAAACACATCCGACATCCAACGCCATTTCATAAATATTTCTTTGATAAATAGCAGATTTATTTATATATTTTTAACGCATTCATAAATGAAAACCATTCTAAGTAATTAATTATTCGTTAATTATTTTTTCCGAGTGGCGTAAATAGATACCCGCCATCAAGTATTTAACTAAACGTCGCTTTATTATTTCGCAGAAGTACTATTTTTTTTTGTTTTTCGCAAATTGAAAATGCTAATTCAAAAGTAGATTTTTGGATAATTTAAGTGCGCGATATTTCTATCTGCTGTTCCTGACTGTTTCTTCTTTATAGTATAATTTCTCCTTTATAATATAATATCTCCTTTATGGTATAATTTCTCCTTTATAGTATAATATCTCCTTTATAGTATAATTACTCCTTTATTGCATAATTTCTCCTTTATAGTATAAGTTCTCCTTTATAGTATAATTTCTCCTTTATAGTATAATTTATCCTTTATAGTATAATTTCTCCTTTATAGTATAATTTCTCATTTATAGTATAATTTCTCCATTATAGTATAATTTCTCCTTTATAATATAATTTCTCCTTTATAGTATAATTTCTCCTTTATAGTATAATTTCTCCTTTATAGTATAATTTCTCCTTTATAGTATAATTTCTTCTTTATAGTATAATTTCTCCCTTATAGTATAATTTCTCCTTTATAGTATAATTTCTCCTTTAAAGTATAATTTCTCCTTTATAGTATAATTTCTCCTTTATAGTATAATTTCTCCTTTATAGTATAATTTCTTCTTTATAGTATAATTTCTCATTTAGAGTATAATTTCTCCTTTATAGTGTAAACGGCGTAGGTAATTATCAATAGCTCTCCGAACTTCAGCTTTAATATAGTCTGCTCCGTATTTTTGAGACGAACTACTTGCCGGTTTCTGAGTACTTTTTGTAGAATGTCTTTTCCAATACTCTTTTATTTGAAATTCTTCATTTCAAAAAATTTGTGAAATAGATATCTATTCCATCAAAGGTACTCAGAAACCAGCTATTTATAAATTACATAATAACCTTAAAACATTATCAGTTGCACTTGGGCTCCGCCATTATTAAATGTAAAATTCGAAATATGCTATTATATAGTCTTATATTTCTTAGAAACACTTTGAAATTTATGATTATCGCCCAACAGTAAATGTTTTGAAGCGAAACTTCTCTACATTAATAAATGAAACCAGGCTATAATCTGTCGCATTCCAAAAGATGCTAAGGCCATCTATTGGTTAATGTATATAACAACTTGTAAAATGTTATCTATGAGGTCTGTTGAGATTATTATCCACAGATAGCGCTGTTTTTATTTTTGGAAAAAAAAATAATTTTGGCACTAATATCCTTCAATGAAATTAATGTTCATATATTCGATTTAAATAATAATTAAATTAATTTAAATCAATCACTAGTTCCCAGGCACACACTAACTTTCAGGAGGTTTTTCAATTACTTCAGAATGATATTAAGTACATTTCCGTCTTCACAGCACTATCAGACGTCTCTTGAAAATTTCAATGATCATATCCGCAAACTTACGTCCTATTTCCTATATAAACTTCTTGGCCATACACCTAATCAATCAATGGGCCATGTCTGAACTATTAATTTAAAAGCTGCCAGATACTGAGGAAATAATTAGAATTTGTTGCATACTTTGTGATTTTGAATTTGTCGTTGGCACAATCGGTCGGTCACGAAACAACGAATTCGGTCATCTTCATTTTCCAAAGTTCTGGTCTCCGTGTATCGTTCCCTATCAGATAGTTATCCTGCTACTCCTAAAAGACCTCTTAATATCTAGAGAATGCGGTGTTCTGCCAGTGACTAACCTAACCCACTATTCTTGAGTGCTCTCACCAGATATGGAGACAACAAGTCGTTCTCTGTCAAGTTCGTCTTACTCGCGACTGCTGCGGTTTAGAACTTTCTCCTTCACGACTTTGTCTATTCGTGTCCAATATTTTATCGTATTTACCGGATGAGATTCCATCGTGTTAACAAAAGTAATTTTGATAAAGTGAAATATCTAAATTACTAGAAAGTAAGACTAAAAAGAAAAATTTGTTAAAATTATAAAACTACTACACCAAATACCACCAATAAAAGCTTGAAGATTAAGATGAAAAATTAAGGGTGGTATGTAGTCGCATCGCATGTCACTTTTAGCATTAATATTTTGTAAGCGGGAACATAAAAAACAAAGAATGGTATAAAGAAACTCAATTGCATTCTGAAAAACATTTTCCAATAACACAATAGTTGGAAATCGCAAAAAATATCTCCACTTGGAAATAAAGTAAACAAAAATAATATTTTATGTAATGTAAGCATCCGCTTACAAAATTTCAAGCACGTAGGTCAAAAACCGTAAATAATGTGAGGCTGTAGAAAAAAAAATAAGAATAATTAAAGGGAAAACTATTCAATTATCTTTAGATACATAATTAATTAATTAAAAACAACAATTTATCTTTAGAAAATTATAAACAAAATTCTTAAATTTTATCAGCAAAAGAGAATGTGTTGAATTCAATGTATTACAAAAAGCCTATGAGGTTTCTATACATATTTAGGCGCTTATTAATATTTAATGGTACATAGTATTTCTAATTAAATTATTTACAAATATTTTTTACAAAGTAAATATATTTGACAATGAAATGAAACTACGTGATGTAATATTATTTCTACTTTATTTAAATTCTTTACCACGACCAAGGTTTCGTTGTATTACATCTTCAGGTGGACAATTAGCAAAGATATAGTATCTTTGCTTCGTCAAAGTACATCACGTAGTTTCAATTAATTGTAAATATATATATATATATATATATATATATATATATGTATATATATATATGTGTGTGGATATATATATATATATATATATATATTACCTCATATATCTTTTATAGATATAATAAATTTATATTTAACATACAAAATTATTTTTGTAGTCGATTTAAGTCACTTATTCTATTAACTTTTTACAGACCCAACTAAATACTCATAAACTAGTAGAACCTACTTAGCTGTGATAATTTTCCTCTTAATTTCGTCATATATACTATTGTCGGGAAAAATAGATAGAGAAACGTAACTCTAATAGAATGACCATTTTAACGCTTAATATTTCAAAAACGGATCCCCGTATCGAAAAAGTACTCATGACGTACCCTAAATATTTTCAAAATACTTATTTAATAATATACTGCACAATAGGATATGCGAAAAAAGCCACGTAACTAGCCCTTCACACGATAACTGACATTAGAAATTCAATTTTAAATATTTTTAAGAGTATTTGATTTGGTATCACCAAACCTCACATAAACATTTCTGTCCGCGACAACATTTAAACTATCTTTAAGAACTGAACGAAAAATTTAAAACACACTTATCTTTGTATTAATACGTGAAGAGAAAACTTTGTAGCCCTTTTTAAGCATATTATGCGCATCGAAGAGTGTGAGATTTGGCATAGTTAAAAAGGATATGATTTTTTTCATCTATCACTAATATTAAATTTTAAATTTCCTAAGTAGTGCAGGAAATTAAAACAAAAAACATACGCTAATGCCGTATTTGTGCAAAAATCATACGCTAATGCCGTATTTGTGCAAAAAACATACGCTAATGCCGTATTTGTGCAAAAAACATACGCTAATGCCGTATTTGTGCAAAAAACATACGCTAATGCCGTATTTGTGCAAAAAACATACGCTAATGCCGTATTTGTTACCTGGCGTAAAAAAAACAATATTTTAAAGAATTATATGCAATGATTATAGAGGTTATACTCTTTGACAAAAGAACCTCAATGACGTCCAAACTTAAAAATTTAATTAAATACGGTCGAATTTCGTCCATTGGGCGACCACTAGTTCTAATTCACTTAACTGCAAAATAAAGAAATTTAAATAATTAAATGACAATTTAATTTCTAATTAATTAAATGAAATTGCAATAATTGTTTTAGAGTGGAAATTTACGGTAGTTTAAATAACATGGACGAAAATTTTGAAAACACAGTTTTCATAATTACGTCTTAATGTAGATGGCTTACACCGTCTGTGTTAATTAAAAGGGTTGTTTGAGTAAGTAATTTAAATAACATTTCGATCGACCGTGCCACCCTCTGTAGACCCAACCAATTTAGATGAGGTTTCCTTCAGTTCTTCTTGCGTCTTTCTTGACGATATTTAATTAATATCATAATGTATACCATTTTATATTTGATTGAATCAAATTGTAATGTGGGTAATAAATCGTTACATAGAGGATGAGGCTTGACAGAGCGAACGGCGTAAACTTTATTTGTCGTAAATAATCATTTATATGAACTTTCTAGCCCAAAGATATTTATTAATTTATAATAAAATTAAACAGGGGAGTCATATATATTATTAGGAATACCTCATAAACTATGACATCCAAATTGAGCGTTACAGTTTTCCTATAACCTTTGCGAAATAAATCAATCAAACCATAACCAATATGTTACAAATCAATAAGTCATAGACAAATATTTAAACTTTTTTAGGCGAATCAAAATTACTTGCGTCCTATTACTTACGAAATACTACTTCCGACATTTATTTGTGACATGCTGCTTACGACATATAACTTTTGACATACCAGTTATGACATATACTTTGAGACATACTACGTGTGACACGATACTTACAACATATTACTTGTGACATACTATTTCTAAGATATTACTTGTAACATATTACTTGCTACGTATGAATATTTAGCTGTCCGTGTGTCCATCTTCCAGAGCCAGTCATATCCGGAATGTGTATTATGGTTTGACGTATTATTTAGTGTATAGATTAAACATTTTTTTGAGAAATCAAGAAATGTATTATAAGAAAACTAAAACATATTTTAATCTTTATATGTCAATTAAAATACTAAGCAGAAAAGTTTGAAAACATTATTGAACGTGTCGTCACGTTGAGTCATTTCTGGACGACACTTGAAATCAAAAGTTTACTTTAGTTTTATTAAAAGGTTTAACATGTTATGACACATGTTGTTCAGGCAAAGTTGTCAGTATTACTATGGAAGTTAAATCTAGACTAATAATAATTGAAAAAGTTAAAAATGTACTTTATCTCATATTTATTTAATGACGAAAGGATTGTTAATAAAAAAATGTCTCTGCTGACCTTTTTTTTTCTGAAAACTAACGATGTGGGGACCATTCCAAGTTCCAGTTACCACAACTTACTAGGAAAGTTATGGATTCTGGAACCTTTGGTAAAATATTCTAAATCTAAACAATAAATACTAAAGTTTCGTTTAACTGTAATCTTATGTAAAATGTGAATAAGATATATGTAATTTTTTATTATAAAAGAGTCCTTTTTTGTATTCATGTCGTTCTAATGATTCAATGAATTCTCTACAAAAATGTGAAAATAAATGCTATCGAATTGTTTATGAAACTGGCATAATCACGAATTGCAAAATTGAAAAGTTAATTATCTTGATTTTTCTGCAAGACTCGTTCTCAACCATTTCCACTAGATGCAAAATACCACCCGGTTGAAGACAAATCCTTATACGTCAATTGTGATTAAATTACTTAACCTTATGCGAAAAACGATCAGTTTAAATGACAGTTAAATTGCCTAAAGTGTTGTAAAAGTTAACGCATTAATGGCTCGAGCTCAGAACCGCACGACGGACATGCTATAATAGCAGCTATGGCCCTAAATCCCATCTCAGCTGGCACGGTGCTGCACGGACCAGACAGTATAACGGTGAGGATCGTTAATCATGTCTTCACCGGGCGGTTCGCACCGTCGACGGGGGCGGAGAGGCGCGACGTGTCGATACGGTCTATGACGTGACCGTAATGATGATTTATGGAAGGAACCCGTGAAAAGGCCCGAGGCGATAAAGAGAAGATCGAGTTTGATGCATCCTGTGATGTCGGTGATGCGAGCTTATCTGTGGGAATCTATAAAATGCTTCGGTTTCTTATTGCGACGGGTATAAAAGGCCAACGATTAATATGTTCAAGATTGATTTAGGGTTAAATTATCTGATTTTAACTTGTTTCTGACTTACTGGAAAATGTTTGCATTCACGTTTAAGCGTATTACAATCATTTTTGATTCAATCTAGATTTTTGCAATCACGTTCAAGCGATTTTGGAAATAAATTACTGATTTAACTAGACTTTTTAAAGATGTTGAGTGCTCATTTAAAAAAGAAAACGAATAAACGGTACAACTGTGCTCGGTACAGCTGTAAATAGGCAAGCGGTCATATCATGCGTAAGAGGACATATCTTCTCCTTCAACTCATTATGCAAGGCAAGATACTGGCTGAAGAATCTACGCCAGTGGTAAAATAGAAATACATTTTCATAAAGTCGGGCAGCTGGATCTAAAGTTCAAATAGGCACAATGATTGGCAACCTCGGTTAGAAGAAGGCGCTACAGGTAGAAAGAGAGCAATGCTGAAAATACTTTTTTACTAAAACGAAGGCCTTATCCATGTTTTGTAACATCTCAATAAAATTTTATTTTATTTCATTGTCGTGCTCATAAAGTAATCGTATTGTCGGGCTCATAAAGTAATCGTATTGTCGGGCTCATAAAGTAATCGTATTGTCGGGCTCATAAAGTAATCGTTTTGTTGGGCTCATAAAGCATTTATCATTTTGGCACCACGTACTAACAGACGGAATTTAATGTATTTTTGTATGAGCGGTACCCTAAGCGAACACTTTTCTGAGAAGACGAATTACGGCATATTGTACTGCTTATAAAGTACTAACAATGTGGAAAATTCAAAAAAATTCATGGACAAATTTTTCAAAAAATTATTTTATTATTAAATTTTGATGTTAATTCCTCAATAATTAAATTTCCTCAATAACTCCTTCAATACTTTTTTTATTTTTTTTTTTAAACTGCAAAGGGCGTTTGGTTAATGTATCGAGAGTTTTGTGCCTCGCTTGAAGTAAAATTATTTTATTTACCATAAGTCAAAAAAGTAGAAGAGACTTTATATTATCGTGAATATCTCCAAAACTCCATCAAACATCCACAATCATCGTTATGGTTTTCCTACAACCATTGCGTAGGCTTCTAAAAACCTGGTTCTGATCACAATTTGAGTTACACTATTTTCAAATTGGCAAGACGAGAGGAAACGAATTTTTTACAGTAATCTGTGAACATACACTACCCAACATTACGAAAAAAATATTTTTGAAACCTTTATGGTCTTACCAAACAATACCCCACACTACATATGGAATTAAGAAAAATTCAATTAACAAAATTGCACGCCTCATCGCACCCCCTCCCCTCCCGCACTACCACCACAATTCCAAATTTAGTCCAGATCGATCCATCGATTTATGCGTTAGACCACCAAATGGGCCCATACAAACATACATGCTTGCAAAGATTTGTTTAATTTCGTGTTTTTAATACTTAATATAATAAACTCTGTAAAATTATAAAATAATAATTTAGAAAAGTATCAATTCCTTTGCTTTTTCCCACTTGTAAACCCAAAATTGTCTTTACTATACAGACTTGTATATTAAAGACAATTCATATTTATATATCTTTATAGTCTTTTGCAGAGCATACTTTACAATTCAGTTTTTTATTGTTTTATAATATGAATTGGTAAGAACAGGCGAACGGGTAGGAAATAATAAACGGTACAGTCACGCGCACACACTTTTTTGCGAAACGCAAACCTTTATCTATAATTATTCGTGACGTTCCCGTAAAATGTTAATGTTTTGTTTTATTGCTGGGAGTATAAAGTATTTGTATTGTTGGGCTCATAAAACGCTAGTCGTTGTAATTCTGAACGTGAGTAAATTACTTCAGTAAAAGTACTCTAATTAGATTTTCCCGCGGACGAATTAGAAAACTATAAAGTAGTAATAACGTGGAAAACAACCTGAAAAGCAGTGCGTCGAAACGATGAAGTACTGACAATGCCTAAGTTATAAAGTTTAAAATTAAAAAAAAAACGTGGAAATGATTTTTGGGGAAAACTGAATTTTTAGTTTTTTTTAAGTATTTTGAGGTTAGAAAAAGATTGCGAAAGATATTTATAAAAACAGCGAGGTACCAAATTTTATCCAGATTGTCAATTGATATAGGCTCTAAACCTCTCGACCTCATACTTACACACTCGCACGCTCGCACGCATACGCACGCACGCACGCACGCACGCACGCACACACACAAACAGACGATTAAATGACAAGTGATTTAATTTTACGTTTTTAAAAGCTTTTGTCTTCCTTGCGGTGTTGTCTGTTTTAAATTTTGTAATCGATATTTGACTCGCTTTTCGTTGGACTAGAGACTTTAAATTTGATATACACGCTTCAAAAACTGTTTGATTGTTTTAATGCTTCACTCGTTAAGTCACTCAACAATATTCCATTCATAAGTGAAACAACTATATTATTTGCAAATATTTAAAAGTCAACATCGACATATCTTTGAGTCTGTATGTTAATTACCTCTATGTCATGAAATCTTTTATGAGATTACTTTAACAATCTCGAGGTAGTCAAGAATCGACATGACTTGTTTATCTGGCAAGTGTCCCTTGCGGATATATCATGTTGCATTTTTACTTTTGTAGGTATTGCTATGAAGAAAGGTTCCAAATTGATAGGAAAGTTGCATCTTATTGCATTTATGTAAACCTAGCAATAAGATGTTAATGACAATTAATAAACTGCTTTTCAGGATTGTTTTTATTATATTTAGGACGAATTGCAAGCAAAGTAACACCGAGTATATGCGCAATGGTTAATGTACTTTTCCTACGATACAAGCATTTGTTCAAAAATACGAAGGTGAAAAGTTTAATCTGTCCGATAATTCTCATCCGGGATGATCTCTTAAGTAAAATTTACAAAAAATAAAAGCCTTATTTAAGCAGGTCCCAGGTTAAAGTTTACGGTAGCCAAAATGACTCTCATATTCTTTTACTAAAAATTAATCAAGTGTAGCCAAACTTGCCTAATTCATATTCTTTTCCATCAGAATCCCACTTAAATATTACGTAATACTAATGAAATACCATTTGCTATGGTACCTGCCGCCGACAGCACCAATGTCGCATCACATTGCGTATGCGCAGAACTAAGTATAAGGTAAATTAAACCTTTTGGAAAATGTGTAAGTTTGTTCCTTACGACATAAAAGATATGTTTTGTCAATTTTTTTTTTAAAAACCAATGTTTCGGCAGTTATAAGGAAATAAACGATTAAATTGTTTGTAAAAATTAATTGGCATTGAACTTTCTATCAATCTATCAAATTTTTCTGAGCAATTCTTTTGAGAAGAGTAACTTTTAAACTTTTTTTTCGAAAAATACATACTGCCCTATTACCTTGAAAGAATATTTTTTTCCCTATTTGCCCCTGGAATTAAACTACAGAATCACAATTAAACTTTTTGTACTTCGCGTCAATAATTGGTGCACCATATTCTATCTCTGTGCTAAATTTTCGAGAAAATCGGCTGTTGTGTAGGAACAGACAGATTTTGGAAATTATCCCACTAAAAAGGAAAACAATTTCAAGCTTTGAGAAAAAAGTGGAAATATTCTATTTGTCTACCACATAAGCAAACAGTGATACATTGAAATGACCGGTTTATTAACATAAGCGATTTCAATGTTGGAGTTAAATTTGAACATGTAAACATCAATATGCCAAATTTTCTGCCGTTCATTATAACATTGGAGATTCTAATATTAATTTCAATTTGATTAACGCAAAATTCCGCATTATAGAGTACAAGCAGCCTGTCTTAGCACTTAGTGGTTCTTTAGATACGAAAAAAATTAATATTATTTTTTACGGTAGACAATTGGTGTTATTAGAGATTAGTAGTTAGTAGTAGACAACGCCGAAAATAAAATATCCCATTGTTTGTATGATAACAACTTTCAAAATGAATAAATCTGAAATATTTAAATAGATTATTGTAGCATAATATTGCAGGCGTAATCAGTCGAACTATTTTTAAGCAATATTCTGTTATACAATTTTTATAAACAATTTAATAGAACAATTTTTGAAATTAATAAATTTGGCACGATAATCTATAATTAAAGTAGTATATTACAATATCTTTTTGATTTTTTTACATTTATTTTTCTTAAACAAATCTTTAAGAAACGCTGACAATGATCTCAGAATTTTGGCGGCCTTATGAATAACCTTTAATAACATTGTTTGATTAATATAAAAATAATAATAAAATTTTTTTTAAAGTGAAACTTTTATTGTATCGCCTCAGAATATTTCGTTTACCTATCGCATGTCGCATTACAGTCGGCCGCGGAGTGGGGGTAAAGAAACCAATATGGCGGTACCTATAGCTCTCATCAGCTGTGCAGCGTTGGTATGGTACTACGATCGATGCAGTTTTTACCAGACACATTGAAAAAATAGAATGCATGTCAATGTTTACTTATTTTAGTTACCACAAAATATTATTTACATTTATAAACTGTGAGACTCAAAGCGAAGATGACGTTAGTGATCAAATAATCGAAATTTAAAATAATTCAATGATTTATATAAATATTGATCTACGTTTTTAATATGTATATATATATCATACCGAACATTGTATTTATTTATGTATTCTGTACTTTAGTACGCAGAGTAAAATAAACATTCATAGTTATATATCTTGCTATATACTATTATCATTTCCTTTTTCACGTCTTAAGTTAATATTACTTTTAAAATCCTAAATCAAGTAGCTTTCGAAAAATTCTCAATTAAATGCCTACAATCTGAAAAAAAGTTTCACTTTCATCGTGGTTTCCTAAAACCACACAACTTTTTTATATCTAATGGACTAATAAATAGTGTTATGTAAAATTTGTCCCTTTTTTTCTACATCATCTTTTTAATATACCTAATTTTTAAAAGGGTTGAGCGTGTGTAACCCTTTGAAAATGAATATTTTTGTGCTACAATTTAGACAGTACGCGTGCGGCATTCTATTACGCTTAATTTTATGATATTGTAATTAAAGTTCTTCCAGAATATCCAGATATATTTTCCAGAAGTAGACGGATAGATTGACACCGGAGTGATCTCATGAGGGTTAATTTTCTGTCACATTTTATCATAAGTCACTTAAGTAGAATATTATTTCTATTAACATTTGAAATTTAAAGATTACTAATTTTTTTACGTAAATGAAAAATAGGGGAAAATTTATCTTATTTTTAATTTTCTAGTTTCTTTAACGAGACAAATAACGTACATGGTGCATGAGCACGTGGATCGATCCACGAAGCACATTTCGCTAATTCCAAGTCTAGCCGATGATCTTCACTTTGGCCGTAACAGTCCTGTATGTACCAGATCTTCTTGCTTTTCCTGTCCTTGGAGATTCCAATATAATACCTGTTTAATAATATATGCGGGATCAAACAGGTCTTCAGCAGATAGATTTTCGGACCAGAATATTTGAAGAACATATCGAAGGCAGTGATTAACGAAGATTAGGAATCGTCAGGTAGTTTTCCTACCTACATGGTCTCGTGCCGGTAGAGCAGTATGGTTCTGATGTTGAATCGCAATATTTTGAGTGGCGGTGTTCATAAATGAACTGGTGAAGTAGTGTTTTCTTCAATTCCATTGTTTCTGATACTACGTTTTCATGGTAAATAAATTGGTGGACGCCTTCCATCTGCTCTGAGCGTCCGTTATACCAGATATCGTCACTAAATCATCCACTTGTTTATTAAGTCTTTCAACTTCGTTCAGCAGTCCAAGTCTTCTCTAAAAAATGTTGTCTACTATAAAATTAGGTTTTTAAATTATGACGTTATTAAAGAATTCTTATGCAAATTATTCATCAAATCATTAGGAAAAATTGGTCTCAAAGTTCAAGTGTTCGGTGCGCAAAACTAGTCCCGTTCATATCTTTCTGCGTTGACCTGCCATAACTAATGCTTGGATCTTCACACGGTTATAATTTGGAATAAACTTGAATCAGACTTGAAGAATGCACTGTCAATTTCCTCCTAACATTGTTCTCAAAAGGTTTCCAGTGCTGACGTCTATGTTAGTGCTGTATTGTCCACTCTTCGTTGATCTTCCTTTCCTTATATTTTCAATGCGTCACTCTTGTCATAACTCCCACAATGCCTGTAGTTATCTCCTAAACTAAATAATTTTTCAGTAACTTTGACATTTTTGCACTCGCTATATAGAAAACTTGCTTATAGAAACAACACGGATTTCAGTTTATTTGTTCGAACATAATTTACAATCTAAGAAAACGGTTTGGGAAGAAATAATAAAATGTAAAAGATAAAAGGTTGTTTAATTGAGAAATTAAAATTGTTAAATTCGCGATCAAAAACATCAATTGATCGGAAGTTACTTTATTAAATATGAGTAAGAGGAAACAAAATCGAGGCAAGTAATCCTAGTGTCCGGTCAGTAGTGTTTGAATTATGTACGAGTGAAACAAATCGAGGTAAATAATGCTAGTGTCCGATTGGTGGTATCGAATTATGTACACGTGAAACAAATCGAGGTAAATAATGCTAGTGTCCGATTGGTGGTATCGAATTATGTACACGTGAAACAAATCGAGGTAAGTAATGCTAGTGTCCGGTCGGTGGTTTTAAATTAGGTACACGTGAAATAAATCGAGATAAGTAATACTAGTGTCCATTCGATCGTATCCAATTATGTACACGTGAAACAAATCGAGGTAAGTAATGCTGGTATCCGATCGGTGATGCTGAATTATGTACGCGTGAAACAAATCGAGGTAAATAATGCTAGTGTCCGGTCGATGGTTTTAAATTATGTACACGTGAAATAAATCGAGGTAAGTAATACTAGTGTCTGTTCGGTGGTATTGAATTATGAACACGTGTGTAAGTTCATATTAAAATGTAGTGTATTCTCTCAGCTGGGTGCAATACAAAGAGCTTAAAACACAACAACAAACAATACAACTAACCCCGTAAGCGCAGCTTATATATATATATTTTTATGGGTACAATTTTCTATGGCTTTATACTTTTTTTTATAGCTAGCGACCCATCTCAGGATTGCGTGAAGAGTCAATTCGTGAAAATATAATTATGCTTACTTAAAAATACTACCATAACTTTAAACTATGCTTTGGAAAACTATGACAAGAAAGGAAAATTTGATCTATGTAAATTGAAGAAGATCACTATAAAATTTAATTTGACAAGGATTAAAACAAATTTTCCCAATGAACCTTAAGGTAAAAATTGTTTTTTTTATTTTTAACAAAAAAATGTTTATTATGAATTTTATGTAATTCATACACATACGTTGTCCCAGATTTTATCGTAGAATTTTTTTAAGAAGAACAATATTGTCGTACATTGGGTCCACATATGTCTACCGGTTTAGGCAGCACACGCCAGGACAACTCTCCGACGAATGCTTTTTTCTAACTTCATCGTCATCCATTGTCACAGATATAATACTCGTCATAATTTTTGATAAAATAAACACAAATCAAATATTTAAATATTCCTCGTGAATAGATCTATCTGTAAACCGAAAAATAATTTTTTTTTAATATTTACTGTGAAAATCGCATACATATGTTTATAATATTTATTGTTAATGTTGATTTTCAGTTTTATTTTTATGTCATCTGGTGATTTTAAGTACAGTAATATAATTGTGAAATGGTATTGAGTACACGTATTATTTTACATTTTACTGTTATAATATTATTAAACATATTTGTTCTGGATAAAAGAAAACTCCAACAATTATTTTACATTTTACTGTTATTTCGACACCTTCGTAACTTGCGTAAATAATTTGATCACGGTATTTAGATGACTCTATGCGTGTGTTTCAGTAAATTTCATAAAAGCTTTTCTTTAAAAACTGTATAAATGAAAAGTATTTAAAGATATATTTTTACTGCTTTCATCATCCCAGATAATTGAGCTTATACTACATTACCGATTTAGTTTCATTTACCTAAACCAAATGTACCATGTTTTCCATTTTATGAAGCGAAACTTCTTTACTACTCATAAATTAATACGAAACAAATAACTCTAAATCATTTCACCGACATATAACATTACGCTAACGCCATCTATCAGTCAATTTATGTAAGTATTGGCAACAATATTTTCAAAAAACGAACGATATGTAGATACATGGCAAACTTAGGCTGCATCGTTTCGTTTGTGACATCACCTTAAATGACGATGATTTGCGGCATGTTTTGAAATAATTAGAGAAATAAAACATGGGCAGTTAATAAACTGTAGTATTAATCTAATTATCTGCAACGAATAAAATCTATTTTTATTACAGTATAATTATTTAAATTAATAAATTAGAGGATACGACTATTAAGGTAACACGACATTAAAGCCATGGCATAAAGGGAACATTACTACTCCATGAGCGATTTATTTTATTGCTTACATAATATATTTAATTACGTTTAATGGAATAAAATGAGAATATGGTGGAAGACTCACTTCTTTCTTCCCTAAGATTCATAGAACGTGTACTTTTTACAGGCGTGAAACTGGAGCATTATCTGTTCAAGAAAAATTGTCTCAGTACCCAATCTCTATAAATATATGCCAAACGATTCGAAAATTCCGAAGAGATATATAGATAGATGGGTAGGGGCGTATTAATAAAGGTTTATTTTTTCTGTTTTGGACTAAAAAATTCCAAAAAATAACTGATAAAAATAGTGTTAAAAAATAACCGATAAAATCACTGCGAGTAATGAAAAACGTATCGATATCGTTTTTTGTAAGAATGCTCTTTGGATCATGCTAAAACATTTAAAAAAAAGCAATAAAACTTCAATTAAAAGCATTTTTTCCGTAATCAGTTTCACTACAACAAAGCTTGCTCTAATCCTCTCGTGTCACTCCACTCTTTACTTCTGGTCGCACAAATTCCGCCGATATATGTCCAGGTGGAAAAGTTAATTGCGTGGTTTAAAGGACACGTAGCGCCATCTATTGATTTATATAGGTATACTATTCTTCTTCTTTGTCTCCGTCGTTTCGCTCTTGATAGAGCGGTCGTGGTCAGCATTTAGTATTGCTATGAGTGGCGCTGTTACTCGCCTCACGATGCCTCTCCATCTCTCCTTATTTGTGGTCGCCCTGTTGCACTCATACAGGACACCACCAACAGTAGACTTGATCTTGTATACTATACATTTATGTAATTACTGCGCGCCGAGTAATTAGCCACTTCTTCATGTTGCCGTACCAAGACAGTGTAAATGAAATTGAGAAAATATTGAATTGGTATATCTTCCTATTGACTGAACCAATTGCGAAGATATCTCTATCGGAATTTATTTAACAGTTCTTTCGTGATACGTGCAGAATCCAATACGCAAACAGACAAACATTCCAAAAGTAATCTTAATTCATTTTACCACTTTTCCTTCATCTTCTCCAATTATTTATCTTCGCATCCCTTTTCAAAATACAGACATGCAAAGTTCGCAGTTTTATTATATGTACAGGTAATTAACCAACTTTTTTTTAAACTACCGCCAACAACCGCCCACAGCGTCGACATAACGCGCCGTAGAGACAAAGCTAATGTCTTATAAAATATCGCATCGGTCGATAGAATATATAACTCGGAGTGACTCTTGAATAGTCGGACGCGACGCGGGCACCGCGACTAATAGAGGACCGTAACGTTACGTTACACCCACGCGCCACTCGCGTCGCGCCGCCTTCGTGCCACGAGCCACTCGAAGCGATCAAAACTGAAGAAGGTTGGTGTGATCAGTACAATTTAAATGAAAAGCCCTCTTTACTGTCTCCTAAAGCATTCCAAAAGCCCTTACTGATTAAAAGCCAAAAAGTATTTCGTCGAGACGCCTAAGTTGTCTTTGAAATTTCCTTTATTTTTAAACTCTGAATTGATACGAATTCTTTCTTCCGACTTTAAAAATATTAATAAATCAATTTAAATGTTACCGTGAAACCGGGAATAGCTATAATTTTAAAATATTGATGAAACTTATTTAAAATACCTATTAGAAAACCCTAAGTTACTGTTTATTAACTTTTAAACCGGTTGGTCCCTTAAAAAGCCCACAAAGTAAATTAAAAAAACTTAACGATCTCTTTATTAATAGTTTCTTAATCTTTTAAGATTCGCAATCCCGTGATCGCAACACCGCTGGTGGTTGAGCTATGGCCTTCATAAATTTAAAATAGCTATTTATTTTATATTAAACAAACGTTATGTTTCATTTCAACGAGACAGTATTTCAACTCTTTAATTTATACCAAAACTTATTTCAAGATTTACCTCAACTTTTGGTTTTCATTCTTATATTCAGACCGTGGTACATGTATAAAGTTTAAGTTGAACTATCCATCCCCTCACCCCTTTCCCTCCCTTATAATTCTACCAAAGATATATAATTAAATACACTTACTGGTCTCTTTATGACTCATGGCCATGAAAAAGGGAAAAAGTGCTGGACGTATACAAGCACTAAAGGTGCATTAAAGCACACAATTTTCATTATATATAATAACATAAATAATAAAACAGAAAAAACATTCATTAATTTAAATTAAACATAAATCTAATTGAACATTTTAGGCGTTAATTTTGTAGAAATTAATTATCCACAATTAAATGAAACTACGTGATGTAGTATTGTTTCTACTTTCTTTAAGTTCTTTACCACGACCTAGGTTTCGTTGTATTGAAACATCTTCAGGTGGGCTATTAGCAAAGAGTCTTTCTTCCTTTCTATCTTGACTAAACTAATTATAAAACTTAAACTAACTAACAACTCCATAATCGCATTCCTAAAGCGGCCAATGGAGTAGAAAAAAATATTAAGATTTTAGCACCTCTCCTAATACCTCGTTGATTAACATAACTGCGTAAAAAACTGGTAAACGCTGCAGAATATTCCTGCGCACTCTAGGCAGATGAAATAAACTATGACTCTCATTCCAATATAAATATGTAAGCTGCTTCATGCAGAAACCAAATGACTGCATTGATTTCAAGGATACTATGAACTAAAGAATTAAACAACGTTACAACACACACACTATCGTTAAAATCGTTGAAATGGCGCATGACAAATGCTGGTACTCTGTAGGCATTCCGACAGGTTTCAATATGATCGTGAAATGTTAGACAATTATACGTAATTACATTAAGATCCCGGACGGATGATAACCCATTCGAGGGCCATCTATAATTATATTTATATCAAATTAAATAATTTTATTATATTACTATGGAAAATGAATTCGGAACCCTAGCAGCAATTTATTCTAGATCGATTTTTCTTTTACTCCATCCATATTGGATTAGTAGGTGCAGTATTTACAGAACAGTTGCCGCCTTTGAAACATCGACCAATATTGCAAAATTCCATTATATGTCCGCAAATAGAGGTCGTACAAAGAAAGAAGCTATTCGTTGGCTATAAAAGAATAAATTGTGATTGATTAAAACTTAAAACACGCCCTTTTTCTAATTGAGTGCAAAAAATATATTACACGTAACTCTTTTCAACACACCCAATACTTGCTTGGAGCGCGGTGCTTACCCGGGCAGCTAGATGTTTTGGTTGCTTTTTACAGGTTATTCCCCTGAGCACGCTGAATAACGTGCGCAAGTATCGTGTGTATGAAAAAGATGACAAGTAATTCTGAATATTTTTTTAAATTTTCTGCAAAAAAAGTATATAAAATAATAAAATTTAAAAGACCAAATTTTATTTTAATGACAATCAACTAGTTTTCAGTCAACGAACGAATCAAAAGTTGCCGCAAATAATCAATATTCCAGAAATATCTTTCTTTCCAATGACCTCTGCAAAACGTTTATTTTAAGCAACTCAACTATTTGAGCGTAGCAAATGTTTTCAATGCCATGATTTACAGATAAAATGTTGGCAACTCAATATCTATTGTTACCGATTACAGAAATCGAAGCGGTACTGGACATCGCACCTTGACAGCGCAGTCTTCCACCGACGTGGCCCGGGTCAAGAACCAGGAAAACCGCAAAGCGCCGTTGTATCAGATAAGGTATAGAAGGAATTGTTTAGACAGATACATATTATTATACTTTTGTATCACGTTGTAGCATTTCGCTTCGCCGAGGAAGAAAAATTGCAATCGTATTTGTGTATTTATATATATATATATATATATATATATATATATATATATATATATATATATATATATATATATATATATATTATATATACATATATATATATATATATATGTATATATATATATTATAGATTATAACACAGTGCATGTGGAACCTTGCCAAAATTGGGTTCTCATTAATCTTAATGATTCATCTGAATCTTTTTGAATACATTCCTATAAGTTTTGCGAATTGGCTTTAAGCAAAAGTGGTAAATAAAATTCAAATAGTTAATTACTGAAAATGCACCACACCACGGCTTCGAGAAAAGATTTGAAAAAATGTCGATACAATTAACGTGGCATGTTATTATTTCATTGGAAATAAATTTTACAGACAGACACACAATATATCATGTAATTTAAAGATTGTTTTATTACTTTAATTCTGACGCTCGTTTTAGCTGCTTGTGTGTAACGATTTTATGGACACTTGTATTATAGATGCCCTGAACATGACTATTCAAATAGGATAGAAAGGGTGCGTGCAAACACAACAAAAATGATTATATATTTTTTTAATAATATTTAATTTATTTATATATACTTTACGAGTATAATATACTTATGTGGTATATTTTTGCGCTTTACATCGTTACCCAGTTTAATATCAATAAAATACCTGCGTCTCAATTCTGTACAGCATAAAATATTTGAATCGTGGCAAAGGCAGCTGGGATTCAAATATTGTGATTTCCGTGTAGAAGTTAAATGAAAAATTTAAATCGGACAATCTCGGTCATTGTTCTGGTTAAACATTATACCTCGTGTTTAATAGTTATATTAAAAAGCCCATTAATGACGTGTAGAACTCTCATTATGAATGTTTTATAAATAGTTATATAATATATCTATTAAAGTAGTTACAAAAATAAATATTATTTTTCACCATGTAAATATGGTAACTAGTACATCTTTCACAGGCGTAAAGGTATAGTGAATATCTCAACTGAATCATGGCTACAGTTTTCCTGTAAACTTTAGATAAACATTTACGAGTAGTGTAGCTTTTTTCCATAATTTTACGTTTAACATTTTTGGGAATAGGGAGGGCGAGACGTAAAAGATATATATTGCCATTAGGGCATTTCAACAATGTCTCTAATATACTTAACACAAATTTCTAAAAAAAAAATTTCGAATCCTTATGAAGGAGTACTTATGAAGAAGTACTTCATTTGATATCCCACATGAACCAAAAATTAAAAAAAAAATCTTATACATTATTTGATCTCTCCAAAATTTCCATATGAATATTATTGACCGTTAACTATTGATACGCGGTTTAATGTACTTTATTCCATGTCAAATTTCTGTGTCAAACGGTCTCTGAGAAAAACAGCTGTAACAGATGAACAGACGAACGACACGTGACTTACTTATAAGCGTTATTTTTTTTAAAATGAAACTTCTTTCCTCTCATCTTATGCAATTTATTTTTTGATAAAACATGTATGAGTTCGTGTCACGTCATGGGCGTGACGCCCTACAGGTATACTCGGCAATAGACCGAATTTGACCGATCGAGTGGAACATCGAACGTGTAATATAGCATCGTTAGCGGTCGTGAAAAAAACGGCAAGTTCGTGTTGTGCAAAATGACGCACCTCGTATATATTCGACGGCGGGCCGAGTATACCCGAACGATAGAGTAGACCAGTAAATTATATTGGCCCTCTCGGGGTATACCCACCGTACATAAAGTTTAGGCTTATAATGAAGACGTATATTTTCTTTTCAGATATTTATTTATTACTAAATGATACAACGATACAACGGTTTTACTCGCATGAAATTCGGAGTAAGAAAATTTTTTTTTCACTAAGAATAACAACTCTTGGTTATAAACTACTACCATACCCAATGTCATCAAAATTCGTTCAGTAGATTTTGCGTGATTTACGCACAAAATAAAGGACAAAAATTAAAAATTAAAAAAAAATGTTTTCCGGCTTCTGTTACCGTTCTATACGCTAAATCAATCATCATTTTAAAAATATTTTCCATATACGAAATTTACTCTGTTACAATTAACTCTGTTATTATATGTATAGATGTGGTGTATTTTGTATATAGTTGCATAACTTTTATAGATTGAATAAGAGTATTTATATAAATTAAGATATAATTTATTATGATATTATTAATTTAATTAATTTTACTTGTTTTCCAATTTTGACATACAAAATTTGCCACATACACAGTACGATTATATCGGCTTGCAACATTTTAACTTTTACTCTGTGATATAAAAATGTTTTTCAGCTTCTGTTATCATTCTGTATGCTAAATCAATCGCTTTTTTTTTAAATATTTTCGATGTATAGAATTACCTCTGTTACAATTTTATTATAAATATAGACGTATGTATTTTGTACATAATCGTGTAACTTTTATTAATTAATTAAGCGTATTTGTATAAATTAAGATATAATTTATTACATTATTAATATAATTAATTTTACTTCTTTTTCAATTTTGGTATTTAAAATTTGCCACATACACAGTACGATTATATCGGTTGCCAAAGTTTAATACTTTTATTCTGTGGTTTTAAATACAGCCAAATTATTTTTTTCCTTTTGAGGTACGAACCCTAAAAATAGCTATTTTTCAAATAGCTTATTTAATTAGTGACATTATTCCCACAGCTATTCCCATCGGCTCTTCCTTCTTCCCTTGTGTCCAGTTCAACCCTACGTCTTCCTATTTACGTGATTTAAAAGTGGCAATCGATGTGATATAAATTTAATTTAAAAAAGTAGGTTAAAAATGGGTTAAATTTCAACTCAATTGATGATTAAATTTGCAGGTGAGCACCCATGAAGCACAGCAACGTAACACAGTGGCGTAGTTGGGATTGGTAACTCCACCACCGTTGGCGTCCAGAATTCATATCGCCAATGGTCGCGGAGTTCCTTTGCCTAGCTGCGCTGGCCTACAGAGCGAATCGGGATAGCATACGAGCGACTACACGAAGCGCAGCGGAAACTATCAACGGCGTCTCTAAAAATAACCACAATTTATCGCCTTAACAAGTTTACACGCATGTTATACATATGTTCAAAACTATTAAGTCTTAATTAATAAAACGTTGCTCCCCTGTTCCTACCGATGCCTGAATTGTCTATCGTTAAGCAAATGTGATAATATATTTCTAAGGTTTTTTTAACTTGCTTTGTCATGTATCTGTCATGACAAAGCAAGTTATTCAACTTCCCGATGGATTAAAGCAATAACACTTGACATACATACTTGCTTCTAGTGAGAGCATCTTACGATGATGATGATGAGGTTAGGATTTTATGGTATAGATAGAAAGTGGACAAAAGATCTCTTTAACTTTGAATCGTAAACTCACAAAGTTTGGACTCGTTTCACTCGCCTTAATTTGGTTATAGTAAATTTAAAACAAAAGCTTTTTTAGTGTAAAAATTTATTTATTCGATGTTTTATTTTTTTTTAGTGTTAGGAAGCTAAACTGACAAAAAAGCCCCCAGACTTTGTTCTGCGTTCACGATTGTGACGTAACCTTTTAACACTTGAACCGTACAACAATTACGTTAGAACATTGAATGAAATATATAGTTTGCTGTAGCACCATATGAGTTACGTAATTAAAAAAACAATAAATGAAAACCGACCAAGTGCGAGTATGCCTCGCGCATCGAAAGTTCCAAATTTTGTTTGAAGTGAAATTACTTAATTCATCATAAGTTATCAGCAATATATATTTAATAATACCTGTAGCGTAATAAATATTTATTAATACCTAATATAATTAAGTAGAGGAGACGTATATACTATCGTGAATATATCAGAAACTATGACATCTATAACCATCGCTATAGTATTTCTACATTTCTTACGTAGGATTCCAAAAACCTTATTTTTCATAATTTTAAGTTGGATAGTTTCGGAAATAAGCGGGGAGGACATGTATCTTTGCTTAGTTTTCAATGTACTATCTAAAATTATGAAATATTTTTGATATTCTTATAATTAACCCTTTGATATGTACTCCCCGCTATATATAAAATTTAAATTTTTTTTGTTCGAATGCTTAAACCCAAAATCACTTCCTCTTTCTCCCCACCCTCCCCCGCCGCCTGTTAAAATGAACTTCTCACAGTTTACACGTTCATAAACAAGGGCTGAAGAGGATATCTCATTCCAATAAGACGTTCGCTTCGTTTGATCTGATAAGCTTAAAAACTTCCCGCTGTTAAACTGAACTTCTCAGTTTCCACGGTCTAAGAGTATAATAAACAAGGGCTGAACAGAATATCTCATGCCAATAAGACGTTCGCTTCGTTTGATTTGATAAGCTTAAAAATGTAATCTGCAAAGAAGTTTTGGAGCTAATGGCTCACTAATTTATTGTATTAATTTAATTAAAATAAATTAAACCCGAACGTATCCCAGCAGCCAATATCTGCTTATGAAACTAAAGTAATTTAAAAAAGTATTCAATCTAGAATATAATTTTATTTGTTTTCACTACGCATCAAGTAAAAATTGGATTATACGGTAATCATAAAAAATCCCTATCAAGTCGAGTGGAACTCGCAATACGAATACATTTTGGCATTTATATACATTTAAAGATACTTAGTATTTCTAATTAAACTACTCACAAGTATTAATTGTTCACAACCTAAATATATTGATATCTTTCACAGGCGCAAAATCACGATGCGTATTCGAAAAACCATAAAATCTGTGATAACGTGTTAACATAGTTTCACTACAACCTACGTATGGCTTCTAAAAACTATATTTTTTTCATAATTTGTGTATGTTCGGAAATAATGCAAATCTTTCTTGCAAATTTCAGAATAAAGTTAGTAATATTCAAGATATAGATACTACCTAAAATTAGGAAAAAGATATATTGGAGGCTTTTATAAATCGCCGAAATCCTACACTGTATACTGAATTAAAAAAATTTTTTTACTTAAAATGTAATTTGAAACCGTCCTCTCAATGACTTGTAGAAACTTTGCAGAAACAAATCTATTAACCGTCATATATCTCGGTAGGGGATACTTTTGAGTGTCCCCTACCGAGATATATGACGGTTAATAGGTTTGTTTCTACATCAAACGATTTCTAACAAAAGTGGCTGTGACTGAAGGACAGACAGACGCTTAAGTGATCTTAGAAGGTTTTCGTTTTCCTTTCGAGGCACGCGACTTTAAAAATTAACTTCTGTTTTTTTAACCTAAAATTCGGATCACATTTAAAATAAAAAAAAACCTCACACGCAAAAATTAAAGTCTACTTAGCGGCATTTAACTTTTTATACTGAATTAATGACTGACTTTGACTTCGGCAATGTAAAGTTTAAAAAGTAATCACTTCATTCGCCGATTCCTTAACTTGCTTGAAATTAAACTGACACGTTTTCTCAAACGGCTAAGCTGTGCAAGAACTAATTTCTTTAAAAAAATAGATCTAAAATAAATAAGCCATAAATATTGTTTCACGCAAATTATAGTTCAAGTGAAGATGTTTATAAAACCGTAACACGTAGACAGCATAATTTATTTGGTCAAACCAGCAGAACGGACAAACTAAAAATGGAATTAAATCAAAACCTCAGTTGACCTAGAATCGTGAAATTTGGCAAGAAGCAAGATCTCACAGCACAAGAAAAGGAAAAAATCCGAAAATCGTTAATTAGTAGTTAAATCATAAAATTATTTTTAAATACGCCCCTCTGACAGGTGTAATAGGTAATATATTTACGTTCTAAAAAATTTAAATTTTTATAATTAGTTTAATAAGAATATTATGTATCATTAAATGTTTTAAATGCTTAAATGTATACGGAACCCTTGTAGTGCGAGTTCATGGTTGACAGGTTTTTTTAATGTATTACCGACAGTCAATATTTTGATACTTTCAAAAACTCAGCATTTTATACTGCATTTATATAACTGGCCCGTGATGGACAATTGAGCTATGTTAATATAAACAGATTAAAATCGTTTTATAATTTACTATTTCAATTTTGATTACAATTTCCATTAGTTGCTTACATTGAAAGGAATTTCAAAATTGAAACATAATTTTACTTAATTTAATATAATTTGTGCCATTGGAACGCACAATTTGATATAAGTCGGTTATATAAAAAACAATGGAAATGGTTGAGGAAAATTTTCTTCCAAAATTCACATTTATTCACAAATTTTATTTACAATTAAATGAAACTACGTGATGTAGTATTATTTCTACTTTCTTTAATTTCTTTACCACGACCTAGGTTTCGTTGTATTACAACATCTTCACGTGGGATATTAGCAAAGATAATATCCCACCTGAAGATGTTGTAATACAACGAAACCTAGGTCGTGGTAAAGAAATTAAATAAAGTAGAAATAATACTACATCACGTAGTTTCATTTAATTGTGAATAATGAATTTCTACTAAATTAACGCCAAATATATTCAATATTTTATTTACATTCACTATTATTCCATTAATAATATATAATACAGATAATTTTATGAATAAAGCAATACCGACATATCTTAATCGGTGAACGGTTTCATTTACAAAACGCGTACTCAAAAATTGAGAAATGTCTCGGATTCATTTTCGTCACCAAATTGTACTTTCGTAAAATACTTTTTACTGTCTAAAGAAGCAACAAAATTTCAACAATTTGCGGTCGATATTGTAAGGGACACGATTTATAAACCTTACTTGATGTACAACAAAATAACCTATAAAATGCATCTCCTGTTGTACAAAGATAAAGTACAGAAAAAAGCAAGAAAAACTCCGTCTTTTCCTTTCTGCTTGTGAAATTATATGATGCTATTCTTTTCTCGCAAGGGAACTAACTTTAACAGAAAATAAAGACAATGCCAACGCCAGTGCGATATAACATGTCGATTTTTAAAGCAAACTAAAAGCTAATAAGGCTCAGTAAGTTTGAATAAGTCGAGTTGAGGCAAATTAAGCGTACGGGAAACGGGACATCGAAAGCGAATGTTCGTACGTGCATGCGTAATATGGAATGGTAAAAATGTTCGTACTCTGCACAAAAGACGATACCGAATTTGATGAGTTGTGACCGTAATTTGTTAAAAATTTCAATAAATACAGGATTGCAAATCTATGTGGCATTATTATGTGATAAACTATTTTTTTTGTTTTTTGGTATTCGCATTCCAAATGGTAATAAATTTAAAAAATTCATCACGATGTCATAAATCGTCTCCTTCTTTATGTTATAATCGTACGCCATTAATTTTTAATTCCTTGAAGTATAAAACTAGCCTTAACCAATTCTGTTCATTAATTCTCAGATTGCGATAAGGTAGCTGCGTCACATCCTCTTTATAGCTTTATTATTGAGGTGAGAACTTCTTTAAGCGCCTTGAAGTGAAAACTTATTCTGAGGAGTGAACGAAACTGAGGCATTCGTACGAGTCGGTGACGTTCACTCGGGTCGACGACGTCCGCTCGGTTCGGTGACGATCAGTCGACAAATCGACGGTAAACTGGGCTTTCGTCCGCATCGGTCAAGCGAGTTCACTCTCAAACACGGAGTGCACCCTTTCAAGAATTACCTTATATTTCTTAATAATATTTTATTTGAGTATAATTTAATATAATGCCCGTATGTTATTTTTCCGACTAATTCCCTATTGTCCCTATTTTCCGACTCAATTTGACCAACTCGTTTATATCAAGGTTTGGCATTAAAATGTTGAACGTTAAAAAAAATACACAAATGTAGTTGGGTTCGTCCGGGATTTGAACTCGGTACTCTCGCAACCAAAACGAAAATCGTACCCCTGGACCGATGAGCGGTTGTAGTGATTTCCGAAAAATTTTATATACTTGTGTAAGCGTATTTTTTTTTAAATAAAATTATTTTTAGGTATAAAATATTTTGAAAATACTTCTCGATAGATGGGCCTATACTGAATTTATGGTTCAAATATTTCCTTACGCTACAGTTTTGATTAATATTTTATACAATACGCAAATGCTATCGTATATAAGCACTGTAATAATTCAAGTGCATACAGTTAGTGTTCAATATTTGATTTAAGAATAGTTTAATATAATATGAGTATATTACTGTGTTTGAAAATAATCACCCATTGCTCCAGATTCATCAAAATAATATCCATCATGTAACATCAATGTAACTACACATATATTTTAAAATTGGAAATTGTCATTCCATGCGTGTAGTCAAATCACACATCAGAATTTTTTTTCAGAACCGTACATAAGAATAAGTATGGACAACTTATCTCCAATGAAAAGTCCTCTATATATATATATATATATATATATATATATATGTATATATATATATATATATATATATATATATATATGTATATATATATATATATATATATATATATATAATGTGTTTCTAATTCTTATCCTTGGATAATATGGTGAACAGTAAAACTATAGCATTGAGTTGCTCTGAAAAGAGGTTTATTACATAAACAAATGTTTACACTTTTACAAAACAATTTATAACGTTAATTAATTAATCACAAACTCACCTGAAAAGAGAAACAACATTTAAAGCTATTGCTTCACTAGTTCGTATCAATTAAGTATTAAAATATTATACTATATCATATTATAATTCATTGATCGTTTCTAAGAACATAACCTATTTTTCTATCGTGGCGTGGCGACATGTCCAAGTGACAGCTAGCACAGATCATATGCAAACTTCTTGCTGAATGAAGTGTCACTCACTTCGTTTACATCTCCCCCCCTCCATAGGTAATTATCAAAATTTTAACGTATTACTACCACCGGAACGAGTTTTGTTATGTGGAAAAGGTTTGACTGTACCTTTTTGTGTCCCGTGTTTACTTTGTAAATTGAATTAGATATTTTCTCTATAATTTGATATGGACCAAATTTCAATTCATCTAGTTTTTTTTCGGTTTAACCGATTTCCGTTTTCAACATATACTGAATCTCCGACTTCAAATTCATAATTTTTTCTGTTTTTATCAAATCTTTTTTTATTATAATTATGTGATTTTATACTATTTTCTAAGGCAATCTTCCGGTCTCGTATTAAATGTTGATTCTGTAATTTATTTTGTTTCAGTTCGTTTGGTAGAATGTCCACACTTTTTCCCTGCAGTAAATATTTTGGGGAGAACCCTGTCACATTATGTTCGGTTTCGTTATATTTGTTTGTGCATTCGTGAGCAATGGTAGTCCAAGCGATCTTATCTCTTTTTTCATTAATTTTACAACGAATTTTATTAACCAATGTTTGGTTTAATCTTTCGTTCAATCCATTAGAAAATGGTGCATTTACTGCAGTGAACACTATATGTATACCTTCATTTTCTAAAAAATACTTAAATTCTTTTGAATTTATACCCGGATATTGGTCTGACAGAATCAAGTCTATTTTATAATCTTGTGTTACTCTTTGGACTAGTTTTATAAAGTCGTTTGCATTCTGAGTTTTGGATGTCAAAATGTAGGCGTAACGAGTGAAGTGATCTACTAGAAGATATAAATTCGTTTTTGTTGAACGTGCACCACCAAATCCACCTATGGTATCTATAGACACTATTTCGAACGGATGTGTGGCTGGTCCTAAGTGAGACATTAGTCCAAACTTGTATGCTCCTCTTAATTTATTTTTTATACAAACGTCACAGTTTGCGCATATTTTTTTATGTTGTCTAATAAATGTTTAGCTTGATAAAAGGGTTTTATTTTTTTTTCTACTTGTTGTTTTCCTATGTGGCAATAGTAGTGATGAACTTGTTTTATAATATGTTTACTAAAGTCTTCAGTTAGTATAATCTTTTCATGTTTTCCAATCTTTTTATAATATATATTATTTTTATAAATAAGTTTATTTATATTCTCTTTTATATCTTCGTTTTTATTTTGATTTTGTTGTATATCTTCTATTTTGATAAAATTAACTACTTTTAAACTACTTTCTTCATTTTCATCTGGTTCTAACACTGGGTTTCTGCTTAAGGTATCTGCCTCTATATTATATTTTCCCGGAGAATATATTATTTTAAAATTGAATTGCGACAAATAAAACGTAAGATCTCCCAGTTCTTCATCCGTTCTGGCTTTTATATTCATTTTTTCTAAGGGTTTGTGATCTGAAAAAATGTGAATGTGTTTCCTATTAGCCAATGTTGCCAGTATTTAACCGCCTCTTTTATAGCCAGACACTCAAGATATATAGCTTTTCTCTGTTTTTGGGAATTGTTTAATTTTTTGGAAAAATATGCGCAAGGTTTTTCATCACCATTGGGTTGAATTTGTTTTAAGATTGCAGCTATGCCTTGTATGCTAGCATCTGTATAAATATTGATTGGTAAGTCTGTATCAAAGATTGCTAGGATTGCTTTTGAGCAAAGTAGTTTTTTTATAGTATCAAATGATTCTTGACATTTATCGGACCAGACAAATTTTTCTCCTTTTCTTAATAAATTATGTAATGGATCCAGCGTTATTGACATATTTGGTACATATTTTCCATAGAAATTTATTTTTCCCAAAAATTGACGAACGTTTTTTTGTGTTTTTGGAATCGGAAATTCTTTTATGGCAATTAAATTATCCTTTAGCGGAGTTACCGTGTTGTTTTCTATTATATGCCCTAGATATTTTACCGAGTCCTGTGCAAAGTTACATTTCGTGAATTTTAATTTAAACCCTTCTTTTAAGATTGCTTCCAATAAGAAGCATAAGTGTTCTACATGTTTCTCAAACGTTTCTGAAAATACTAAAATATCATCTATGTAATTAACAGTAAAATCTGACAATTTATGCTTTCTTATAATACTACTCAGGATTCTCTGAAAAATGGCGGGCGAAGTTTTTAAGCCAAAAGGTAAACATGTCCACTGATAGTGTGCATTCTGGGTAACAAATGCAGTTTTTTTTCTATCTTCAATCTTAAGAGGTATGGACCAAAACGCCGAGTTCACATCAAGTGTTGAAAAAAATTTACATTTCCTCGTTTTTATCATTAAATCCTCGATTAGAGGAAACGGTTGCGATTGGGGAACTACAATCTTATTCAATTCTCGAAAATCTATGCAAAGCCTTGATCTTCTTCCTTCTTCTTTTTTTAAATGCTAGTGTTACCGGAGCCGCAAAAGGGCTATATGATTCCTCGATTAAATTATTTTCTAGTAGTTTTGATATTTGATGTTCAATTTCTTTCATGTCCTCAATAGAGCACCTATATGGTCTCTTACTGCAGTACTTATCTATCAACAGATCAATATGTGCTTCGTAACCTATTACTGTACCTATATCATATTTATCTTTAGCGAAAATTGAATTATATTTGCATATCAATTGACCAATATCAGATCTTTTTTTATGATCTAAATGATTTATCGTAATATCAAAATCATTGACCCTTATATTTTCATTAAAGTTTATTTCATATTCGTGAATAATAACTTGTTTTTCATTTTTATTTATCCCTATGTCACTACCTGTACTGCCAGGAATTGTTTGTGATTATAGGTTGTTTTTCTTTGTTTTTTATGTATTTTGTCTTATTGTTATTGTTGTGGATATTTTGCATGATTTCTAAATTCTCATTTTGAGTTAATTTAAATTTTTGTATACAATCTAATCCAACTAGAAAATTATAGTCGAAGTTTTCTTCATCTATAACAAAAATATCAACATGTTTTTCAATTTCAAAAATTTTTAGTTTTAAAGTTACCATTCCTATTGATTTTTTTACGCCATTAATTGTTTTCAAACCTGCTTTTTTATAATGAGTTGGTATTTTTTTTAAAGATAATAACCTTGAATTTATTAAGGACACATTGGATCCTGAATCATAGATTCCTGATGTTTCTAAAATGTCATTTATTAGTAATTTAATTTTAATTAAAGGCGGCACTACCAGTTTTTTTGGTTAATTTCATTTAGTTCAGTCTCTAATTCCGAATTGTTTACACTCCTTATCTGATCGTTTTTTGTTCTATCATTATTTTTTATCTTAAACCAACATTGTGATTCGGGATGGTAACGTGTACCTTTATTTTCTTTTTCACAAATTTTACACGGACTAACCATGGGCCTTACATTTTTATCTTTAATTTTACTTTCGGAAGCTATTATCTTTTTATCAAATGTTTTTTTATTTACCATGTGCTCTAAACTTCTTATATTATTAAATAAATCTTGAGTTTCCTTTAAACTATTTCTATCAATTTTATCCGCAATGAAATTCGTTAATCCGGTGGCGATTAGATCAATTAGAGTATGTTTATCTATGGACTTATTTATTTCTAATAGCAGTTTCTCTTTTTTTAATACATACTCCAGTAATGAGCCCTGTCTATATTTAAATAACATTGCATACCTGATCGGTGACCAACTCTTATCTGCATATGTCTCACTAAAGTTTTGTTTCCACATAGCCCATTCTGAATTTATTGTGTATTTAATCAGCATAGAACTATACCAGTATTTACAGGAATCTTCTAAAAATAACCTAAAAATTTCAATTTTTTTGATATCCTCCTCTATGCCTAAACGTGCACATTCCGCTTCAAAGATTGTCATCCACTGGGGCACATTGGTAATCTTACTACTAAATTTTTGTATAACAAATTTTTCCCACATTAAAAGGTTTTGATGATTCATTCTTCATTTCAGCGAAGCTTTCCATGATTTTTATTAGATATTCTTCAGAGATTCCTGCTGTAGAAGTTTTCGGTGTTTCTTTTTCCTCTAAAAGGTATCCCATGAACTGTTTATTTCCATCTTCATCACAATAAACCGCCTTTGTTTCTGGGCTCATGGATATCCATACCTGTCGCTTGTCATGCCGTTTTTGTAAAGTAGCTTTGATTTTTTGAAAGATTTGTGTTGTTATTATTGCATCGTGTAGTTTTACCGGTTGTAATTTATCCGGGAACACAAAGGTATTGCCGTCTAAGTCGGTAATTGTTGTTATACAAATAATATTTGTCTTCACATCTTCACTGGCCTTGACTACGAATTCGAACTGTAATTTGTCCATTATTCTTGGGAATTAGCTGTAGAAATGTTGTTTTATAATGTGTTTCTAATTCTTATCCTTGGATAATATGGTGAACAGTAAAACTATAGCATTGAGTTGCTCTGAAAAGAGGTTTATTACATAAACAAATGTTTACACTTTTACAAAACAATTTATAACGTTAATTAATTAATCACAAACTCACCTGAAAAGAGAAACAACATTTAAAGCTATTGCTTCACTAGTTCGTATCAATTAAGTATTAAAATATTATACTATATCATATTATAATTCATTGATCGTTTCTAAGAACATAACCTATTTTTCTATCGTGGCGTGGCGACATGTCCAAGTGACAGCTAGCACAGATCATATGCAAACTTCATGCTGAATGAAGTGTCACTCACTTCGTTTACATATATATATATATATATATATATATATATATATATATACACACATACATACATACATACATACATACATACATACATACATACATACATACATACATACATACATACATACATACATACATACATACATACATACATACATACATAAATACATACATACATACATACATACATACATACATACATACATACATACACACATACACACATACACACATACACACGCACACACGCACACACGCACGCACGCACGCACGCACGCACGCACGCACGCACGCACACACACACACACACACATACATACATACATACATATATATATATACATATATATATATATATATATATATATTTATATATATATATATATATATACATATATATATATATATATATATATATATATATATCTATATATATATAAAAGAGGGTCTTTTCTCAATTGGAGATAGTTATAACCAACTGTGCCCAAAATGAGACGCAATGGTAGATGTAATTACCACAATTTTGACAATCGTAAAATCGAGGACATATGTAACCTCATATGGACAGCAAAATAACTGACTTCGTTAGACATATGGTGTCATGGAATTCATGGCATGGACATAGTTTTAAGAGAAGACTTAAGAAAATGCCTATTTGCAATATAATGAACTTATCCAAAGAGAAGATGTTATGTTTTATTATTTTGTTTCTACATAATTTAAATTAATTTCATTTAAAATAGCGATCTCAATTTAGTTTTCACGTTAAATATAAGTATTATATTGTTTTAATTTTAACATAACAAAAACGATATAAATAAAGTTTTACTATAAGTATTGTTTATACAAATGTATTTTTTTAACCTTAATAAAACAAAGTTCGTGTTTCACATAGGATTTGTAATTTTAAAATAATGACTAAAATAATTGCCTTTAAATATAGTTATTATATTTAAATCCAAATGACGCTATCTAACTCAATCGCCATTTCGATAGGGTAACCAAAATATTTATACACTCGGGTGGTCAGTAGGCATTATGCCACTTGAAGCGCCGGTTCATAATGAAACAAGTGAGACAATTCTTGTTTCACAAATAAATTGTTAGAGGGTGCACCTCATCAGGTTGCTGAGATAGCCGATAAAATTTAAAATACATATTGTATTTTAAGGATTTATCTTTGACTTCCGCTCTTTGCCGCCCCTCTTCAACCGAGAACTCTTGTCAGAGTGGTCGTGGTACATATAAATGGTGAAGAGTTTCTTGGCAAATCTCTGTTTTTGACAAGTGTTCCATTTTCCAATGCTTTTTCAATTCTGATGGTTGATGCATCGCACGTACACGTACATTATTGTCGATCTCGTCGTAACGTTGTTCAGATGTGCCCAAAGCGTTGTGACTTGACCTCGGGCTCATTTGCCTTCCCCTTTACCTTGGACCATAAGCCGTTCCGTTCAGGAGTGTTCGTTTCTATAAATGTGACCGAAGAACTTCAGTACCGTAGCAGCACTATTGCTGTGGGTTTTTAATTAATTTTTAGCCCTTTTGAGAGGGGTATATTTGTCCGAAACGCCGTCTATTGGATCTTTAAAAGACGTCCCCAGTATGTCTACAGATCATCAATCTTCTGGCGGGCTTGTAGTTTCAAGACCAGATTTATACTCCGTAGAGGAAAATGGGGAAGACTAGGCACTTCATCAATCAACCTTGGTTTTTGCTGTAACTTTTTATTTTTGCAGATTTTATAGAGCCTTTCTACAGCAGATCTAGAGACAGCATACCGTCCTTTGATTTCTCCACAGCCGCTTCTGTTGGAGATAGCTAAGTATAGCTATGTCGATATAAGTAGCTATACTTACACAAATTCCTACTTTGCTGAGCTCTTAATATCAGTCGTTTTCCACATTGCGCGATGTGCTATCATGATCTTTGTTTTTTTTTCTATTAAGTTCAAGTACAAAGTTAAGGCTGACTACTTAAATTGCAGCTTATACTTAAAGTCTTCCTCAAAGTTTAGACTTTGAGTTTAAACTCTGTGTATTTTTTTACCAGACAATCCGTTCTCTTACACGATGCACACTCCCCTCACTAACAAAAAATATAATTCCACCATTTTTTTAATATCAATATTGATACTAGGATAATAAATAGTAAATGGAAAAATACTACAGGAGTAGGAAAATAGCGCGGGAAAATATACATATATTCAGGAGAGTCCTGTCAGCTCCAAACAAGCTGCATTTTTCTTTACATATTTTCAGAGGGATGATCCCTATCGTTATTCTGAACATAAAATGTTTCTGAATGTGAAAAAACCGTTTCCGAGATAACCGCCTTCGCAGTTTGAAATTTTAAAAATATTGCTATTTTTATCATGAAATCACGTTTATTATATTAAATCTGTTTTGTCCCAGAAAAATAAAACTTTGAATTAATCAGAAACCCTTTAATTAACTGTCACTAATTGAATCAGGTTTCGATAATATTCACAATTTTTATTTTTTTATAATTCAAAATTATAATTGATCGAATCGACCTGTGAAAATATATTATAGAGCGTACAGCCTACCTTGAAAAAAGTTCCATTGTAAATAAATTTGTCTCGGTTTATACTCAGAAAAATTTACAAAATTATTGTTTTAAGGATCTTTTTTAGATTATACAAAAACAAATCATGTTTAATACAAGCATAATTCGTGTTACAAAAGTTTTATGCACACTGCGCATAAATATTTAAGAGCATGCGTAATATTGGTATTAAACTATTTGTAAATATTGATGCGCGCAATATATGTATTAAACTATTTATAAATATTGATATTAGTATTCACTATATAAATGTACTGCCTAATGTATCTCTTACAGGCATAAATTAAAATAAGAAATTTCTAAAAAGAACTGATATTTAGAATCATCGCCACGATTTACCAATAGATAAACTTCTCATAACCCTGTTTTGTTTTTCATATTTTGTCTATAGCAGTTTCGAAGTTTAGGGGAGAAAATATTTTATGAAAATTGTCTTTACTCTAAAACTATATTAAAGAAGATACTGAAATATTCATTTTCGAATCCTTATAACTTTGTCTTCCAATACATATTCCACATGATTCACAAAATTTAACAATGTTTTTTTCTATTACTTTTTATAACTCCTCAAATATATGAGACCTAATATGGTTTACCACTGTACAGAAGGAGAAGGATACAAGTCCATATAGTTCGATATGATGTTAAGCCTCGGTGTGGCAAGAATAAAAAATAGAAAATAAGCTTCTTAAAAATTTTATTTAAATCGGTAATCAGACAAATGAGTAGCCTTGTACTTTTTATGAAATCTAAAGTTATTGTTTATAATAGTTTGTAAATGCTATTTCTATGTAACTATTTGAAACAACACGATGAAACGAATTGCAGATTGAGCCTCGTTCTATCGTCATTACTCAGAGCTAACATACTTAATCCATAAAATTGACAGGACCTCTAAGGTAGTCGAAGAAAGCCACTTAAAACTCGAAAGAGTCTTCTGAGCATTAATTATTTTTGGTGATCGTCTACAAAAAGTTACTTTATATTGATTTTTTTATTTCTTACTAATAATAAAATTCTTGCCATATGTTAAATAAAATATATGCACCTTTATGAAGATAACTTTTTTGTTGTCTTGTATTATGGTTGCAAATCGTATTACATTTTTGGTATTTCCTGCTCGTTGATCGCTGAATTGGTTTTTCTGTTATGAAAAATATCAGATTTTTTTAATTATATTTTATTTGTGTAGCACCAGACCGATTTTCGAAGATCTCCTTTTTAGTTTTTACGTCTAAAAAACGACGTGGATATTTTCGATGTCAACAGCATCTCTGGAATTATCTTACATAAAATTCGAAAATATAGTTTTGGAATACTTATAGCTTTTTAATTTTATTTATATCCACGTGATATAAAAAAATATATATCTAAATGTTTCTGAATGATTACTATAGAAATGTATGCGTGTCAAAACGCTTAATTACTATGCCAAGTTATAAATTTCTTTTGAATTAAAAGAAAACCAACTGTGACAGATGGACGAATGGACGAACACATGAATGATCTTTTAATGAATTTTCTTCTATGGGTCTCCAACTAGTATTTGGTCTTGTCCTTGGTAAGGCGAACGAATTCAAAGGCACTCGTAATACATGTCCATTCTCAGATATTGCGGCAACATGACTTTCTTTTAGGAGCGGTTTTTCTCTTCCCGGATTTTTTCTTTCCTTTTTCCGTCATTATTAGTTGCGAGAACTCGTATCTCTCACACCTAAGCACTTTACGTTTTTCGATTGTTTTTTCGAACTCTAAAAGTTATCCATAACCCATATAATATATATATATATATATATATATATATATATATATATATATACCTATACATATATATACACACGGTGTCCGAAAATAGATGTCGGATAAAGAAAGGCTAATCAGTTGGTTATATAGGAATAAATTGTCGTTGAAATAAAACTTAAAACACGCCCTTCTTCTAATTGAGTGCAAAAAATATTACACGTAACTCTTTTTAACGCACCCATTACTTACCCGGAGTGCGGTGTTTACCAGCAATGGCGATGTCTTCGCAGCTGTTCGCGGATTATCCTACCGAACGGCGTTGAACAATGTGTGCAAGTATCGCGTGTGTGTATGTATGTTTGTATGTATAAAATATTTTACTAAACCAAACGAAAGCGTGTCTACGAAGAAATCGTCAAATATATTTCATGACACGCCATAACATATGTGAAATAGTAATCAAATCGTAAAGGAATCCATCCATAAATCATATTATTAGTGGTACATTTAGAATTTGGCCTTTTTTTAGACGTTTAAAACTTGCAAACAACATGCAAACAAAAGTCGAATAGAAAACCCGATCGTAAGTTAACATTTCTTTAAAAACTGCCGAACGGGTTTTCATAACACTTATCAAGGTTTCCGCACACCATTAGTTACATAACACAATTAAGTTTACATAGTACATATGTCTATAAAAATAAATACAAATTTTAATTATTATTATTTTTAAAAATTGCGTAATATATTTTTCAGGCGTAATATTATTTTTGACTGTGTAAACATCTTGCGTAATATATTTTTCAGGCGTAATATTATTTTTAACTATGTTAACATATTGCGTAATATATTTTTCAGGCGTAATATTATTTTTAACTATGTAAACATATTACGTAATATATTTTTCAGGCATAATATTATTTTTAACTATGTTAACATATTGCGTAATATATTCTTCAGACTAATATTATTTTTAACTGTGTAAACCTATTGCGTAATATATTCTTCCGGCTAATATTATTTTTAACTATGTAAACATATTGCGTAATATATTCTTCAGACTAATATTATTTTTAACTGTGTAAACATATTGTGTAATATATTTTTCGTACATGATATAATTTTTTGCTTTTACACACGCGTTTTATACAACATAACATCATCAAGAAATAGCAAATTTAACAAAAATTGTGACATTTAAAATTATAGACATAGTTGTCTAGTAAACTTTAGATAGCATGTTAATAATACTGTTATTAAGATTATTTTGACTTTATTAATTAATATATACATTTGGCAGTCTTGTTGCTACGTGACCAATCTTCTCCGGCCAAAGCAAAATTGTTAAATATGAGAATTTGGTTATTTGGAAGAATGTAAAAGCTATTCATAAACAGACTCTGTTATAATATTCACAAATGTATATATATATATATATATATATATATATATATATATATATATATTTATATATATATATATATATACTTTATAAAGAAAAAGCAGAAAAGTATCTTGAAAGATATATAAAAACAAGAATAAATGAAAAAAAAAAATGAGCACGTGCAATTCAGTACACGAGACAGAAATGAAACTTCTTTTGCGATTTAAACCTCAATTTTTAAGTATATAATAAAGGGTAAAGAGAGAGAGGGGAACATATGTATGTATACTAAGTGTAAGTCCATAAACTGTGCTAAATTCATATAAACATTTTAATACTATACATTCAGAAAAATTAATAAAACGTCATAACAAATCGACGTAAACATTTAATAAAATCTTCACATAAATTTACATAGACAATTGTAAAATAAAAATTTGCCTCGCTGCCAGCACTACAACATAGCTAAATGTGGCTGAAGAAAGTCGGGATTTATAACTATTATTGGATATTATATTTACAACAGATGGTTTGTGCGGGTTCATCGTAGATTTATAAATAAATTAAGTATATATGCTCTTACTCTTGTAATGGATGAAGTACACGCAAAATTAGTATTAAATCAGTCATAAATAGAAAAATAAATCGACAAAATTATGATATATACCTGATGAGCGCTATTTTTTTTGTTTTCGCACAAGCGTACTCTTCTTGTCCTATTCTATTGTGTTCATCTATCTTTCTTGGTTGTTAGTTAATCCCTATTTTCTGTCCTTCTTGCTTTAGATTCGTTACATTAAGGTATTACACAACTAAACGTTGCGTGACAACGTTGCACGAAAATCGACCTTGATATTTTATTCTTATAAAAGCTCGCGCCCAAAGAATTTTCACTTTTTCACAAATTTCAGAATTTTCACACAAAATCAGTAAAAGGGAATGAAGGAAGTGTAGGACAAAGGGATTATGAGTATAAGCTTACATCACCATGTCGAAAATTTGAAATGCTCTACCACCTCTTCAGAAAGTGTTATAGAGGTAGAGAAGAAATAGAAGAAAACCACGCAGCAAAATATATATTTTTTCTAAATATAATTATTTGTAAATTAAAGCAATACTTGATAAAAATCATTGATTTTATTATAACCTGTTTTACAAAAAGTTCTCTTTAAGTAAGCTTTTAATCTTTTTGGACAAAGTTAATACATCATGGGTCTGGCATTTTATTGTAAAAGCATTCACAGAGCGTCACAATATGTTGACCTTACTAAGTCTAAATCGTCATAAGGCAAGCTGATTGTTAACCGACTTCAAAAAAAGGAGGAAGAGAAACCTCACGTCTCCGGAATTTATGAACCAATTTGGATCACTCCTTTTTTGAAGCATATCCCCGCAGTGTAGTTTCATGAGGATTTGGTTGGAATTTGACTATGGAAAATGAAGGTGCCCCATAGAATTCTTCAACAATGAACAGGTGCCGCAATCGAGTTTGGATGATATAGATATTATGATATAATAAATAATAAAGTCTCTAAAGTTTTGACTCCACCAAGTGTGGTGTCAAAACTTATATATACTAATAAAGTCTATGTAATAATAAAGTGTCTAAAGTTTTAACACCACAAGGGTTGTGTCAAAACTTATATGTCCTAATAAATTCTATGTAATAATAAAGTCTCTAAAGTTTTAACACCACTAAGGGTGGTGTCAAAACTTATATATACTAATAAAGTCTATGTAATAATAAAGTGTCTAAAATTTTAACACCACCAAGGGTGGTGTCAAAACTTATATGTACTAATAAAGTGTATGTAATAATAAAGTCTCTAAAGTTTTGACACCATCAAGAGTGGTGTCAAAACTTATATGTACTAATAAAGTCTATGTAATAATAAAGTCTCTAAAGTTTTGACATCACCAAGGGTGGTGTCAAAACTTATATATACTAATAAAGTCTATGTAATAATAAAGTCTCTAAAGTTTTGACACCACCAAGGGTGATGAATCTAACCTTTAACAAAATCACGGCTTAAGGATGGAGCCGAAAGTTGATGGCAGGAACTCTTCAGTGAGTAAAGCGATAGAGTTTGGACTCACTTGCCTCGGATTGACATAGACTCTTATCAGTGACATATCTTTTATCTTACTGGAAAATAATGAAGTGAGTTTATAATACTATAAGAAAAAAAACCTATATATATATATATATATATATATATATATATATATATATATATATATATATATATACGTACAAAAGCAAGAAGTAATTAGGATAGATATAAAGAAATGTGATTTATGTATTCTTATATATAGGCATGTATATATGAATATAATTAGATTCGATTGCAATAAAAGAAATACTATTGAATGATCGTAAATCCATGATGTTCTATGTAACATAAGATATCGAAAGCACTTGAAATGGAAAAATGAAACTTTTTAATAAAATAAAAATTCTAAACGATTTCAAATAACCACCGAATATACAGTGCACTGAAAAGTAAAGTGTGCCCAGTGGGAATTTTTCAAATTCGAATTTAAATTAAAAGCAAACAAATAAGATTTGTACTTTATTATATTTTTAAAAAGCAGCATGGATTTTATTTCTTAAAAATTAATCCATCCTCTAAATGACGTCCACTTCTTGCAATGGACTCCTGTAAGCGAGCCTTCATATTGCGAAGTAAGCCCGAAGAAAGTGGTGGATCGATGGTGGCGATTTCACGTCGGATATTTTCTTGTAGGGCTTGTATGGTGCAGGAGTTATTTTAATACTCTTTAGATTTGTGATATCCTCCAAAAAAAAACTGAGAAGGCATAAAATATGGCGATCGAAGTGGTCAAGATATATCCTCGTACTTGCTGATCAATTTTCTGAGAAAAATTTCCCTCTGTTTTGCCATCAAGACCCTAGCAGCATAGTTGCTCCATCTTGTTGAAACTGCGTCCTATTATTGTACTTGGGAAACACTTGCAATTCCAGCTCCAAAAAAATCAATGATACGACAGCAAACCTCAGAAGTGACAGTTTCTCCCTGGTTAAAAAATAAGGACCCATTATTTCTTGAGTAGAAATTGCGCACTAAAATATCGTTTTAAGGCAATGTAATACTTTTAATGGCGTTCTTTTGGACTACGAGGGTTCCAGTAACGCAACATCGTTGTAGCGTACACCTCTTAAAGAATAATCGCTGTTATTCAGTTTTTACTACACTGTAAAATAACTACACTGTTATAAAAAAAAATGTGCATCATCTTGGTAGTCAAACTTTCTTCTGATGTTGACAGTTTTCACTAAATTACTTAGAATTTCTTTGAAATACTTACGCATCATAGTTACCGCATCACCTTTCATACACCCTCTTGTATCCAAAACCCTTTTTAAGATCCAACCTGCAGCAGCAAGCAGAACTTCCCAAAGACTTCCCAAATAACGTGATAAAGAAAGCATTAAGCTGTAAGCATTCGCGTTCAACTGCTTTAATTTTACTTGTTGGTATATTTTTCTTCTATAGTCTGCATTTCCCGGAAGAACTTTCTAAATTTAAACTTGTTTCCTGTTCTACTTATCAAACAGGAGTTTTAATCTACTAAACTCTTATTGCAATTCGATAAGATTAATTATAGAAAAAAAAGTAAATATTTACAAATGTATTTTGTCAAATATTAGCTTTAAGTAATCCTCTTCCCAAACTGAATACAAAGAAAACGGCCTGACAGCTCAAATTTACGATAAAGAACAATTTTTCTTTTTGGAAACGTAAATAAAATTGAGATAAATATGTTTTGCTCACAGAAGCCAATATGCTAAGCAATATACACTTAATAAAAAAAAATTTCTCCGACGCGCCATTAGAGTTTACTCCTTAATTACGATTGCCTTGGAATGTATAAAATAGGTAACACTGTATATAAATATTAATATGAATATCATCTATCAGTATATCTGTTACCGTTAAGGCAGCGTTCATAAGAAACGCATTTGCTCGACTGTTTCTTCGTTGACTTACGTTGCAAAACTTGTCTCCATGAAACATTTTTTTAACGGGATAATATGCAACCTATGCCCATCCTGAAGGTCCTGTCTAAATATTGGTGAAAGAATTTTTGAAATCAGATGAATAGTTTCGAAGATTACCTCCTACATCCAAACTTACAAGCTGTTACACTTTTCTTAACACTCAACTTCTGATTTAACTCCCCATAAAACTTCGTAGCGGGCGCTATATATGAAAACCGATTCTTAAGGAGTAAACTCCAGAAATTGAGATTTTTAACTTAAAAAAACATGAAAATCAAACATTTGCACTTAGCTATTGTACAATAACAATTGACACCTTTAAGTAATGATTGAAATGCGTTGGTCTTACCTTTTTAGTCCCTATGAATGTATCGGAAGTACCCTACAAATGCTGCAGGAAGTAATCACCAGATCACGGAAATGTTTTCGTTAATCTTTATGGTATAATAACTCATGTAAATAATCAACTATTCGAAAGAATTCACCTCAAGCCCGCTTCATAAACTCTAACGAAATGCATTTAGTACATTTGTGTAGGTAAGTGAATGTAACGGTCTGCACCGGGTGGCACCTGTTTTAGAATATCACCCGACCGCGAAAAAAACATAAAAACTTACAAAAATTATATAAAATAACTACCAAAATTCAATTATATCTACGTAATACGTACAGCAGACTGCACTCGATTTGTCCTAACCAGAAATAACTTCAAGTCATAAAATATGAACAATTTGTTAATCTGGTTACATGTACCGAAAAGATGTTTATATTATAATAAGTCCAGAATAATGCAGATAGTAGATTAAAGTACAGTTGTATTCATTTATTTGGATGTAAATGAAATATTATTAAGTGTATATGACTGAAAAAGATAACACCACTATAATACCAATGAGCTTACGGCGGCAATAAATTTTTACTTTTTTAAACATAAAACACTGTTATTATATAATAATTAATTAATAAAAATTCTTCATTTCGCGTTTCAATCGCCACATAATGTGCATGATGTAGTTATTGAAACGAGCAGAAAATAATTTGTTATTAATTAATTTTCATTCGTTTATATTCTATTTCTATAATATATGGGCATTTTGGGTCCGTCGGGGATTCCCCCAATAGCGTTGCGTGTCGTCTGTCAGTGTTGCCAATTTAGCATTTTATATGCTAAATTTGGCACATTTTCTTCTGATTTAGCATATGTTTTTGGCGTTAAGCATGTAGCATATTTTTATAAGACATAAAAATGATGCAAACAAAGTTTGCAATGTCTCTTTTGTTATTATTATATTCACACGTGAATTTGGCCAAAATAAAACTCTAAATACTATTTTGTATGATGATTTGGCCTAAAGATGCAGAAAAGCCTTGTTATGATGATGTACTCGCTATATAGATACCAAGACGTTCTGATGGTGTACTCGCTATATAGATATCAAGAAAATTATGATTATGGCTGTCAGATATCCCATCGACAGCTGCTGCTGATGAAAAGGTCAAAATATTGATATTTTATTTGAAAACATAAGTTAGTGTAAACCTTAATATATATAATGTAATTCTTCATCTACATTTTGAAGACTTTTTGTTTTTGACATTATTCAGTAATAAATACAGCACTTAAAATTGCGTAGGAATTTTAAAAATAAAGTTGGCATATTTTTGGCATTTTTAACACCATTCTAGCATGTGTTGCAGTAGCCGAGTTGGCAACACTGTAATGCATGTGTCATTTCTCATTTCTATCGTGAATTTTGATTGGCCTGAAGTGAATCGTTGTTATTTTGATAGTGTTTTCTAAAGATATCTAAAAAATTAAAACCTATTTAGTTTTAGTTAATCAAGGTAAGTTCAATAATTTATAAGTTTATAACGTAACAGTTCAATAACTGCCTAATTGGCCCATTGGTCCAAAGAGCGACGTGTTTCATTAATAAATTATATTTATTATATAATAAGGGTGGATCTATAATCCTACAAATAAATACATTTAGAATTTATGGCGTCGATGATGTTAATTAAGAATATTTTTTAGAGCGCGTGTACCAAATACCCAAAAAGAGAAAATGCTTCAGGAAGTTCATACCTATGAAGAAGAGTGAGTTTCGGCGAAGAAAAGCCAAACATATTAAAATGGATGTAATTCAAAATATTTCTAGATCCATCTTTAAATACATTATAAAAATGTTGATAATCAAAGTTTATCAAAAGAAACTAATTCTGACGTTGGTGCAAGAAATGATTCAGATAATATCAGCTCAACTTCAAAAAGCAACAGCGCCAATACAGAATTAATTATGACGGTTCATCAAGAAGACGAATCAGACAAAAATACTGAAAATGACAGTGATATTACTGATAATTCTACTCCTATCAAAGACAATACTTACATGAATGAATCATTTTAGGACTAAAGAAATGTGTCGCATTGGAGTATACCCGTTCCTGACAATGTTAGTCTTAAGATCATAAAAGAGGAAGTGAACATTTCCAAAACAGAGAGAGGCCGTTAGTCACTGTATCTAAGAACGGGTTAAAAATAAAGGTGACGTTCACTATTTTTCAAAAAAATGGTTTTATAAAATAGTGTCTAATTGTGAAACAATTCTGCGGCCATGGATGGTTTACTTTTTTACCTGCCCTACTTCTATTGTCGTTTATTTGCTGTCACCAACAATTTAATACAAGAGCCCCATTTACGACTGGATTTCAAAAGTGATGGAAACTAAATCCTAAAATGGCTTGAAAATATATCTTGAAAAGTGGAAAATTTTAAAGATAAAGCAAGAATTTCATAAAACTATAGTTATCTATTGTTTTGCAATTAGTGAACACGGAAAAACAGAAGTAGAAGCAGCTTTCACCTAGATTATAGGATATAACTTTATTTCTAGCTAAACAAAACCTAGCAAGATGAAGGAAAAGGCTCTACAAATAAAGGCAATTTCTTAGAACTAGTCAAACTACTGTAAAGTACGATGTAGTGTTAAAAGTGCACACCTTAAAGTTAGAGCATGGTAAGTCACCAAAGTATAATATTTGTCGTCAGACAGAAATATTTTGGTATTATGTTTGACAGGACACCTGTCATATATTGATCAGATGTCTGAAGTGATTCGTTATGCAAAAATTGATAATAGAAAAGTGGATATCAAAGAATTATTTCGTGAAATTTTTTTCTTTAAAAGGAAAAAGAACAGCGCCCGTTTTTCCTTTTGCGGGAAAAATTCAAGGAATACTTCTGTAACGTTAATTTTTCTATTATATATTTTCGCATAACGAATAACTTATGCTTCACATCTTAGTGATGAAATTCTTGAGAAGCATGAAAATGATGGCTTAGATGTTATGATTAGTCATTCCCAAGGATATGACATTGAGCAGCATACATGAAGAATTCAAAATTATTATTAAATCAAAAAATTATTGTTGTACTATGATATTCCAATTTGATTATTGATGACTCTCCATTTGTATTATTTAAATAAAATCATACTTGATGTTCATCAGAGTTTCATTGATTTTAACAATTTTCATCCTTGGGGTCACACCATCGATATTTGCACCGAGTCCCACATGAATACCATCGTTAGCGATTTAGCAATTTGTCCGTTGTCTCTGATCCGAAAACAACCATAGGCTCTTTCACCCGCATATTAGACTAAAAATGTTTATTTACCAATTTCTCTATCCATGGTGCAACATGGGTCTGGCTTAAAATATGTGTCGCAGAAGTATTCACAAAATGAGTATCCTATACGTCAATCCATATGAGGCAGCATTCTTGTGCGAGAGTCCAAGAAAATTGCAAACAAGTCACCAGCCGTGTGTTAAAAAGATTTCTGAGGAAAGGGACGTACCGGTACAAACAAACATTAAGAATCTTTCAAAGACACAACAAGCTCGCACGATCACACAACGAAGACCATTATAATTTTTTTAAAGTATTCAATATACGTATTATGGCAAATACAAATATAATTATCAAAAAGGGTATGGAAGTCAATGTAAGGATTTAAAAATATCGCTTGATGGTCGCTAGCAGCGGAAAGTAGACGAACACAATGTTTAACCCTTTATGGAAAAACGGCTTAATTAAACGAATCAAAATATCAATAACAACTGGTCTCTGTCAAATATTTTTCGCAAAACCATCAAAGTTTACGTGTACGACTATTTCCACATGAAATATTTTGACTATCTTTTTTATGTTCATTCAACTGTTTTAATGCAGATATAACCTTGAAAATCTAACAGAAAGTTTGTTTAATTTGGCACAAAATGATTGGGATCGAATTGGATGCTCAAGACAATAATGATCCCAAGCATAGAAACCATACATCCATGGGAAGCCGAGCAGAAAATGTTTACTCAATTGTTAATTAAAAAGACACAAAATTATATCTTTATTAAAAGACAATAAATATTTGGGTTTGTTATGAAATTAATTTGGATCTAATGACATTTTTGTATAAAATTAACGCACAAATAATGACATTAATAGGAAAGTAAAATGTGATACTCTGCTAATAATGCTTCAAATTAGTGAGGTGTAGCCTCAAATAAAATTCCACGTCTGATGATTTGCCATAGATTTCTTTTTTCAAAAGATGATTGGTCACCGCCCCAAAACCCCTGTTCCCAAGGTACGAAGATGAGCGAGCAATCAAAAACTTTCTTTCTATATTCCTTAGTGGGTAAAATCATCTTTCAAAACCTTGAATAGTGATTCGCCTTCTGTCACAATGTCTATTGTCAAGGTTATCGAAAGAGCAGTTCTTTATGGATTTCTTGGTCCATAACAAAACGAACATATGCCAATAATAGTGCTTCATTATCAGATAAAGTTGATTCATCCATCTAAATAAAGAAATGGTTATTTTGCAAACAATTACACGAGAAGCTTTCAACACCATGACTAATTTCATCAACACGTCTTTGAACGGTGTTGTTGTCCAAAGGTATTCTTTAATTATATCATTTGCAGGCTTGTGTGGAACATTTCCCAAATCTTTTTAACGGCTGGCAAAATCAGCTTTTCATCAATAATGTGAGGCTTTTCTGATTTGCTATGAGTAATGAGATATTGCAAATTGCCTGTAAATCAGTATTGTCTCTTTTTTATGTTGAAGTGATTGACGTTGAAGAGATCTGATTTGAAATTTGTATTTCAGTTTTTTTAAAATATGTCAGATCTTTGCCTGTTTTATCAGGACCACACCTGTTCAGATGATCCTTCAGCTTTCTAGCTTGTACGGTTACATAATTTCATTACTTAAAACTCTGTTACAAAAGAGACACCGCGGCAAACGTTTGTGCGATATTGATTTTTTCAGATAATCAATGCTGTACTGCCTATATTTCTTCTTAGGCTCGGCCGTGTTGAGTAACTTCAATCTGTCGACAAAAATGAAACCATTTAATTATGATAAGACAGAGCAATTTAAAATTAATTCCAGACCTAGGCTGGAATGGGCGTAAGGGTGAACAGATACGTGAGTAATTCTTATATGCAAGTTTTCTGTTTGTTTTCTTCTGGAATACTGAACCTTAAAAACTATATGTATTATATATCTAAAAATTTAGTTTAACTAAAGCCCTGATTAGCGTCTATATCGCAATCGGAGCGACTACAATAATTTAAACTTTAAAAAACAATAATGACCAACTTCAAATCAATAGCAAACATTGAAATGTCAAACTCACGACGATTACACATTTCTTGTCGAGTTACTATGGCCACCTTCGTCCTCAAATCCTGATTACCGCCTAGGGCCAGAGCATGCATCAAAGCACAAATGCTGGACTTATTTATGTATCGACAAATGATGTACCGACGTCCGTTGAGGAGTTCCTTTGTCCCCTTTTGAAGTGCATCAACATATCTTAACTAAATTATTAAAGAACCATACAAATTTGACTGAGGACGGAATTTGACTTATTCTTCTGGGGTATTCCTTGGGGCACTCCTAAAGACGCCGAGCAAATGAGGATCATAGGTGCCGTAAAAATACATAAAAAAATGAAAATTCAGTTAAATTGAAAATCTTCTCCATCTTTTAGTTTTTTGAAAGTCGGCTAAAAATATGTTTAAAATGTTTACTTACGTTTCATACATTTTGATTTATTTTGACTTATTTATATTTGGAAGAGTATTTTCATACAATTCGTACAATATTTATGCAAAATCATACTTCTTATATTCGAAAAGAAAATAAGTACTGAATCAAAAGCAAATAACAAATAAATCATTATAGTATTTTTTTTTCTGAGAAATAAAAATAATCATATCTGAGCCACAAAATAGAAATCAATATTCTAATTTAGATTCATTTTTCTTCATTAAACGTAATGAGAACATTAGATGATGACATAATGGTCATATTTTTGTATGATAGTTACTACCTATCATATTTACCGCCGTGTAATTGAGTTTAATACTTTAAATAATTATACTTCAATAACAACAGACTATAATTTATTAACTATGAATTATCATTATAATTATCAGCTCGCTGAGATTAAATATTGCACATAAGCCTCCTCCAAATATATCCAGCTGCTGCTGCTAGTGGGCTTGAGTCTTTAGTGTTTGCAATCTGACTTTCGGTTTACCGGGTGTCCGGCTTAACCGGAAGGTTTCGAAGCTGAATAGGCACAATAACTTCCACCTGGAAACTCCGCCTTTGTTATTGGAAATTAATAACGAATATTTGTTCAAATATTCTTCTTCCCCGCGTCTTTATTAATGAAAATCATATTGGTCATGAAGTACCATACTAAAAGAGCTAACTAGCTACTCCCTTGTCCACTTCGAGTTATCCCAGAGCAATAGCGAGACGCAGTCTCTTGATAACTTTAAAGTGATCAGACCAGGGGCTAGGATGTCGTCCGCAAGGGTTTTTTCTCTCTACTTTTTCCACAACAATCACCTTGTCTGGTTTATCTGGTTATCTGCAAGGTATATAGCCAAAGTAACTGAAAAATCATTGGTAGTAGATAGTTAATAATTTGGTCTTAATTTGGACTTTGTTGATTCTTTATGACAGACAAAACTTTTAACGGAGAACATTCTCCTTCAAATTGTCCGAGACTCGAACCCATATGTAAAAATGAAGAAATCAAGCGTTTGCATGAGTCTCTTCTTGGTGACGTTGAAATCTTTCTCTCTTGTCATATTCCACTGTATTCTTTTCAGGTTTAACCATCTATAATTAGTAATTGTGACGCATAGTGTGTGATTATCTGTTGTCACTGCCTTATTTTGCGAAAAATCCATGAAAATGCATTATGATAGTATATATCTACGGCTGCTCGCAGAAAATGATCGAGAACAGTATGCTAAAGAATATAATAATTTATTTTTTACGATATTTCTTTTTTATACCGATTTGCTAAAAAGGCTAAGGGAGATAATATTAATGAGATTAAGATGTTTAGTTGTTCTTATTACACTTGCTCTGTGTAAGCAAATGTGACAGGGCCGAACTGAATTCTGCCATTTTAAAGATATTCCGCCATTATCTATGTAGAATGGGTCAATTTGATTAGCTTTAAAGTTATACATAGACCTTTCAAAATTATAATTATCTTTTTTCAAAGAAACTTTTGTTGATTCGACTTCTCATTATGCACTCCGCGTTATTTAATATTTGCACGTAAGTGTAAAATTTCCCAGCAATTTGTATACTCACTAATTGGATCAAAGTAATACTTCGATGGTTGGAATCATATTTTCCATTTTCTTTAATTGTATATTAGTTTCAAACATATAAACAAACAGTATAATTAGAATAAAAAACAGTCGATCAAACAATAATTGTTTTTACATAATTAAGCAGAAAATTTAGTTTTACGAAAGTGCACCAATTTCAGAGTGACGGCGATTTGTTAATATTCCATCACGTATCATGCTTACCTTGCGTAAACAATATGCGGACAAGTGTTTAAATAGTCAAATGTGACATATGGCAAAGTTTTCGCACGAAAGTAACCTTTTATTATTTAACAATAAAAAAGTAACTCGCCACAAGATAGGTTTTTTATTAAGAAATTAATTTAATGTTTTCTTATTTCATAAATTGAATAGATTTACCATAACTAAAATTTATATATTAGTCACTTTTAAAATGTAAAACAAATATTTTATAAAAAAGAAATAATTTCAGTCATAATATATTAAGAAGAAAACATGTAATTCAAAACTAGTAAACAATTTTTTAACACTAGTAAGGAACTTATCATTTGACAGCTATTTTGACAGTTCTCTAGTATTTGAATACCTACGACAATATAAATATTTTCTTGCTAATAGATAAATACTCGTAAAATAGGAAACACGATTCGAACTAGTTTCAGTTTCATATTGAAAAACTTTCAGCACTAACTGTGTCAAATATATCGCACGCTGATCTATAAATAGATGATCTCGCACTTAGAAGTTTTCTTCATTGACTCGTACTCATGATTAGACAAAACTGACACAGCTCTACAATGGTGTTACGTAGGGAATGGGACGGTGGCACCGTCCCCTTCATCACCGCTCGCCAGCGCGGCGACTCTGCGCGTCGCTTTCAGAAGGGTCTCCACGTCACTAGGAGTCTCATAGACAGACTCGGTTTGGAAAAAGAACTTCACGGACATATGGGATGCGTTAATTGCCTCGAGTGGAACGGTGACGGATCGTGAGTGTATTGAAATGATTCAAATTATATGCGTGTATTACATACGTGTATCCTACATGCTTATTCTTGTTTGTTACAGAATTCTTGCATCTGCTTCAGATGACCATAGGGTCATTTTGTGGGATCCTTTCCGATATAAAGCTTTACAAACATTAGTCACAGGTCATACTGGTAATATATTCTCTGTCAAGGTAAGTTTACAATACAATTTAAATGAATTCGCTTTTATGCTGAATTAAGTAGTCGGCCTTGTTATTTGGTTAACAATGACTTGCAGATCTAAGTAATTTCATATTTCATTTTTGTTTCGAGTGTAATATTCACATCTCCTCGGTACAGAAAATTTTATACTCTCTAAGATTATAAAGATTTAATATTTGAAACAAAATACATGTAACATTTTTTACATTGATTCAAGTTATACGAATTACCATGTGACATTTTAAAATTAATTAAAGCCTTTCAACTTATAGAATACACCTTTATATAAGTATATATTAGAAATTATATTACAATCAATTTTCCCAATATTCTTCCACAAAAGTTTACTCAACTGCATATACGTTGCTTGTAAATATTCAAACTAACGCACAGAACTAAATAGAACTGTACCTGAGTATCTGGTACTCTTTTAAATATTATGCTGACTTCGAATAATACTTTATCATATTAATGTACCATGGGTAGATTTTATTTATATATTAATGCAAATTTAATTACACATTTTATAAAATTTTCAACTTTGCAAGATCACATTAACTAAATAAATTGTTGCACATTCATAGTGCATAGATAAGGAATCTAAACTTCATATAAGTAGACATGAGATAACATATTTCATTACTTTGTATTATCATGCTTATACACTGCATTAAATTTCAATATCTGTTAATGAAGTACGTCACAATTACTAATCATAGATGGTTAACAATGTGTACATAACTTTTCATCATAAACCTTCATAACATCTACAACATCGTAAAACTATAACTTGTTTGGCTGACTTATTTGAAATGATATACTAGTAGACAATATTAATTTCTTCTGTACAATGTTATTGCTGAATAAAATAAGTACTAAGTACAATCACACAAATGTTTCTTTTTTACTGTTTGCTGATTTTTTCCATGTATGGACGTAAGCTAATTATAAAAATCATTTTAATTTTTATTATTTTAATAAATTTTAATTATTTTAAGAAATTTTTTAATGTCTTCAATAACTTAGACATAGTCTCTGGTGGATTTTTGGAGACAAATACTGTTACTTATACAGTAACTACTTCCTACTAAAACTACTTCCGTTAAATATTAATGGAGACAAAAATGTATGTGAAAATTATATTGTCATTAATGTATATTTAGAAATCTCGTCTAGCCTCATTAGATTAAATTTCAATGAATATAAGTAAATATATACAGTAACCAATAGATGCAATATTTAGGTAAAGCCTCACTTTGCTATGACGTTGATTTATTTAAATAATATTATTTTTTATACCCAATGGTAGTTATATATTCTATACACCATATCATTAAAATGCTCATATATTATAAACCAATAATTTGTATATACTTTACCTATAATAAATGCAAACATAGCTGTAATTTACTCTATCATTACCTGGAGTTTTGCTAGTGCTTATATGTGCCACTTAATAAAAATAGTTTTCTTGTGCATTGACAATTCATTTATAGTCGTTATAGAATTATCATAATAAAGAGAATGGCCATCCTCCGTGCCATGAAAGCATGATCCTCTTAAGATGACGAGATGCCATATCCGCACAAATATGCAATATGACACTCCGTCATGGCAGCTGAACCAGGAAATGGCATAAAAATATAGATAGATCAAATTATGATAAAAGTTAATAATTCCACCAAAGAAAGCAATGAGTGCTTTCTTTTTTAAAACCCTTTGCCCTTCAAGGGGTTTATGCGAGGTAACTACCTTGCATAGGGGTTTATGCAAGGTAACTACGTTTGTACAGTACTTTTTTTATGATATTTTGAATTTAAGTTTGACAAGTGTTTAGTGTTACCTTATATTTGATGGGTAACGTACGAAGGTAAGTGTGACAGGCCATAGATTTTAATTTTAACTAACTAAAGTTTAACAATTCCAAATTGAATGCTTAATCTGAATCAGTACCATGTGGAGCGAAGGTAGATACTATTTTTGTCTACCATACAATTCATTTCTAACAATTTGCCATTATCTTAGATTTGACAAAATTTATTAACTGACGCAGACAAGATAAATAAAACGATATTTTGTCAATATCTTATATCGTATTCTAATTAAGAAGCATGAAAAAATCTTAATTAAAACTTTCCTTACACTTGAAAGTTCTCAGGCTGAGAATATTATTACTTTTTGAATTAAGGCATATATTTCAACCATCATTAATAGTTTTTGTTGTACTGTTGCTAAACTGGACTACAAAACCTCAAGTGTCATTTGTTTAATTGAATAACAAAATGTATTTTCGATTCCTAGCATTCTAATTTTTCACAATTAAATGAAACTACGTGATGTAGTATTACTTCTACTTTCTTTAGGAACATAAAAAAAGTGGAAATAACACTACATCACGTAGTTTCATTTAATTGTGATTAATAAATTTCTACAAAATTAATGCCAAATATATTCAATATTCTAATTTTTATTTATAGAAATCAATGATACGCATGTTGTGTTTTTTCAGTAATAAATTAAACGAGATACATTTCGTTTTAAATATTACTAAAGTTAAATAATGACAAGTATAGAAATTTTATTGCCATAGATCATAATATTATTCATACTCAGAATTATTTATCAAGGATATTCCTTGATTGTGAAAAAAAACAGTGACATTATACATTTTGAGACAAAAATTAGAACTGTTTCCAATCCCGTTTTAAAACTTTAAATATTCAACCCTATGTAGTAGCATAATGTATATGCTTAACATAACGTATACGTTACTTAACAATTGCTTTCAAAATCTGCGCATTGGTGTTATCCCTACCTTTATTTTTCTCCAAAGTTCTGTGGCTTCAGAGAAAAGAAGAGCATTATATAATTTTACAAGCAGAAAGAAAAGGATGGACCTATTTTGTTTATGATAACTTTTCTATACTTTATCTATGTAAGATAGGAGATGTATTTTTATAGGTTATTTAGTTTTGTTGCACGTCAGGTTATGTTTATTCGTCGTATCACTTTCAACATTGGGTGCAAACTGTCAAAAATTTTGTTATATCTTTAGATAGGATTTGAAAAGCATTTCTGCAAAAACAAAATACTTTTATGAGGTGGAGCATATAATGACATATATTGATATCTACTTTAATACATAACATAATTTTTATGAGGTAACTATAAAAATTAATCATTTTTACCCTTCAGTTCGCTCTTTTTACACTAATGAAGCTAAATTTACTTACTTATCAAAAGAAATATTTAAATAACCTATAAAGTCAGCTGTACCGTCAACTGTTTTAGCTACTTTTACGTAAAGTGAAGGCACCATTTATATTACGTACCTGTCAAAATAAAGGTTTCATAATAATACAACATACGGACGTCTGCTTAAAGGCTAATAATTCCGTAACGTTTACGTTATTCATGAAGCAATATGATACAACACAGGGCTGAATATTTTATCTATCTTATATCATTATGCCGTTTCCCCCTTGCCAATCTTCCTTAGTTAGGATTTACATCACAATGGGACGTTTGATCTTCTTGTTTTATTTCATTTATTCTATACTTGATTTGTGGTGTTTCTTTATTTTGGTTCTCTCTTATACTATTTTTTTCCATCACTTCCCCACTCATTTTCTTAATCTGCACTTTTTGCCTATTGAAAATTAAATTCTCTTTGAAATTTAAAAAAATTGAATATAATTTAAACAAACTTACACAGTTTCTCACACCGGCGCTGATAGCGACGTGCGCCGCAGACCACACAGTTCGTATTCGTGAGCTCGTCGGCGGTGGTGATGGAGGTTCTGTCTGCTCGTGTCATTGCGGCCGTGTCAAGAGGCTTGCCACTGCACCGGATTCTCCTCACCTACTGTGGTCGGCCGGCGAGGATGGACTTGTTTTGTGAGTAAACCAATATTAGTGTAGCTATTATACAAAAAGCATTTTATAAAATTATGGAAGTCCATAAGGTGGGATTTTTACTCTGGAGAATTTGATGGTCTCATAAAGCAGGGTTACCATAATTAAAAAACAAATAAATTATGTCAATAAGTTCGATATCAACGTGAGTTAAGACTGCAAAGAATCATGGTATGTTCCAATTCCAGATACGAGTACAACACAATGTCCATTGGCTTCAAAGATGATGGTTTTATCATAAATCATTACATTTTTTGTTTACATTTTTTGTTTCATGACGATCATTAGTTCATTTACTTTTTTGTTTACGTAAGTACTTAAGAGGATATTTTTTGATTGCACACATAGCGTTTTACAGTATTTCGACTTTTGAATGCTGCAAAACGAATATGAAGATAACAACTGCCTATATATACATTACGTTTTGTTTTTATTATAGATACAATCGTGAAACACCTTATTTTCAATATATGTTTGTGACTCATACATCAATGGTTTGTGACTCATACATCAATGGTTCTATATCTTGTTTGGAGTTATTTTATTTATCATGAGAACGATTTCTAGCTCAGTAAATACAAATAATACTAATATAACTAAGTAGGGGGACATATATATTATCGTGACTATCAAAAACTATGACAGTTGTGTGAAGCGCCTGAAGAGACTTCTGGCAAAATGTTCAAGTAAGTAAATTTTTTTTCCCTTCTTTTTGTCTTTATTTCATGCATATATACACAGTTATACTATCCTCTTTAGGTTAAAAGATAAGCATACATTTTAAAATATATAACTGAATTAAGTTTTACCTTTTACAGACCCAACATATCATAAATCGGTCGACTATTGCCTGTGAACTGGTAGAGCCCATTTAGCTGTGAAAGTTTTCTTTTTAATTTCATTACATATATTACTATCGTGACTATTTTTCAGATATTCATAAATAGCGGTTCAGTTGGTAGGGCGCTGGGACAAGTAACAAACAAATATAAGACGTAATATTTTGTAAACGGATCCCTGTATCTAAAAATTGTTCATGACGTATGTGCATATTTTTGAAACACCTATTCATTAATAAACATTACGTATGTGCATATTTTTGAAGCACCTATTCAAAATTTAACAGATATACGAATAAAAAGAAATTCATGTAGGGGTGTACCCTAAAAAAAATTTTTTTAAATTTTATTTCATAAATTTATGGGCATCATGAATATATACAGTTCGCTTCACATATGTGTCAAAACATAAGTTTTATAGAGAATGAAAAGTACTGAACTTTTAATTTTTTTTATCATGCTTTTCGTTGAAAAAAATTTGTGTATCTTATAGTTAGTAGCAAATTCTATACAGCATATTATGAACACAATAATTATAGATATTCAGAATAAAAAGGATTGAACTTTTAATTTTTTTTATCATGCTTTTCGTTGAAAAAACTTGTTGTGTATCTTATAGTTACTAGCAAATTCTATACAGCATATTATGAACACAATAATTATAGATATTCAGAATAAAAATGATTGAACTTTTAATTTTGTTTTTATCATCCTTTTCGTTGAAAAAACTTGTTTTGTATCTTATAGTTAAGTAGCAAATTCTATACAGCATATTATGAACACAATAATTATAATACAACACAGTAGTCTAGACTCGTATATCCCTAAACTTTTCTTATAACAAACTAAGAAGTTAACAGATGGAAAACGGAAAATGCTTCAATCGGTTTTAAAATTTATTATGGCATCTACCTGAAACCATGAAAAATTAGACATGGGTAACAGGTGAATGAGTGAATCAAAAGAATCAATAAAATATGCTGATCCACTGACCCAAATGATTAATTTGAAACCTCACCGATTAATTTTTAATTCAGCGTAACAAATAATGGATGGAAAACATACGACTTGTGTAGCGTTGACTAAATAACTCATTAACTTACTCACCATTTTCCTTAATCCGAATTATCCATTACTGTTTGGTATGCATTCTTTTTATACTAAGAAGAAAGAATCAAGCAGAGAGAGTGAAAAGAACTAAATCCATCGTGTTAGATGAGTGCGTCATTTTCTTTCTCGCAACTATTCATGCAGTATTGCTAAAATTGTCATTTTATCGTACAGATACAGAATATTTGATTTCGCAGTCCTAAGACTGCAAAGTACGAAGGAAATCAATCAGTTACAATCAATTTTTCATTAAATACATATAGGACTTAATGCAAGAGCTGTTTGATTTAGTATAAAATAAATTAATAGACTCATTTCTACTGATTCATTAGAGTAATTAAGTCATTAAGGACTTAATTCTTTTCACTGATTCAGACTCAGTGACTCTTTTCACTTAGCTGATTTCACTGATTCAGACTCAGTGACTCTTTTCACTTAGCTGAATTAAGATTACCCACGACTATGCAATACGTGCAAGTTACATTTACTGCTCATAGTCTGTCCATTGATGCATCTTGTTATAAATATCTTACTAGAGCTTGAACGTCGCCACAGGCTGTTGATCTATCATATGTAGCATAGATAGGTGTGAAAATCTTTTAAGATCTAGTCTATGAAGGTGACCGTTGTTACGATTAAAAAATCGAAAAATTACAAAAAGATCGAAAAATTACATTTGGTATGAAGGTACTGATGTATATCAGTGTGTTGAACTAATTTTACTCTGAATATTTTTCAATAATTATTTTATTCTTGTTTTATATTTGTATTTTAACGAAAACATAATAAGTAACAATAGGAGACTGAGTTTCTTGAATATAATCATAAGATTAGTTACGGTACCCGAATTAGTGGCAACTGGTCAACTTCATGTGAATCATAATTTACTCCAAAGTGATATAATTAATTATGCGATTTCCTTCGCTTACCTGCATATAATATTACGGTGACCAGTGTCACACGGGTTCAGATAACGCAGGTAGATTATGCCATACTTTGTTCTTGCCTCATAAATGATCTCTGTCCTGATCCAATGCAATATAATACAATATAACTCGATTTTAGGTAATTTCATATAATCTTTAAACATTGTATAAAAAAACCATTATTAAGTAAATCTTTGGCAGTTTTTCACCAATTGAAGTTGAGAGAGAAGAACAAACCACACATTTTTTTTTTCCTCGAGTAATTGTATTTATTTCTACATGTCTAATCCTTAAGTATCCCTTTCCTTTATAATTGAAGAATAAAAAAAAAGTGATTTCTCTGTAAATTTCTGGTTTTTAATTTTACATGTCAACCATTTTTTTTGGTTATTTATTATTTTTCTTTGACTGGCTGTGTTATTGATTAAAATAAATTATTTAAAATTAGCAAAGTGAATCCAAAGATGTTGATAATTGAAAATTTCATTTTCCATTCAACGGTTATTATTTTGAACATTTTAATGACCAATTTGTATGGTTAAATCCTATAAAATAAGCGTAGATAGCATTTGATACATTTTGTCTTTTTTTGTATTGACAGGCAACATGATGTACGAGTGCCACATCGCTGCAACTCAGAGACGCGTAACGTGCTGGTGAATCTCCTGAACCACCTGGGGCGTGATGGCGAAGCCAAGTGCATCGCTGTCAACCCGCGCCGCCCTGAACTGATCGCTGTTGGCGCCAATGACTTTTACGTGCGCATGTACGATCGAAGAATGATAAAATTAGGGAAGCTACATGTGAGTTGATGTGATATTTCAAAGGATGATAACTTCACTTTGTCTCTTTTAAAATGCAAAAACGGAATCTCCATTATTGTGGTAACATGGTTAAATTCTAAAATTTATTATCTAGTATAATTATTTTTTTAGGTTTGGTGAAAAACAATGTGCAATAGATCATTTATTTCTCACTAACTGTAGAGCTCGGCTTCATCTGTCATTGTCTCATGGGCATAATCATTTTTAAATTACCTTTCAGCAGCGCTTAATTTTATTCTACACTACTCAACATAATGAGCCTACGTATGTCATGTTACTCCAAAGAAATCAGAATATTAGTTTGTTCAGAACTATTTCAATATATCCTATATCAAGGTATAATATGATGATGACACGATAGTATAGGAAATACTGAGCCAAAAATCTAGATATATATGCAAGTATATACATGTATATGTAGACTACAGGAAAATGACTTTGGCGTGATATTCGACTGGGTAAAAATTACATTAACTGGGAAATATTCATCAAAATACCTCTAAAAATTTCCAAAATCTTCTCGCACTTGAAACCATATTGTTAAAAACTACTAAATGTGCATTTTAGATACATATGTTACAAATTACGACAACTGAAGTAAAAACCAATTATGTGCATGTCTGACCGCGCATGAATTTGATTTCTGTAGTCATTTCATAAAACATCAAACTATAAATTATATAAATTCTTATGTCCTGCTCAGACGTTCTCATAAAGATTTATGGTAGTTGAATACGAATTACATTTCTGTATTTTTTTTCTAAGTTAAATTTTTTATTGCAAAACGTATGTTAATAATTCATATTAATTAAAAAAAAAATGCCCGTGTAAAGCATTTCCAACAAGTATTTGACCTTCTGATCTGACATTTAACCCAGTCTGGGAAAAATCTGCCCCTTCATGTCGTCAGCCAGCGAAGAGGCGGCAAAAACCCAGACCCTCGCTTGGTCCAACGGGCGGCACCGAGTCCACCCGCCCAACCACAGCCTAGTTAGGCCCGGCCTAAAGCCCTAAAAATATATATAGTTCCTACACTAATGAAATTAGATTGCTCGAATTAATTTCATTTGAAAAGACTCATCAAAACCTATTTTCATAATGTTTTCCAATTTTTACATAGCCTTCTCTAGAAATGGGAGGGTCGGGGACTTTACAAATGGTTATTGTTTGTAAATTGAGTTTTAAAATTAAAAATTGTAAATGGAACCTAAACGTTATTTCAAAAGACCTTTCTTACAATATGACTATATGATATTTTTTATTAAGGAGATTTACCTTAAAACACCAAAAAAAGTAGTTGTGAAAATTTGCAGTGAAAAATATATACCTGGAAACTATTAGATCTAAAATTATAAAAATTACGGGAATCCTAGAAGCTTACTTAATTTTTATAGGAAAATAATATAGATCAATGTCGTTCATTAAATTTTAGTGTAATTCACCATACTATTATGTCTTTGAAGCATATACTAGGCGATCTATTTATATGATGAATAATAATATTAATATTTGTGAATAGTTTAATCAATATACTATGCACCTTTAAGGATTTAAATTTTAATATGTACCTAGGTGTGTAGGGAAACCTCGTAGTGCAAGTTCTGCTCCTACTTGTCAGGTTTTTTAAGCTCTAAATAATTGATTTCATAGCAAAATGTCTGTCTTCCTGTGTACTTTGGTTTCTAGGTTAACAGTAGAAATTTATAAATAAATATAAACCACCAGGACAGTTCAAGTAGCTATAATGAAACTATACCAGGCTATATTAATAAACCCTCGCCGGTCACCGTGATTCATTTTACAACATTTAACTTTTGATCTGCCCTCTTTATATTATGTGTATTGTTTTCATCATACACTCATTATCCATTCACTTCTAGTACCCAAACGGCAACGCTCTTATTTTTTTTCATATCGTTAATTTTTTATAACCATATTTAACTATCTCACATAATATTTATACTAAATAATGATAACATATGAACGTAAGGTGAAAGAAGCCGTGATTCGAGATATTGAAAAAATTTTGCCAAGATTGGGGTAGATAAAAGCTAATTAATTGGTGACAAAATTGACTTCGGTCAAGCATCGTGCAGTAACCCCTTGACCTTGGGAAGAAAAAAAATAATGACTCCTGTTTTCGGTCTTACTGCAAACTTGCCTGTTAGGAATTAATGGAGCATATGTATCAACGGAATCTTCATCTACAAATCCCTTTTGTAATCCTGATAGATGCGGACCACTAGTGTTGTAGCCGTTTTAAACTTTCCAAAGTGCATATGTCATGTTCAACCCATTGTCAAGTGAACACTTGTGATTTCTTAGTGGAACTATTAACATAAATGCTATCAAAAGTGCAGGAAAACATCGTTGAATTAGTTGGATTATTGCGACAGGTTGTATATAGTTATGTCATTCAAGGACACAATGGAAACCATTGTGATCTGTACTGTATACTTTCCTCCTACCAGTTCCTACTAAATGATAATGAGATGAACTTTTTAATTTGTAATTTATCGATTGTTAATCAAATAGACCGATGATAGAAATATCTCTAACACCATCTAACTTTATAGTATAAAACTCCCTCTACATTACTCGCGAAGTTACCTCGATGAAGTGCTCGTCGCAGTTGATCGCAGTCTGAAGTACGCACAAAGCGGATCGAAGTACCCCTCTACACTATTCTCTTCGCCTAACTGCGATCAACTTCGCGAGTAGTGTAGTGCGGGTTTAAGGGATCGATTCGACCGCTAGCTTATAATGATAATCATAAGCTAGCGGTATATAATGATAATCATAAATTATAATGATAATCATAAGCTAGCGGATATATAAAATGAAAAAAAATTTTTATCTTTAATTTTTATATGAATATTTCAAAAAAGTTATCTATTGCAAAATATGTAGGTTATAAGATGTTATACTATGCCGAATTGCAAGTTTCAATGCCATTTAGTTTCTGAGAAAATTGTCTGACAGACAGACTAACTAAAAGACACATGAATGATCCCTTGTAAGGGTTTCATTTTTTTCAGTTTGAGGTACTGAACCCTAAAAGTGTACGTGTTTAATTTACAAAAATGAATAATATATGTATTCTACTCAGAATTATATGTATTGTGAGCTTATAAAATTCCTAAAATAGTCTTATCATTTTCTTTTGTTTCTTCGAAACTTATTTATTTATCACCTTTTATGCATAGTACATATGGTGGACCTATTGCTACATGAGCGATCTCTTCCAGTCCACCATTACAATTTGGGTTGAAATTTAGTCGGTAGACTGTAAGAGATTTTACAACAAAAATTCTTTATTGTACATTAGACAAAAAAAAATTCAAAGTATAATTAACACAAACTATTGACATAATTTGGGATAGGAAAGACAGGAAAGGACAAGACAGGACTTTTTCACTCGATCTTTGAAAAGTTTTAGGGATGTGATTTTCCTGATGTCAGGATCTAGGTGATTCCAAATTTTTGCTGCTTGGACAGTGAAGGATTTTTCGTAAGTGATAGAGGTATGTTTAGGATTAAGCGAGTAAACTTTCAGATTAAAGCCCAAGGCCCAAGACAAATCTTTAAATTTGCCAGTAAGATAATTTAGGCTCTGATTTTTTAATATATTAAAAAGAAGTGTAAGTATATGAAGTTTGTAAGAAACTTGGGTTTCTAAGTGACAGTGTTCCATATAATGTACTGTTAATGGGCTACAGTTTGCAAAAGGAGCCATATTGCAGCAACCTGTATATATTTTATTACATAAATTTTATTTTGTTCTGACAATCAAAACAGTGGCAGTTAATCAATATTTGACCCTAGAAGAAGGCTAGTTGCACCAGCTTTCAATTTCCAAATTCATTATTTGGAGTTGTACCTTTGTTTTGTGTTGAACACTTTTTTAACCTTCATTCTGTAATGTCATTTTATAAGTGATAAAGAGAGCTCAAAAAAATTGTATTTTATAATAATTTTTATTAATTATTTAAAAATTCTCCAGATTTCATCAGTATCCATTTTAATCCAAAAATTGAGTTACAACTTGAAGAATTATATAGCATAACTGAAATTAGTAACAGGATGCTAATGGAATAAAAGAAACCATAATAAATATTATTTTTGACATTAAAAGTTTAATTGAAATGACTATTTTTATAAAATGTTAAAATCAGTGTCGTTAATTTAATTCTGGACCTTAAAACATTTCAATACATGCAGAGGGACAAACAGAACTACAAATCTTTGTCCTCAGTCTAATTTATTATTTCATAAATTATTTATTATTAATAAATTATTTGAAAAGTGGAAGTTAATTAATGGTGCATTTTTAAAATGGTCAATCAACCGGAGACTAATTCTGAAGAACATATTGAAAGTTTATACGTTTTTTATCAAACATTATGCACTTGACGCCTACCGTTATCATCTGGTCAATTTAATTAAGTGATTACACCTAAGATGTTCATGAACTTTTATACTATCTATATTTTGAGTCACACATTGTAATTTTAATTTACTACTTTCTACTAAACACTAAATGTTAAAAATGGACTGCTTATTAAATTCTTTACTTTACGATAATGGGGTGCACCATTATACATGCATTCCTGTTATCAGTAATGCTTTGTATTGATAATAGTACGTATTTTGTTCAAAAATTCAGACAGCCCGTATATCACAACTACACACCTCTACATTACAAGCAGCTGAGCGTGTTTGCATATTATTCCAATGAAATCCAACAACTATTTGATGTTTACTCTTACATTTACCAGACGTTGAGTATTAAAAATACTGAATAGTATTCAAACGTTGAAATAAAACTTGTCAAATGCAAAGTGAATCTATTTAATCAGGTACTTGCAATATATTTAAAAAAATATCTGATAAATATGTTATAGCTTTTATAGAATTAAGATTTATGAGATTCTTAATGGTTAATTATAATGATTGCAAAAAATATAATTATCGTCAGCCTGTAACTATCCACTGCTGGACATAGGTCTTTTCCAAGGTACGCCAGCACACACGATCCGCTGCCTTCCCCATCCAACCACTTCCTGCCAAATTGTTTAGGTAATCTCTCCATCTGGCTGGAGGACGCCCCATACTGTGCTTCGAAGTTCGTGATCTCCACTAGAGAACTCATCTACCCCATCAGTTGTCATCTTTTTGGCAAATATAGATTTTATTCTTCAGAGACACTCTGAGCATAGCTCTTTCTATAGCTTGCAGCGCGACTTTCAATTTATAAATCAGTCTGAGTATGAGTATTCACGTTTCAGCACCTTAGGTTGTTACGGACATAATGCACTGAATATACACCTCTGTCTTTAAGTGATGGTGGAATCGACGACTTGAAGTTCCAATATATTTTTCCAGCCCAAACATATTCTCTTGCCAATTTAATTTTTGGAAGTTGTTTCCACCCAGCTGAATCATTATTCCCAGATAGACATACTCTGGAACATATTCCCCAGTCTTATTATGATCTGTGAACTGACCATGACTTTTATCTTGGTCACGTTCATACTAAGACCCACTCCTAGAAGAATGTCTAAGCCAGTCAGCACCTTCCCTAACTACTATGGCGCATTTGCTAGAATTACTATGCTGTCGGAGAATCTCAGGTGTGAGATAAACTCGCCATATATATTGATGTCCCATTCTTTCCAATCAAAAGTCTTGAAGATATCTTCCACCGCACTTGTGAATACATTAAGAGATGTAATATCTCCATGTCTTACTTCTAGGTGCAGTTAATTAGGTCTTATCTCCTGGTTCTTTACTTGAGCATCTTAACTTTTCTGTACTTGTTAAAAATAATATTGTGTTTTAAAATTCAATCAGAATGTGTGACGTCAAAATTCACCACACAGATTATGATATACTAATAAATTGCCAACGTCAAGTAATTGTGTGGGCAAGTTAAACGCTATCACATAAATTGAATTCCATAAAAAATATTTATCTGTGACTATGGATAGATATATTATGTATCCCCCACAACCAGTTCCCGTTTTCAATATAATTATTTGTGTGAAGTATTGCAACATCATGTGACTAAGTGTTTTGGTGCGTAGCTTTACATAACTACAGTAAAAGCCTGTTTATTCAGCTTAAACGCAGCTATCAGATAAAATATTGTAATAGAGTGTTTGACAATTTTCGAAAAAGTGTTTAAAATTATTCTAAATGTATCTCATAAACCTATTAATATTATATTTTCCCCGAAAAGCGTGTTTTAAGCTGAAAAAATTTACTTTTAATGCATTCTTGCAAAGCTTCGTGCCAAAACACTTGGTCATCTGATATGTAAATTTCGTGATGTCACAATACCCTAAACAAACAATATTAGATATTCTATCTCTTCACACAATTTGTCATTCTATAGTGACATAAATGTTGTTTATGGAATTCAATTTATGGATACCTTGTTCACGCAATTAGTTAAAGTTGACTATACATTAGTACATTATCATCTGTGTGGTGTACTTTGACGTCACGCATTCTGATTGATCTGCGGGCATTTTGTGACCTAACGTTTAGCCATAAGTTTCAGAACAGAATAGTACTTTTGATTTCAATAATTAAATAAAAATATTTGTACCCAATTTATTGCAGCTAAATATCATTAATTATTATTGTTAATTCAAAAACAAGATTTTTTATACATGTTCTATATACCCTATTTTAGTTAATTAGCCTATTAGCATCCTGTTTCATTTTCTAGATCATCAAAGAATAAATAAACACCGTGCGTGTGACATGCATGCGACTTTCCAATTGACAGCTTTCCTACAATCAGTATTCTGGTAACATTGTGGTAACTTAATAAATAAGGCAAATAAAAAAAATAATGATTCGTACATGTATTTATGTATTTGAATGTAAGGAATTTATATTAACCGTGTCTTCGCTACTTGCACTAATAATGCAATTCTGATAATTTTTCAGTCATTTCCGATTTTTATAACTGATAATTTACGAAGTTGTGATGGATTATTTAAACATTTTTGATAATTCTCTTAGAAAAATTACATTAAAAAAAATTATATTTTTAAACTCACATTAATAAGCATACATTGGAAAATCAAAACGATGGCCTTGAAAAAAAATTTCCCTCTCACTATTCAAAACTGTTTGGTACTTTTTTGGAATTATGTTACTACTGCTTGCAGTTATTCCAATTTTCCGAGTCAAAGAGTCTCCGAATAAAATACCTTTGGCAGACATAGAGACCAGTGTAATTCTACAAGTGTGTCATTTTTCCACTTTTGGAGCAGAACACAAAAAAGGAAAGAAACTGTGAACATTCATTTCAATATTTTACTAAATTATACAATTAGAAAATGCATACTGCGCTATTCACATAATTTAAAAGACAATCACTTGTCTTAAAAATACGCTAAGAATAATGATCGCTAATTAATTTGTAATCAAAATTGAAGAAGTAAGTTGTGGTGTAAAAAAAAATGTATTTACACACAAACCAGAGAGCTACCCACAAAAGCTAATACTGCTCGCTGTTTATAAAATAAAAAGGTTGTCACATACTGCATGTTTAGTTAAAAATGTAGTATGTAAAATTTAATTGGCGAATTTACTGCACGTTTTGTCTATGTGTTGCCATAACGAAAAAGTTCTATGACAGTTGTTTCAACAGCTGTTTTTCAATTTCACTATGGTTTGTTCTCTCTTGTTAAGAAAGAGGAAACAGACAAAGGAATTTTTTAAAATTCTTTTATCTGTTTCCAGAATACAATCCTGTTTTTAATTAAGCCTTATAATTTCATTGTTAGAAGGTATTTACTTAATGGGTCTTGTATGCAATGCACTAGTACTGATATGTAGCAATAAATTTACTACTTGACACAATTCGGCAGTTTCCTGCAAAATTGTGTCAAGCAGAAGATTCGTTATTATCATAAAAGCATTTTTATAGAACGAAATAAATTTATAAATTTTTTTTTTATTAGCTATTTTAAATTATAATTAAACAATCTTTTAACAAAAATAATATTTAAATTAAGATTTATAAGAAAGGAAAAAAACATTTTTATGTGAATTCAGAATGGATAAATAATAATATTCTCATCTGTAATATTACAGACGGCAGGCGACGGACAGACGCGTACGACATGGGAACGGCAGAACTACAGATGCGCCCGTGCAGGCCAAGGAGATCCAGACAACAACATACCGCGAGGCTGCGTGCAGTACTTTGCGCCAGGTACATTTACATTCAAAAACCTAAATGACAATAAAAATATATATCTATATTAAAACATAAACATCTTATGATGTCTTTTTTAGTATTCTTTTATATATTGGCGATGCATACATCTTAAAAAAATTGTGTGTTATATATAGTATATATTCTTATTTGTTATGTCACTAAAAATTCATTGGAGCATTCAGTTTTTTGAACAAAAGATTAGGTTAGCACTAAAAAGATTCACATTTATTTAATGATCTGTTAAAGGTAAAGCTCAAAGATTGGAGAAAAAAAATATCTGAATATATAAAATAAATCTTATCAGGACAAGCTATGAATATCTCAGTTTAATTTTTATCAAATGAATATTTTATAGCTGTTGATAAATTTAATAACAATATGAGCCATCAGTAATAATAACCAGCTCAATTTTAGGTAGATATTGGTAATTACAGAAAATAACAATAAGATTACATTTTCATTAACTCAAAAGAAGTATTATGGAATATTATACGATGTATGACCAAGTGCAAAGTAAAGGACAATGACAAAGTGTTCGTCTGAGCACATTTTTCTTTTACACGAGGATCGAGACAATAAATTAAAATTATTAAATTATGAAGGTAAAAAATATTCTTATACTCGGACCATAAAACTTTGAACAATTTCAATATCCTTCTGACTCATCGATAATATATAATCTTATAAAATTATGAAAATTCTGTTATACATCACACTTATTTTTATCAAAATTATGTAAACTATCTCTTATTCGAAAATCACCGCATTGTCCTTTGTCAGTAAAAATTACGTTCACTTGTACTTACTACATATTCTTTATAAGTACAAGGGAATGTAATTTTGCTAAGTAGTTTTAATGACGGTTCTTTCATAGAAATAATATTTTCATACGAGGTAGGAAAATATTAATGTGAAAATTCAGTATGACTTGCGTAAACATGTGAAAATTCAACATAACCTTGATGTCACTCTGAATGTTCATATGCCAAGGTCAAAATGGTTGTAGAAGATGCTCCAATTATTTCTCCCAATTGCTTCTTCTTTCATCAGGCATCTTACAATACAAGGTTTTCAACAATGTCTGAGGAAGTGACCTCAAGGCGCTATCCTCAGCGTGGATCGTCTTCAGTCTAATCTCTGCCTTACTTGAAGAGATTATGCCACTAATATATCATTATTTTACTAAGGCAAGAGTCTCCATAAACCGATAACATCTTTTTCAATATGACTTGTGGTGTTTTTCCTTACTTTATCAGGATTTCGATGACAGCTCGAAATTTAATTTTCTCCATAGTCAGTGATTTCTTTTAGAATGAGTTGCCTGATCGATGATTAGAAGTTAAAGCTAATGCCACCAGAAGCTTAGAAGTTAATGCCACCATTAGAAGTTAATCCTCTTAATCCCTCAACATAGAATGAAATTTTATGGGGAGTCCTTCACCGTATATTCTACTCGATTGTGGAATGAACTGACTACAAATATACAAAGTGCGCCCTCGTTGTCTGTGTTCAAAAGTCATCTGAAAATACATTATCTATCATAATTAGGCAGATCCTAATTCCTTCCATTATAACCCATCCTTGTCCCTCCCTACTCCTAAAGTTTTGCTTTGCTTTAATTTTTAATTAATATTATTTTATTATCACATAATATTATATATTTTATTTTTTAAGTAGAATTAATTAATTAAAAAAACATTAATTCTGTCACAGCACTTAATGTTCTCGTCCATTTCATTGTGGTTGGCTCTTGATTGCGCTTATAGGAGTAATTCTGCCACGTATACTTAGTTTTCTAAGCTTGCAGAAATCAATAAATTAATTAAGGTGAAATTTGGTATATATACTTGTAATGAATCTATCATTAGTGACTGTTTGTGTAAGCAACCTCCACACCTCTATCCCATCCATTCTGCGAACTTTTTGACCCACTCTCATATATAATGAAATTAATCGTCATGTCTGCACTCATCACGCAAAAACCACTAGACAGATTTAAATGAAATTTTGCAGTTTTATATCTTAGAAGCTTAATAGTAGACATCGTTAAGATTGTTACTCAACTCTACTGCTATTTAAAAAATTAATAAATTACTACCTAATTAAAATGGTTATTTGTCTTTTGTAAACAGCCATCATAAATGTGTAGGTTTATAATTTTCCACTAGATTGCGGTATTTGAATGTTGGAGATCTCGAAGATATCTTGATAGTTCGAAGATCTAGAAATGTTAACAGAGCACAACTTTTGTGCGGACTTGCTAGTTATATAATATAATATTACTAATATATAATAGAATATTAAACAAGACATGATAAGATTATTTATGTTTCAAGAAAAACTTATATTTTTATAGTCTTTAAGGCGTTTGTGTTTGTTTAATGTTTTATACGTATTTGAAAACTTTTTGTCTAAATTAACTGAACTATTATACATGCGAGTTTGGGGCTACATTTTGTATTGAATGTAAGGTGTGTAACATACAAAATATTTCTGATATAATCATAAACCTCTACAAAATGTGGAAATTGGTATTATTTTCTTTTGTTAATTATATCTGTTATTATAATCTTACAATATAGAACTGAAATTAAAATGAATTGCCTATTATAGAATTAATTACGGCCATTACTATTTTTAAAGTGGTATATATTTATGTTACAACTTTGGTTCGATTTTGAATTTGTGGAATTCAAGATTTGGTATTAATTACATCTGAGTAGTATTTTATATAATAATATCAACCTGCACCCATTAGTAAAGAGTGGTATTGAAATTTTAAAAAATGTTCTTATGAATAAATTGAATGTTAGCATTAAAAATGACTAAGTACTTTGATATGCATAAAATCGAAAAGATGGCATGAAACCAAATATACATATGCCTGCGGCAGCCTCTTGTCCCTAAAGGGTTGATTTTTAGGTTTCCATATATCAAAAGGAAAAAGAACCCTTATAGGATTACATTCGTTTTCCGTCTGTCGGTCTGTCAAGACTCTTGTTCTCAGGAAGGCGTTGAGGTATCAAGGTCCCTTGGAGCAATCAGCGCAATCATGAAAAATCCTAAAATACGGCCATTTATGGCACATATTTTGACACTCGCAAATAAATCAAAATCTATAACCGCAAATAAAGCAAAAAGCAATTTCTCCCAGCACAAGTAAAGGAAAAAATCCAAAAACTGTTAATTTGTAGTTATATTTTGAAATATATCAGATAATTTTACATCTGTGAAAGATATGGTAGCCAATATATTTACGTTGTGTAAAACTAATATTTTTAAATAGTGTAATAGGAGTACTATATACCTTTGAATGTTAAGTGCCTATGTGTGTACGGAACCCTCGTAGCGCGAATTCTAATTGTGATTGATAGATTTTATTTTTTTTGTAATTAAAATAAATTAATTCTATTTTGCCATAAATGTGTTATCCTATATTCATCTTCATGGCATAGGCTACATGTATGCAACATTTCATAAAGATTGGTTGAGTGTTTGAGGTGTGAAAGTAGAACAAATAGACAAAAAAGAAGCTCACATTGGTATATATTATAATAGTTAGTATTCTCACAATGGCCTTGAAGAATATTTCCGGTTACCATATTTGACCAGAAGTTGCCCTTTCAAAATTGTCTTACTATCTTCTCCCACTATGAAAAATTACAGTCCCTGGTCAAATTATTAGGCGCACTGTAGTTTTTATGCAAAATCATAATTACCAGCTGTAAAAAATGGGTTTTAGATATTTTACTGGAATAAATCAAATTTGTATCTCTGCTGCGCATGTTTTTTTTTTGTTTTATTATCGTGCAATCAGTCTACAGACTATGAGCAGATTTGTTATGTGTTTCGTTGTGTTGAGGGCGCTACTCCCAGCGGAATCAGCACTTTTTCGCTTTATAGCGACCTTTATACTCTCTATTTGTCGAGGTCAAAAACATCCCATCGCTTTTTTAGATGACGTAGGGTTTCTGGGATGGAGAGTTGTTCAGCAAGCTGATTAGGGTAGTTTTGTAGACGTGTTTTATATTTGGCTGCTTGGATAGCGATTTCTTTCGATATTGTAGGCATGTTTAGAATTTCATGTACATCCATAATTCGAGTAAACCATGGCGCATTCGATATTTGTTTCAGTATATGGTTTTGTTCACTCTACATTATCATTGTATTCGAAGTGCTGGCAGAACCCCAGAGCTGTATGCCTTATGTCCAAATTGGTTTTAAGACTGATTTGTATATGAGCAGCTTATTGTCCAGGACAGTTTAGAATTTCTACCCAGCAACCGATAGAGACTCTTGTATTTAAGGATGACTTCCTTCTCTGCTTCATAAAATTAAATATGTGTTGTTATAACGAAAGCACAGTTTTGATTGAAAATTTATTAACTTTTAATGTTGAACAATATTAATAATACAATTGTATTTCTATATTAATATTCCATTGAACCAACTTTTGCAGCTTTATGGCTTCTATCTTTCGCGGCATGCTATTAATGCGGGATTGTATATTCTCCTGCATTTATGGATGACAATTCCATACATGTATAATTTTTTCAATGAACCACTTCTCTCTTCATCAGCTCCCACATATTTTCGATTGGTTTCATATCCCTGGCCAGTCCAACAATGGGATATTTTGGTCACGTAAATGTGCTTCGATTGAATGGGCAGTGTGACAAAAAGCTCCATCTTGTATAAAAATGAATGGTTATCAATTTTGGAACCATTTTCTTAACTGTGGAACCAAACGATTCTCTAGGACTTGTCTGTACTTGCCCTGGCTTATGATGTATTTTACTATTCTAATAGTACCCAGCACACTCAACATAGACAACGAACCAAAACATAATCTTTCTCGGGTGTTTCACAGTCTACACAGCGCAGTCAGGTGAAATTTTTCACCTTGCCGATGGCGAACACATTTAGCTTTTGTCCTTAAAATTTCAAACTTGCTTTCATTACTGGAGCAGATCTAAAAGAAAACAAATAAACGCTTAAATTGTAAGAATCATGAAAAATTTACCAATACAATGTTAACAAAAGGTGAAATGTTAAATTACTGATCATCAAAATTTCACTTCTTTTGTGTTTATAATCTTTAGCCCATTTTAGACATTTTTTGGTCACTATAGCCATCAATTTTGGTTTCCTGGCAGGTTGGTAAGGCTTGTAATATAAATCCTTCCAATTTTCTTCAAACACTTCTCAATAATATTAGCTTCTTTCAGTTTAGATTTTATTACTTTTGTGGTAGCAAATCAGTTTTTCACGCAAATTTTCTTGATAAATAATTCTGATCTGTGGGTTAAAAATTGACTTTCTTTCGCACTTTACCTTTTATTTCGGATTCAATTCTTCACCTATATTGCCTTTTTTGTTTATACGTCCATACACTTGCTTCAGATACATTCAATCTTCCTAAAATTTCAGAGTTCGAAAACATTTTAGTATTAAGAAGGGCTTTGGTATCAGCTTTTTTACGCAGCAAGATGTTCTCCTTTTTGCCCATACTGGCACAGTTAAACAAATATTATTTCAGTTGAAAAACTGTTAATTTCAATTGAAATAAACATAAATGTAGTTAAATAATATAAACTCGAAAAGAAAACAAAAACGGATCAAACATGTTCGCATACATGGCATGCAAGAACTCGACTAAGGCGTGTCTGTAATTATTTGCAGGCTGATACCAGAACATGGGTATGACAATATAATAAATCAAAAGTAGGTTTAAAAAGGAATAACGTAATAATTTTCCTAACGAATAACTACTATTTATAAAGCAAAATAACACCAAGTTGAGTACAAAATGTGTAATTATTTTAATATTCTAAAAAGTGTTGTGTGTGTCTCATAATTTGGCCAGCTATATATGTAGTATATGGCCAGTTGTATTGTATTGTATGTTGTGTTGTATGGTCAGTATATCTAGAAAGAGTAGCTTCATAATATATAATGGTTTTTATGTCATTTACTGCTCTAGACATAAAAACCATTATCAAGTAACTTATTATATTCTGATGTAATTTATTTTAACATTTTTCTCATTAATCGTATGTTTTTCGTTTAAATATGCGAAGTATAGCTAAAATATCTTTCTGCCTTTATTGCAGGCCATTTATCTACAGACCCCAACGAGCATGCCTTTCCCAAGAAAGTGACCACCTACGTCACATTCAGCGCCGATGGTACCGAGCTACTCGTGAACCTCGGCTCCGAACAAGTCTACCTCTTCGATGTCAACTCCGCCCGGAAGCCAATCCTCCTCGAAAGTTACATCATTGAACACAACCACAGAAATAGCAATACTAACGGATTCAACCAGGAGAAGCCGGAAAGTTCGTATAAGAATGGGACTCGGCCGTCCAGTCCACATTCACCGAACGGATCGGTGATGCTTGACTCGTCCAAGGATTATAATTTACCGAAGGATGTGTGGGAGTTAAAGGAGCGAGTTAGTAGTTATATTACTCAAAACTTTATAGTGGAGATCTTAATTGAAATGTAAAGATGGTTTATGAAATAAAACTCTAATAGCAAGTAGAAAAAGTATGTATATAAAACCAAATAAGCAGCTTAGAACAACGTTGAAGTCTGTATGTAGCGAATTAAGTACATTAATTGAAAAATTTTGTATATGAGTGAACAAGTAGATTCATCGTGATGATAAGCTATATTTTAACAAAACTGAGTGGTAAAGAGCTATATCATCCAATCCTGAATTATTTTATTTCCTTTCGTCACTACAAATAAATTTTCATAGGTGCTCATATTATTTTTATCTTAGTAATAATTATATTAGTACTTGACATTATTATCATTTTTATTAGATTAGCTGTGCTGTGCCATATAGAAATATCTTAATTGTAATACTCTGCCCCTGCACATCGGCCGCCAAGATCATGGGTATATCAAGAGGAATACCCGAGACAATCAATAAATAAGCCGGTCTCTATTTTGCACCATTTAAGCAGTGTTTCCGAATTCTATTACATTTTTCCTATAAGTCATGGCATGATGATTATAAACTATAATCTTCCTCAAGGTATGACCTTTCTAACAAGCAAACAATGTTTAAAACTGAACATGTATTTCCAGAGATTAATACGAAGAAACCAACGAAGCAAACAAAAGTTTTTCCGTTTCATCTCTGCTCTGTCCCTATGAATGTAGTGGGATGATATACCCATTAAACTTCTTCAAATTAAGGGCTTTCTCACACAAAAAGAAGTGGTTCTAGAGATTAGAGCGAAAAAATAAAGTTTTCTACTTTATGTATTAGTATAAATTTGGTCTAAATGTCTCAAATGATCGACAAAAATCTTTCACATGACTTTCTACAAGTCACTTTAGGACTGGCGATAAATATTTCTGAATATGAAGCAGCTAGTAGGAAGTAATTAAATGAAACTACGTGATGTAGTATTATTTCTACTTTTTTTAAGTTCTATGCCACGACCTAGGTTTCATTGTATTACAACATCTTCAGGTGGGCTATTAGCAAAGATGACTCTTAGGAACATCCAACAGCTTTTATATATTACAAAAACAATAGTGGAAGCCGGATTTGTATGGGTTTTCCAATTGCTTACGTTAGTGAGTTTATTGTAGTGGAGCTGTGTAGTTTTTATTATACTTCCGAAAGTAATACATTTTAGTGAGGGTAATGAATTAAATTGATCTTATTCTATGAGGTTATACAATGCATTGTAACAATATACAAGTATTTTAGTGAGGGTAATAAATTAAATTTATGTTATTCTGTGAGGTTATATAATGCATTGTCACAATATACAAGTATTTTAGTGAGGGTAATAAATTAAATTGATGTTATTCTGTGAGGTTATATAATGCATTGTCACAATATACAAGTATTTTAGTGAGGGTAATAAATTAAATTGATGTAATTCTGTGAGGTTATACAATGCACTGTCACAATATACAAGTATTTTAGTGAGGGTAATAAATTAAATTGATGTTATTCTATGAGGTTATACAATGCATTGTAACAATATACAAATATTTTAGTGAGGGTAATAAATTAAATTGATGTTATTCTGTGAGGTTATACAATGCATTGTCACAATATACAAGTATTTTAGTGAGGGTAATAAATTAAATTGATGTTAGTCTGTGAGGTTATTCAATGCATTGTAACAATATACAAGTATTTTAGTGAGGGTAATAAATTAAATTGATGTTATTATGTGAGGTTATACAATGCATTGTAACAATATACAAGTATTTTAGTGAGGGTAATAAATTAAATTGATGTTATTCTATGAGGTCATGAGTCCCGTCTATGAGGTCATACAATGCATTGTAAAACCTCATAGAATAACATCAATTTAATTTATTACCCTCACTAAAATACTTGTATATCGTATAACTTTCAGAAGTATAATAAAACCTACACCACTCCCCTACAATAGGCTTACTAAAGTAAGTAGTGAGAAAACAAAAACCCGGCTTCTGCTATTGGTTTTGTAATATATAAAAGCTGTTGGATATTCCTAATAGTTAATCTTTGCTAATAGCCCACCTGAAGATGTTGTTATACAACGAAAACTAGGTCGTGGTAAAGAAATTAAAGAAAGTAGAAATAATACTACATAACGTAGTTTCATTTAATTTTGAATAATGAATTTCTACAAAATTAACGCCAAATATATTCAATAGGAAGTAAGATAATTCCGTCCGACATGCATTATTTTAATGTCGTTTAATCAGATGATTTACTTAATTTTTGTGCTATTAAAAAGCAAGTCAAAATACGACATAAAGAACAAGTCAAAATACGACACAGCTTCCAATACAGAGTTAAACAAAGTCCGCTAAATACCATGACTGTAAATATATGTCAGTTTCAATAGGTATGCAATTTTAAGAAACGATAGCAGAAGAAAAATCCTGATTGCACTAAATCATGTACCACTAAGAATCCTGTAATCTCTTGTCATACAATGCAAATACAAGAAAGATTTCAGAGTTCATGCTTGCAACATATAAAAACAAAAAACAACACAAACAACATTAGAATTTAACTGTTTCGTATATACCTTGATTTTATTTTGTTCATTTCACATTCTTTATTTATGAGTTCATTGAACTATATTTTTATGTGATTAATATCTATCGATAATAATAATTCTGTAATATGCAAATATATGCGGTGTCCAGGAATAAATGTCTGACAAAGATTATTCATTGGTTATAAAGGTATTCATTGGTTATAAATTAATAAATTGTCGTTGAAATAAAATGTAAAACAAACCCTTTTTTTAATTGAGTGCAAAAAAAATATAACATGTAACTCTTTTTAACACACCCAATACTTGCCCGGAGTGCGGTGTTTACCCGCATGCCTTCGCAGCTTTTCGTAGTTTTTCTCAACAACGTGCGCAAGTATCGTGTGTACAAAAAAGATGACAAATAACTACATTATTTCCAATTTTCTGAAAAAAAGGTGTCTTAAATTTTATTTTAACGTCATTCAGTCAAGGAATAATGTCTCTCTTTGTCCAACAATTATTCGCGGACACAGTGTATAACCATAATTCAAATGAAACTTTAATTCTAACAACCAGGCAAACGATGCCATCCACAAGGAGATGTACGCGACGGCAGTAGAGCTCTACAACAGAGCGATTGCTCGCTGCTCCGACTGTGCCGTACTCTACTCCAATCGTGCAGCGGCCCTCATGCGCAGGAACTGGTAAGGTTTAATATTTTCTATTTATATCATCCAACAAACTAAACCAAACTGACAATATAAATTGTTTTGGAACCAAATTTTATTTTCATCAAGCTGTTATATAGTAATTGTGATCCAAGATGAGAAAGTCAGATGCAATATGCATTGGTTTGAGCGGCATATATAATTGCAAAGAAACAAACAAAGTAAGTACATGTCGGTGCATATTTTGTGTGATTGTGTATAATATGAAAAAATTACGTTTATCAAATCCCTTAATTGAATCTTTATCGTCATATTAGAGTTGCAATGTATATTCAGAAACTATTCAGTAGTGCATTTTTTGCCCGTATTTTTAAGCCAAACAAACCAAATACTGAGCTTGCACTGTCGTCATTGCTCGTCTTATAGTATGATAAGATCTTTGAGGGAATGTACCGATGGGCTGTTCTTATATGATACTTACTGATCTTACTATGTAAACCCATAAAGTCAGAAGTTTTCTTCAAATTCATTATACAGGGCCGGTGACATTTATTCAGCAATCCGTGATTGCTACACAGCAATAAACCTGGACCCGCAGCACGTGAAGTCACACTTCCGTCTAGCAAAGGGATTAATGGAGTTACGGAGGGCACGTGAGGCGCACGAGTGCCTGCTCTATTTCAAGGACAAATTCCCACGGAGGGCAAACTCGCACGCTGTCTTCTTGTTGCAGAAAGATATTTCAGTAGCACTTGGAAATTTGGATACGACTGCCGATGAAGGTAATTATATTTTATAAAATATAATAAAGGTCAGTTTTGGAAAATAGCTTACATATTTTTGCTGTTGTGTGCCAGTATACAGCCGAGTGTCTTAGGTTCTACGGATCAGCTCTTTTGTGGTGCAAGATTTTCTCATTGAGTTTTTAAGATTATTTATTTTTTTAAGGTCTTTTATTCTCTGGAAAATGATCACTATGTTTTAATGGTTACTAGAAAATTGTTACTATGTTTTATCAAAAATCATAGTTACCATTTTCTAGTAGTAGGTTTATGAATATATAGCTAATTTACATTATTGCCTGTTTGAAAGATGTGACATAAAGGACAAGCTAGATTCCACCGCTTATCACAACGTACAGAAAACAAATAGTTTATAATTAAAACATTTATTTTTTTGAATATCAATTTGAGTCCCCTAAAACCTGTGATGTATGAAAACCAAATTAAAAGTATTTGTTTTATTCAACAACAAATTTAAATATCTACATGAAACCGTAGAAGTTGATTTTTGGTTATATACAAATAATATAAATACAAATTTTTTCCTACATCTTTACAATATATGATGCCTAATTTATACTTTCGATATACAAAAATACTTAATTGTATCTTTAACATAATGTTATATGTACACCGTCTATACTCTAGATGTTGATAACATCAGTTTTGTGACAACGAAATATGCATAATAGACCTCTGCATCCAACGCAGCAATACTGCAAACCTATTTCTTATGATATCCGTCAATTATTGTAAAATCTTCAAATTATAAATCTATCACTCGATCAAATTGGAAGCCTTTAAATGCTTCTCCTGCAGAATATAGAATTTTACATTAGTTAGGTTGTTACACCAGATATGTGCGTATAAATTATCCTGAAATAATCTGCAAAATTATAAAACAATCCAAATAGGCTTATTGATCCTTAGAATTAGTCTATTCATACAGCAGACGTAGTATTATATTTTTGTTTTGTAAATTGGACACATTTGAATGTTAATTTTTCCAAATAGACCAAATTATCCCATTTACCCCGTGAACGAATTTCAAAGAAAAAGATAGAAATGAATTGTAAATGTTATATTTAGGATAAATAGAATTTAAGATAAATTATCTTTACAAAATATGTAACAACGCCATGCAAGTATTACAAATATTTTTAGATTCTTTTAGGTGAACTGTTGCGAATTGTGTCACTATGCTTTTTTGTCTTAACTATAAAAAGTGTCTTATACAAATTGAATTGTGTCACTATTGAATTGTCACTGTGCTTTTTTGTCTAATTGAATTGTGTCACTATGCTTTTTTGTTGAATTGTGTCACTATACTTTTTTGTCTAGTGAATTGTGTCACTACGCTTTTTTGTCTTAACCATAAGAATTGTGTCACTATGCTTTTTTGTCTTAACCATAAAAAGAATTAAATAACCGTAGATAATATATATTGGAAAGATAAATAGTATATTACGAGGAAAAGAAAAATTATTTTCTATCATACATAGATAGGCATGCGATATATTAAAAAATTTAGTAGCAAATACTAACAGAGAAAAATATCTAAAAATACTTTAGAAAAATTACGTATTCTCAAAAATTATTATGTAGTCTCGAAATAAAAAAAATGTATCCTATCAGACGATGTTAGATTAAGCAAGTCATAAAAATTCTAATGAAGTACATTTAATTCTTTTTAGACTTACTAGTCACCTGCTTTATTACTTACAATAATAAAGACAACACAACAAATCTGACTGAATCTGGTAGTATAAAGTCACACTATAGTATAATCGGTAATTTTCTTAATTTACCTATTTTTTCTCAGTAGTTTAGTAATTCCAATTTAATGCCAACACATTGATCAAGCTTGTATGAAACAAGAAAATATCTAAGATAAACAATAAAAGCAAAACAATCGTCGAAAACAAATACAATGAACACAAAACATAAGCAGAAATGAAGAGCGCGGAGAAGCTTTCAAATACTCAACATCTCAGAATAGGATAAGTGGAAACGTGGCATAATCTATCAAATTCAGAAATTCATCGTGTGAACTATCGAAAATCGATACGGGAATCAATGTCACGGTGTACGTCCATATGTTGAGTAAAATTGTGGGTACCATCATATGTGCACATATCAGTCAAGGAACAAAACCTGTCAAGCACATAAAACTCATGGAACAGGAGTTCTGTACACATTTAAATATTTATAAACATTTAATACTATGTAGTATTTGTATTAAACTATTTAAAAAAAATTTATTTTTTCAGAATGTAAATGTATAGTATATCTTTCACAGGTGCATATTTAAAAAAAATATAATTCCACATGGAATTGGAAATCATTGATTTTTGGATTTATCCTTTACTTGAGACCTCCCATTATGCCGACTTACAAAATTGTAGATCAACCAGATCAGGTCCTCATTATATAATATTAATTTTAACGCCTTTCTGAAAAAAAAGGGCTTTGACAGACAGAATGACAACCAAGTTGTCCTATAAGAGTTCTGTTTTTTTAATTTTGTGGGACAAACCCATATAAAATGACACCAATACCGACAAGTTCTCAGTGTAACCAATAATGTTATTTTTGTTGGAAAACGGTTGCCAAAGCCTCGAAAGGTTGGACTTCTCCAGTCCCGCTTGATGAGCGGCCGGGAATCATCCCCGGGTCCTCGCGGTGCGCTACGCACTCAACGACCGTATGTCTTGCGATCAACCCAACACACCACGGTGACGACAAACCAATAATGATTTTGAATAAACACAGGGTTTAGTGCAAGTCTCTTCTCAATTGGAGACAGTTATATCTGACCATGCCAAAAATAAAAATTAATATTATATATTTGAGGATTGTGTCCATAATTTTGAAAGTAGAGAAATCAAACATCGTCTTTATTTCCCCCTGCATTAGGATGTAAGTTATCTTACGTGGAGACCAAGCGACCGAGCTTGTTTATATACTGTGATCGAGTGCCTTTTTAATTAAATAATTTTATAGTCTATAAAAACCAACCTCGCTATCTCACTCTCAGAGCCGGAAGAGAGCTACAACATCAGCAGTCTGGAGAAGCAGCTTCGTGCGACGGCTGCCGACTACGAGCACCGATTCCTCGGCCATTGCAATACGACCACCGACATTAAGGAAGCCAATTTCCTTGGAGCCGATGGCAACTTTATTGCTGCGGGGTAATAGTTAACCTTTTCATATCATTTGAAATAAACAATTATTTCCTTTATTAAGTATTGTCAAGTTTGTTAGACAGGAAATATAGAAACCTTAGTCAACTTACTAAGTTAGACAGGAAATATAGAAACCTTAGTCGACTTACCAAGAAGCACTTACTAAGTTAGACAGGAAATATAGAAACCTTAGTCGACTTACCAAGAAGCACTTACTAAGTTAGAGAGGAAATATAGAAACCTTAGTCAACTTACCAAGAAGTACTTACTAAGTTAGATAGGAAATATAGAAACCTTAGTCGACTTACCAAGAAGTACTTACTAAGTTAGACAGGAAATATAGAAACCTTAGTCGACTTACCAAGACGCACTTACTAAGTTAGACAGGAAATATAGAAACCTTAGTCGACTTACCAAGACGCACTTACTAAGTTAGACAGGAAATATAGAAACCTTAGTCGACTTACCAAGAAGTACTTACTAAGTTAGACAGGAAATATAGAAACCTTAGTCGACTTACCAAGACGCACTTACTAAGTTAGACAGGAAATATAGAAACCTTAGTCGACTTACCAAGAAGCACTTACTAAGTTAGACAGGAAATATAGAAACCTTAGTCAACTTACCAATAAGTACTTTGACCTAAAATCACACTTTTTCATTGCTCCGTGTTATTATATGAAATGAGTTAACTGCTACAAGTAGTGGTAACTAGGACTTATTATAAAACTATTATAATAGCTAGTAAACTATATTAACTAGTTATTATAAAACTCGAACAGAACCAATCTAACCACAGACTTAGCAATCAGGAATTACTGTAACTATAAAAACGATGATCTACTATTATTTGTTGTTATTTCTATAAGTATGGTATTCTGTTGAAGCAAAGTACAGGACAGGTCAGAAGTGTATTTTACAATTTTAATTACTGTTACAATTGTTCTTTAAAAGTGGGAAAGTTAGACGTTTCAATCAATTTCTACCTATCTGACATACCAGCCCCAAATATGAGCAGTTGACCACTCAATTGCATGTGTAACTTATGAACAATACTTGCCCTCATGCTGTTCAAACTAATATACTTCTATTAAAATGAGATAAACATATATACATATCGTAAGAAATATATTACATATTGTAAGAAAGAGAACAAAATAATAAATCGAATGATGATACAATTGTCTAAAGCGTACCACTTATTTTTACCACTATGATTATTTTCCACCAGAAACTTAACGATAACATATATTTTTATTAGGATAAACAATTTTTTTATTTATGTTTACGTTTAATTATTGTTTGTGCTTTTTTAGGGTAATAACATAAATTGCTTTTTATAAAACCTTTTTCTTGTGAAAACGGGGAATTTTATTCATCTTGTTAATTATTTTTTACACTCATAACTACATTCACAAGGTTTATAACTTCAACTGTAGCTACTAGCTACATTTTTTATTTATCGACATTAGTCACATGCCAATGTTGCATAAAAGTGTTTAAACGCTCGATAAGTTAATGATATTAATCTCTCTAGTTACTTTCAGCAATTTCAAAGATTTCTCTTAATAGTTCAAGACATAATCCAACCTCACATTTTTTTCGCATTATCTCTAATCTAAGCTAACAAATTCCGACAGATCGGATGACGGCTCAATATTCATCTGGTGTCGGCGCACAGGCAACATAGTGAGATGCTTGCGTGGCGACGACTCCATCGTAAACTGCATCCAGGTGCACCCCAGCACTTGCCTTGTGGCCACTAGCGGTATCGAGATTGTTGTCAGGCTGTGGAGCCCCCGACCCGAGGTGATGTGTTCATATTGTTTTTTTTTTAAACTAAAGCGGAATCTCCTAATGCATTGAGTTTATTAATAAAACAAATTATAAGAGCTAATGAAATAATGTCATGTACTGAGCCAAGTTAGTTCTCAATGCAGAAATATGTATTTAATTAAATAAATCTGTTAAGCACAAGTAAAGCTTGCACTACGAGGATTTTATACCTAATAGGCTATTTGACAACATCGAAGATATACCACAATTCGGGGTCGTCCTATTAGATTATAACGTAAATAAGCATAGTACTTTTCATTTTTGAAAGAATAAGTTTATATTTTGTAAAAAAACGTAAAGAAATCACAATATTTTTTGAAATTCAATTAGCGTTACAAACGCCCTGTTATTGGTTAAAAGTCAGATGACGTCACAGGTGAGTAAAACGCATTCATACTAAAATTTAATGTTCTTATTCTTTTGGTTTATAGACATTGATATTGTTAATAATATTTAAAACACAAATATTACTTATATCGAAATGATCTTCACACATAAAAACATTTGAGTGCGCTACAATGCTGTTTGGATCTCTTTGTGATAATTGCAGCCACTTTTTTCGTCTTTTAGTATTCGTTGGCACCGAAACGAACACTTTGTGTAGACTTTTTATAGACGTATTTGTACATTGTGGCACTACACACCACTCATACACCATTTTAATAAGAAAATATATAATAATCCCCTTCAGCGAGCAAGACTGTTTACGTTTACATTGTGTGTGACGTTACGTTAGTCGCTATTAAAGGAATTGCATTTTGAGCGTGAATTCGAAAATTCAAATTTTAAAAGTGATTTATGTAAAAACTACGGCATATATCCTGGAAATATAAATTTAATGTACTTATAATGCAAAATAGAACAATTTTAAAAATCAAGTCAAATAGCCAATTAGGTACATATAAACATTTAAGGATGCATAATGTTTACTAAAATTTTTTACGAAATTTGTTTTTTCTGGGTGGTCAAATACTTTTGAGCAGTAGTGTACCCAATAAACAACATGATTCCAATTTTCCCTGCGTACTTCGCGGGCTTGGAACCGGCAAAACACCATTCAGTAAAGTTTTATGAATAAAACATACAAATTTATCGTAGTAACTTAACTAGTAGGTAGGTGTCTTTGTGTATTTAAGAAATTTGGAATCAACATTATTTACGGTAATTAAATAAAAAATCAAATTAATTGTACTAAAGTTTGCACTAATTTTGTTTCGTCCCATGTACTTTTAACAAGTGTCCAAAAGATCCACACTTTACAAAATACACAATTGAACAACACTCTATGTTCTACAAACACACAATATTCTAGATCGTCTTCTGCCTTGTGCATGACTTGACACCTGGAACGACCATAATCCTGTAATCATTGTGTAACCTGTAAAATAATTTCGCATGACGCTATTCATCAATGTGGGTATCATTCGGCGTACATTAGTTTTGCACTTGGTGTATTGTCACCACATACAGCCATAATTCCCACCATTACAAACTGAGAATATCGAGAATTATCAGGGAATTTAATGCATAAAAGAAAATGCAAGTTGTAAGAAAATCTTTTCTTGTAAAATGCAAGAAAATTTTATAAAAGAGTGCCGGGGAATTTAATTGCGTAAACCCAAAATTTCAAAAATGTTTAATGATATCTTGTATTTATTTCAATCATGATACTTCTCATAATATATTTTAACTTATATATTTTTAACGTAAAATAATCAAGATTATAAGCACAAATCATTTATTTTATTAATTGGTAATCCTTGATTTTTTTGGTTTCTTGCAATGACAATTACCATTATTTGACATTTTTGAAAAAATATTATTTAAACGAAAATACAGATGCATTCATTTGCATTCAAATGTTTTCAATTTATTTGAGTTACATTTTTTTTAAATTACTTTTTTCATATTTTAAGACCGTTGAAGAATATGTAGTAAATTGTTTCTTAGAGTACTCCATCTATATTGGCTGGGTGCATGAAAAAAGAGCCACTCTTTTTAGTGCTAGTTTTTAATTATAACCGAAGCACTTTCAATCCGTTTCTGTCAACAAAATTAGAATTCTTTCATTTGCTTTAATAAGTTTTAATAGAATACGGTCATTAGCAGCTGAGTCGCATCCATTTCTACAAGAATATCAAACAGACACTCCTATGGTACCGTTTCTGCACAACTCGTTAATGATGGTACTGCAATTAAATTAATATTTATAATTTAATTGCAGTACCATCATTAATGTAAATGTTTATCAAAGCCAATGTAGTGAAGTCTGTTGAAACTTTATCAAATATAGACTTAACTGATAAAAACAATTTGCTTTCATACAATCAAATTAACTTATGATTTGGTACTTACAAAACTATCAAGATATTAAAAAAATTTAAAAATATCACTGATCCTATGACTTTACAAATTCAAAAATACACCGCGACCGCTTTGTAAGCTTTTACGCTTATTCAATCTAAGCAGGAGATTGAAAAGTCTACTTACTATTTTAATTGAAAACAATTGGATCAGCCGTATTATAAGCAGCTGACGAGATTATTCGAGATTTCAACAATTTATATTCTCAACCTTCGGCACAATTACTTCTCAAAAATTAATCACAGGCAAACAATCGCTTAAATTATTCCTGGAATTAATTCTTACACATGCCAATCCACAATGGTTAATAAAACTGTTAAAGGTAGTCATTATTTTATCTCATGGCAACTTTAATATTGAGAGTAATTTTTTCGGTGAATTCCAAATGTTTATATGAAAAACAAAACTTTAATTGATCAACGATTAATATATGACCCTATTTGAAGTGAAAAAAATGTGGACGTTACAACTCTTAATGTTCCAAAATCTTTAGTCTATTCTTACTGGCACTCGTGTACAAAATTGCAAAAAAATTTTACGTCAGAAAATGAAACTACAATCACTGAATCAGATGATTTGAAAAGAAAATATGTGACAAATGAAAAAAGAATTGGCATGAATAAAAGCTAAGCTTTTAGCTGAGATTCAAGTAATTGATGATCAATTAAAACAGTTATTGATGATCAATTTAAAAATCTTCAGTAATTTTGTCTATCAAACATTAAAAGTTATTGATGATCAATTAAAACAGTTATTGATGATCAATTTAAAAATCTTCAGTAATTTTGTCTATCAAACATTAAAGGTTCAATTTGTTCTAATTCATACTAGTCATTAGTTAATTTTTGTTTTACTCATTTTAAATTACTTTTTATATGATTATTAATTAACTAGCGTGACCCGTGCGAAGTCTTCGCATTATTTATTCCATTATGAAGCTCAGATGACAGATCAAACAAATATTTTACTAAAATTGACATATAGAGGCGCAAGTATCAAAAGCATTGAGCTAAAGCGCCACTTTATTTATACGTGAGTAGATTTGAAATTAAACAAAAATTTTACCGACCGTCAATCATATTGACGTTGAGCCGTTAGATGGCAGCATTGCTGTTTTGTGTATATAATTTTAATAATTAATTAATTTGCAAAAACAATAGCAATAATAAATTTTTTAGTTGTGGATGCCGGTAGAGCAAGCAATTATCTATAAAATGATATATAATTTATGTGGATTAGTTGTGAGGTTTTTTCTAAAAAGGGAGTGTAACATCTTAACCTTAGCGTATTAATATATATGATGATGATGATGATGAAGATGATTCAAATACCAGCTATGGAAATGCACTAAAAATGTAATGAAACAAAAACTAAATTATTCAAGTAAATATAGTTGAATGTCTTAAATTTTTTTTTAATTTATACCAGATTTAATTATTGGCAATTGAAATTTAAAATATATGTATAAATTTTAAATGTCTTAATGAAATTTATAAATCAGGGAAAAATATGACAAACTTTACTGGAAAACTGGGAAAAATAGATATGCAACCGTGATATGCATGCGTGCCATACAAATTAATCTGTGACCGTAACCCATTTATCCAGTGAGAGGGCGAACGAGGAGTAGCCTTGTGTTGGTGAGGGATAGTACGGCAGTTGGGTGGGGTGTTTTGCACAACTTGGGCACTGCTTTCCTTTAAACGAGTGTATTATTTTTGATTCACCTTTGTTCGCTTGTCTCTGTGACGCAGGCCGTCTGATAGCACCATAAATTCATGACTTTTACGTTGCAAAAACGTGTGACCTTATCATGAAAATTTAAGATCCTCTTTTTTTTACTAATTTGAGTTTGTATATCAATTGCCGGTTCACCGCCTTAAACATTGCAGGTGATTAAATTACATAATTAACCCTGTATAAATTTCAAGAATCTTATTTTGTATAGAAGTTAGAAGCAGACGAGGCAGACAGACAGATGACGTTGCCACAACAATAGGGTTCTGTTCGGACCCTTTGGGTATGGATCCCTGAAAAGTAACATTCGCCACAATTAATCATTATTATTATATTGCGTTAAATCCATTATATGAATCTATATTTACTTATAGTTAATTCTCTCTGTCATAGACGAGTAGTAATATGAATATTTCATAGCACCATAGACACCAATTTGCAGTGCCGGACTGTAGGATATGCTAGATAGGCAGAGTGTCAGAGATTTTGTTTACATTCATAGTTACAATTGTATGGAACAAACTGAGTAAACAAATCTGGCCAATACATTTTCTCCCACTTCTAATTATCGTATTAATATTAATGACAATACTAACAATAAGGTACCATTGAGCTGATATAATGGTGATGTTTATAGGAGCTGTAGAACTGTACATAGAAACTTCTCAATGGCGTACAGTATACCCATTGCTTGTGCTTGCCTCAACGAGTCCTTTGACCACATAATGTAACCGGGAGTATTTGATGATAATCATTGAAATTTCTCAAGGGCTATTAGTAAACCCATCGAATTTTAGATTCTTTAACTTGTTTCAATTAGTCCTTAGTAACATAATGATTGCATTCCACTTGGCGATCGTGGTTGTTGCGGCCGTGATCAAAACGTCATTGGAGCCGTCATTGTTTACGACCCACCTCGATTCGTCGTCGTGCGTCGTTCGTCGCAGTCATAGTGACGGAGAGAATCACTTTATGCAGTTTTGAGATGTACCTAATAGAAATAAAGGTCACACCAAAAGATGCAAAACGTACAATCATCAAACTTTTATAGAAATTAAATTCCACTTTTTAGTTTATAGAAATTGAGCTTAGTTTTAAAGATTAGTTTTTAGAAATAGATATAAGATAAAACTAATTTTATATAAGATAAGACTAATTTTTAATTTAAAATAACCTCAAATAAATTTTCAAAAGAAATGTATGTTATATAAATCGAAATTATATACATATACTCGAAACAAATTCGTAAAAATTATGAAAAATATGTGAAATATCAAATCAATATGCCACGCGCAGGAAATAAGTCATTATAGTGAAATTAATTACGTTTTAATTTTCTAACATTATTGAGTTTGGTATAAAATTCTGAAAAAAGTTGTGTAATTTTTGTGAAAATAAAATGATATAATAAAAAAAACATGACAAATTTTATTTTGTCTGTATATTACCATAGTACAACCTGAACTTGGGTGAGATATTATTTATTACTAGAATTGTATGCTTCCATCTATACAAACATAATCTTCAAAACATATATAAAGAATAAAAAATGTATTAAATTCATCCGACAAGGGAAAATATTCCAAAAATACTTGTATGACCGGAAAATATCTTCTTTGGTTGAAAACATACTTTTTTATTATTTTATCATGAAATACATAACGTACCGAATCTAGAAAAAATTATTTCCCACTGTGAATATGAAATATTATAATTATTTCGGAAACAAATACTACCGCGTACTAAAATATGTGTACGCATACTCAAATTCAAGGTACGCAAATCAAATCAAATGTTAGATGTTTAAAAACAAAGTAAATGGTCATAATCTGCAATAAGTACAGGTTATTTTTGTATATAATAATGTATAAGTTATAAAAAAATTTGTACCACGCTAATTGATCCATTTCCAATGAAGATCTCGTACAAAACAATCTACGCTGTTCAGGAACAAAGGTCGACTGATTTTCATTATTTATTTTGCCAATTCGCCCAAACAATAACAGTGCCAAGCTAAATAATATGGTACAGTATTTACTTGTGTCTCATATAACATTTTAGAGATTACAAGTTCATTCATATTTATTGGTTAGTCTTTTGAACTTCGACACGCGGACGCCATTAATTTCTTGCCCTATATTAGACGCTTGGGCTATCTGCGTAAATTTATACTTTGGCCAATATCGGGTGCTCGAGCAGCTTACGGGTTAATATAAGAGCATTAAAACTTTATATCCACATTTCAGAATTCCGTATGGGTGAATTCATAAGGTACCTCTAGTTTTAATTGTAATTTACCTGCAGTGTATATCTTTATGTAACGTTTATACACCATTATAATATTTTTAATTTATAGCAGAAGTAGGTATTAGGGAAACCTTGAAGAATTTAAAATTTATTCCTATTGTAAATTTCATTACAAAGTATCACCGGCAGGATGGGAGCTCAGAAACACGCCTGGTGGCAGACGCGCGCGATGCAGCTGTGGCTAACCAACAGCGCATGCGCGCTGACCCCTTTGAGACGATGCTGCTGAACATCACCAGCCAAGGAGGAGGAGAGAGGGCCCGCGTTCCTGACCATCCTGTTGCGTGTCGCGCCAGCTAAACCCCTCTACCCGTGCTGTGGTGAGTGTGATTTGTTATTTCGTATTGAGTGAGTGTGACTTTTTATCTTTTATTTCCTTGTATATTTACTTGACGATACATTGTCCAGCGAACGTTTTGAGGGACAGCCTCTGTAAAATTATTGTTTATTGAAGTGATGTGAAATCTCACAAAATTTTTTAACATACCACCCTAATGGAACATCTAACGACGGTAGTAGTCAAAAAAAAATAAAGAGGCAAACCTAGGCGTCTCACATTTAATGTTTAGAGTGATAAAAAAAAATTTAAGTTTTGCATATTTATCTTTTCTTTAAGTCAAATGTTAAATCGGACAAAGGCCAGTATTAAAGTAACATTTAGTTATAATTGAAGGAATATAATTATAATTATATAATTGCAATTATAATTTATTATACACAATAACACCGTTATTGTGTATGTAATTAATTATAATGATTATTATTATATTGTAATAATTCAACATAACTCATATTAATCCGAAATCTAGTTTTAATATCATGCTCATTAAGCTCACACATAGAATTTTCCCGGTGTTTATGTATACGCCAGGCCTGTTATTTTCATTACCGGAATCATCATCCCAGTATGATAATGATCACAATATGGTCGCTACTCATTTTCAATAAATTTTTACAATAAAAACTTAGATAATTTTACATAAAGTAAACCGTTGATAGACATTTATCCCTCAAAAATTACAGAAAAGTTGCTTACTGTTGATAACCTAACCTATCAAAGATAACTGTCAAAAAGTTATTGGGAAGCAACATCTGTCATTTCTATGCCACGTCGGATAGCCAGTGAGTGATTTGCTCTCTTATTGGTAGATAGTAATTCTCATCTGTTGATATGTCATTTATTTGCAAAACTGAAATGTCAGTTAGAATTTCTATCCCTAGTAATATAAAAGCATAGATAAATAGAATATTGGTTTTGGGCATAAGTCAAATACAGGTAATTGATTATAACGTGTAGCACCATCTGTGCATTAGAATTTAATTAAATAAAGCACTGAGTTAGTTCAAAACGAACTCCATTTGACCGAACGCAAATATTAATAAATAGCTTTATCTGAAGGGTATATACTTGTGATATTTCATAAAAAAATATGAATTATGAAGAATCTTTGTAAAACTTTTAAGAACTATTAAGAGAAGTCAGAAAATCTTATTCAAAAATGCTTTTTTAAGTTATACTCAGTTTTTTTAATTCTGCTTTAGTTTCAAGAAATGTGAGTAATAACTTAATTTTTTTTATACGCACAAAGGATTATTGGGTTATATGAATTCTGTATCTTCTCAATGGAATTCTACCTAATTCATAATGGAATGTCCTTCATAATGGAATTATGTAGAATTCCATTGAGAAGATATCTCTTTCAGTAATTTCATTCATCTGAATGGAAAGTTTACCAAGATTATGTAAAAGCTATGTTTACAAACATCCACTAAAACATAATTCTATATTTTACAGAGAAAAATTTAATTTTTCATATCCCTTGAAGTAAATTCTATATCTTTGAAGTAAATTCTATATAAAACTGTGGAAACTTATTCATTTATAACCATGAAACAATTAAACCTGTAAAAAAATAACTAGGAATTTTAAATATTTTAAGTCTTCAATTTGAACATGATATAAATAGCTGGTAGTGTATATTATATATGACCTAATTTATAAAACCATTTTAAAAAAAAATTTTAATTTTCAGATGCATCATAAAATTTCATATCAGCATAGTCTTGGCTTGATAAAATTAACATGATATCAGTGTAAATCTCCAATACAATATTCATAGCTTGTTTTAAGCTGGTAACATGCATGACTGTAACCACGGGCATGCTTTCATTTTGAATAAACATATGTAGTATAATATATTATTTACTTTTCAGACAAATTCCAGACTGAATTGTTGGAGTGAATAGTTTATTTTAACGATGGTACAGTTAATTTCTCGTTAAAACTTCAGCGACGACGCTTCTGCAGTGCACGTTATGAGAGCCAGACGTGACGCTGTACAACCTGTTTATAGTGAGCGCTACAAAAAGACTTGTTTATAAAAAAATGATGAATATTATATTATTATTTATAAAAATATTTTTAGGATAGGTGTGACACGCCAAAGGGTGTTATCAAGTCTCGATACATTATGTATAACCTATGTTTAGCGATGTAACTCCTAAACGAATCTAATATAGAAAATACCCACTTGTTTATTAATAATGATTATGTATTATTATATTTTGTTTTGAAGTCTACAAGTCTATGTAACACCTTAGGCGCAAGGCTTTCCAGTTAACATACCTTTTTTGTTGAATTAAAATAAAAACTTTTCTAGGATTCAACGTTTGCTTTATTCTCCCACACACCACCTTGAAAATATTTATTTACATTGTCAATCAGACAAATAAAAATTCTTATTTTTTTTTATGAAAAATTACATTATTTTTATGATAATTTATAAATGCTATTTCTACAGAGCACTTTAAACCAACATGATGAAACAAAGTGCAGATTATGGTCTGTACACAAATTAAATATTAATAGAAGAAACTCGCAGGCTAACAGGGCTGAAAGCCACGTAAAATTCGTAAAGAACGAAAAAGACATTTATTTTGACAGTAACAGCCATTGTCAATGTCAGCTAGCAATTTAATTTTAATTTTATTAGGCAATGACTACACGTTTTAAAAACAAGCAATAGCAATTATTTATTGTAATATTTTCTGAAAGTTATTATATAATTCATTAAATTGTTATTGTTTTTACTTCATTAAATTTTTGTTATGTTTTTATTCTCTATTAACAATTCTTTATATATTAAAAATATTATTATGTAGATAGTTTTTTTCTTTTGGATTATGATCATAAATAGTATTAGATACTTAGATTGGTAAAATATAATTATGGAATATGAATCTATAGATTGGAAAGACAATCTATAGATTCATATTCCATAATTTTGTAGAATATTCTAGAGACGAAGTTGGTGGATATTTAAAGGCACACACACTTTGTATCATTCAGTTTTAAATCAAAATGGACCAATATCAGTTGCGATCTATTATGCTCTATGAGTTTAAACTAAGATCCGGTATAAGAAAAACAGCTAATCAAATTAAACTGCATTTAGAGAAGGGACTGCTGCTCATTCAGTTGTGAGCTACTTGTTTAATTGCTTTAAGAAAGATGAGACGGGTTGAGAAGAGAAACCTTGTGCCTGAGCAAGGTTTCTCTTCTCAAACCACAGAATATCGTAGACTCTGAGAGTCTATGGACATCTCATGCATTGACTGCCGCCAATCGTGCAGCACGCGTCACTATCTGTGAAAATTTGCTTTTATGACCACAAAGGCAGAATTTCAGATCAATCATCACTGGAGATGAGTTATGGGTTTACTACTGTGATAATAAACGTCGGGCATATTGCCTACCTTAAGGTGTAAGCACTCTGCCTCAAGCAAAACCTAACACTTAGTGTAAAAAATTTCTACTGTCAGTTTTGGGAGCTTCACTATGCAATTGAGACAATGCTACTGTATATGGAGAACAGCTTCGGATGTTGGCCGCAGCGTTACGTGAAAAGTGACCGAAACGACATAATGTCGCCCTCCATCAGGACAATGCTCAACCACACATTGCGAAATCTGTCCATCGCTTACTGAAAGATCTAGACTGGACTACTATACCACAACTGCCATATAGTCCAGACCTCTATCTGTTTCAGTCTTTAAAGAATCATTTGCAGATTAAAAGTTTGATAATTTTGAGCAATTTAAAAATTATATTGTGGAATATTTTGAACACCAACCTTTCACTTTTTGGGAAGAAGGCATTCTGTCTTTGCCTAGTCGATGGATATATATTGTAGACCATGATGGTGAATATTTCGTTGATTGGATACTTTATACAAACAAATAATAAAATCAAAAAAGTGTTTGAATGTCCAGGAACTTAAGTACCAACCTAACATTTTATTTTGTATTTTCTAAAAAATATCAGCTTTTCTTTCAAATTTTATTTTTCTAACATTCAATATGGAAAAATAAAATATATTTTGTTTTACGCGAACACACTATTGAGAGAGTATTTGAAATTCACACAAGTGAAGTGGTGAGTAAAAGCTTTCTTCTAATAAAACAAGCTTCTCTGTTTGATTTTTGGATGCAGTCGCATTATAAAATTTAGATAAACGTCACACCTTTTTTGCTATGTTTTACTATAGAAGAAACAAACTGACTCAAAAAAAATATGCATAGAATACAACAAACATCTGTGCAACAATGCACTGATTCATTAAGAATTAATTTTAACAACAACAAACACACAGCAACTTGAATAAACATCACTCTAACTTGTGATCAATCTTAAACTCCTTGCAAACTACATAACCCCATTCCTGAAGTGGCCGATGAAAAAAAACGGCCAAGTGCAAGTTTGAATCTCACATAGAGGGTTCTGTTCCTCGCTTGAAGTGAAATTACTTTATTTATCACAAGTCATTAATATGGTCTTCCCAGCACAATAAATATTTAGTAATACCTAATATAATTACGTAAATGGGATATATATATATACATATATAAATATATATATATATATATTCGTGAATGCCTCAAAAACTATGACTTGAATGAAATAACTTGAATCATCGTTATAGATTTCCTACCACCATTAAGAAGGTGTTAAACCCTGTTTTAGAAGCCCAGGAGATCATATTATTTTTGCTTATTCTTCAGTATATCTCAAATATACTAAGAATATTTTTAAGACCTTTAAAACTAGCCCTTTCAAATGATATGACACACTTTAGAATGTAAAAAAAATTTCGAATACTTAATTTACCGAATTACGAATTTCTACATGGAGCGTTTTCTGAGAAAATGGCTGTGACAGACAGACATGTGAGTGATCTTATGAAGGTTCTATTTTTCCTCTTAAGGTATGGAATCTTAAAAATATAAAAACTGAACACATTTCGCATTACCGAATTGTGCAAAACAAGGTTAGAATGATGGTCGATAAAGTATGATTTCGTTCTGTCACATCATATTCAGAAACATAAATTGCTAATTTTTTCTAGCATGAGGATACTTTCTCCAGATGAGATTCATAACGAGACCAGATTTTTTTCTTTTTTTTTTTTTTTAAATCTGCAATCAGTCGCCAGACTTTAATCAGATTTGTTAAGTGATACAGTGACGTTTATAGAGCAGGAGACCAGCGTCTCTTAGCCTATTCAAAATATGTGGTTTCTTTTTAGTCGCTTAACTACCTTGGCATCATCAAGTAATCCAGAAGCGAGTGGATTGGGATGATGGCTGAGACGTATTAAATGTGTCCTCTTGAAGCGCTCTATCTCAGAGTCCACAGTTGCAATGTTGAGATATTCATGGATTTCAGTGTTCTTTGTGAACCATGGGGCATTTACGATTGTTCGGAGTATGTTGTTTTGCACCCTTTGTAAGCACATAACATTACTTTTGCTTGCAACTCCCCATAACTGGATTCCGTAAATCCATATAGGTTTCAGAATGGCGTTATACAGTAGCAGTTTGTTGTCCAGGGAGAGCACAGAATTTCTACCCATCAACCAATACAGGCTTTTAAATTTGTGGTTTATTTGGTCTCTTTTCATTTTTATATGATGCTTCCAGGTCAAGCGTCTATCTAGGTGAAAACCAAGGTATTTCACACAGTCAGTTGCGGGCAAGATATTATTTCCCAGGTGAACGGGGGGACAGTCTTCTCTTCTCAAGGTGAACGTTATGTGGCTGGATTTCTGAGCACTGGCTAAACGAGACCAGATGACTGCATTTTTTACATGATACACTATGAAATAGAATTAAATAGACATGATGCGTTCAATGTCATAAAAATTGTGGGAACGCCATATGATAAATCCTGTAGGCCTTTTGACAGGTTCTAATAATGTGAGTTAATCATCCATAATTATACCGAGATCCAATGGGATTAAATAGTTCCGAATGTAGTTCCATCTAGCTCATAATGGTGCGGGAGTAAGTCACATTTGCTCACAATAAAATATATTAAGCTATATTTTATAGACTTCATTAGGATATTGCTTAGATTCCATTGGGATACTGAGTCGATATAGGAATAACTCACGATCAAATTGGTTGTTGATATTAAAGAAGAGCTTCAAATTATTAGCAAACAGAAGACAACTAGTAGTGATGACATCTGAGAGCAAGTCATTTATCATAAGAAACATAAGTAGCCCTAGATTACTGCCTTTGCTAACTCCAGAATGAAAAATATAAATCTAGAATTTGAAATTTCCCAATATACCAATATTAGAAAATTTCAAATCCTGAAAAAATAAGTTCAAAAAAATATGAACCGAAAAGCAATAGACAAAAATCTTACTAGAGTGGAAGACATATATAGCACTGATAACTTTAGTAGAAAATATCAATGTCGACATGGCCAATGCTTCTTAAAATCAAAATATGTCACATCCATAATCACATAATTAGTGAGATTAGTGATGGCGGAATGCTTGGCATAATCCACAAAATTAGTGAGATTAGACATGGCGGAATGCTTGGGATGAAAACTGAAACAGCTCTGTTAGTTTTGCCAATAGATACGATGATGCAGAGCATTTATGACAATACTTTAGCATATGAAGATAAACTACGATATTTTTTATATCAAACCTCGAACCAGATTTGAAATCAGGAATCACCTGGGAAATCTTTACTTTATCATGAAGATTAAACTTTAGGGGAAAACTTTAGGACTTTATTATGAAGATTATTATAATTGGTTGGTTTGGTGAATATATAAGGGTGGGTCTTGATTACGTAGAGAGGCAGGCTATCAATGCCATCTGATTTTCAATTAGGCAGCATTTTATTTTGCATTATGCCTCACACCTCCAACATTTATCAACCAAATTGAATGATTCTATTTTTCCTGTCCCATGAGAATTTTATTACAATTTGACCCCAAAATTGAAGGTACACATAGAATTCCTCAACAATAAACAGTATAGGGGTGGTAATTGAGTTTGGATGATACAGATCTAATGATTATATATAATAAAGTCTCTGAAGTTTTAACATGTCTAAGGTTGGCATAAAGCCAAATCAGGGTAATGAAGCCAGAATACGGTGACAGAAACTCTTTAGTGGTGACAAGTAAACTCATCAAGTTTGAACGATCTTGACGTAAACAAGAAAGTAACAAATAGGTAGGCAATTATATACACATACATACAAAGGCATGAAGCAACTATGATATTAGTTCATTAGGTAGATACATAAATATAGATGTAAATAAAGGCATAAAGTGTTAGAAGATAGGTAAAATATACAAGTACAGATAGGCCTGAAGCACTGACTATGGCGAACCCAAAAGGAGGAATATGACTTATATGTCCATATGCAAGTATGTTGGTTGTGTGCGTATACAGACATGGATACGTAGGTATACAAATATATGTAGGTTGATTAAATGCTACAAACGTCTGTTTTAATTTCAATAAATGAGATGTTATTGAATTCTTCGTAAGTTCATAATATTGTGAGTCACATAAACCACATAGGCATACAAAATGGAAAAATGAAACTTTTTAACAGTCAATAATATGTGAAATTTACGTTCGAATGCGGTATTGTACCGCAAAAGTTCTAGCTGTGTACATGTATCCTCTTTATTTTATACTTTTCAGCGCACTTCTTATTCGGTGGTTATTTGAAGCTTTTTCCATTTTTTTTTATTAAAAAGTGTTATTTTATAAATTTCATTGTGGGGAATAACAGAATATGATTTATTAATCAAGAAAACATTCAGCTTCAGGTAAAATTACTAATGTTTATAATAGATGTGATATTTTAGACATTAAGGGTTAACACCAATCCAAAGGGTCGAAAAATTTAATTTAATATTTTAACAGTAAATGACAGTTTGAAATCTTAAAAATAAAATACTGTAAGCCAATACTTAAAAATGATCCTTCACTAACTTATTGTTTGTGTAGCTTAGTACCGAACTGCGTTCAGGTATAAATCTTATCCTTCTGAGGTACAAATATGTTTTTACCTGCTAATTTCATTCTTTCTAATATACGAATGGTGTAAGTAGTATTTCCTTCGTTTGGCATCAGTACGATTGTTCAAAACAACACTAATCACACATTTCCAATCACGCTTCATTTTGTTTAACATTAGGCTTACTGTTTTATTATTTTTTGATATAAATTTTCTAAATCTTTTGGAAAAATGGAAAAAGAGGGTGACAGAAAAGGAAATGCATTGAAAAAAGGTACCAAAAATTGCTTGGTTTTGTGGAAGCCAATTCTGTAAGTGTGAAATCATTTGCAAAAAAAACTGAAATTGTCGGAACACATATGTAATGTGGAAACAAATTTTTCTTCACTTAACATTAATAGAAACAAGTATTAAACCATTTCAATTCATTTTCAAAATTAATTGAGTAAAAAAATGTTTTTGATATGTGTGATATTGATGTATGCACATGTAACGATTTAATTCAATCATGAAAACTCATTGAAATACTTCTGCATGGATTTCAATGAGAAAACATGAGACATAACAAAAAATTGAAGCATTTGAAAGCATTAAAAAGAGATTCACTCGGTTCTCAAATCAGCCAAAAACTGTCAATTATCAATGTAGAATGCCAATTACATGATGCAGGGATTGCAGACGGAAGATAACATACTTTAGGAATGACAATTATACATTTAACAAATATTAAATTGAAAATAATGAGAAACTTCTTTCTGTTGAAACACCCTCAAAATAACAATTTCTAACTGCCTTGTGACATAACTCGATAAGTCTTCATCTAATTCATTTTAAACTTTTATGAAATCTCTAAAAATTTATTCTGCATCCAAAAACACTTAAGGATTATTTGATATAAGGAAAACTTTTGGTTACAAATGAATTCTTGTGAAAATTTTTGGCCGAAAACTTAAAGTTTTCCTTCTAATGTGCACTGTTCAAAATCTATATTTCTATAATTCCCTACGCTTTTCTATAGCTGCTTATGTATTGTTGCTTTTAGTATTTAATATTTAATTCAAGATTAAAATTTATGGAATTTACGCGGCAAGCCCTCGAGCGACACCTGGCAAAGACACTTCTGTATAAAACTTTATCGGTGATATTTTCTTTTATAAAGTCACAAAAAAATTGTAAATAAACCAAGATATAGAATTAAAATTTGGATAATTAATTAAAGTTAGTTCATTAGGAAAGAACGCCTTAATTGCATTTATTTTTTGTGCTGTTACCCTTAAACTAGCAATTTCTCAGACCATTTAGCAATTGTTATATTAATATTATAAATTAATTATACTCAACTATTTTATATTAACAGCAATAAGGACAAATTTAATTTTGATAAATATCCTTTCCAAATTTTAATATTTCGAAACAAATTGTGCGATAAGTGATCAGAACCAATGGAAGAAAATGTATCTCTTCGACGTTGGGAAATATCTTTAATCATGTAGGGAAAACAACAATTCCTAGAGTAATTCACCCCCAATATGATGAATTTACAGCATTTATATTGAATAGTTCTAAGCCTATAGAATTTTTTGACAATTGCAAAAAATATTTAAAAAAAAATAGAAACGTCAAACAATGAAGTTAACATTTTTTGTTTTTCAGCTACAGGCCTGGCGTGCATCTATTGCTGCTACTATTATTGAAATATTTAATCCTTCGGGCGTGCACTTTACTTATAAGTAACACGGTGACTAGTCACACTCGTATGTAAATAGTCAGTTTGGACTGAGAAAAAGAAACATTTCTCAAAACCTACGCGTGCTCCAGGTTTAACCGTTTGAGTGCCGACGAGCGCTATCGCGCTCATGCGCGTACTAACTAAATTTGCCACGGCACGCGGTAGGGGAGGTCGCTCGCACGTATCGCTAATTTTTTATCTTTCTATGTGTTACATAAAGTTCAAATTATAATATTATTAGTAATTACAATATAAAAAGGATCCCGGAAAAGAAAATTTTTAAATCATAATGGCGGAATACGAAAATAATTCGAGTGAAAATGATAATTTTTCAAGTTGTGAAGAAAGTAATAGTGGGAGTGACATTGTGGTGCGCTCACAATTTGGAGTAATGCTAATTTTGAGTGATAGTGATAATAGTGACGATAGCAATTATTTTGCTGATACGGAGGATGTACCGGACTGCGAAAATATGATGTGAACTTGATTTCAGTTTTTGTTATAATTTTTGTTCACAATATATATTTCCATAATTTTCTTTGTATTTTATTATCCTTATACAAGTTTTTATTAAGAAAACACCGAAAAAATTATTAAAATTGGATAATTTTTGGAAGAGATACAGTTTTTTTTCGAGACAAAGGTAAATGACACCAAAAACAAAAGATTTCTTTGGCATTTTTAAGTATATATGAGTAAAAAACCATGACAGTAAAAAACGGTTGATAACAGTATAGGAGCTCATTTATTTGGCATAAGTTTTATTTAGTATATACGAAAATACACTAAATAACCCCATGAAGCACAGGTTGACTGTAAGACGACTTTTTTAAATATTTTCAATTTTACAAAAACATAAAAATGAAATAAATTTTGTGGATAAAAATAAAATGTACTTATAAATTTCGATTAAATTCCAATAATTTATTAATTGTATACTCGTATTTTAAATATGAAAATTTTACTATACACATACTGTATACAGTAAAATTCATCTCATATTGAACATGTTAATGTTTGTAAACAACAGAAACGTAGTTCTTCATTGTTATTTTAAATTCTCCAGTGTTTGATTCATTATCTATAGATTCCAACAAAACAAATTACATCAAAGATAAACAATTAAAATGGAAACAATTTTCTACTGTAAAAATAATATTTATTCTTAAAAGAGAAAACAATGTTTGATTTAAAAGTTTAGTCTGAACATTCGCCACTTGAACTATAATCACCAACTAATGACAATTTTGGAGGTCCGAAACCCTCTGTTTCTCCTTTCTCACTAGAAATGTTAACGTTTCCGTTTGGAGGTGTACAACTAGCTGAAGACACACAATTGCTTGTGTCATTTGTAGACTTCAATCTGATTCCCAACTTGGTTTGACTTAGAATAGCTGCTGTATTTGATGTACATAGTTTCTTTGCCTGACCGAGACCAGGTAACACGGATGAATTGAGGATTTTCTTGCGAGCTTCCTGTTCATTTTCGTTGTAGCTTGTTGCAGATTTCAGTGATAAAAGTCTGGCCATATTTTTATCGTCTTCATTTTCAGGAAGTAACTGAATATCTAACGAAGATTTTGATAATAGCAAACCATCTTTTTCAGCATGAATTTGTAGTTCTTTTTTCCGTTTCTGTGTAAAAATAAATAGATATCTTCTGATTATTAAAGAAAATCAAAAAGCATTAGTTGTATGTTATTTTGGACAAAAATTAAATTTTATAAGACGTAAGACGACTCTTTAAATTCTGTAAATTTTAAAGCAGAAATAATTTAAGTTCAAATTGTTGACAAATAATTTATGTAAACTATAAAATAAAATAGGAGGCAAACAGAATTTAATAAAAATAATGCTAATAAAAAAAGAGAAGATTCAAATAACTTACTCGAAAATTATTCCTCAACAAGCAGTTTGCTTCATAGTCGTCTTTCCAAATAGTTTCATTCCGGTTCACGAGTCTTCCCAGCCGAGGCTTCTCCTGTTTTGCAATATCTGCATCTTCCGTCTTATGTTCCAGTTTGAACATCGGATCGTCGAACAATTTCATCTGTGTCTCCTTCGTCTCTGGGACGACTTGACCATTGGTTGTTGGATCCCATCGATTTTCTTGACGTCTGGCACCTGACACTATCACGTAGTCAAAGTTCTGAAATTGCCGATAAATCATAATGAGCATACGCATTTATCTCTCTACATTAAATAAACACATTACGATGTAACTTTCAGTTACGTTAGGTTTAATCTCATATTACATAGTTTTATTTGGTTTATTTACTTAATTCAATTTCAAATTAAAAATATAGATTATTGATCTAATTATAGATTTCAATTCTATATTAGGATCACATCTATCTGCTGCTTGCTATAATACATTGCTGTTTGAATTTAGAATTGTGAATTGCGAAACCATATATCTCAGAAGACATTACACGTCAGAGAAGCAAAAGAATGTTTTGCAACACCAAATTAAAGATTGATACTTAACTCGTACATTTTAATTATAAATAATAAAATATACAGTGAAGATGCTCCATCAAAACTAAAGTTACAACAAATCACTTCAATGATTCAAAAAGAATAAAACCAATACAAATGACAAAGGACATGAGATACCATCAAACAAATTTGAAGACGCTGGATTAGAAACTTAAGTGTGTTTTAAATTATTAAGTAGTGAGTACAATGTTTCCTTAAGTCAATGTGAGAACTTCGAATGAAAAATTACAACATAACTTACCTCCGGATCAGTTTTGATTTCAAAATGATTGTCACACAAATGGCATTTCATCCTAAATTGATAAACAGGTGTAGTGTAAAACATTCCTATCTTCTTCTTCTCGGCGTTATATCTCACTCCCATCCCTATGTGGTTCTTGCAGCCATCGCACCAGATATTGTATGGCATTTCAAACCGAATAATGAGGATGCCCATATGGAGTTTGCGGGCACGCTCGCGGAGAGCGTGCGTGCCATGGAACTTGTTCAACCCGCCGACTCGCGGGTCATAGTCGGGTGGATAGTAATGATTCTGACCCTTACGTTCACCCATTTTTATAAACTAAAACAGAATAAATGGCAAATATTATTAGTTTGAAACTATATCTATATAATTAAGATTAGTTTCAAAATGTTTTATTTTTATTTATTTATTTACTTGACAACTTTAATGTACAGAATATATAGTGGATTATTGTTATAGGAGCAATCTCTTCAAGTCAACCATAACAATAAATTTTGATAAATTGGATGTTTGCTAGACTGTAGGAGACAATCTAAAGTTTAAGGTACATATAATATACGAGAAAAACAAAACCTTAATTAATAACATTACAACATGGCATTAGAATAGATTTCAAAAAAAAAAAAAATTGTGCATATACTTAGGTACACACATTAGAAGCTATTCTTTGATATAATACAAGAATAACTGTATTCAGCACACGAATAAAATAATGAAAGGGCTGAAGCTTGGTTATAAACACAGTTGGTAACATCTAAATTCAATCAAATAGTTAAATTTTAAAGATTAAATTTTATTTTCTCATACAGAGGAGTAAAAAATTTATTCCTTTTATCTAGAATTACAATCATTAACATCTAATAATTGAATAATCAAAATAAATTTTAAATAAATATTATCATATTAAATTAATAAAATTAAAATTTAATAATTTAAAAAATGTAAATGATTATTCAGTAAATAAGTTTAATTAATAATGAAAATAAATGAATATGCTGAAAATTTATTGTAACTTATTAATTTGAATTATTTAATAATTGATAAAGTAATAATTTATAATGCAAATAAGTACGCACCGAAACTTAACCTCACTGAGAGAATCACACTTAAAACATTTTTAAAAAGCTTATAGGCACTATTTCTATCACGAATATTCACAATAAATAAATGTTTTTTATTATATAATTTCAAAAAATATTATTTAATAGCATAGATCCAACTTGAATTTATATGAATATAAAACACATGTTGTATATTTACAAATATCTCAATAACTATCATGAATATAGCATCAGTCACTACACGTATGTAAATATATGTTTAGTGAAGAACTTCATCCGATCAATTTTTGTTGCGTCGTTCATCGTAATATTTCACTCTCAAAATTTTATTCATAACACACCTAAAAAAGTATTACTTCAATTAAAATACAAAGATTGAGATGAGTTACGATGAAAGAAGGGAAGGAGTAGAACAGAGAATGATTAAGATTTAAAGTAAAGTAGGACTTTTTCAGTTGATCCATGACGACATTCATCGATGATATTTTCCTGGTGCCAGTTGATTCGAAAGTTTTGTTGCTCAGACTGTAAAAGATTTCGTAAGTAGAGGTATATTTGGGAATATGTAGCGTGAGTGAGTAAGCATTCAAAGTGTAACACAAAGCCGTGAGTAAAAAATAAGTATTAGAATCTACCAGTAAAGTTAATAGACTCCGAGAAATTTTTGAGATATTGAAGAAAAGTGTAAGCCTGTGAAGTTGGTGTAGATTGGAAGCTATTTGAGAAATGACCCTTGTTAAGGAATATTGTCATATTTTCTAAGGCTGAAGATGAACCAGATGCATAAATTTTGGATTAACTATTTATTGATCTGTTTAAATATTCTCCATTAAGATTAGGATAGCACTCATCTCAATTAGTGATAATAGGTATGTTTGAAAAAGACATTGACATGTTTGTCATTTAAATAAATGCATAAAGAAAAGAAATAAAATAACACATTTTAACTTTATGTTGAACTATTTATGGCAAGTTACATGTAATTAGATGTCAATAAGTTATAGGAAACATCATCACACACCTCTGTCCCACAAACTCTCAGACTGACCAATTATAAAAACAACGGATGTTTATTTTGGCAAAATTAATTTATTTTGTTCAAACTACTTCAGCAATGATACAATATTTTGTACTTCCATTAATCGATTCCACTGACTTTTGTATATTTTGTATGTTCATCGTCATCATTTAACCATCTTTAGGTTATATTGTAATAATTTACTTTGCCGAATGTACTATGGAAAACAAAAAATTATCGCAGTAGCCAAATCAAGTGAATATAGTGAATAGCACTCATCTCCATATTCAATTAGTGATAATAGGTATATTTGAATAAATCATTATCATGTGTTTGTATTTGCTAGTGCGTTATCATGCAAAAGTAAATTTTTTTTGCATTGCCTTTAACACCATAATTAACAGACTTTTTGTGAATAACTTCCTTCAAATCGTAAAAATGGTCCAGCATTTTGTTGACTTCTTAAAAAGCATTTATTTACGGATTTCCTTCCTATGGTGGCCTCCATTCAGTTGATTGACATTTAGTTTCGGGATTGTATTAGAAACAACACATTTCATCGCCATTTGCAATGGCGTTTAAGAAGTTTTCCTCCTTTGTAATCTTTGAAATTTCAATTCCATGCAATTTTTCATCATCAGTAAGTTTGTGTAAAACAAATTTCAAATTTAGGTTCCTTATTCTGAGACTTGTTTGCACCACTCAAAAATATTGCTCAAGATAAACATTAATCACTATAAACTTTTTGTAGTACTTTAAATGTTTTTACGGTTGTCTTTTTTAGCTTTAAACAGAATGTAATGTTGATGCATAATACTTTATTCTTTTTTTTTGAGCGATGCACAAACGCTATGTTTACTTAATGATTTGTAATATAAGGATATAAATTAATGGTCACTAAATAATATATACAGTTCTGTTAGTGCTCTTCATATAAACCAGCCCAAAAAATTCAAGGGCTGAGAGTGTATATATAATCGGACGAAACTCGCTCGTCGACCGAAAAATTCGCTCGTCGAAAGATATTGGTGCATTCCATTTAAGCTGAGAAAACTTAAAGATTTATAAATCTTAGTAAAAAGGGCTCGAAGTATAAACATACCGATTTAAAGTTTGAAACTGAAAAGGCTCACAACGATGATAGTCCATAATATCAGGTTGTACGCCAATAGGACATATTAAGTGTTTAGTGTCACTAAGAATGGCAATTGAATCGAAACATTATAACAAACAGGTCATTGCAAAAAGCAACTGGTCTGAGAAATATTTTCCAAATTAATTTTTATAGTTAAATATATAGAACAGAAATTATTTTTATTGAATACATCGTTTGTAATGTATGTTCTTTCATTTAATAACTAATGAACCCAAATTTTCATTGTTGCTAATCTATATATGTTCCCTGAGAAATACTCACAAATCAAATAAGTAAATATATTCTTATGTGTTTCTGTGGAATTTTTTCCAAATTAAAATGGATAAATACTTGGAACAATTACAAAACAACACACTGATAAGTCAAAACACAAAATAAATGTCAAAATTGTTAAAAATTTGACATTCAAAAAATATTTTTTTATCGTGAGATCTATGATGGCATCGATGAAATAAAATATGTAAACTAAAGTGATTTATGCTGGCGTTAATATGGTAAGTCTGATAAGATAGCCATTTTAAATATTTCGAAGTTTTTTTGGTTACGTGTCTCTAGTTACTACCAAAAAACGACCCATTCGCAATATAAAAGAAACATGACAGTTCATCGCGCCTCCAATATTGTTAGCATAAGTTAAAGAGAACTTATTATCTAAACAATGAATCGAAATAAGTATTAATTCCTAACACAATCACATATCTGGAGCCAGAACGACTTAATGCAATTAAAAAAGGGCCTAATAAATAATTATGTTACTGGCAACTGATGTTTAACTGAACGACCATCTTGTTTGCAAATATTTGATAAATGGTTAATAGCATGATTTTATTTTTTTAATTTATATTTCATAAATAATTATTTTTTATTATTATAAAAGAGCTTATTTTCTAAAAATTATTAAATATAGGTTTAACAAAAAATTTATACATTAATACACTTTTCTATTTTTGGACCCCAAAGGACACATTACTATAAAACTATATTACTATAAAAATATAAACAATTTTCATGGTCGGTAGTGATAGAACTTTTCATCATTTCTCTGTACAAAATACAAATAATTCAAAATTCAAATCATTCTTATTAAATGTTTATCTTAGTTCGTTTTTCTCTCAGTCAAGCATGTATAAATAGAACGATCGAGAGTGAAACATACGATTATCTTTACCGCTCTCTGCTAACTACCATCTTGCTGCCTTCATAAATTACTAGGAATAGCGTTTCCAGTAAGTCCACCGTGAGCGGGCGAGGTGTTACGTATATCTATGCATATTACCCTTTACCCTAGGTATTGCCGCACACTAATAATGTATGTTAAGACCTATTCTGAAAAATATAGAGTGATTTGTACAGACAAAACAAATAATTAATTTTTAGTATTTTTCTTTGATTTGAAGCCTCAACGTATCCTGTACTAATTTAAAATAGAAAGGCATATTAACGCTTTAATATTTTATTAAACCTATATTTAATTGTGGTTGGAAACTGACATCTTTATTGGTAAATCTCATCATTGATAATATGATAATCCTAACAGGCGTTTTAAATGCAAAAGTGTGTTTGTTTGGTATTTTATGTCGCAACGGAATTACGCATCAATATCATTTTTAGACAGAGATATTTGCTATTGGGCCAAGAAATGGCATAGACTACTTTTTATCCCGGGAAATCTTATCCTAACTAATATTTTAAGCGTGAAAGTGTATTTCTTTATTCTTCTATCACGTCGCAACGGAGTTACGCATCGATATGATTTTTGTACAGAGATGTTGGCAGGCCAAGCAATGGCATAGCCTACATTTTATCCCGGGAAATGTCATCCTAACTAATATTATAATCGTAAACAATATTTTAAACGCTAAATTGTGTTTCTTTATTCTTCTTTCGCGTCACAACGGAGTTACGCATCGATATTATTTTTGTACAGAGATATTTGGCGTGCCAAAAAATGGCATAGACTACATTTTATCCCGGGAAATCTCATCCTAACTAATATTATAATCCTAACTAATATTTTAAATGCGAAAGTGTGTTTCTTTGTCCTTCAGTTGGTGAACCGGGAAATGACATAGACTACTTTTCATCCTAGGAAATCTTATCCCAACTAATATTATAGTCCTAACTAATATTTGAAATGTGAAAATATGTTTCTTTTTTCTTCTTTCACGTCGCAGCGAATCAATATCATATAGGCTACTCATTATTCACTCGTTTCTTATTTAAATCAAAAAGAGTAATGAAGCAACATCGCAACGGAGTAACAAATAGACGAGATTTTTAAAACGCTACATTCGCAACATAAGGTAGCAACGGAATAACTCCCTTTATTCCTAATTAAACGGGAATGTTTTTTAAAAGTTTGATTTCCATTATAGTCACGAAAAAAATTAACCACGTGAGCGAAGCCGCGGGTATCTAGAAAGTTAGTATTTATAGGTAAAACCTGTTTTTCTTTTAGATGTTTTGCTGAATAAATTAACATCATTCTAAAATTTTAGTTTGAAATTAAAAAAAATATTTTTTTAATTTCATTCGTTTGCATATATTCGAAATTCAAATCAAACCTGATAAACGAATGGTCGAAATAATTCAAATACTCCTTAAGAGTTTACTTACTAAAATAATTTACCATAACACATAAGTGAAATGCATTAAACAGCCGAATAAATGGAATGAAATCGAAACTTACGATAATAAGGCTGAGAGATTATTAATTTGATTATGAATATAAAACTAGAATGACTACGATAGAGAAACTTTATGATTAAACATGTATACGCATTCACATAAAATTCATGAAAAACTATTAAACACAGCTCAAACTCGCGTTATGGGGTTTCGGTACGCATTTAGGCATTTAAGAGTACATGGTATTTCTATTAAACTATATGCAAATATAAATTTTTCACGCGTATATGTACTCAGTACTTTTGGAAATAAGTAGGGAATGAAAAATTTTCGCATATTTTTGAAATATCTCTTTCAAAATACAATTTACAATATTTGTGCAAGCCTCATAAACAGATTATACCCATAAGATAAAGAGCATTAAATAAAATTTTGGCCTTTGTTTACTCCGTCTTTAAATTTTACATTTAAAAATTAAAAAAAGTATGATAGTAAAAAATATATGGGCTAATAATGCATCTTGCATTACTATGCCAATTTCAAGCTTCTACGTCGCATGGTTTCTAAGAAAAGCGGTAGAGAATATAGGAAAACTTAAATATATTATTTACTATACGTTCATAGGCGTAACAATTATGACATATAGAAACATGGCTATAGTTTTCCTACAGCCTTTGCACGGGTTTCTGAAAACCCCTATTTTTTCATAATTTTGGGTTCATTGGTCTCGGAATTGGGATGCATTATTTTCAGTTTTTTTTATCTTTTTCAGAATATCTCTGAAAACGTAATATCTAAAATTATTAATAAAAATTTAATCTTATATCTAGGCCTTGCAAACTATACCCACACTATATATGGAGTTAAACAAATTTCGAGTCCGTATTCCTCCTCTCCAAATTTCGTTATGGATATTTTTGAATGCAAGCTATTGTGTGTAATTATTTGAATGTAAGTATATGCGGGTTAATCTGTTTAACTACCTTGCTAAATTTCAAATTTTTCAAAGTCAAGCGTATCTGATGAAAAATGGCTGTAACAGATAAACGGACATAGTGAAACACGGCATTGTGGGTTATTCCTCTGAGCGGCGCTGAACAAGGTGCGCAAGTATCGTGTGTACGAAACAGATGACAAATAATTATGAATACTATTTTCAATTTTCTGAAAAAAAGGCTTCTAAATCTTCTAAATTTTATTTTAAGGCTTTGAGAGAAAAGTGCTTGCTTTCTTCTTCAACCACCAGCGAAGAAACTACTGTATCTGTTTTCGAAGTCTTATCAGATACTTTAAAAGCATACATTCTACAAAAACGCGAAAAGACGTAATTAATAGGCACTTAACTGCTAGCCTTGGTGTCTCTAAATTAAGTGATAGAAAAGATGTTGCGATTGTAGCAATTACTTTGCAAGTGTAGGATGTAATACTTTAGAGTTTAATGTTAATAGATCTTCTATTCGTCAATAGCGTTTGAAAAACCGAAAATCAATAGCAGAGTCTCTTAAAAGCGAGTTGATTGGAAGGTGTAAGGGGACATGAAACTGTAGATCGTCTGTCAATTTTGGTATCAGCTTCTACCGGTTCCAAAATTGGATCATGGAACAGGTGAAGCATGTGCGTCAACTGTTTACGAGATAAGCGATAAAATGAAATATTTATTTTTTGATACTACAGCTACAGATGCCAGTTTGATAAATGGAACTTGTGTTCTTGTGGATCAGAAAATGGTGAAGGATATGATCTGGCTGGCTTTTCGGCATCACATAAAGGAAATTATGTTAGAAACTGTAGTGGGTCAACCGCTCGGTCCATTTACTGATCCTGATATTTAATTGTTAAAATGTTTAAGAAGAACTGAGACATAATTAAACAAAGTGATTACAAAACTGTAATTTATGATATCACATCCTCAAACATCATAAAAAATGTCGCTGCGGACTGGATTTTGTTTGTTCAAATGCAACTCCAATAATATCAACCTCGAGAATACTATAAGAGTGCACTTCAGAGGAGTTCCCAAAAAGGAGTTTTATTTAGGAGATCTGCTAGTCTAGATGAATAGCTAAAGCTATTGTAGTATTGCTTGAAGATTTTCCTATTTGATGAAGAGCAAAAGCAATATTTGATTTTCTTGGTAAGAGTACGGAAAGAAATATTCTGATAAAAAAAAAATACTTGTATCATGATTATAAATGATTTTAATATCAAGAGGTATCCTTATTCGTAAACTAAACATTAATTTTGTATATAAATGTTTTGTATCAAAAAATACAAGTTAGTAATTAATACAATGTTTTGATTTTTCCTGACCGATATATATATATATATATATATATATATATATATATAAATGTGTGTATATATAAAGTTTATAACGTAAACGTCATTCAACTGCCAAATATAAAACTCAAATTAATAGACATTATAAAATAAAATATTTCACGTAAAACTCAAATTTAAGCAGACATTTGTTTTCATTCCATAGAGATCCGAAATAAAAAATAATAAACACTCGTTTCATTTTTAAAAAACCTAGAATGACTCACTCTATCGGTAATTTCGTTATGATACTAAACTAATTGAATGGGGGTGTAAGCCCAAAAATGTTCGGGGAATTCATTCAAACTTGTGCGTCCAATCAGCCTAATTCAAAATTGGCCTTGAATGTTCTTGCGTATGCTAATGAAAAATTTGTGACCAAGTTTGAAATGTTGTTATTATTTATTAATCATGCGTTTCAAAATTTGAATTCTCTATTTTTACTTTGTGAAGTAAGTGTACTTTGTGATTAAAATAAAAATAAATTATTCATAAGATTCCAATTCTTTCTTCGTACTTCATACGGGCTTAGAACCGTCATAATGACCATATTCTTCATTTTTTTATTAATATCAGTAATTGCATTAAAATCTCTTAACTTCGTGCCTCTTTAACATATTCGCGTTTTCCACCTCACCCAACAAATAGAAATCAAATGGCGTGAGATCTGGTCTGGTGACCTAGCAGCCCGTGGTACAGGACCTCCACGTCTTATCCATAGGTTTCCGAATATATATTTCAATTCATTTAATATATTTAAATTTTCGCCACTGACCACAAAAAGATTTCGTGTATATATATATACACATACATATATATATATATATATATATATATATATATACATATATATATATATATATATATATATATTTAAAAGCTGACTTTTTTGAGAAAATTGAAATATTCATAATTATTTGTAATATTTTTTGTACACATGATACTTGCACACATTACTCAGCGTCGCTCAGGGGAATAACCCGCGAACACCTACGGAGACATCTAGCTGTCCGGGTGAGCACCCCGCTTCAGGCAAGTGTGTTAAAAAGTTAAAGTTATGTGTAATATTTTTTTGCACCCAATTAGAAAAAGGGTGTGTTTTACGTTTTACTTCAACGACATACGTATATCTTGGTGCACTCTATCTTAATTTTAATCTACATTGAATTCACACACATCGAAGATATTTGGATTTTATAATTTCCAAATGTAAAATTTTGGTTTTGGACCCGCATAACAAATAAAAACACTAACACAGTCTCGTCGTTTGGTTTTTTATCACTAACACAGTTCAGATCTTATAAGAACTACTATTACTATAATCACACCTCACACTAATTCACACGAAGAGCAACAGTGAACTGACACGCACTTGAACAAATGCTTTTTTGGAGAGAATTAACGGAAATACCTCTGAAGCTCATTGAACAAACATAATGTTAAAGCTAATTCTATCAGCTTTTGAAGATGATCCGGCTACTAATACCAGAAAAACAGCTCGAAAGCTAAATTTATAAGGTGAAGAAGATAGTTGTGCCAGTTTATATAAAACTATATTGCCAATAATTATAAGTATGTCTTATTATCGAGTGCTTCATCTTACCGCTCTAGGAAATGAGTCACAATTTGGAAAGTACATTTCTTAGTTGTTTTTTTAAAGCATTTGAAGTTATCGAATATTCTTCTATTAACATGTAAATTGCTAAAAAGCCTATTTCCCATGAAAACCATTATTTTTAATAATTGCACATTAAAATGTTGAAAAAACAAAGAAGCAGTTACTGCATCTTTAATTGCTGTGCTACAAGCTGAAAACAATCTATTTCTGGGATTTAAAAAAAAACAAAATCATAATTTTCTCAAAAATCGTAAGAACAGAAAAGACTAATTTTTTCATGAAAATATAATAACTCTTTAACATCATAATAAGTTTATGTTGATTGGACGAAAGAGTTTTTTCTTCAAATTTATAAGTAATTTAAACCATATTTCTCTATTCCCTACTAGTACATACTAAAGTAAAATCTCCATCAATGAAGTCAGTTTAAAACTATAACTACTAAATCAAAGAATTATAAGTGTTCCCAAAGGTTATCATTTTTGTCAATATTGTCCACACAAAAGTGTGATAGAGCAGAGGATCCGACAATATATTGTTTTTATCCCACAAAATTTGAATTTGTGTATTTTGCTGTTATCCCACAAAAGTTGAATTTGTTTGTTTTGCTGTTATCACACAAAAATTTGATTTGTGTATTTTGTCATTATCTCACAAAAGTTGAAATTGTGTATTTTGCTGTTATCCCACAAAAGTAGTATTTGTGTATTTTGCTGTTATCCGACAAAAGTTGAATTTTTTCTATTTTAGCTTCACTCCTAATTTTCTTATAATATCACACTTAAAAAGCTCTAAAACTTACCAAAAGAGCTTGTTAGGTTGTTTGCTATTCACAATTAATTGCTTAGTTTAAATACTTTCCCACAACCTGTGCAGAAACAACAATCTGTACCTAGCACAATATTTTTTCCATACATTACATATACCTACGTTATGGATATTATTACACATTTCATGCATATTTACCTTCGCATTATTCTGTCAAATATCGTATCAGTTTTTTTCTAAGGATACGCTTGCGTAGAAGCTGTAATTGATTGTTAAATTTGAACATTCTTCTAATAAAATGATCTCTCTAATAAAATCTTCGAATGATTTCTCTCCAGTTCCCCAGCTTCGGACTTATCATAATTCAAGCACTCTTCAAAAATATTAACATATCTGAATACCTGAGAATCTATACTAATATTTTAAAAAGTTTCCTGAATACTCTCTATGACACTATCACACATCAAAATGTATCAAGTAGAATTAAAGTTATAACTGCGCTATAACGATGATTCAAGATATGATAGATTTTAAGGTATTCAAGAATATATATATATATGTAGAGAGTTTTATATATATATATATATATATACATATATATATATACATATATATATATATATATATATATATATATATATATATATATATATATATATATATATATATATATATATATATATGTAGAGATATTTATATGTGAAAATTTTATTTTGTCTATTAACAGTGCAATTCCTATTTATTACTTATGGTGTCATTTTTTAACAACACCTTCCAAGTAGAACCAGCATAGATTGTACATGATCACTTAAATAGATTTTCAATGCATATTCAATATTTAAATAATAATTTAGATATTCGATGACAAAAGCATTAATACACGATCATTTAATATCATCTTTGTCTTATTTTTATGTGAATACAAGAAAGAAAAATATTTTAATTACTAAATACACGTCATTCAAATATTCCAAATATCCCCATTACCAGTAGCATCAATAGCACCATGTCATATTATAATAGTATCATTTTACTTCAATATTTTTGTAACTAAAAATTATTTCGTGTACTAATATTAATAATTCCTTACTTAGTGAAAATAACCTGATGAATCTAAACTTTTCACTTGAACGTCTAACATACTAGTCAGATGTCCCCTAGCAGGTGACAAAGTGTTAGTTATTGATTATGTAGGATAATCTTAGGCAAGTGCAATTTTTTTTTAATACGTCTACTCAAAGCTTTCCAATGGCAAAAAAAAATCGACATCTGGCATGTATACTGAGATTTGTGTTAATATATCAACGAGTGTAACGTAGAAAAAGAACACGTAATATGCATACATTATGAAGACAAAACTTTTAAAAAAGCGATAATGAGCATTTGTATTAGAAAACTAGCTACGCGAGTTTACTTTATACATGATTTACAGGAATGAGTGTTCGATAAAAAAAGACGCTATTCGTACAGGCTACAAAGGAATAAATTGTCATTGAAATAATACGTAAAATACGTCCTTTTCCAATTGAGCGCAAAATTATTATAAATAACTCTTTTTAACATACCCAATACTTGTTCGCGGGTTATTCCCCTGAGCGGAGCTGAATAATGTATGCAAGTATCGTGTGTACAAAAAAGGTAACAAATAATTATGAATATTATTTTCAATTTTCTGAAAAAAGTTATCTTTTAAATTTTATTTTAACGACAATCAACTCTTTTTCAGTCAATGATACATCTTTCTTTGTCCAACCCTTATTCCCAGACACCGTATATAATATAAATTTGAGAAGATAAACAAGGAAGCCTAAGAGTGCAGCCTAAAAGAAAGAGACATACTACTCTCTTACTAAGTGTAATATTCTTTTTTTAACTTACATTCCATAATTAGATATTTGTTGAATTATTTTTTTGATCATTTACATAATACATACTATGTGTACCCTACTCTACTACTCATACATACCATAATACATTGTACATAATATGTTTCTTAATATCTTCAGAATCACAGGAATAGAATATTATTACGTTACACTACTTCGTTCCTCAGCTAAACCATGTAATATACACCACATTTTCGCCATTCGCTGAGTCGATCACAAGACATACGTCCTTTGACGTGCGCTGAAACCCACAAGGGTTCGATTCCCAGCTGCTCAGCAAGTGGGACAGCTGCTCATAAAGTACGTAAATAATCCAACATAATTCCTACTTCAACATTTTCTCAAAAAAGTGCTGAGTTACTGATCAGTAAACTCCAAAACCTACGTTTTCTTAGTATTTTAATTGATACCATCGGGTTTGTACTAAAATTAAAAAAAAATAAAACAATTTTAACTGTCAGGAGCTGTTCTTTTAACAGCAGTAAGTCTTTATTATACATTAAGCAAATAAATATTTGATATAATGCAACTTTCTACGCAACAATAAATTACAATTCATTATTATATAGATATACATTTATCTATATTATTATATATAACTACATAATGTAAATAATAATCCAGAATAACAGTTTCACATTCGGCAATGACTACGTTAACACTGTATTAATATTTTATAATAACTTTGATTATCATAAAATACATTTTAACAATACATTTATAATGCCAGTTGTAAATAGATAGACGAATTTACTAAAAACTTACAAACCATAATCAATTTACAAATGTCTACATGTAATGTTGGTTTAAAGAGAAATTAACGTGTCACGTACCATGTGCACTTCTGTCATTTACAATAACTATTTACCTGACGCCTAATGAGGCCAGCACGAATGGGATTATTTTAAAATAAATTTTCTTTATAATTCAATCAGTTTAAAATAGTTTATATTGATGTCGCTATTTACTCTGACTTATTAAAAGAATATATACCTAAAGTATTTTTTTCACACAAGAAATTTGCAGGTTGAGAGCTCTGTGTAACAGTTATGCCCGAACCTCAAAGAATTTAAAATGAAGACTACTTATGTTTCCGCTGGTACCATTTTCTTGAATTTACAACTCGATATATTTAGGTTTTCCATTTAACAATCAAAGTACATTTAAGTTTATAATAATCACTTGTACACATTGGCAGTTTAATAATGTCAAAATAATATTTAAGCAGCTTTAACCTAAACAGAAATTTATAACACTTAATCCAAGTACTACCTGTAGTATTATTTTTTCTGTGGGTAATTGACAGCATAATGTGACGAATTACCTGAAGACCTGCCTGTTGTTTCAGAATAAAAAATTAATTAATTACCGGCCGATATTAATTGCATTTACACAACCCTATTAATGTTTACAAACCAATTTGTGACAAAATTGTTTATGCAATTGTTGCAAGTGCTTGCAGATTCAAAATATCACATCTTTAATTAGCAGTTGAGATATACATAGCTATAGACAAAGTGAAGCAAAGTTCTGTCATAAATAATGGCTGTAATACTGTCTAATCCTAGAAAAATTGTTTTACAGGTATCCAATAAATTAGCAGCATACCTCACCACATTGGAATCTTTATGACAAACTTAATTAATTTCCATATTCTTCACCCGTTGCTTATAAATATGAACGATTAAACGAAACTACGTGATGTAGTATTATTTCTACTATCTTTAATTTCTTTACCACGACCTAGGTTTCGTTGTATTGCAACATCTTCAGGTGGGATATTAGCAAAGATTGATCTTTGCTAACAGCCCACCTGAAGATGTTGTAATAAAACGAAACCTAGGTCATCGTAAAGAACTTAAATAAAGTAGAAATAATACTACATCATGTAGTTTCGTTTAATCGTGAATAATGGATTTCTACAAAATTAATGCCAAATATATTCAATATAAATATGAAATCGCAGCACTTCATTTTTTAAATACAATATGTAGATTTTTTGCCAACAATATGTTGAGCAAAATTGTAAGTTCATCATAAGTTATATAAAATATAAATTTGTAATTTGTGCAGAGACATTTCCAACATGTTCGTAAACATGATTTTCAATATGATATTGGAATTTGACATCAATTAATTGGACATTGTTAAACAATCAGTCACCATAACATTTAAAAATGATGTTCAAGAGCAATTTTACGCAATTACCGATTGCTCCTCTTTTACCCTTCAGTATCCAAAAAATCCATAACGCACTGAAAATTTGTTTTTAAAAATACAAAAATAAAGACACAAAATCTTTTTTTGGAACCCTTTCTATTTTAGCAATAAATTTTTTTTAAACATCTTTTCAATTACTAATAATTGATAATTTTCAATTATTTTAAGATCTTCTTCGATATTTTTTCATTGCAACGTGCGTAGCAAAAACAAAATTCATCTTATTGAATGCGAGTATCGATTAATTTAAATATCTACGATGCAAATTCCTAGATATATATATAAAATAACTCTTTCTTAAATTAACTGAATTATTAAGAGTATTGTATTGTTGGGAACATTTGCAATTATTTCCAACTTTGACAACTCTGAGAACCTAAGTGCTGTGAAACTATTTGCGTCTCAAATGATTAACCTATGTTTGTATACATTATTCGTATTATTGTAACGAAAATACATCCCTGTACAGACTAATGACTAGAATTCTTCATTACGAAACTTCCTTAAAAAAATAATTCAAACTTGTGCGGGACAATGCTTGTCTTCCATGTTGAGTATGAGCGCAGACTCGATCTTAGCTTGCAGCCAGCTGAGCACCGTGGGCTCGAGGGATTCGATCACCTTCTCGTCCGTCGAGAAATAATTGACCAGTTCATCCTGTTATTAATGGATATAAAATTAATGTAAGGATTTGCAGTTTGTGATTCAGAAATTCATAAAAAAATTATACCACTAAACTATTATTTCAGAGTGCCATTTAAGCCATTATGTACAAGAATAAATATGTCAAAAAATACTAAGTATGTCAAAAAATAATATTTATTAAAATGTTTTCTCAAAATATTAATTTTCATGTAGAAAAATTATCATGTACTAATTATTTAACTATTCATCAATCGGCTAAAAAATAATTTGTGAGGAAATGCATATTTCAAAAATACTTTTTCAACTATGTGACGTGAAAATACATTTCCAAAAAGGTTTTTTTGTAAAAAACTGTTTTTAATAAAAAAATTGACACTAAAAGTCAAGTTAATATTATTTATGGCAACACTAAAATTACATCATGTGTCAAAACGTTAACGTGAAAATGACAGTTTATTGGCAGTCCTATTGCTTCTGTACTTTCTTTTTAAAAAGAAAATACATTTTCAATAGATTATTGTACCAGTATTGAAGTTAATTAGATTAGTGTGACATGGTTCATGTTGTGTTGGCGCTGTATTAGAATCGGCGCTGATATTTTGAAATCTATCCAGAGTTGGTCCAGGTTTGCCTGATATTCCTAATTAATACATATCAACATTTATTCCAAGTTTGAGTGATTGTATGTCCTATGTTTACTAAACATACTTATTTGAGTTATACCTGAACAGATGGATGTTCATTACCGTTTTTTAACAGTTAAATTTTAAAATCAATTATTAACCATATTTAGTAGCTTACATATAATTCTCGTGATGTTCTTGTTGAAAAATATTGTTACATTTTGAGTTAGTTCATTTGCGGCCGCTTTGGAGCCATTCTTCTTAATTTTGTCACTGAATCCTCTCATCAATTACAAAATTCAGAAAAAATTATTTATGTAGAAATGATTACTTAAATTTTACCTTTTTCAAAATGGATTTTACCTGCTTCACATTGAGAGTCAGCTTGTTGTCCTGTATGTTTGGCACGCCGATGAGGTCATCCAGGTTTACCGTCCATTCTACGTGCCAAGAGTGCGAGCTTCCCACTCTCACCAAAAAAATACGTCTAAAGAGAATGACTAATTTTAATCCTCACCATAATTTTTTTTAGTATTTATATATTTAGCTCGTAGAGTAAAAACAGAGTACAAGTTATGTGAACAACTTTTAAAGTCGCACGTGGTCTAATAAATGCTGTAAGTTAATTCTACTGTTACATATGGTCATTTACATATTTAGCTCAGAGAGTAAAAACAGAGTACAAATTATGTGAACAGTTTTTATAATCACACATGGTCTAATCAACGCTGTGAGTTAATACCACGTTATTATTTCGTAATTCTACCGTTACGTATGGTCTTATCAAAACTTGTCATTACTTATACTTTTGAAATGAAAAATTCACATATTTTCATACTTTTTTATGCAAGTCCTCTAAATATTTTCCATTATTTTTACCTTGTAGTGAGAAGAATTGTAAGTTTAGAGTTAATGCCGAGTGTTGCGTGAGCCAGGTACGTGTCAGTGTCAGCATATTGTCCCCGACCGAGAGCATTCAACAGCTGACTGCCCAACGCCTCATGATATGAATATGGGCGAACACCCTGTAACAAATAATTTTTTTTTTCAATCTTTAGCTTCAAACGTTACAGAGGCTTGCAAATTGCTTCAAAAATGTATAAAAAGTTGCTTTTGATAATACATTTCAGATGTTTAGATTTACCGAAATATTTTTATAATCAAATCAACTTAGCATTTGATGGAGGAGACATATCAGCCGATACAGAGAAACGTTCTTGATCTCTTATTACCCCCGCGCACGGGCAACTTTTTAAAAGCAACTATTTAGTTGGTTTGAAGAAGTTTAAATGAAACACACAATATTGAACGCAGCCTGCGCACCGGCGACTTTTTAGTTGCTGCAGCTAAATAAGGCAGGCAACTAGTTGCCAGTGATTAAATTTGCCAGTGCATGAGGGCACTTAGTTTCAATTTCTAACCTCTTATTTTCAACCTTTTCTCAAGTGAACATGGTGATGGTGAATGGTTTCGAGTCTTAATCATCAGAAAGTGTATTAAAGGAATCCTTACTTAGTTTAAGTAAAGTGTACCGCTACTCACAGCATACCAGTCACTGTAGTGACAATTTTTACAGATTCATAATAGTATTTGCTTTAATAAAAAAAGTTTGGTTAAATATGTGACTGAATTACATTAAAAGTAATCAAACATTATGTTGTATTTCGTAAATCCTATTCCAACTACGCCTGGAAGAATGTGACTTCCATGTAACTTCTGTAATTGCCATGTAACTTCTGTATAAAAACTATCCAAAATTGTCATTTAAATGAACCATTTAAAAGAAATCGGTAACATTTTTTTTATGTTTAGTTGGTACACAACAATTACCACTGACGATAACATAGAAAAAATAAAAAGTTGTGCTTGATAATCCTCATTTCAGTATTAGAGAGTTGGCGCGAGAGTTAAACATTGATTAAATGACCATTATTGGAATTTTAACTAATGTTTTGCACATAAAATGCATCTCTGCAAAACTGAATCCAAAAGAGCTTAATTTTTCGCAAGAAGAGCATCAAAAGCAGTTTCTGAAATTATTTCGCAAGGGGCGGTCTTCATGAAATGCATCACAACTTGAGACGAAACATGGATCTATGAATCTGATACATTAAAGAATCAACAAACGCTGAATGTCACTATGAAAACGAGCCGAATCTGATAAAACTGCATCAAAGCGGCTCAGAAGGTATTGCTAATTGTTTTCTTTGATGGTCGTGATGTGGTACACTTTGTATTCTTTCTGGAGGGACAGACAGTGAATAAAGAATATTATTTGAATATTTTGAGGTGTTTGCACGAGAATGTTCGTAGAGGCCAAATTTGTGGAAGAATGACACATGGATTTTGCATGACGATAATGCGCCTTCTCTCAGAGAGTAAAAAAAAACAAAAATTCAATTAATACCATTAACCATCCCTTATGCTTTGTATTGTTGGATTTAGCCCGAGTTATTTCTTCTTCTTTTGCTAAACTCAAATTGCCACTCCATAAAACACGTCTTGACTTGATATCAAACGAAATTCGCAGCGAGAATTAAAAGTCATACCACTTTGGCCTATAAGAAATGAATGGAAAAGTGGCTCCAGACAAGATCCCTCCTATATATATATAAATATATATATATATATATATATATATATATATATAGACATATATATATTTATATACATATATACAGTTATTGCAATATATTGTACCTCATAACAATGGCAATGTCTTGGCAGGCGTCTCCTTGCAGTGAGGTGCCCGCCTGCACGCTCCAGGGCACTGCGTAATGCTGCAGCCGTATTGCCACCGCACTGCCGCGCCAGGAGCGTTGCTTCACGATATATGTCTGAGCAATGTACATAGAATTTGTATTAATATCTAAATGTGTAAACATATTTCTTTATTACATGATCGTGCCAAAAACACTAAATAGATTTAAAATTTTCACCTATGGAAATATTTATTTTTCCGAATTTCTTCTACAGGTATATGCTATTGAGATTGCTCGGCTATTGGCAATTTTCATAAATACCACGATATCTGATCCTTCAAACCAGAACTCTAAAAAATGTATCATTCAAAGTTATACACACACACACATATATATACATATATATATATATATATATATTTGGACAAAATTAGTGCAGATAATAGTGATCATAATTTTTGACGATTAGAAAGCAATTGCCTGATTTTCACTGCAAAGCTGCAATATAATAGTTATACTTAATAAATTTTCAAATACAAAACTGATTACCACTGGATCTAGTTTGCTACGGCCAACAGTTTTTAAGAAACCTGCAAACACAGACAGTGCATCAATTTCGTAATAATGTGTACAAAGGTTGCAAAATAGCACACAATAATCCACAATAAGTTCCCCAATTCCGCGAGCCTTGTATTAGATACTTATTACAGATACAAACTAGGTAAAATTATTAGTTTGATAATAATTTAGGAATGAAAAAAACTTAGTAAATAGAGGAACTTAACCACAATATGATTTCATTAGATGAAAATTTATTTCTTTTCAATTAAATATTTTGTTCTAGTAATCTATGTCTACTTGTATTACTTGTTATTATTAGTTTATTTTTAGTTGTATTACTTATTATTATTAGTTTATTAGTAGTTATTATTACTACTTGTATTACTTGTTATTATTATTAGTTTATTAGTAGTTATTATTACTACTTGTATTACTTTTATTATTATTAGTTTATTAGTAGTTATTATTACTACTTGTATTACTTTTATTATTATTAGTTTATTAGTAGTTATTATTACTACTTGTATTACTTTTATTATTATTAGTTTATTAGTAGTTATTATTACTACTTGTATTACTTTTATTATTATTAGTTTATTAGTAGTTATTATTACTACTTGTATTACTTTTATTATTATTAGTTTATTAGTAGTTATTATTACTACTTGTATTACTTTTATTATTATTAGTTTATTAGTAGTTATTATTACTACTTGTATTACTCTTATTATTATTAGTATGTAAATTATCACCAATATCTACCAACTACATATAGCCAATAACAAACACTCGAATTCAAAGTACACCAGTCAGCAGAACACCTGATAATACCAACCTGGTATACGATGACATCAACTTAATGAAACCAACCTAAATTATATAAAAATCTTTACATCAATTCCAGATGGCAATACAAACAATATAACAATAAAATATTTTTTTATATATATTAGACGAGAGCTCGTAAACTTGAATTCCTGTTTGGAGTGCCAAAAACTAACAATGTGGCATGATTCTTCAAGTAAAAAATTATAGTTTTATTGACGTACTATTTGGAGGTACTATTTGGAACTAACAATTATTATTGTTGATTCCATTATTTTTATAAATATATTAATATGCCAGGTAACATCCAGATTACTTAAGACCACAATAAATAAAGAATTGACCTAAGAAATTACCATCAAACTCTCGAGTGAGTGAGCCACTTTTAACTAAAATCGGTACTCTCTATAAAATAATGCATAATTCTGAAAGTATTGATTTTATTCAAATGAGTTTTCTCATGTATATAAAGTTACAATATAGTCGAAGTATTTGTACCTTACATATGTAGTTATTGAATGTAAAAAATAATGAAGAAGATGAAAAAAAGTTCTCCGTAAACATAAACAAAAACTATGCCTGATAAAAATTTATGCTATTGTTAAGTTTGGTGAGCCATATCAGTTCTGTTCGCATCTTGCACAGAACAAAAGCCATAGCGGCAAAAATAATTGTACGCCATATACGTTCCATCACCATTCGATTCATTATTTCATTGTGTTTCTTATGATATATTATTTTTTCAGTATTGATGTCATTTTAATGGAAAATATATGTTGGAACAGAGCGAGCGCAAGTGTTCCTTACAAGCAAAATACGTACTCGTGGAGTTAAGTACATTCAACAATATCTATAGCTTGCTATATTACCAAAGCAATCAAGCAAGTACAAATGAGACAAATCGGTTTTCATATCAGCAATACTATATAAAACACAATTTAATTAAAGAAGACTTTAATATTGTACTCTTAGACTGTTCGTACACAGGTCGACTGGTTAGCATCTGAAACTACTTTTTGAATTAGAAAACATTGTGCAGTTTAACTGATGTGCAAGGAACAATACGCAACACAACTTAATTTTAACAGATTGTAAATTTTATCAAACACATAGAAAACTATATTAAAACAATGTGCAGTTTAACTGATTTACAATGGACAATACACGACACAACTTAATTTTGACAGACTGACAATTTATATGGCAAGCACACAGAATACCGTATTTCATTAAATCATATTTATTACAGAAAACCAATTCACTTAATTTCATCATCAATGTGTCATCCGAATCTGATGAGCAAGACATTAACTATATTATTAACATAGATGAAAAAAAATTATTAAAACTTGTTACATAAAGAGATGACACATGTCAGCTATTCTTTGCTTTTGCTACCATGTTACTCTTTGCTTTATTTGGGCAATTTTTTCTACAATACTGTGTATACACGTAATTATAAATCTCACAATGTCTGCACTTTTTTCCCAAATTGTATTTGTTGATTTGCACTCAAAGAAGTCATTGCACAATAATTTAAAATGCTATTACCATAGACTTGACATAGTATATTAAGTCTATGGCTATTAATAACCTATATTAAAAAAGTGTATGATTGTGCATAGACAAACCAGTGGTCATTAAATGTCAATAAATGATGAATTGCATGCAACTATGCAAATGAAATTGATTTCATTGTAACTGGTTAGTAATCAGTCAAGCTGTGTGCACTCCCCCTTAGTGGTCTACTCTTATATTTTTTACAGAAGTGACTACACACAATTTATTACCAGCTTCAGTAACTAAGCGGAGGACCTGAGTGCAAATACCCTTAGACTAAATCAGTTCTGAGGTTCCACCTAAGTTAAATACTTAATTATAAGACTCATTAACAGAGCAGTTTATATTTTCTTACATTTACATATACACATACATAACACACTAACATACATAACACAAGAGTTACAAAAAACATAGGTAGTCATGGGGACTGCCGACAGAAGCGAAAACTTAAAGTGATGGTTTTATAAAATTTTATAGAATTTTTAATTATTGAATATATTTGGCGTTAATTTTGTAGAAATTCATTATTCACAATTAAATGAAACTACGTGATGTAGTATTATTTCTACTGTCTTTAATTTCTTTACCACGACCTAGGTTTCGTTGTATTACAACATCTTCAGGTGGGATATTAGCAAAGATATCCATAGTTACAGCTATCTTTGCTAATATCCCACCTGAAGATGTTGTAATACAATGAAACCTAGGTCGTGGTAAAGAAATTAAAGACAGTAGAAATAATACTGCATCACGTAGTTTCATTTAATTGTGAATTTTTAATTTTAAAATTAAAAATCCACGACAAAAATATTATCGACCAACTGAAAATCTGTTTAACTCCACTAGTAAGATAACTACTAAACCACTTTGAAACACTTATTGACGAAATTTTAAAAAAATAAAATATATAAAATTTTTAAATGCAAATATTGATACGAATATTGGAAATACTTGAAAATAAATGCTTTGTTTTTGTTATTCATTTTTCTATATAAAAATATTAACATATTAATACTCACTGCTGTACTGCACAGTGATCCTACAATTAAACAATTAAAATAATAAACTAAAACACAATTTAAACATGGCACAGTATACACACATTGAACTTTCCACGTAGTCAATTTAATTTTACTTGTATAGATATACACATTAGCACAACATGTCACTCTTATAACAGATATACTGCTGTTACAGTATGTCAGTGACGCGAACTCACAAGATTTTACTCTTCCAAAAAGGCCAACGCGCACATCATTCAGACATATATATCACACACACACACACACGCACGCACGCACGCACGCACGCACGCACGCACGCACGCACGCACCCACACACACACACACACACACACACACACACACACACACACACACACACACACACACACACACACACACACACACACACACACACACATATATATATGTATTCACTGCTGGCCAAGCGCAACACATTATACCAAAAATCGCTCAAGGCGCTTAAAGAAACGTTCACTTCAAAAATCTTCACTTACCAAATGTAGGCTTAGCTATAAGTCCACTAAGGCCGAGTGCCACGCCCATCACAAATGTTTTACTCGCCTCTATGAGCATGTCTGGCAGGTCACTACTCCTTTGGAGATAAAAACCTGTAAATAAATTAAAACATTTTACTCCAAATAGAGGTGATAATTTTATAGCAGGTAGGTTTATAGTGAGTAAATGTTTACAGTAGGCAAACAGATTTATAATAGGTATTATCTTTACTATAATAGGTATTATTAGATTTATAATAGGATTTATATTAGATACAATACTTGTTACAAAAATATATTAACAAAGAAACATGCATTATTTTTACAGTTCTGTAAACAATAAACCTTTATAACTTTATCCTGTTTATCCACCATCCATCCGTCCATCTGTCACAACAAAGCAGTTTCTATAATATTAGACCTTAGATTTTTAATGAAAAAAAATTAATTCAAAATATTGAAGAAAAACTTTCTTCCAGACTACTTCATCAGTCCTCATAATTACATGGATTATATAAAATGAATTACTGAGAAAATAAATGTAGAGATGTATGGAGAAAAACTTGTAAATTGTTATTATTCTAAATAAAATTTTTTTTCCTTATAGTTAAAAGCAACACCCACTGTTTTTTTAATTATTGCATCTTACGCAAGCCCTATAATACATATTTTCCCTGAGTATATTCGTTTGGTACAATACTGTCAACATAATTAACTTCGAATATTGATACCATCAGACATTAAGTAAAACCTAGTCATTAACAAATTGCAAGAAATTTTATAAATAGGTGCTTCAGATCTCTAGTGCTTAATCTCAGTTGCGGCCTGTAATATGAGATAGATTTCAATCCCGAAACTAAAATCCAATTTTGGACTTCAATTTTGGAATTTGTTTCAAAATAGGCATTTATTTGAAATAAAAGATAATTTGTACATGAAATCAAAAATGACAGAAATAAAACAATACAAAATAGTAGAAAAAATCATTATATCACATTGAATGATGTGATATAATGATTCTTAAAAAGACTCTTGAGAATATTCTCATCAGTATTTGTAAGAATTTGGTTCGTCAAACATCTCATAAATGGAAATATTTCTTAATCAAAATACATCTTAAAAATCAAATCTTTCTATAATATTCCAGAATTCAGCCCTAATCTTCATTAAAATGTAGCAAAATATTGAACTTTAATTTAAGAGTGGAGAAGAATGAATTGTTACGTCATGTAATATCGTAGACATTTATTTATGTAATATCTTACCATATCTTCTTTTCTTCTTATACTCTTCATCGAAAGACAGAGCGGCAGAGTATTCTCCAAGAGCATTTGAAAAGATGGAGCCGGCACGTGCAAACCCACACACGCAGTGACCTAACAGTGACGCTACACCATAACCCAAACGGAATGCCATCTCGTCAGGGCCAACACCACTACCCTGAAATGAAGTATTGTTACAAATATAAAACAACACTTCATAATGTCTTGGAAACTTTAAAAAAAATATTTATTTATTCAATATCATTTAGTAGTTTTGCTGCAAATTTTTTATATTTATTTTATTAAGATTAAAATTAACAAGAATGGGATATTGTTAAACTTTTATCCAAATTATTAAAAGTAAGAATTTAAAAAAATTTATTACATTATGAAGATTTATATTTACGTAACAATATCTAGTTTAATTAAATTATTAAATACAAGTAAGATTTGAACATACTACAGCTTTCATATTCAGAAGAATATAATTTATAAAAAATATATAAATGATTAGTAAAAAAACAAATGCTTTTGAAAAAATGTCAATATTTAAATACAAAAATTTGCTCATTTTTTTATTTTATTAAATTATATAAAAACTGTAAAACTAACCTATCTATAGTTTAGCATTTTAAGAAACATTGTAAAATTTTAGTATGTATATTTAAATTGCAATTTTCCAATTTTTTATAGGAATGAACTTAAGTTTTTTGTTCCGTATATTCCTTAATAGATGGTCCACTTCGAGGTGATAACCACATCGGTACTTTGGAACAAAATTTTTGATATAACCATTTATCTGTATCAAGATTCGCAGGCAACACTAGAAGAACATTGTGATCTTAGTTGATACAAAATCTAGAACTGTGGCTGAAATTGACAAAAGTGCATGACAATCCAATCTTCCATTCATTACTAACCAACTTGCGTTAAATGCAAAGTTGGAATTTGGGCATTCAGTTGTCATTAATTAATAGGTGACCTACTAGATATCACAATGGCGCTGCACGCACGCACAGGGCTAAAATTTTCTGTGGACTATTGTCGCATAATCTCTAATCTATAAATTCAGGTGGATGTGCGTGCCCCATGAAAAAAAACCAAATGCGGATTATAATTCTTTAGTCTGTAGTGCTGCGATTGCATTTTCGCTCGATAGCGTTTCAGTACGGATCTTTTGCGCACTATAGAACCTTATGAATTTCCATGCACTGCGAGAAAGAAACCGCGCGGATGCCGTCTCATGCCTCAGTCATTCTCAAGATGTAGAGTACTAAAATTGTACTAGTTTTTTTTATTTGTTTTTCAATTTCATGTACTTTTGTCAACAGGTAACTTTTGTTTCAATAATTCCTAATGTAACTTTCTTGAAAATGAGTAAGGAAAAAAATATTATTAAGACAGTACGGAAGATAATTATAATAGCGCTGCTATATTCCAAGCATGATATTTCACAAACAATACTTCAATGGCTTAGCAAATCTTCCTCGATCATATTAAATTGACGTCATGAACATGGCCAGAATGAAATTGATACAACAGTTTCAGATTACAATGTAATTTGTATTTACTTCAAAACTAAAATATTTTCAAATTTTTTTTAATATATTTATAAACGAGTATACTGCAACTTAGAATTTTTAACATATCAACTTGGAACAAAGACGAAAGTGACATTTTTGGCCATTTTTATGATAAATAAAGCTTAAGGATGCATCATTTCATTCTAATTTTTATGTAAAATTTGTAAAATGTTTTTATGTAAATTACTAAAGTGAAAATTAAAAACAAATCATCAACAACATCATATTTGCCCTTCTCACTTGAAAATGCAATATCATTATAATACAATTGATGACATGATTAAAAATGTTGTATTAAATTAAGTCAAAAATCACTCAACATAATCTGTGACTAGATATAAAAATTAAAATTCATTTAAATATATGAAATTATAACGAATGATGTAAATGAAAAATTTCAGACTTCATTTAGCTTACCAAATATGGTTCATAAAACAAGTCACCGAGTCCCCTTGTGAAATCATTGAAGACGCTATAGGGATTGCCGAGAATGTCGAGTCCCAGTATGAGAACGTAGAACTGCTGAATTACTTGTGTGCTGTAGTGGCGGCGTGCCTGCTCACACAGACCAGAAAGGTTCATGTGAACATTCTGCAGCTCCATATAGGCCATCCTATTTGAGATTTATTTTATATTATGGTTAACTTTTAAGTCAATAGGAACTGAAATTGTCCAAATTTTTTCATAGGTCTCTTATAATTATTAGAGAAACTAAATTTCAGAATATATGTAATATTACTATCTTTTATTTTTTTATTTACAATATATACATACATATATACATTATCGAAGTGACATACCGCTTTTCACTGTATATCACCACTTTTCACTGTACTGCACATGGGTCATATTCCGACATACAGGTTCAGATACATGCCTGCTAATATTAATAGGTTATGAACTAAAATGTCTTATTATAAATGTAGCATAATCACGATCATAAACTATCTTCATTTTTGGATAAACAATAAACTGCTAAATACTATATCTGAAATTACTTGAACAGTCTGACAACTGCACCAAGTATCGAATGAAGTATACAGTGTAACAAAAGCTTATAAAAAACTAATTGACTCCTAGACAGCGCACATCATAATATTGTGAATATAATGCTCAGACATTGTGACTGCACGCTTGGGGTGGTTAATATAAAAAATATGAATACTAACCACCACAATGAAACAAGCGTTGCTTTGCGCTATACTAGCTCAAAGACTCAACTAGCTCAAAGAAGAAAGAGTACTAGCTCAAAAACAAATTAACTCAGTATAGGTTAATAAAATTCGTACACTCATTTGCGAGTTTACTCGGAACCTATAAATAGACGTATTTTAATTCTGATTTAATCATGTCTTACAGTATGTATGAATTTTTCATCAGTTTTTCGATATATCCAAATTATTATATAAATAATTTACTTATAACCTCACATGTTATTTTATCTTTCAGTGTATCACCAGATGTATATACAAAAAATATAATTATATACAAAACTTTCTATAAAGGAGCACATCTTAAAATTATTTTAAAAATAAATCATAATTTATTAAATTGTTCAATATCAAAACATTCAGAAATGAAAAAGTAACACAGACATTAAGACCAAAAAAATAACCTTTCAGAAGTATTTTATCTGTAAAAATAGGTAAACTGTGACAATAAAATACTCACTTCAACTTAACATCCTTCATGTCGCACAAAGATGAACCCCAGGAATTAAAGATAAACTCCAATAAATCGCTATTAAACAATTTAGGTCTATTTTCTTTCTTATTACCAAAACTTTTAATCTCTCCACTGCCATAATCAGCAGTGTAACCTCTCGATGACAAGCTTAAAACCACTTTTACAGGAGACAGGTGAACATATTCCAATAAAACAGATCTAGATGAGTTACTCCGCATTGCCATACTCGAGAGAGGCATGTGAATCAACGCCATGTCCGCTCGCAATCTAACTGCTGGTTTTTCCTGTACCGTCCAATGATTCATAATATCGAAAACATAGTTAACGAAACCACGGTCGAGATTAAGACAATATTCTTGCACAAGAATTTTTATGCACTTGTAAATATCCTGGTTCAGGGCAGCTTGGTGCCTCTTAGAGACAATCACCTCGATGCATGGTTTTGGAGCGCTTTTCTTAGCAATGTGGGAGGGTAGCGGTGCTGGATATAAAACACTCGGAAAGATGGACTCATTCAATTGATTATCAATCTGCAATCGATGCAGCTTCAAGTGGAAATATAAATGACCGTCAGATTTGCGTACTTGACACCATATGGCAGGATTGTATGTGCGACGAAGTTCTGAAAAGAATGGCTTTGTCATTTGCATTTTTTCAAAGTTAATATCGATGTAATCTTTGAGCTGACACTTTTTTTGATCAGATTTGAACTTCTCTTCGATCCACGTTGTTAAATCCGGGGAAAGCAGTTTCCATTTATGAGAAATATTAACTTCCCATCGGGGCAAAGAATCTGTAAGACTAATGTATGACAATTCCTTGACACCCCGTGGGGTCTGCATACATATAGATAAACTTATGCCAGCAATTGACATGTACAACTCATAGTTACTCTTTTCTGCATCAATCCTTAATCTATACTGATAACCAACTCTCTCATCTTGAGTTAAGACAAAGACCCTCTGGTAATTCTCTAAATAAGACACCCAGTAAACGATTACTTTATCTTTTCGGAGTTTCTTGTTAGCACTAGACGTTTCTACAGTTTCGCAGCTGTCTGAGTCATCACTGCTAGATGTGCACGGTTCAGGTGATTTGGGTTGCAAGCGTTTTAATGTGGATGATAGCTTGGATGTAACGCTACTAGTAGAAGTAAGCGTGGAATGTTTGACAGTTCTAAAGCTTACTTTTACTTCCCCATACCTAGAACAAATTTCATTATTAAATGGTTATATTTATGCAATATGTCATTGGTTTATTGTCAATTATTGAGAAAAATTGTAATAAAATATAATGGTTCCCGATCGAGTTTACCAATGAACGCGTTGATCTAGGAAAAGGAATACAGAATACTAGTAACAAAGATTTTCATATTACACAAGTTTAAACATAAACCTAGAAAAAAATGAGATAAAAGAGAACTGACCCATCTCTAGAGAAATCGGCGACAAATCCTTTTCCTTTATTGTTATAAATATTCCATAAGAGGATTCTCTCCTTGGACGGATCATCCCAAGTGTATAGTGTGGATTGATTGGGACTCAGAAGTGCCACTTGTCCCATGTCCTTCTGGTTAAGTTTGAGGAAGAGGTCTTCGCATAAATTGTCTATTCTCACTGGTGCATCGCCTGCTTGATACGGTTTAAAAGTCACTGTAAATGGAGTGTCTATGCCGCCAGTTACTTCAACACAAATAGCGCTCTGAAAAGAATGAAGATTATTATGAATGGAAATATCTAAAATTCCAAGATCAGAATGAATATATCAAACAATTTTGCTACAAAGTTTGCTCAAGAAAGAGGTCAATAGATACATCCAGCGTCTCCCATCAAAACTCCCAGGCAATGTATACTCTATCTTGATATTATTCCTTGTCTGATGTATCAATTTTAAGACCATTCCATTTATTGTACCATTGACAGATATTTGAAAAAAGAAATAAAATGTTAGCTATTTATTTTAATTCTATGTTGTAGTTTTTGGGGGCGCTGTTGCCAAAAACTTTACGGCTGCTGTTTAACAAAGTTCTTTTCATGAGAGAAGTACCTAAAACTGTACTAACAGTGAAATAGTATGATTTCTCAAAAAACGGCAAAACCTCTCTTTTTGAAAGACTCTCTACCCATATGTCTGCAGAAAGACTATCAACCATAAGTCTTCTCTAAAGTTTTGACTGCATGGATAATGCAGTAATTGTATGATTGCTAGCCAAGTGACTGGACCTTCAAGAAGAGTTTCTGTATACTTGACCATACCTTCACACTTTGTTGATTACATGAAGAATGTCTATAGAACATATGGTTGTAACTGCCTTTTAAAATGCCATATACACGACTAGGGCGTACAGATATTAATATTAGTAGAGAGTATTTATAAGTCACTGACGGTGGTACGACAGTGGTATAACTCAAATAATATATAATCCCCATACCAATACAGAAAGATGGCCAGCAAGGCATATATGACATGATATTTCCGAAATTATTTACGAAAAAGATATACACTATGGACATCTACAGAATATACCTGAACTACATACAATACGTTGATAAAATAGGGCAGGTCGTCGCTGAGGTATGTTGGGTTGATTAAAAGGCATACAGCCTTTGACGATGCGGCGCACCGCGGGGACCCGTATTTGATTCCCAGCCATTCGTCGAACAGGGCTGGATGGGTGTTGTGCTTGAATGATAGAGATTGCTCTCGTAGCAATAAGTCCGCCATATGTATCAATTTGATACATTAAAGTAGATAAATAAATAAACAAATATTTGGCCACTTTATAAAAATATTCACTATTATTTGAAATGTATAGATAAATCTAACATTGTGATATTTTCCATGAAAACATGTTATTGAAAAAATTTGCTTTTATTGAATCAAACATCATTGCACCAATTTCTAGGACAAGTAGAGGATTATGTTTATCTATGACAACTGATAAGTTTGTGATGGAATTCTATGACGTCAGAGACAAGCTCTAGAATTCAGCTTGGTTTTTGGGTTGGGTTTCGGAAAACGTGTGGATTTCGCAAAACTAATCTGAGAGTATGGAAGAATGCATGGAATATTTCAGAGATGTGATCATGAAAGGCTGTGTGTTGAATAGCACAGCAATATTATCTTAATATGGTACAGCAAATTTATCTTAAATTATCTTCATTATCCAATTCATCATCCTAACCTAATGGTGTAAGAAGCTAGTGTAAGTATTACAATTATGGCTAATAGGAACGTGAACACTATAACTCACCAATGAGCATTTGTCAGAATTAAGCTACATTCCACCAGCTTTACTCCATTCAACTATAGTTGTCAATTGTTTAACAACTGTAGTTGAATGGAATAAAGCTCAACTACAATTTTCAATTGTCGCGGTCTATGTTGTGACATCTATGTTACAATATAAACCATGACAATTGAAAACACACGACACTTCGGTATGTACATTGCTTATGGTCACTCATTTATTATAAACGGCGTGCCCAAGATTCAAATCCTGGCTTACTCCCAACCATGTAAAATATGAGTTTGATTTGTAGTTGTGAAATGTTATGTACTAACGCTTATTCACCATGTACGAAGAGAAAAATGTTAATAATATCGAGGAAAAACCTAATAAATATAATAGAAAATTATAATCAAAATATAGAAGAATTGGATTGTAATGAAGGAAAATTAATTTTTCTGCATTACAAGAAAAAAGACAATTTCTTTTTTCCTCACCAGTCTCCTCGCCATCTGCCAGTTTTGGAAAACACATTTTTTCAGCAAAAACTCTGAACACAGTTTTTAGTACATAGATAAATATTTCACAGTTACTTTTACCAGACGTTATGAAACCTGGTACTCTATTTACTGCCACTACCCAAATGGATTTTCATCTCATTATATTAGTTGTTAAATACTAAATAACTCGTACCTGCTGCCTTTGAGTCATAACCAGGTGATAAAGTTGCAAATGTATTTATTTAAATGTAATAAATTTTTTTATATATTTGCTTTATAACTATTTTAAATAAAAACTGCATTCAGGCGTGTATAAATATTTAACCGTTACTTTTACCAGACGTTATGAAACCTGTACTCTATTTACTGCCACTAATCAAATGGATTTTCGTCTCATTATATTAGTTGTTAAATACTAAATAATTCACACCCGTTGCCTTTTAGCTATAACCAAATGATATAGTTCCGAATGTATTTATTTAAACGTAATAAATTTTTTTATATATTTGCTTTATAACTATTTTAAATAGTACCCGAGTAATAAAAATCATAATATCATTGCAAGTATCTCAACAAAAACAAAGTGCAAGGCAGAAATACAAAAAAATGCATTGTCGATTATTAGGCAATCTATTAAATCAGCACACAAAGTATGAAAAATTCAATAACCTTAAAACACTTCTTTATAATTTTTGTTTACACTTCCATGACTTATGTTTACTTCGATCGCCCCCTTGAAAATCGTTTAACTCTTTTGTTTATAAATTAGTTGCTGACTTATTGACATACGCAAAATTCAACACTCTTGTTATGGATTCTTAAAGATGCTTTGAGGTGTTTTCATACCTCATGCTAGCAGTAAATTATTAATAGGTGATGAAGATAACATAAATGTGGAGTATTTATGAGAAAAAAATATCCTGAATCAAAAATAAAGATGTGTTCTTCACGTTTAAATTATTAAGTTGATAGTTTGTAAATATAAGGATATAAAAACAATATAAGTTTACAAATATAAGGATTTACGACATATAATTGCGATTTTGCTAATTTCACAGGATATGGTTTATGTGAAATACAACATACCCATATGTCACAAGGCCAATTTACATGGGAAATTATTCAGACCAATTCTAGTAGGTGTAATGTGGCTAATATAAGTATAATGTGAAAGAAAAATAGTGACAATGACTAAAGAAGTCTTCTACAATATCATAGGCGGCGATTAGAATGATGTGAATAATTGGATAATTTTGTTTAATAGAATTAATTTCTGATAATGTCATTTAGAATACTCTTCGTAATTCATATATATATAAATAGCAGATGAATAGAAGAAATCAATGACTTTTTGGTATCTACTTGGAGTAGCTCTCCCCAGAAACTAATCTTTTATTTTATAGCCCTATATTTTGTATTCTGTACAGAAATTACAGAAAAAATATTTGATATTAAGAAATAGCTATTTTTTCATTTAATATTAAGAAATAGCTAATTTTTCATTTTTATTTCATTTCAAATATCTGTCTCTGTCTTTCGCCCATGGTTTTCCCTACGTGGTTTTTCTCCTAATGCGATGGGATATATATGGGGTTTGGACACTCAAGACACATGAGAGACATATTTAACAAAAAGTTGTACCATAAACAATTTGTAAAAGTAAACTTCTATTATTCTAAAGAACACCAAGCTTTATTCTACATGAATTATGCTATTTCTCAATTTAAAAATGATCCTAAATAATAATTCAAATCATAAACTATATCTATACCGAGTTTTGTGAAAACCAATTCAGGAGTTTGTGCATGGCTGTCTAACAAACATCCAAATACAAACACTTTCACGTTTATAATATTAGTGGGATAACATAAAACATTTTGTTGTGTTCTATCAAGACACATAAGCAATATATTTAATGTATGTATTGAAGCAATACTATCTATTGACATATTGTTACACTAAACTACAAAATACATATTGTAAAGCCTTTGAATAAAAAACGCAGTTTTATCCAACATGAACTATTCCTCAATAGACGTTATCCTATACAAAGTTGCATGAAAACCTATTCAGCAGTTAATGTAGTGTAAGAAACATCCTCACAAATATTTAATCTGGAAAAACTACTTTTTCAACACAAGTTTCTTTAGTTTTTAATGAATCTCTTTTCCAAGATATAATTATAAATTTAACCCAAAAATCAATTGATGTGTTAACAATTCACAAAATAAAAAAAACAAACTGACTGTTTAACAAATAGCATAATCTAACAAATATACTTTCCGATAGTGAATTAAAAATCGTGTCTTATAAAAATGATATACTCAAACGGAACCAACAGTGCAAAATACTTGTCGCTTTAAGTAGCTTAAGTCTAATGTTAAACACATACTTAAACAAATACAGTAACGAGAGACATTATATAACAACGGAAAGAATGCAAAGTGAAATGTTTAAAGTTTTATTAACACCTGAGCCACTTTCATATTACGCCACTCGCCGCACCTGCCTTCGAGGTTCTAATCAAAACACTTACACTAGTCTGCAGTATAAATGGTCAACCGGATGTGTGAGCACAATCATTTTGATCTTTTACTGATCAATGCACACAGTTTAGTGTAGTTTTTCATTTTGTGTTTGAAGTAAAAGCGCAACGTAATAAAATGTACAATCAAATAAATAGTAAGTTAATTTTAATTTTTATATTTTACTGTATTCAAATTTGCAATAGTATAAACCAAGATTTTGAACTTGAAAATGACACACGTGACGAAAAGGTGAACAGAACGAAAAGAACGCCTCGAAATCATAAAACTTACAGTCGATTTCAAGTTCCGTTTGTTGCCATCAACGGAGTCAGCTATTCGTATACTCCTCCACCTGAATATAAAAACCGAGAGATAAGGCCGTCTATATTGCCTAACCACAAAATGAATTATAAGAACAGACCTTCTTCTATCGGGTTCGGTCCCAAGGATGAGGACGAAGATGATAACTTAATATATTCAATTACTCAAGAAGGTTTTGATCTAAACGCTATGCTGGAAAAAGCTGTGAAGAAACCTTCTAATGGTCTTAACTATAGTAAATTTCAGAAAAGTAACTCAAATACATACGATGGTCCGCACTCACCGATCAGATACAATAAAAATAAGTCAAGTAAGGTAAACGCAAAACGTTCACCTGGGCAACAGAAGCCCAAGATTAAAAATATACCATTTGAGGCAGCACCACCTAAAGCAACGAGCCCAGTAAGTGATGATAGTTACAAGTTGAATATTGAAAGCGTAGGCCATTTACCGTTGGAAGATTCTCATCAATCGAACGATGATTCATTATCATCATACAAAGTTCCACATTACACGGTGAGTATATATTCAGTAGATTTAAATTACTATTACCTGTATGTTAATTTCATAATTAATTACAAGATTGATGGAATGCCCTAATTCATGTTTTTTTTTACCTGTGGCACTGCACTGGCGGCATTTGTACAAAACTAATCGAGGACTCCAATTCTATCCCAAATCATTTCTATACTTTTCTTATAAGTAATTACATGGCGTAATATTTTAAATATTGCCCATACAACTTTTTTTGTCTTGCTCAACGTTTTCACAGTTTTTGGTCCCTACTGAAGATAGTCTAAGGCTAAATTACAACAGTCTTAGCCTAAATTATTTCATATATCTTATATATCCATAATATAAAGTTTGATTCAAAATCTAGCATATTTTCAAATAACATGTATGTTGCCAGATTATGGCCTATAAGTAGTTAAATTCTTTATATGTACATTGCATGTTCACAAGTGTCTTCACAATTAATTTCTAATAATCGCCCCAGTTCAAACTATACTTCGTATAACTTATCCTTCGGAGTCATTATTTAATTGTGATAAAAATAATAGGAGAGACTGTATTCCTAGTAAATACCCAATCGACTAATTACAAAAATACTTTGTAGGTGACATCAACATATGATTCCTCACAACTGAAACCTGCGCCTAAGACAAATGAATCAAACCTCAAGACAGTAGGAATATGGACAAGCAAATCTTTAAGTAAAGCGTATTACCTACACGATGACGGAAGACTAACAGAAGAAAGAAATCAATATAAGACTGGTTACTGATGCAATGTAGATATTTAATAAATTATTTATCTATTTTTATCTACACATTTGTTATAAACCTAAATTAAAATTAAAATTATAATTCAATTAAATAATGTTTCTAAAAAGTTATTAAATTATCGTAAAATTGTAATAGTAGAACTGATGATTATTATGGAAAAAGGTATTAAAACTATCTCAAAGCAGTTTTAGGTAGATAACAATATGTAAAACATGAAATATAATAATCCATTTACTGACATTTTGGAGACAGCTTGCAGTTTTACTGTCTGCTTTTGTCCAAATGATTTGGTATGACATTAATGCAAAATAATTTGGCACACGTTTATTTTTATTTTGATAAATATCGAAAAATTTGTGTTACTATTCAAATTTTCGTTTCATATGTGGCAGATAAATCAGTGATATTTACATATGTATTCGGAAAAGTAAAATAAATATGACAAGAGTATATTTTCCATCTGTCCATTTTTCGTTTGTCATAGAAATTGAAGTAGAGATGGGTTTTGCTTGTTAGTTTGCGACAATACTGATATAGCATTTTGAAAAATGGTAGAAACCAAAGATGGACTCAGAGTAAATGTATAAATGTTTTTTATCAATATAATGTGATTTTCAATAAAAATATAGCAAAATGTGAAACTAAAAAGTTAACTAAGCGGGTAATTCTCAGATTTCATTCTTCAAAACTTAATAAACTAAACACATGCTACTTTCTTCAAAATAAATATAGGAAAAATTACATTTGGCAATTTTCTTTGTTTTTAAAATTGCCAATTACTCATTATTAAAATGGATGACCAAAACAGTTTGGTAATCAAAAAAATATCAAGCAATACTTACCCCCTTATCCATCCTCAGTACTGTAAAATGATTGGTGGTAATTGGAAAATGTTGTGACACAAGTGAAGACTCCCGATACTTGCAATGCAGTCTCATAGAATCGGTGTCGGGCCAGAAAGGCTCGCACTGACTAGGCGCCAAATCAAGCCAGAGGTCGGCGGCCTCATTCTCCTCCATGTAACGTAGATGCCGCTTTGTGTCATTGTGAATCACAAAGTATGGCAGAAGGGTTACGATGCGCGTTAATTGAGGGCAGAGCTCAGATAGGGACACCTGGGTTAAAAAGATAGTGTTTTCTATTAGTTAATATAAAAACAAATATAAAATCTTACTAATCAAATACTCAATGGTTAAACACTTTACTACTAAATGATTTATTAAACAAATATTTTAGTACTTGCATCTTATGTTCCATATATATATCGTTCTTGAAAACAAAGAAAAATACTAGTAATTTAACAAATATTATTAATGAAACAAAATCCAACATTTATAATCTAGAAACTTCATAATTATATATTTCGAGATTCAATAGAATATTGTAGCAATATACCTTTTTCCCCAATTGTTTTCTCTTAAAACTAAATTCAGTGTATATTAATATTTTTTAGAAATGTTTATTTTCAAAAGTTACTTTAACAAAATGTTACTACATAATTAATATGGTCATGATTTGATATATTTTTAGATGCCTTTAATGTATTATCAAATATTGTTAGTCAGTAGTGTTAACTGTTCAACTTTACGTATAGATTAAATAAAAAAGCTAAATCTAAGTTATTATACATTAACTACTCACTAGATAGGCTAGGCTCTATAAAAAGAAACAAACTATAAGACGAAAAAGGAGAATTGTCAGTGAACAACGTAATCGAAACCTCTGAACTCACATTAAGCAACATGCGATACTTTCGCTTCCTCTCTGTGTGCGTGCAAACAACGAGGCCAGCCGCACCGACACCTGACACGTTAAAGGCGGGTGACCAGGCGCTGTGGTGAGCTCGTACACGTAGACGAGCTCCACGTGTTCCACGTCGCCTCGGGGCCGCATACAGCAGCGGCCACTCCGACACATCATAGATGGACGCACAGCGCGATGGCTGCGTGAAGCACGGCGCGACATAATGTGACATTAGTGAGGATGAAGTCTAAGGGCATGTTTTGAATATTACAAAATGTTATCTTTTGAGATTGCGTTTTAGGTCTCTGCCGAATTGCCACAATTGCAGCTGTTTTATACGTCCTAATGAGCTGCAGACAGACAATATGCCACATGGCTTTGCATTTTTAAACAATTTATCACAAAAACAAAAAATAAAATTCAATAAAGTACATCCTACATGAACATTCTTTTATTGATATTATTATTTATAAGACGGACCATAAATGTTAAAAAAGGTCACAAGATAAATTTTGCAATGTTAGTCATATTTCTTGTAATAAGGTAAAGCTCATTATAAGATTACATTTATATAATATGTCAGTAATTCTTTACTAGTTACCTAATAATGGCACTCCAAGTGGTAAAAGTTAGCCAGAGTAATCAAAGGCATTGATGTCGCAACATGCTAGAGAGGTCGCTCGATGGTGAGTGTCGCAAAAATTAAATCTATGCTAACTGTCCCTATCGTACTACAATTGTCAATGGATAAATACAGACGTACTAATTTTATGAAAATTTTCACCTACAAACGCGTAAGCAAAATTTGAGAAATAAGTAAAGGAAATGATAAATGACATTTCGAAAATTACAAAAGTTTATATGCTCTGAATGCCTCGTGATTTGAAGAACAATGAGTGTAAAAAAATGTTAGAAGATTTTAAAAAGGGAACTCCAAACCTATCTTAATATTATGACAGGTGATAAAGCGTAGCTATGTATTGCTGAAAACGAAGAACCGTTTTTCAGTGGTTGAGAATGCACAATATTACGTAGAAGATTATTTCTTTTTGTGCAATATAACGTAGAAGATTATATGTTTCCAAAAAACCAAAATCGTCCGAAAAGTATGGAACCTTGTTCGATATTAGATAATTGGTATTTTCATCTCATTATATATTGACGATGCTCTTGAGTACAGATCACATCAAAATCCTCTGTATAGTTCTGACCATGCACCCTGTGACTTAATCTTTTCCCTGTCTCTAAAATCCAGTTGAAAGAACCAAGGTTTGCAGCAGCATATTGTGTGATGTTAATGATACAAAATTTTCAACAGCGTATTACTGTTATTAGTGTACTGTCTCACAGACAGTAACACTTTCAAACTCTCTTAAAAAAACGCTATAGTGTTTTGTCGTCCTATATAATCTTTTAGCACCACATCCGACCTTTTTCATTCATGCCGATATACTTGGATTAGGCGCACAATTGTTTAAAAAAATATTTTATTCAGTTCTGAAAGAACAGAACACTGGGTAAAATGTTACTTCACAATTGTAAGGACAATAAGAAAAAATAGTAAACAACTACCAACTATGTAATAACAACATGGAGTATGGATCACCACCTTTTGCTTATAGCTCCTCTCGTGTCCTAGTGTCTTATGGTCCCAAGAAAAATAAAAATCGGCTTCATATTTTTTTTAAGCACAATGACTGCCAAATATAAAAAGCTTGAAATTGTATTATTTTACAATGCGACTTAAGGGGAAGTAGATACAGTTGACCAGCTTTGTGCCAACCACAATTTTACTCGAGGCACAAGACATTAGAGTCGGTATATTCTACACGCCCATGACGCTATAAATGTATTTATTATTTATTGCGATAACAGCCCTATAAAAAGAGAGACACATAAAATATTTGAAAAAACAGTGAAGCTGTGATAAAAGTAGTGATTTCAATGCAGTGCAAAAAAAATCTAAAGTCTCAATACGATTGCGCTAACTTCTTTTGCTTCGAGCTTGCTATTACGATTTGCTTTATGTGCCACAGGTACCCAAGTTATCTTTTTCATTATTTTTCTTGTCAAAATTAATTAATTAATGGTTCTTACAAGTTTCTGCCTCCTTGTTCACATTTAAGTGTTGACTTTAAAATGTAAAACTTTAATAGTTACCAAATTATGTTATTTTTTATTCTTATATTGATTAAGAATTTAAGAGGAAGCTTAATTTTAAAAAATTTTCCAAAAAGTTGTTTTTAAATAACAAGACCACAAGACAAGATGTATTACAATTTTAATAACAAGACAAGACAAGATATATTATACACAGACCAATTTGTGGTTAAGGACTGATTATTACGATGAGCAGTAAATTGCATAAACTGTGATGAGGATTGATTTAAAAAATTATAATAAATAAAAATCTATTGCAAAACTTATTTAATAACTTTTATAATTATTTTGTGAAATATTACACTTTATTTAAAAACCAAACTTCTCATAAAAAAGATAAAACTTGCCACAGATAAAATATGTGAAATGTCTATAGTTGTAAACTAATTTACTCTTAAGTAACCAAATAATTGTAAAGCAACTTTCAGACTTTCAGAATAATTTTATTGATATCCTAGCTATGCCTCACCTTTAAATACCCTGAAATCATTTAGTCACTTCATGTCACCAGTCACTTTATGTTTATATATTTAATTTACAGTAGTGTATCATCCCCAACTAAAGATTTAAAGTATAAATAAAAAATTTGTTAGCAATATTTTTTTTTATATCCTAGCCAGGCCTCACCTTTAAATACCCTGAAATCATTTAGTCACTTCATATCACCAGTCACTTTATTTTTATATATTTTATTTACAGTAGTGTATCACCCCCAACTAAAGATTTAAAGTATAAATAAAAAAATTGCTAGTAATAATTTGTTAGGTATCCTAGTTAGGCCTCACCTTTAAATACTCTGAAATCATTTAGTCACTTCATGTCACTAGTCACTCTATATTTATATATTTTATTTACAGTAATATATCACTCCCAACTAAAGATTCAAAGTATAAATTAAAAAATTGCTATAGCACAAAAATGTAAAGTTATGTTAAACCACCTTGAATTAACCCACCTTCATTTGCAACGGCAATCCAGTTTTGTTAATAATCCAATATGGTGCATGCAAAAAAAGCACCCACGAATCGTTTCGTTCAATCTTCACGCAAATTCCAAGTTCTTTGTTTCCGCCATCTGTTTCAAAATCAGTAGTCATTGCGATGGTCTTTTCTTGCAAGTCTCCTGACAGATTGAAGACACCGACCCAGGGCAATCCGAAGTATTTAATGTTCAATGTAACTTTGTATGTGTTACTGAGGTTCACCAAATATGTATAAGTTCTTTCGCCGGCTTCTATTCGGATGTGATACTTAAGTTGGGCGATTGATATTTCGACTGCGTATGGTAGTCTATTCAGGATAGCCAGAGGTGGTAAAATTCGAATCAAATAATTTGGTATTGCACGCGTTACTTTGTTTGCCAGGCAACCTGAAATTGAGGAAATATTTAAAGAAAAAGATCAGGTGCAACAGCCTGTACACATTCAATTTACACAACGAAGATTACATTTTTATTAGCCATTTTTCCATAAACATGTTACTTATGCCATGAATGAAGTAATTGTTCCATAATAGAGACAAAATAGAAAGATAAAATGGTTTTATTGAAAAAATAATGACCTGTCGATATCATAATATCTTAAACATTCCATCATATCCTGATTCAGATTACGAGACTTGTTAGCAAATAGTCAAAAAAGCGAGGCACTTTTAAGTGCATTCTTTACATCAACATCCTGTGCATAAATTTGACTCACATGAAGAATGGAACTAAATCCCTTGAACTCCAACCTAATTTATACGTGATCAAATATTTCGGTATATTGGCCTATGTACCATCTGTATGGCTTCGTGTTACAGCCATGTCCAGCAAGTTTCAACCTGATATGACCTTAATTGAACAAGCAACAACTTGTTCAACAGAGACGTTGCCTGTTTGGTAGACGTCTTGCCTTTCGGTCTCACGATAGTTGAACGCACAGATTATTGTGTTTTGGCATACGGTAAAAGTTTTGACCCAGTGTATTGTATTATACTTTTTAGTGGATGAACCCCATTGGCAAGAAAGATATGCATTTCAGAGGTGGCATTCACTCATTGGCAGTCCAGGTGGACTTCCCCCAACCCTATGGGTGAGACCATTAGACTCTTCTTCCTCAATATGTCTGAGTGATTGAATAAGACCTGGCTCAAAAGTGATTATTATACATCACAGTTCTTGACGGAACCAGATGTTTTCTATGTGAGTTTACATTTCTTTGTTGTAAAAGATTGCTCTCTTGCAGTTTCAAAACACAGGACATGAAGCATGTTTTGTTTGACTGCAATGAGTAAAGCGAAGCACATAGAAAGCATACGTCAACATAGTTGAGTAGAACCATGGAAATTGTTAGGATGTGGTTCCTCTATTCACCATGACTTGATTTGGAGCGAACAGTTCTTTACGTCGTTTAGAGCTTTGTCGAATGCGTTCTCGAAAAAATTAAGAAAATAAATGGACTCTAATCCTTAATCCTGTTAGATAAACATGTATTTCATCGATAGGGGACACTATTTGTGATCTACAATGATCACTGTCCACTTATGCAGCATGAAACGGGTCGTTATGGGCCCATGAAGCACTGACAAAACCAAGGTGGTGGTTACTAACCAAGATGGTGGTGGTAACTGCATAAACAAAATAGCAAATAGATATGGCGATAGAACAGAGATTGTCAGAATTCTGAGACAACTTAGATTATGCCAATAATGTAAACCATAAGTTTGTGAATACGCAAGCCGAATTGGATAATTTTCAGAGTTACAAAAACTCAAACTCAAAATATTTCTGTACAATTTTAAAATATCATCGCTGCAGAAGAGTGTTGCTCTTGTGTATGTTCTAAAGTGAAGCGATCTTTCTGTGACAAAAGATACTATCAGCTAGGCCAGAGACAACAGAGACAGGGCAAAACTGTCAGGCTGATGTAGTCCCTATAATGTGCGCTGTTCGTTATTTTTAATTGAAGTAGCTATTGGCCTTTGAACGTGTAAAAATAAAAGGTTATAATTAAGAAAATATATATATGATATATATGTTATAATTATAAAATATTCCGAGATGTGATTTACCTTCAGCAGTCAGTATTCTCATAGAAAATATTTTGTCATCATCTCCATCCTTGGCTGCACAAGTGATGTCCCGGGCCATATCTAGGTCTGCAGCCAACTCTGGCCACCAGAGACCCTGCGAAGCTATCTGATATCCACTAAAACATAGAAATAAAATAGTACACATTTGTGAATTGTTCACTATTAACAACTAATTTGAATAAAAAATGTTAATTTTAAAGATAAGGATGCTTTACTACAAAAAAATCATTAATCATAACAAAAAAATACACAATGGAAATACAGAAGTAACGTCGCAACGAAATCTCGGATAGACGAGATTTTTTTAAGCGTTACGTAAGATAAAGTAGTATCAGAATCATTCCCTTTAATCACTAATTTAGAGGGGAATATTTTTGTTTTTATTATCATGTCTATCATAAAATCACGAGAATAAAGGCATAATATTTAATTTCCTTTAATAGTTTTAGATGGCTCTCCATACTTTAATTTCTCCCTATAATTGTTTAATTATATTATTCACACCTTTCCTCACGTGGAGCGAAGCTGTGAATAAAAATTAGTATTTATTTGTAAAACAGGTTCTTCTTTTAGATGTTTTTTGTACCAATTTTTATTATATTAGTATTATTCTTGAATGTTATCTTCGTTGGAAATTTTTATAAAAAAACAGGATTCATCTGGCATTTCATTCTTTTGGCATATATTCGAAATTCAAGTGAAAAGTTCGAATACATACAGACGAAACATAAGAAACGAATGGACGAAATAATTCCAGTACTTCTTGAAAGTTTATTCACTAAAATAATTGACTTGGATCAAGAAGTGAAATGTATTAAATAGCTGAATAAATAGAATGAAATGGAAAGTAATAAGAATAATCATATTAATACAGGAAGTGGCAAGCAATATCATTCTTGTAAAATATGCTAGAGTCATATCAAAAAGTTATATAAAGAAAATACCCAAGAAGAAAGTAAGTTAGATGACTTAAGAATAGATATATATGCAAGAAGAACTATTCGAAGATTGCTGTTATCTTCTGCCTTTACAAACTATCAATTGTGTAAATATTGTTAATTTATAAGAATCTCAAGTAGACACAAACTTACTCAAAGTTGGACGGCAAGAGGAAAAGCCGGCAGTGATAAGCGACGTATAGAGGAACATTGTAAGTCTCGTCAGGTTCAATAATGGAGAGTCTCATTTTGTCGTCAAATGGGTTTATAAGCTCACCCAACAACTCCACACCGATCGCTTTCAGGTCACTCTTTACATAGTACAACTCCATTGTGTAAGAAGTTTCATTTCTAATCTGAAATTATATCGGAATTGTTATAACAAAAAGTCTTTTTGAATGATAAATAATCTAATAGAATCAAGAATTAATAATAACAATAAACCAATGAGGAGCAATCCTTTTGCGATGAACTAGTTAGTGGCAATGTTAGTTTACGTGTGGATGTTCTTATGTACTAAATGTAAAGTGTGTACCTACTTGTATACTACAAAGGATGAAATGTTTACAAAATGCATATGCAAAAGATTACAGTTAGGTTACCCATGTATATGAAACTACACAACAGAAAGTACACAAACAACAGCTGTTATTAGCGGAAGCACTTTATTTGACACACTATATTGTCAGTATCGTATGACAGTGAATAAAATGGATCTTTATGTAGAGCCCAATGTGTACCTTTTCATAATCAATGACAAACCATACCTGGAGTAATTGACCTTCAGAAAAAAGTTATTTCTGTAACTTGACTGGTGTAAAAGTAACTTTTAAATTTAACTTAAACTTTAAGCTGAATCTCTATTAAATAATTTCTATTAATCATAATTTCTCAAACGATTGCACTCTATTCTGCGCATTATGAGTAATAATGATTTAATTTAGCAGTTGCACTGCCGCCTTAACTACGCAGCTATCGAAAGAATGCTTCCAATAATTATTTATCGTAAACATGATTTCCAATAATTATTTTATTACAAGCCTAATGGAGTGGTACACGCTACGTTCATCGACAATTAAGATGTTTTTATTATGAAAATTTAAATTTTTCGTCAACATCTGAGCAAAAATCTAGTCACAGAACCAGAAAACAACCAGCTCCAGTTCTTCTCGAGAAGCAATATGAGTATGCTTTTTATACAGAAGTATCAGATTTTAGTTCAGATTCATTGATGACTTCATTCCAGAATCAGATTTAGATTCTTGTTCAGCTATAGAAACCTTTATCCAATTTATTTTCCATCATAGAGACGAATCAAGTTCCTTAGGAAGTTATATTATGGCTTTCGAAAAAAAGATGAATATTACATGTACGGCATCTTCTACTACAGAACGAAAAAAAAATAAACAGTAGTGCTATTCTGCATAATAGGATACAAGAAACAACAGCATGAAATATTTTGAGTTAACAGAGTTGCATAATCCTGAAACAATTGACTTTCTCAAAATAATCTTAGATGATGAGTATCTGGAGTCATACTCATCATCATCAAATAAATGTGGTATGGAACTTTTGTAATACGTCAATTTTATTCAATATTATGCCAAATGTTATCCAAAGCTTTGAAAAAGCTTGTTAATGTAAAACTTCTCTAGGCGCAACTTAGGATTTTTCAGATGAAAATAAAATGCAGTAAAGTCTATAGTGTGCTTACACACTTTGCTGTATTTGAAAGTATAGACTGACTATGGAATTTCGAAATTATGTGTTATAAACACATATATACTTGAATTTATTTCTATTCTAATATTATAAAGTTTAAAACTGATAATTATTTTGTTTGAAATTGTATACTAGCAAGGTGGTCCCTTATATATATGGTGACGATCTAACGATGAGATTCGGAGATGAAAAATGGAACTGCTTAATGGATGGTAGTAAATTACCCAAAATTCAACATATTTGCTACTGATAGTTGTTATTTCGCAAAATAACTTGAACGTTGCCCAGGTCAGGGTCTGATGATGAGTTTTGATCATGAGCAATGGAACGCCTTAACGGACGGTAGTAAATCAACCGTGATTCAAGATATTTGCTACTGACAGTTGTTACTTTGCAAAATAACTTCACAACTGACCAGGTAAGGTTCTGATAATAAATTTTGGACATGAACAATGGAACTCCTTAACAGACGGTAGTAAATCAACCGTGTTTCAAGATATTTACTACTGATAGTTGTTACTTTACAAAATAACTTCACCATTGACCAGGTCAGGGTTTGATGATGAGTTCTGGAGATGAACAATGTAATTTTTTAATGGACGCGAATAAATCAACCAAGATCCAAGATATTGGCTGTTGGTAATTGTTACTTTACTAAATAACTACACAATCAACCACATAATACCTGCCACAACCGACAAAGAAATTTTACTTCAACTGCGCGTAAAAGTTACCCGCACTCCTTTCTTTTATTAATTGTTGATTGCGCCAATGAATAAAGGTAATGAGTAAGCTTGTGTTTAATTATTTAAAATAGATAATAAACATGAATCAGACACGATACATCGTAACTGCTATACCACACCCGCCCGTGCAATACCTGAGGCCACCCACGGCGTTGTTTGTTTTTAGTTCTGTATCCACGCAAGATCTTAGGATAATAATAATATATTACACATTTATGAAGTAGTACTACTGAAACGAGTACTAAGACTAGTGTAGTGAGGCTAGCGACTCTCAAACTGATGTCCTTAGTTGCTAGTTATAGTCGCGGGGCATCCGAATCTCGAAATCTAGTTCTCATAGAGTATCTTCACTATCGATTTGGCGGTAAAATTGTACTCTTAGGTTTGAAATATTTTGTAAAAAAGAATCCTCTAATGCGTAATAACAAATCCTTCATTTTTTTTTTAATTCTGAACAAAGAGAATATAAGTGTCAATAATTTTAGACATTCTAAAATTAAAATAGGCATTTTTACCTAGTATCCACAAAAATAGGGAACAAACGTAATAGTCACATGATCCATTTTGGATATCTTGTTTATACAAGATATATAATATATATATATATATACATATATATATATATATATATATATATATATATATATATTGTTTTATATTTATATATATATATATATATATATATTTATACAAATTTATACTTGTTTATACCTTTGACTTAAACCCTATTATTAAAATTGTTATAACCTTTCACAACTCATAATTTTCTCACCATAATTTTAAATATAAAACTAACCTGTAACGGAGATCTAATAACTATCTTCCTGTTCTTGTATTTTGAGTCGCGGTTAATGACAATATAATATCTGACATTATTCCTGCTAGGCTGCAGTACATGGATTTTGTTGACAGTGCGCTGTGGGCACACCACTGTCAAGTCGTCGAAGTCGTGTTGCTTGATGATGAGACGTTCATCTGTGACTTTCCTGTAGAGTTGAGCCACCGGATCGCTCGGGAAGGACAGCGTGGGACTGAAGAGAGGTGTGGGCACTGGCGTGTGCACATCTACTGCAAATCCTCCTTCAAAACTAGAAGAGAAAATTATGGGACTATATATTTAAATAACATGGGAAAGTAACAGTTATAAATATTGATAAAATGCATGTTGAACCTTACACTAACATAAACAATAGCACTTATTGCGAAACTAATGTTTATTCAAATAAAGATATTTATTATCAAAACAGATTTGAAAATAACATACTCACTAGTAATCAGGGCAGATGTTTGAAAAGAAATTTAAAGTTGTTTTGATAAGAAATGGTTTTTTTACAAAATACAGAGATTTGCTTTTTGGGAAAGCTTTTATTATGAAATTAATGATAAATAGGTTAATCTCATCAATTAACCTATTTATCAAAAGAGGCCCAAATTAATTATGAAAAACAAAAGCAATTTATATTGTATAACCCTTGATATGATTATATAATAAAAAATTCAATTATATTAATTATATATGAGTATTATAGATCTGTTTATAATACACAAGGTTTAACGTAATTAATACAATTGTGTATAAATCTGTTAAATTAAGGTTTCACTATTATGCAAGATATTTATTCTTAAATGTTTGTTCTTCAATATGGCGATACTCCATTAAATTGAGTGAACATTGTTTACCAAATGTAGTTTGTTATAAACTATTTCGGAAAATTATTTATAATATTTAAATCTATCTTATATGGCCTTGTAAATTGACAATTTAATAGTAACAATTGAGTCGAATTAGAAAAACCGTTCAAAAATATTCTATACATTACATATAACGTTTGTATAAATGTATGAACAAAGATATAGAATTCCCAATTTTTTAGTGTATTTTCATTACAATAAATGGACATTAGTCATAATAATGGGCTAATAAACTTGGAGCGCTAGGTTACTGTAGCATATACTAAGAAAACTTGACTATGCAACATATGTCAAGATATCTCACAATGACTTCAGAACTTTTAAAAGTAGCTCAGATCAACACTCGTAACGATTAGGCAAATCGCCTCATAAACAATCATCTAAAATATTATTAACCCAAATATTTTCCTCACCATTCCCAATCATTCTCCACATCGCCCATTCTGTCCTTGCTCTCATCACCTAACTCGTCCAACATCCCCGCTACGGAACTGTCCCCGCCCGGGGTACTCGGTCGGCTGGAGCCCAAATCAAAATCTGCCACAGCCAGAACCCGGTCTTTTCCAGCTAGGTTTGTTTCTGCTCGTGTCACCAGATGAACTGTGGAGCCAGGGCCTAAAACCAAATTGCATAAAAGGTTATATATATTTATAGTTACAGTTAAATTTTCTTTAGTGAAATCTCTCTTAAACCGTAACTAATTAAAATGATAAAGTATTTTTTATTCTTTATTTTAGTGCTAATACGATAAGCAAGTTATTTACGAAACAAAAAACAATTAAGGATACAGACAATAAATAAAAACAATGATTGAGGATAAATATATTGAGTAAAATGATAAATACTGAGTAGTCCTCGAATCCCACAAATATCACATAATGTTGATTTTAAAGTTGTGAAATGAACAGCAGAATAAGTTGAAATTAGTCAAAGCCTACAATAATGAGCCAAACAAATTTAGTATACAATCAGATATTGGTATGGGGATACGATGTATGAAATAGTGGCATCCTTTTTTTCTCACTTAACAGTTCAGAACAAAATTCAACATTAGTCTCCAGCACCGATGTGTTCTCAATGTACCAATTAAGATTTCACACTATGTACCAATCAAGATGTCTCATAGTGACTTCAGAACTTTTAAAAGTTAAGATCAACGCTGTAACAACTAACCGCCTCATAAAACAATTATCTAAAATACGATTAACCAGCACCTCACCCATTTTGTCTTTGCTGTCATCACCTAACTCGTCCAATATCACTATAATGGAACTGTTCCGACGATAGAATTGGCCAGGTGCAATTCTATTGTCACTTGCAGAGATATATCTGACCCTGGCTAAATAAAAAGCGAAGGATGTATGCGAGAATGTACCCATCACTTTTAAAGTAAAGATATTGAAAACATATTTTTGGTATTTCCACAATTTGAAAATTTTTTATGTATTTCCTAAAGATGTAATATGTCTCATATGGAAATGAAATAACTGAAGACAACAATCTGCAACTATACCGAGGTATCAAACAAGGGAAACACACATGAGACTGCTAAATTTATACTTATATGAGTACATTCCACTAGCCGCTCACAACCTCGATCATACCCATTCCACTAGCTTGTCAGCGGTGTAACTGTCAGACCAAATAGAACAGGTTGTGAACAATGGATATTCGTACCTATGAGGAAATGGCGGGTGTCAGAAAATTTAAAAAAATTATAGCATTGTATTTTTTCTTATATATCTTTCCATCAGATAATAATTTACACTTACATTAGTTTCAAAAATGCAATTTATTTTCTATAAAAATTTGATGTTTTTTTACATGTGTTACGCCTTTTTCTGTAAGCTTTGCTTCTATTATGTACTTCACAAATTAATATTACATTAAGAGATTATCTACGTCACCATATTAAATTTTAAAAGATAATATAAATTTATTTACGTAAACTTCATATATCAACGTGTCAAAATCAAATTGACAGATAAACGACCCGCAACGACCCATGTTGACACGTGGGGCGGAATAGGCTCGAAGCGGTCGTGAACAATGACACCATCAATGACGTTTTGATCACGACCACAACGACAGCAGTCACCAAGTGGAACAATATAGTGAGCATTTTGAGCATTGCGATCGTGTATTGGAATGTACTCTATAAGATCAGAGCTAAAGAAGAAGAATAAGTCATTATTATATAGAATCAACATTTCTCTAACGCAGCTCACATATTTAACAATTATTATTCCCAGCAACAACTTTAATTTGTTGATAAATTGCCAACATTTTGCAGAATTAGTCACTAATGTAAAGTTGTTTATTATGAAAAGAAATAGGAGTCAACCTACATTACTATTCTGGCTCACACTACAGTTAATTACATACTACAATTTTATGAGGAGAATGACATCGTTAACACAATAGGAAGTTTTCTACATTAAGATAGGCCAACCCCAATCACAGCTGTCCTCGGTCAATCTCTTTAAACATGTAAAAGACAAATGACACAAGGTCCATAACAATAATACACCTAGAACAGAAACAATATTAACACTCCTTGAATTGAATATTATAGTTTGGATAGAAATACATCAGTGCAAAATTATTTCAAAAACTGTAATACAGCTGGATAGCACCAATATGGGTCTATCATTGTTTACTTTAGACCTAGAATTAATTTTGTGGACCAGTGTAGTGTGCAATCTTCCATACATCAGAGTACATACCAGAAATCAGGGTGAAATGAAGAAATCAGCACCTTTACTTAATACAGTGGAAGCCCTTCTGGACAAAAATAATTTCAGTAGTAGATGTCCAAGTGTTAGTTAAGTATTATCTCTATCTACTCTTCCAATAAGAAATCAATCTATTTTGGCACAGATAAATTAATATGATACTCATGACTTAAATAATCAAAATTTGATGAAATATGAAACACAACTTGCGTTTCACTCATCATTTTTTTCTAGTTCTGTTTTACCCGGCCCCATTTGGATATAATTCATTCAATTCATCCATGGAGACGACTGATTATCCTGCATTGAAACACTTAATTAGAATTTAGCATATCATTGTATTACCATATAACATCTGCTCTATGTTACATCTAAGGAATGAACTTAAATTTAAATATTATGATACTTTAATTCTTGAAAAATTATGCTACTTTATGATAGTACAGAGCTTTTTGAAAAATATGCTTCTCTAGCATAATTTATAAATAAATCGATAATGTATATATAATAATGCAGCAAATTACTTTTTCTTTACCTAAGTACATAAAATATTAAAGACTTGCATGTTAAAGACTGAATAATAACTAGAGTTGAAATAATGATCAGGAGATCAGTCAAATAGCCGACTGGAGAAAGAATTTTAAAAACATCAGTACTTTTGGAATTGTTGCGACGAAAAGTTTTAAAGAGAGTTGAGAGGTGGTCAATTTTGTTTGTCTAGAAGACGGAAGAATGTTGTGCTTCATTAGTAATTATTAGCAATGATGACCATTTTACGCAGGAAAAAAAATCCAGGAAGTTATGGGCCATCCTTATCGCAAGGCAATATTTAATAGTCCCACCAGGCTGCATTTGTACTTACGACATCCCTTCACAAAATGACTTCAAAAACAGTTTTATATTGAGAATGATAAGAGGAATCAGTTTCCTGAAGAAATGTTATAAAGAAAAATAGACCACACAAGGTGCCAGTTGTTAGTAATCGGTTTGTATATCACTAACCGATAACGCCTTTTGTGTGTTTCCATTGTAATACACTTGGAGTAATTAAAAAGTTAGTTACGGGTTGCTAATTTCTGCCAATGTTTTGAGTACCTTAAGGTGAAAAAGATCCAACGAAGAGATAACATAAACCTCAATATAATTGATTTTTAGACGTAAATATTTTATATATATTATTGTTAATTCAACGCATTGTTATTATAACGATGTATTTTTATAATGATTTTTAAAAATGTTGCTTGTATTTAACATTTATACTATTTATTAATATGGTTACTATAGAAAAATATGTGTTACATTTTACATTATCAAATAAATTTCATAAAATCATTTGTAATATTAAAATTATTTATATTTGTATAGCTACTCTGTCTTTAATATATTATTGTTAATTCAACGCATTGTTATTATAACGATGTATTTTTATAATGATTTTTAAAAATGTTGCTAGTATTTAACATTTATACTATTTATTAATATGGTTACTATAGAAAAATATGTGTTACATTTTACATTATCAAATAAATTTCATAAAATCATTTGTAATATTAAAATTATTTATATTTGTTTAGCTACTCTGTCTTTAATATATTATTGTTAATTCAACGCATTGTTATTATAACGATGTATTTTTATAATGATTTTTAAAAATGTTGCTAGTATTTAACATTTATACTATTTATTAATATTGTTACTATAGAAAAATATGTGTTACATTTTACATTATCAAATAAATTTCATAAAATCGTTTGTGATATTAAAATTATTTATATTTGTATAGCTACTCTGTCTTTAATATATTATTGTTAATTCAACGCATTGTTATTATAATGATGTATTTTTATAATGATTTTTAAAAATGTTGCTAGTATTTAACATTTATACTATTTATTAATATGGTTAGTATAGAAAAATATGTGTTACATTTTACATTATCAAATAAATTTCATAAAATCGTTTGTAATATTAAAATTATTTATATTTGTAATGTGAAAATAGCTACTCTGCTAAAATAGCTAATTTGTAGCTGCCAATTTATTGACTAAAAATAGGCAACTTTAAAAATGGCCAGCTAGACGAATTCCACAACAAGTTAGTGAATACTCAATCCAAGAAATGAAAAGCAGTCAAAAGAGTGTCTGACTCTTAAAATAACATTATCTCGAAAATGGAAACATGAAAGATAACACAGTTTTCTTCATCAAAAAACTTTACTTAAGAAAGAACGATCAACCTGTAAATTATCTGTATAGGACATGGAGCCTAGCAAGCGTAGCATGAAGCTACTTCCTTGTCAATGCTGTCAAATCCAATGGATTAATATATACTTATATAAATTTTATCGCAAAATAAGTTGATTTCCTATAAAGCCTGAAATAAATGCTTTGCTCTTGAAACGTATGAAGCTCTAAAAACGTAACAATGTCTCAGTTGAATACATATATTTCCGTATGATCAAATCGTAACTAGTCACTCTTATAAAAAATACAACATGAAAGTAAATAGTTAATATTGGTTTCTAGATGTCATACATAATGTAATACAGACCTATATCATTAACAAGATTAATGGCCTTGTCATATCCGTGCACGGCCACATTAGAAACAGGTATTATTTTCTGTGTAAATGATGTTAGTAAATTATGTAAGACGGTAACAGCTTGCGGTGTAACTGTTATGTTCAGCATATCTCGCGCATCAAATATCACGTACGTGGCCATTTTCTCTACAAAACTGTCTGTTTCTAAACCAGAGTCAATACTATCAGATCTCAATCCATCTTGTAACGTAACAGTCTTTTCCGAGACTTCTACATTTTTAAGTTTTGTAGATTTTGTTTTAACAGCATCAATATACGTTATGGGTTCAGCTATATCTTGGTTTGTGTCCGTTTCAACGGCACTCTGTTCAGCACCTGATGAATCTTCATTTTCGCTGTTTTCATTTTCACTCGAATCACTGTGGAAATAAATACGTAATTATAAACATATCAGCTACTAGTTCACTACAAAGGTCATTATTTAATACAAGGATTTATGTACATAACTTACTTTGCAAAGCATTCAAAATATTTTTGTCTGGCTATCTGCATCTGTTCTTTCCTAGTAATATAAATACTCAAACTGTAAAAGCAAGGGTCAATAATTTCATCAGTCAAAAGAAATTAGATACAATGCGTTTATCTAAACACTTCTCTCACTCCTATGTTTTGTTGGAACCTTTACCATAAAACATACAAGTGAGAGAAGTGTTTAGACAAACCTATTTGTATCTAATTTCTATTGACTGATGAAATTATTGACACAAAATATTTGAGTATTTACATCTATTGTCTCTGTCTATTGGTTACATATGTTCAAGACTAATCAAGCTTCCTATGTGATTGAGCTATTTATTAAAAACACAGTTAAGTATGAGAGAACTGACACCACATATAAACATTTAAGGGTACGTATCTTTTACAGTTGTAAACATATTGTGAAAATCTAAAAAAATTTCTCTCGTACTTTTTCTTATTTCATTTGTAAATGGTTGAAAACTGTTTTTGTGTTTTTATAAAATTTACACTGACACTGACAGATGTGTAACCAAAACTTTTTATTTCTATCATTTACAGTGTTGTAAATGTTTTTTTAATGACATCTGTGGTTCTTGCCTTATAAATATCAATAATCAAAATAAACATAAACTTACTCATAATCAGTAAAAAGATGCCCGATAGTAGATGCCAGCTTGTCCATCACTCTATTTTCGTTCTCCGAATCTGACTCATCCTCGGTAAATGTGGAGAACATGTACCCAGGTTGACATGGCATCACATCTATACTCTCTGGTTTTCGGTCAAGGACATTGGGATTCCTAATGAACGTCATTTCATTATCAGTCGTCTCGTATTCATCAGCCGAAGTTTCTGATTCCATTTCTTTACGTTTAGCTGGACCGTTTTGCTGCTTCCGATCTTTGGCGCTGTCTACTTGCGTAACGTGGGGGTTGCTTTCCAATTTACTATACATTGGATAAGATTTTGCCTGCAAATGTTGAACGTATTAACTAAGTAATAACATACTTCATTGTAATGCATATGTGGTTTGTTCTTTTTTTATTTCAATGTCCTCTCTTAATTAAAAAATCACGCATTTTAACATTATTAGATTAAGAATTATTATTGTAACACTAAAATGATATAAACTATTTAAAATATTAATACAGTGGGTTTTATTGATTTTTGTACAGATATTATATACGACTATAAAGCGATTTTATTGCATATATAACATCAATGTGTATAAAAATTTTAGTTGCAATAAAGTATTTTTGTTTAGTTAACATACAATTCTCATGAATATATTATTTTACATACTAAAATGAAATATTTTAGAGTACAGCATAAAGTAAAAAATACTTGCTTTTGCTTAAACTAATATAATAAAGAAGAAAGTTTATAAGTTTGTTTGCTTGTTAGAGGTAATTTCAGGAACTACTGACCTGATTTCAAAAATTCGCTCACTGGTAGGTAGCCTAAACTTTCTGAATATATATAGGCTACATATTATAGGGCTGTAATAAAAGAGAACTGACCGGTGATAATTTTATTGACGCAAGTCAACATAAATACTATCAAGTGGACGACATTCTGCCAAATATTGTCTTTACGGTAAAAGATACATGTAAATGATGTATAGAAGAATTAGAGAACATAAAACATGTACAGAAAGTCTAGACACCTTATGTCTATCTGCAAAGGTTAATTCACAAAATTGAAAATAGGTCTTGGAAATGATGTGTTTCAATAAGTAACATTAAAACCATACCAAAATAAACATGTCATTTGTTTAATATATTTTGTTTTATATAAATATTGTTCCTAAACCAAATCATTTAGATAAGAAGTTTAAATCTTACGAGCATGTTTTGAATAAGCATTGTACAAAATATATTTTTCAAAATATAGCATGCGACTTACATCATAATATATTGTTTTATTTCTACATACATATTATGTACACATAAAAAATTAATTAAACTTATGTATTTAATTAATTTTATGCTAGTAAAAACACAAATTTCATCTAAGTGACAACTTTATTTAATTTTGACATCCTACCTAAAAAAAATTGCAATTTTCTAAAATACTGCTAGGATGGCTATGTCGAATTGGAGAATCTAGTGCTCTCAGTGGCTTGGCTGTGAAAACATAAGAACATCAGATGTTCGCACTAAGGAACCTAATATTGAAAGCTTGCAGCGGCTTGCCAGTCGAGATACGAGAACCTCATACGCTCACACTACAGAATCTAGCAACAAATGCTTGAAGCAGCTTGCCTTAAAATGTTTCATTGTTATATGTAATGTTCTTATCCCCATGTATATGGCTATTATACATGTATCCACGTAACATCACAAAACTGTGTGACATATAAAATGATAAAAATTGAGTTAAGTGTATTATGGTGTAATCAATGCTTAGAGTGGAAAACATTGATTGACAAAACATGGATAGTCTATGTGAAGGAGAAAAATTGTTTATTGGTTTGTTTGTGCTAATCTCTAGAACCACACATCTTATTTAAAAAATTTTTATTGTGTTATAAATTCTAAACTTCAATTAAGATTATTATTAGGTTTATATATCAGGCTACGATCCATAGGGGCAGAATGGTGATGAAAAATTTAACAGAATTTGGAGAACATTGCTTAAACGGGGCAAGTTGGAAAAAGACCGCTTATTTTATTAATCCAATGACTGATGTCATCTGGGGAAAAGAACCTTCAATAAAGAAAATCATATATGTGAAGACGAATTCTTGTATGACAAAGTTACAACTTGTTACCCTACTTTTTGTTATAAAACGTTATATTCACAAAGAATATCAACATATGGAATTCCTATATAGCTTTAGCTAAGAATAACTTCAATGGGTTATCCTATTTCTATACATGGTTAATCCAAATTTTATATATCAAAGATGTAAACTTCTACGATTATCATGTTTATTCAGTAAAAAAAATGATCGTCAAATCTAAAATTGCCATATTTCTTGCTGCGCCTTCCCAACTTTCCGCTCAATAAATACTTAATTTAATTTATTTCCAGTAGGAATTTAAGATTCATGTTCCAATGGTGTTAATACATGTTGGATTTAAAAATTGAATAATAAATGTTGGATTTTAATTATTCTTGTTTTATAGTCATCAAAACTAGTTGAGCCTTGAGGGCATAAAAAATTATGTTTTAGTGATTATTATATTATTCCAAATATATCCGAACAATTGATATTAAATCTACCTAAAACTTACCTGAAAAAACTTGACCAAAAACTCCCAAGGTCTATAGACGTTTTCATCCTGCACGTTAGGTTCTATTATCGGTTCCCATGTATCTAGTTTCTCATTATAGTATGAAGCCTGCAAATTTACTTCTGACTTCCCATACATTTGTTTTGACCAGTTATGGACAGCCACCTCAACTATGGATTTGACCATGAGCACAGGAACACGACAGCTACATCTCTCCATCTCAAACATGATTCGGATACTGGGAATGACCATGGTAAACGTTTCAGTGGCAACCGTTGTCGGATACTTTGGTTGCGTATAAGAATACTGTTGCTCAGCTGGAGGTAAGAACGTGCACGGAATCAACTTTTTGGGTGACCACAATTCCTCATTGTCACTTTTGTCGGGAGTTTTAGTCACTCCATATGTAGCAAAATTGAATTGTTCTTTCTCCTCTGGCACTGTTAACTCACCCATAATTTCATCCACAATATCTAAAAAATATTGATTTTAATTTAATTTCAGAATTTCTTCATAAATAATAATTTAAATAAATTTTTCACTTTCTTCCCCCTCGAAAAATTCCAACAATTAATTGAAACATTAATTAAATAAACAATACATCAATAAACCTGGAAGTAATATATCAATTATATCCCTTTTAAAAATCAAGGAATTTTATGACAATCACCCCCAGACTAAAATGTCTGCTAATGTTCAGAATTAAAAAGTAGCTATCTTGCATATATTTTACTAACGTGATACACATGTTTAAAGTCATTTGTGATATTGAAAAAAATTTACATGATGACTATTGGCTAACCATTGTTCATTACCAGGTCTGTTTAAATCTCAAGTGACTTAATTAGGTCTATTTAATTAGATCCATTGGTACAAAAGTCCAGGTGGTATTTAACAAATACATGCCACGGAAGACTGGGTATAACATAATTTTTGAGGCTAAAAGGGTTAACATACAGTGCCCACAAAAACTGACATGCCAAATAATTTTTTTATTTAATATGAGAATCTAATAAGAAAAAAAATGAACAAAATGCATGATACATTATTTACTGGTCCTTTAGATACAAGAAAAAATTAATTATTATTTTCTATTAAATTAAGTAATCAATGCTAGTCAGCATGATAACTTCTTTCAAAATTAATAAATCTGAAAAATTCAGACAGGTTCTAGTAACATAATATCCTAGTTATAATCTACAAAGGCATTTTTTTAGAAATATTTCATTATATAATTTTCATAAACAAATAAAGAGTATAATTATTTTTCAAAAACAAACATTTAAACGCGTAAATATTAGTTTAGTTTTTTTAAATTAATAAATTTGGCTTGAAAGATTATAACTAAAATATTATATTACAAAAATCTTTCTGAATTTTACAGATTTGTTTATCTTGAAAGAAGTTATTACAAGACAGTATTTTTTCAATCATTGTAAATAACCGCTAATATTATTGGTTAACAAATGAAAACAAATTTGTTCTTGTATCGAAAAAAATCAATCTTCTTGTATCTAAAAAAACAAAAGTGTTATGCATAATTTTATTAAATTATTATTAAATTATTTTATTCATTTTCAAATATTTATTACAAATTTCACTAATGAGTAAAGTGGCATAATACTGCTTAAATATATTTTAAGATGTTCAAATCATAAAAAGCATAAACATTTTACCTGTAAGTGTGTGCACAGTGGTGGCAGCGACATGAACGTCAATCGCAGATACGGACACGGTTACCTTAATGCCCTCCTCGACATTCCTAAACGATTTTGCAAATTCCACATCGCACGGGTGAAGTACCAAATGTGGCGGAATATTCTCCAGTTTACTCTGTAACTTTGAAAGTACCTGCAGTCCGGCTAGGGAGACAATGACATTCTGCCGGTTGGCGTGGTGCGAATAGTCTATTAGTAATTCAGTTCTCACGAGCAGCGCGTAGCCTTCGCATTTTGACAGATCAGTGAAGAACATTATTTCTGGTTTACGGAACTGTATTGATATTGATAATCCTGAGGACTCTTCACTGAGGGATGTTCCTGGAAAAGAATGATATTTAAATGTATTATGTGATAATGATTGAAAAAATGTTGAAAATAAAATATATTTTGATATTGAAAAATAAATTATTTGTCCATAATAAAAGTCATCAATTATTTCTTCATAATAAAACTCAGCAAATCAATAAATATTATAGATTATTTTCTTCTTATATTTTCGAGACAAATCCAAAAAAATTCTTGATGTACCAATTAACTAATACCTATTTAAAAAAAGTGAGCCGTCACGGGACGCCTGGCAGATGTGAAACATCGTGTTCGTACAAGTATTATGTATAAAAAACAAGATTATTACAGAAACTAAATATAGCATAATAAAAAAATAAAGTATTACGAATTTCTTACAGAAAATGGTGACTTTATTTAATAAACATTTATTTACAATTAATACAAAAATTCGATATTAATTTCAAGTTGCCACAACTTAATTATTTTCGTCTGTGACTTCAGTAATAGTTATATTTGATGTTTCCTCTGACAGTATTACTGTGACAATTGGTCGATGATAACTGAAGTACGTTACAAAAGTATTGGATATAACATTATCAAGATATCTAACAAATACAGCATCTATTGTTGTTCCATATTTGGTAGTGGGTTCTCTTGGACTATTGTTAATTTGCAATTGAAATTCTTTTTGAAGGAACGTCATTAATGGCATTGATTCTAAATGATAAAATTAATGGTAGTTTATCTTTATTTGTTTTAAAAATTATTGAATCTCTCTGACTATAAGGAAATAATCTCTCATGTAAAAATGAAATTATATCATCCATTTTGTTATCAGGTGAAATGTATACTACAATCATAATTAATTCACTTCCATCTTCTAGTTTAACATGTGAAGCGCACATATCGCCAATAGATGTTTGGGAGACATGAACTTCTGTAGCATTTTGAACTGCTAGATCCATGTTGAGTGTAGTAATATGTGAAGTATTGTTGTTTTTGTAAATGGCAACTCCAGCGGCTCTAACGTTTTGTCGTTTAAATTTAGCTATACAATGAAAATTAGGTAAGTCAACCAAAAAAAATTTTAATATGGCTTCAATATACTCATAAACTCAAGAATCTTAGCTAGTTATTGCAATATGTGACTAAAGATCTTCAAATATAAATTTTATTAATAAATGTTTCAATATTAATTCCACCATGATTAGAAAAATAATTAATGAAAATAATTTTTGAATGTTTATATTAATGACAAGTAAAAATAAAAATATTCATGCACTACTCGCTATCAGCTGATTTTTAAATACAATTTTGTCAGTTTTTATTAAACTTTTAAATTTATTCTTCAAGCAATAGATCAAGCGCATTATTTTTAAAATAACAATAATAAGAATGGAATTTAAATCAAGTAACAATGAATTTAATTAAAAATACAATAATATATGCAATAATAAAATATAAGCAATAAAAATTGTGTAAATTTTAATCAACCAAGAGAGAAGATTTTACATTTATAGACGCTTGAAAAATATAATCAACTTACTGAAACTTGGTAGTGTGTCATAGAGTGATTTTGCTTTCTTTGCAGGAAGTAATAAAAATAAAATAAAGAAATATTTTTTTTTCAAGTAAAGCACAGGTTATGTGTACCGTAGTAAACAACAGCGTCGAACTGAGTGAGGAGGGGGTTGCATAGTCGGTTGCGCATGGCGACACTTCGCCGTAAAAAACAGCGTCGAACTGAGTGAGGAGGGGGTCGCATAGTCGGTTGCGCATGGTGATATGTCGCCCTACTGTACACTCTACTACATATATATATATACCTTAGTATAGCGTGGCGATCCGTCGCCACGGCAAGCGTCGCCACGCCAACGATCCGGTTTATACTTGCGCCTATAGATGTTTCACATCAAAATTTAGATGAAATGCATTAACTTTATATATTCGTCCATATTATTTTCATAATTTTTGGAATGGAAAATCAATAGGCATATTACCGCATCTACGACAAGGTAAAATTTTTACATAATAACGGAATTTATGAATCTCAAACCTACCTATGGAGCAATATCCACTGGTTGAATCGGCAGAGCTTGGAGGACGCACTGGCCGCAGATTATTGTTGCTTGCATTTTCCTTTTTGGAAGGATGTAAATCACCCACATAGCCATGATTAACCACTCCACCCTCCATTGTTTTATCTCCTGTATTAAGAGAAACAACAACAATACATATATAAATATACAATAGATTAAAAAGTAGTGTATATAATTAAATATAAATACTTAAATGACATTAAATTCTATTTGAATATTAGATTGTACCAAGTAACTAATTAACTGGAAAACTAACAGTGACAAATTAAAAAATAAAAAAACCAGTTGAAATATATTAAAATACAAATATTACATAAATGGACTGGTAAACTTATTGTTCCATGAGCAATCTTTAATTAAAGGAACCTAAATTAATGATACGAGTATAATGTATTGTCCTACAATAATATAAAATTAACTATACAAAAAATTAATAGCTTGTTATATAGTGTTACTAAAAGATTAATCCCATATATGGAACTCGATGATTAGTACTACTCAAACGTAAATAGTCAGGCTAAAACAGGAAATTATATGTATATAATACGAAATATAATGCAATAACAAATTGAGTAATACATTTATCTGCAGAGTTTTCACCATAATTATTTTTTGGAAATCGCATGTGAATGTGTTTTTTTTTAAATTCATTTCACGTTTTGCAAAATTTTGCCGCCATGGCCTTTTACCTGCTTTAGATTTGTTATATTATTTATTTTTTACATTCAGTATATTTATTGGAAACAACATTTTATGTTAGTTTATAGTGGTATATTAGGCTGCCCAGGAAGTCCGCATATGTTTTTCGCTTCACAAAAAGAGAACAAATTTTCACAAATGAAATACATTTATTGAAGCGAATACGTTTCATTCTGTTCACTGACCTTTGCCCATCTAGATGGAAGAGACATAATACCAGTTTTCTAAAACTTAGCTGGACGGGAGGAGAAAAGTGATCCAGGTGGTTTTTGACATCCATCAGGGAATGAAATATTTACCAGCAAGGGAATTTTTAAGGAGAGGTAGAAATCTGAAGAGACAATATCCGAGGAATATGCAGGATGCGGTAGGACATCCCAAGCTAACTGCAATAACTTGTCCATGCTGACCGAATATGTGTGCAGTCGTCCGTTGTCGTGATAGAAAACTACCCCCATGTCTGTTGTGCAGTTCTGGCCGCTTTTCCGCCATGGCCGCCTTCAAATCTTCGAGTTGAACACAGTACTTGTTGGAGTCAATGGCCTGGTTCGGTGGCATGAGTTCGTAATGCAGTAATGCAGCAGGTCTTTCCAGTCCCACCACACAGACAGGAGGATCTTCTTTGGGTGCAGACCTGGCTTCGCTATTTTCTACATGCCGCTACCTAGTACGGACCAAGATCGTTTCCGACTCACATTATCGTAAGGGATCCTCGAATCGTCCCCGGTGACCAATCTTTTCAGAAAGGGGTCTTTTGGGGTTTTGAATAAAGAGATCCCAGATGGACATCCGATTATGCTCGTGTTGGTCCGTCAGCTGCTGGGACACCCGAACGTCATAGTGGATTGTGCATGTGATCTTCTTCAGGTGATCAAATACGGTTTATCTAGGAATCCCCAATGCGTCTGCGATATCTTGGACCCCACTGTGAGAATTTTCCCCCACATACACCTTTATTCGGTCCGTATCTGTCATGGCAGGTGCTCCGTAGTGCTCTCGATTTTCAAGGTCATAGTCTCCAGATTTGAACTGCCTAAACTACTTGTGAACTGTTACAATCAAAACTGCATTGTTACGGTATACTTCACAAATTTCAGTTTTTGTTTAGATCAAATTAAAACCTTTTTAAAAAAGAACAACATAAGATGTCACAAATGCACATTGTGGCGCTCAATGTTTTCAAGCTGCGAGAGACACGATTGTACTCGAGAGACGATAATCTTATGCTGATGACAAAGAAGAGAGATTGTTGCGTACAATGATGTACGATGCAATACCGAATGTGTCCTTACTTGTTCGCACATCGTACTACTCGATAAGTATACGGACTTCCCAGACAACCTAATACAATGTTTTTGGTGTAATTTCATTCATAAATAACCAAAATGTGTAATTTCAAATCCTTTATTTTTTCTAAAATATGGTATTTGAAAGCTTTTAAAACATTAAAAATATGTTATGCATTAGATTTTTTCATCGGAATTGTTTTGAATGTAATTCGATCCCTTCTTAGCATTGCATTTGGTTACAGTAGCCTCTTCCATTTGTTACTTTGAATTGTCATATTTTGCGGACAGGATTGATATGGTTCACCAAAATCTTAAAAATAACATAGTTTTCTATTAGGATATCTGATTTTTTTATTTATGTTTAATTATTGTTTATGCATTTTATAAAGCGTTATCGTTTATAAATCTTTTTTTTTTCTAGAAATAGGGAAATTTCTTTTTAATTTTTTTTATTCTATTTTACACTCACGACTATTTTATAACTACACTTCTTCTCTACATACAAAAAAAATTTTAATACAGTTGGATCACACATTTTGGAGTTATACATTATTCCATTGGAAGCAGTGAAACAGCCGACGCTGCGTTTTGAGCCCAGATGCCCCAGAAATTAATCTTGATAGGTGTAATATATTTTGTCAAAGGTTGCAAATCACTTTCTTTTTAGGACTTCATAGTGAAAGAGTGTATATTTAATTTAAGTAAATCTCAATTAAATGAAGCAAAATGTTATAAACAAAAACACATCAAAATTTGAAGCAAAATATTGCAAACAAAATTTTTTTTAATTTAGATCTCTTTTTTCAAAGATGAAATAATATCGCCGGTGACTTCTTTGAGACATCTTAATAAATCCACTTATAAAAGAAATTAAAAAAATATTTTTGGTATTTCCGTTATATAACATATGTATGTGTATTTTCAATAGAAATCTATATAAATTATAATCATTAAAAATACTTTCAATTAATTGACTAAAATTTTGTTTCAAAAATTTCAAACGTCCAAAAGTCCTAAAGATAAGTGTTCTATGGTAATAGAATAGAAAACTAAATGTTGACTCTTAAAATTTTGCCAGATGTGAAAATACACTTTAAGCAATGAAATGCTTATAAAATAGTAGATTTTAAAATAGTAACTTAAAAACTTTAATTAATATTTTTAAGTAATGATTTCAGATTTTAATAACAAAAAATTAAGAAAACAGAAGGAAAACATGAAAATATATATTCCATTATTTTAATACATCATGCTTACACCTTATGATTAAAACTATTCATAAGAAATGTATTAATATGTAGGTAATACGTTAGGATTAAAGACTATTATGATTAAATCCTTGAAATTATTATATATATACAAATGAATAAAAATTGCATACCAGGTAAAGCCTCCAAAACAAATCTCCCCAAGTGTATAAAGAATGGAACAGAAAAGTTGAGACGTGTCTTTTCTACATGAATGTCTATATTCTTGTCGCCAGCCTGGTTCTGTCTAAATGTGATGTCCATTATCGGTGGAGTCGATACGGAGATGCTGCTGTCAACTCTCATCTTGCCGGCGTGTGATTGGAACATTCTAAAACAAATATTTTTCTAGTACTACAGCGCTATTTGAATACAGCTGTTGCTAAAATATTATAGCAAGCTATTTTCTATCGATTTTTGAATATAATGTAACATTATTGATAGAATCAATAACATTTTTCATAATTTATCCTGTTCTCAAAATGATTTCCACGTTACTAGAAGGTTTAAATGTGTAATATAAAATGTGATGCACCATATAACTTATTTGGCCTTAAATAGTGAGTGATACGGGTATTAAGCATAGATTCAGTTTATTCTCAACACGAAAGAAACAGAAAACCGTTCACAATGGTCCTTTGGAGCATTAGAAAAAGACAGAACGGAATATTATAAACGAGATCACATATGTATTTATTAGCGGCCTATAGCTCTCTGCCTTCACTAATGTTTGCAGTTTATTATAATTATAACGAAATTATCTTAAAATTGAGTGCAAGTTGAACTGTTTACATAATGGAACATGCGCAGTACCCATCTTCCCATAATAAAAACCCTCAGGATTACACTTTCATCGGCAAATTGTAAAAAAATTTTCAGTTATTTCTTTAACTCTGATGATAAAAAGAATGTGATTATTTAGAAATTCATAAAGCAATCAGCTGTGCATTCATTGATGTACTTATTTCACAATTTATTTGAAGAATATCTGAAATATCAAGTATGTGAAAATAATTGCTAAAACAACCATAATTACCATATATATATATATATATATATATATATATATATATATATATATATATATATATATATATATATATATATATATATATATATGTATGTATGTATGTATATATATATATATATATATATATTTACACACACATTTAAAGTTTTACGAACATTAATCAATTTGAATTTTGGTCTCACATTATTTTGTTTATTTCCCATCTATAGATTATATACTAAATCTATGGTATTATATAATCCAGTGTTTCTCTTAAGTTTTTTTTACATGAAGATTCTGTTTATGATAATAAGATGTAAGAGAAGAAAATGTTGAAAGTAAAAATAATATTTTGTTTTATTTCTTTATAATTATATTATACAGATATTGATTATTCAAATAATCAATATTTGCATAATGGTTTTGAGATACTATTTACACTAGCTTACCTCAACTATAGCAAGTCGTGTAAAAAAGTATCTGTACTTAACAGCCTTTACTATAAAGGAAACAACGAGAGAAGTATACTTAATTTCAAATATTCTTTATAGATTAGATATTCCTAAATTGTATTAAACTTAACCATACCTTTACACACTTGAGACAAATTTCGATTTCAGAATATTAAAACTCACCACTATCTATTTACTTAACGCTATTGAGCCAAAAATTACTGAACTAGATGCAAATAGTTTTCTTAGATCATGTGTAACACATGTAAGATATGAAAAATAATCAAAATATAGTTTTTTAAATTTAATTTAACAATAACCTAGTGATTACAACATTTAAAGTTGATTTTATACATATTTCTATAAAACATAAAAAGCAAATTTTATGAGGCCTGTACCTCGCCAGACCTGATGTACGGAATTTGTATCATTACTCTAACCAAAAAATATTTTCTTTTGGTTAGAGCAAAAAACATGCAAAATTGCTGAAAAGAATTTTTTTGGTTAGAGTTGGCAAAACATACTCGGTATCAGTTTGAGGGACAGCGTGAAGCAAAAAAGTTAGGACGCAAACAATAGTAAATGATATCATTAAAAGAGTTACATTATTGAAGTGATATTGCATATCGCAGAACACATTGCCGGAAGCCAAAGCGAATCATAGAAAGGGTAACTTATGAGTCAGTGCTCAAGTGCCATGATTCGTGGCACAGGCCATCCTCCATTTTGCTGGCGTGATGACATTAAAAGGAGAGCAGAAGTACTTTTTATATAGCTCATTCGAGATAGACCTTACATTGAAAATTATGGAAAAGCCCCACATCGAGGAGTGGATAAAATAAAATTTACTCACTTTTTTATCACAATTGTCGTATCTGGTCTTATATCCTCCAGCAGTAAACTTTGCAGATTGCTCTTCATATCGATAGATTTATCTGAATAGTAATCCACATGCACTGTGAGTTCACCAGCGGACAATTTTGCCAGGCCATGATTTAAATCTCGCACTGGAGAACTCAAAATTTCATCCATGTCTGTGAATAATTTCAATTCAATTCCATCCAAGGTGAACCTATAAAAAGAAAATAGAAAATTACTCAGCAAATATAAAAAATTATTGTGAAAGATGCGAAGAAAACAGAAGGGAAAATTAGTTAGAAAGCCAGCTGAGTTAGCTGGCCTCAAAAGGAATATCTAAATTAATCTTAAGATCAAAAACCATTGTCTGACACAAAGAATTATTATCAGTGGCGACCCTTGCAGGTAGTGAGAGAGGTACGCCATACACTAACACCATATCCGAGGGTCAAATGCACATAGGTTCTTTACACAGGCCATGCTTAGACAAGGTGGTTCCTTACCTTATATTTAAAATAAAACTTTAATTCTTTTACAGCAAATACTTATAAAAAAAATTAAATGAATTAATGGAAAAAATTACTGGCATAGCTGACAATATCTACCATAAAAATTTCACTCAAACCGTACGCCTATGAGGGTCACATATATTAAATTTATTTTTATAGGTATACCATATGCATCCAATTTAATTATACTAATCGCCTTTTTGATCGTAAGTCGTACTCAAAAAACAATTAATTATAATGAATTTTTATATGTTTTGATTTTGATTAAGGTACATGGATATGTTTTGATTTCGATTGAGGTACACCGATGCCAACCTTTATATACATGTCAAAATATACCTATATGATTAGGTTTATATTACACCATTAAATATGTATTTAAAACATTTGAAAATTTAATAATGTTCCCAAACCAGTATACATATTTATCCAGTATTTTATAAGACACCACTAATCAGCATTTTTTTTGATATTCAAAATAGTAATTTTTTAATCAATTAAGAAATTGATAGATTATAGGAAAACCTAGTAATATTTTCATCTTGAATATGAAAACCTGACAGTGTCTTCATTAGTCTGCTATACATATTTTTGAAATATTTAATTTATAAACCCCATACTATTGGTCTATTCTATAGTATGACGTTATACTAAATAGATATTTCATACTTCTATAAAACAAATAAAAAAAGTGGTATGTTCGCATATGTAATATGAAAACTTTCAGACAGTCACACATAGAAGGATACTGCTATTGAAGGAGATAGAGTGTGAAAGAAGTAAATATACAAAAGAGAACTTTAGTTATGAAAGTTGGTTCATTATAATTGTCTATTGTCCAAAATTAATACAGCCAGCAAAACTTTACGAAAATCTAATATTGCTCTTCCATAGATGATCAAAATGCTCAAACACAATTAAATCAAAACTGAAACTATGTCAGTGTTAACGGAAGTGATTAATAATGCAAAAACACTTCCCGTTGATGCGAAGAAGTTGATGCCAAGACTGTATTATCTATAACTTCTCATCCTGACCCAGAAAAAATTTAAAATATGATGCTGTGGACAAGCCTAGAACTATCCCCGTAATTTATAATATATTGCTGTTATTAATTATTAAACAATTGAAAATTTTTAACAATTGAAGAAAATTAAACTTGAAATTTTTAGAGACAAAGTTAAAATTGACGACATAAACAGTTAGACATCAGCTGAGATGATTTATTGAATCAAACTGACATTTTACCAATGTTGGTAAGCAACAACAGAACATATATATATATATATATATATATATATATATATATATATATATATATATATATATATATATATATTTAAATATATATATATATATATATTTATTTTTTTTACAATTTAATTTTTGTATTTCCAAATTTATCAACTGCACTAAGTTTACTTAATATTACTACTCATAATGGCCAAAAATGAAAGACTTTTTCTTAAATTACGTTTTATTAAAATCTATCTGATTATGGAAATTTCCACCAATTTCTCTACTCATAATTCCATATATATTATGTATATTACGAATATTGTAGGATTTTAAAAAACATTTCCCACACAAATTATATTGATAAACTAACCGTTTTATATAAAAAAATTGATTTTTTTTTAATTTCAAAAAAGTTCTTAGGCATCAGTTGTTGGAGCTGTATTGAGAATGCCAGCATCTGGGCGCCAGATAGACCAAGACCGTCACTGAATGTAACAATGTCTTAAAATTCTGCAGGTTTTATAATATCAAGTATATAGCCTTTTACAGTCAAATGAGACTTTATTTGTAGTATCATACCGTTAGCATAATTATTGAAAAAAATTAACCTCATCGATGCCTCTTTCTTAATTGGCTCGCCTTGTGCAAAGAATGCCTGCAACTTTTTCACCGAACTGTCGGTGTTAGGGCCACTATCAGCAGGCGAAGACGAGTGTTCCACGTTCAAAGCTGCTAGAACAAATTTTATGTTTTTAATAAAATACATTTTTTAACAAAACTATGCTTATTATCAGCTGAAAGCCATTTTACATTTAAAATTAAATTCTAAAAGTACAAATTCAAAAAAAACAAAAAGTGAACATAAACTGACAATAATAATTTGATTGCAAATAATTTTTTCTTGTCATATGTCAAACAAATAATTAAAAAACAAATTTTTTAAAGTTGTGGCCTTTGAATAATTGAATAACCAAATTATTGAGTAAGCAAACTTATAAAAGTGTGCATATAACTTATAAATCAATTTGGATTCACTCTGTAATTAATACAATGCTATTTGATAAATTTGAGAAATTCTAAATTTCTTACAAACACATTACTTTTAACAAAAATTGGTACAAGTTTAGTTTAGCGAAAACGAAAATTTCCCAGTTCTCTTGCTTTTAAATAAAAGAATATACATAAAAAACGACATATTTAAACAAATTGCAGCCCAGACCCGATTATTTCATTACAAAAAATTTATTTCAAAAATACTCTTTCTATGAAGAAACAGTTGTCCATCGGCTGTCAAACATAAATTTTATAACCTCAATTTATGCAATCTGCTTTGCGCATTTTCATATTTTTATTTTCTGGGTTTGTTTTTTTTAATATCAATTTTTCCTTGTATTAGCAAATTCTGTGTTTAGTATTACTAATAATGGCAATTAACTCGAAAACCTTATGACTAAAACTTCCTTGACAAAGTGCAGTTTTGTATGGGAACTTTTTTCAAACCACTTTTTTAGCAAAATAATCGCGACCGAGCCCTACTTTTGATTTATACCTCGGTTTATACCTATTTACTTTCATTTAAAACAAAAAAGAATCGAAAATTCACATTTTCGCTAAACTGAACTTGTTCCAAAAATTTATCAATTACCTATATACTGGCCATCCATTAAATTGTCAGACCACACAGCGAGTATTGTGGCTAAATCTCGATGGCCAAGATTAATGATAATGTTGTCCATTAAGCCATCCACTTCACACAACAATATGTCTCTATGAAATGATCCCGTATTGTTTGAACGCATAGAGAGTATTTGATGGTACGCGAGGGCTCTTTTGATATCAAATCTTACTGCTACAGGCTCCAAAATAGGTTCCTGAAATTATCGCATTATTGAAGAATATTATGGATATATTAAAAAGTCTAACATTTAAATTACTCCAAAATGAAATAATATTTAATTTTATAAAAAAATCAACATACTTGAACTTCCAAAGTACCAGCAAGAGTCATTACAGCTCTCGATAGAGTTATGTTGACAAGCTTCACTAATATGTTGTCTATGATGGGGTTGTCTATTGCTGAATCATTTCTCGTTTGCTGTTGTAAGCCAGTGATTTCTTTGAAGAAGTTTTCGACCAAGAGGTCACCTGTTAAATAGATGCATCGCTGGTAAGTTTAATCTTACTGTTTTTACACACGTGTCAATAAAGCTTTAGATTGCTGCATTAAAGTTTGTTTCCTTCGCAATAGCTTAAGGTAACCCCACATGTAAAAGCTGGGATAAAATTGAATAACAAATATGATAATATTACCATAACAAAGGCAGTGCAATCCTGTGGCACAGTAGACTTGAAGATGCATAAAAATCAATATCGAAAATCATAATAGATGTAACAAATAGATGTAGCACCAGGCGTCAGTCAAATAGTTACGACACTGCATAACTTTAAAAATATTTTTATATTTGGCTTCTCAGGAGTCAAAAGAGTAATTTAAAATATTCATCTTAATTCATCAAAAAATTATTAAAGAAAAAGACTTTTTTATATGCACAGACAAGTAAAAATATGCATAAAAGCCATTAGAGACTAACCCATATTAAAGACAATGAGATTAGGCGAGGAAGCCTTCTGGGGCAGTAGCAAAGTTGGTGCGTGCAACCTCACAGCGAGATGAATGCGGGAAGTGACGCTGCGCAAGCCTCCTGCACCCGTACCCAACCCTCGACGCACAGTCTGAGCCGACTCGAGGATGCCCGTACTACTCGCCAGCTGCTCCGTGAATTGCTGCGGGGATTATTTATTTATACATCTACAAAATATTATAGAAAACATTGTGTTACACTATATAAGAAAATATATTTAAAAATATGATAAATAAATCAGATTATAGAACATTATATCGATTTATAGAACATTATACCCTATAGAAAATAATTGTTTAGTACTAAATAGTGTTTTAATAATGATTCTAGTTTCATATATAACTTGACAAAATTGTACAGTACGGATATATATTTCATTCAAACTTTAATGTACACATAAAATTATACATACATTTGGCAGATTTATTGCCACACAAGCAATCTCTTCCAGTCAACGACATACCGTGGGATGATAATATAATGGTTGCATTATAATAATTGTATCAATATAAATGATTGTGAATGGAAATTTCAACATCATTTTTTACCAATTGCTACCTAGTTTTTAGTAGCTGGTTTCAGTTGCCTTACCTTACCTTTAAATCCTTTAAATCTATAACATATAATATAATACCTTTAAATCTTTAGGGATGAATATTTGTTATAATGGTAACATTACAGTTGAGTCATTTCTAAAATTTCTTATCAAATAAAAACAGACAGATAGAATATATGAACCATTTTTTAACTCCTCACTTTGAATAGAATGTACACGTATAAATACATATCAAGTCCAACGACCATATTGCTACAAAAAAACAAATATTGCAATAATCTTCACTAAAACATAACTTACCTGCAAATCAACCAACAATTTGTAAAGAAGTACTATGTGCAATCTCCCTAGGAAAACTTTGAACGAGCCATCAGATTTGACGTCTTCGTCTGACGACAATGCCTCTGTGTTGGAATGTTTCTTGTATAACCGAGGGGCGTGACGAATATATTTCATCTCAAATACTTTATCCTCGTCAACCCATAGTAGCTAAAGGTGAAAAAAATATTGCCAAGCATAATGTAATAATGAAATTACTTTTAATTACAGTCTACTTGTCTCTTAAGGTACCTGTCATTCTGGAAGTATTAATTAAATTAACACATACATCTTTTACACAACTATCTAATTATAAGATTATCATTTTTCATATCTTGGAGTTGTCACAGGAAGTTTCTATAGTATCTACGTCTTTTGTTTTCCAGAATCTGTCATTAACATTGGTCATTGGTAAAGTTTATCATAAGTTTCTTACTCTTGTCCAGTTTCAACGTAACATTTCATTATCTATACTAAGACATTTTTGAAAAATTGTTTGGAATCATCCCTGAACTAAAAAAATATTTCTTTCTCTTTCTTTCTAGTGTTTAACTATTTCACTCTTTATTCCGGCATCACACTAAAACTAACAAAGAACTTTAATGGGATTCTGACTATTTGTAAAACTTAAAAATTGAGGATGTATCTTTATAAGAGCAAGATATTAAATTTTATAACAAAACCTTTTAAACTAAATTTAATACAAATGAAGACAAAGGTAAAAGCTATTTATAAATGATTTTAGCATATAGGCAGGATCTTGAAATCTTATTATTACTAGATCTAAATCCTGCTGGCGACTTAAATTAATGAATCGCACCGATTCATGATTAAAAGATTTAAATGAATTTTAGCAATATTTTATATTGATTTGTAATTGAAGTTGTCACCTTGAGTGTTGGTGAGCGACTACCTTACACAGAACACATTGCTTTTTTATATGCTGAATTCCTATTGGTTACAATTTGCTATTGTTTTATGGTGTGGTGGTTATTTAGTAAACACATGAAGTGTGTTTATATATTATGTACATAGAAACTTTTAGTTGCTTAACTGCACCTAATAAAATGGGTGCGGACCCTTTTTTTGGCATCGTCATCATTCACAATTATGGCTAAACGTTGTATTTGCGGAACTTAATTTTACAGACAATATAGCTTTAGGATTATAAAACAATTCTGTTTTCAAAACCCAGCAAACAGGGAAATACATGTGATAAAACAATATTCTATAAACGTTTAGCTTCCTGGTGAGAGTATGTGTTCTAAACAATAGTTTAAAAATTGTTCCAACTTAGCACAGACGATTATTACAAATGACATTGCAAGATACAAATTATTTAAATATTATATGAAGTTTAACAGATAGCGATTTCTATATCTATGCGCTTATTATATATAATGTGCTTTTATATATATATATATATATATATATATATATATATATATATGTGTGTGTGTGTGTGTGTGTGCTTCTTTCTAACATAAATAAAGTAAAAATAATGAAATTTTGTGGAGAAATTTTATTTTTTGCTAAATAAACGGCTTATTAAACCCAGTTTCCCACCTCAGCCCAATAGGTTATCAGCTACAACATTTATGAATTTTTTTTTAAATTGAATTCCTATATATATGCACTTATTATATATATATATATATATATATATATATATATATATATATATATATATATTATATATATATATATATATATATTTATATATTTATATATATATATATATATATATATATATATATTTATATATATATATATATATATATATTTTTACATGATTATTTCTAACATAAATAAAGTAAAAATAATGAAATTTTGTGGAGAAATTTCATTCTTTGCTAAATAAACGGCTTATTAAACCCAATTTCCCACCTCAGTTCAAGAGGTTATCAGCTACAACTTCTATGAATTTTTTTTTAAAATTGAATTCCTCCTGTCGTCTGTCATAGTTTCCCATGTTGTATATTTTGCTGCTAACCACCTCTATAGTCAGAACAACGGTACAGGCAATTGACTGCAAATGATCCTTTTATTCAGCCTAGTTCACTGATGTAACCGACTATAAATGAACATTGTACTGGACTGTAATTTGACAAGGTGCCGCAACAGATATTGCTGCCGCCTAGTATCTCCACAGCAAAAAGTTAAACACAATTATGTATACTACTTCTAACACTGTATACAAAATAACAATATTAACACAGGTACATACCTTGGGATAGAGTGTAATATCTGTCAGATCATCTACTGCCAAGCTATTCAAAAATGCTTTCAGTATCATCCTGTCATTTGCTTTGAAGACACAATCACTCTCTAAACCTCCAACCTTAACCTCTACGAGGTCACAATCTAAGTGGGTCACTCTAAGTTTCATCTGCGATAACCTAAAATTAAATTGTACAATTGTAGATGGAAAAATAGAATCATGTCTTGCAATTTATCTAAGTTCATAATATAGCAATGGTATAACTGTAAAATACTAATTGTATTAAGTTCAAAACATAACAATGGTTTAATTGTATAACACTCATAATAGATTTTGTTCTTTTGAAGGCATTGTTTGATATATTTTATACAAACATTTTGTATAACCATTGTCAGTTAATCCTGTAACACATTTTCAATACAAGTAAAGAAAAATTGTTTCCTGTTTTGTCTAAAACAACAAATTTATCTAAAACGTACAGTTATCATATTCAAATTCAAAACCATAATAATAATATAATTAGGGTTGATATCAGTTGCGAGTTTTAAAAACTACTGTATTTTCAGAAAAATATAGGAATTTATCAGGATTTATTTGGCTATCAAAAGACACAATAATAAAGACCTTTAAAGGATATTATGATTTAGTATGAAGTGGTAATAAGAAAATTAATTTCAAATAATACATAATTTCAAGAATTAACATCTGCGATAAATAATATTAATGGAGATGAATGTTTTTATTCTTAAAATAAAATAATATAGGTTAGATATATTCAATTCGGAGCCACTATGAAATGTGACATACGAACATTCCAAGTAAGATGAATATTATACAAGCCCATAATAACAATGAATCTTGTCTATTGAGATTTGTAACCTAGTTGAATAATATGCAAAGCAAACAGAGTTTGAGGAGTGTAATGTATCGTTATGAAAAAATATCAAATATATTACTTTGTAATAAAATCTATTTTGATAAATTGTTTCTTGCAAAAAAAAACCATTGTATCCTGACAAATTCTTATTAACACGTTGACTGCTAATTACGAGTTGTCTCATGGTTGGCGTTCTTGCCTAGGATGCCAAGTACGAGTTATCTCATGGTTGGTGTTCTTGCCTAGGGTGCCAATTAGGAGATAATTCATAATATATGAGCGTAAATATGAATAGATGGTCTTAAGGTCAACATGTTAAAAATGAACAAACTTTATATGCAGGATACAATAATCAATCTAAATTAGTATAAATATCAGAAAAGAGGCTCTTTTTATTATACAATGATGGCATCGCTGACATTCCACAACTTACGGCCAAGTTGATCACACTCATTCAGTGTTGTAGCTAACACCTACATTTTTTAACATTTTTTATACTATTGCATGATAAAAAAATGAAGTTTGCAATACGCTTCAACATCTATTTTTAAATCGACATATAGGTAGAATGTTTGTAATATTTTAAATTAGTTATACTTGGTTAGATTAAAATTCAGAATATGTTAATAATTTCTTTGATTTTTACGTGACTAAATTCCCTGATTTACAAGTTTTCCTATGTTTTTTTAGGTCTGTATCAATCCTACTGTATAACAAGTGGTAAAAGTGTATAACTTACTGAAATAACCTAACAGAAGCAATATACAGTCAAATTTCACTAATATTGATGAAACAAATTAGTAAGACGAAAGTAAGAAATTAAATACCTGATTGAGTAACTGAATTTAGTAGCACCGGGTGGGATAGGTGGATCTGTGCCCGAGTTATTGATCAAGTCCATTAGCGAGTTCGCTTTAGGTGTCATAATGTGCTTCACCTGCGAAATTCTATTTTGGACCCTGAAATGTAAAGAAATAAAATTGTCAGAGAATGAAGTTAGCCCACAAGTTATTTTACACAATGTATAAAATATTGAAATCTGCATTTCGCAGCATTGTATTTTGTCCTAATAATATAATAGTGTCCATTATTTCTAAAAAATTGGATCTCTTTGACTTAGAAAATAATATAAATTGTCAATCTACAAATAGGTTTACAACATACATCTGATACGACATATATTTTATATTACAATACGACATATTTTACATTTTTTATGAATTGTCAGTTCAATTTTATGGAGTCACATAAACTCAAAACAGCGGCACAATAATAAAACACGCATTTAGATTTTGCATAGTGTGGTGAGTCCAATATTTCTTTGATATTTCTATATATAATTTCATGCTAATAAAATCATCAGATCTAATGAATTGTGCAACAATGATATATAAAATTCTGATAAGTATTGCTTTGAACTGACAAGTTCATTCTAAATTTTATAGCAAAACATAATTAAAGTAATTGGAAACAAATTATAATATATACTCGATAAATATCTTTGCAATTTTTTAAAGTTTCCATATGTACTTACAATAAAATCAATTACAATGTAGATAGTTATCATTGCAATACTCACTTCAAATACAACTCCTGAAAGTATTTGATAAGACTACGCACAACATCAGCGTTAATAGCCAGCGTAACTCCCCCCACGTCTGCAACTAGCGACTGCTCCACATTGTGAAAGTGAGATTTAAAATCTGGACAGTTTGCACGAACCTATAACAAGTGTAACGAAGCATTTGAAATAAAGCAGCAGCAAATGGTATTTGTAGAAGGTCTACGCACAAAGTCACAAGGACAATGTGAAATATTTCTAAATATTTCTATTAATTATTTTTGTTAAACTGGATAGCAAAATGAATTGCTGTCAAAATGATTCTACCTGTGAATTTAAACAATGGATAATGGTTTTTCTCACTGCAAACTATATTTAGGAATATACTTTAACCGTTTTAGTTTTAACCTTTTAACGTTTCACATGCCTTGCTGGTAAAATAATGTATAAATGTAAAAAAATTGATTTTATCGTAATAACATTTTTTCCGTAGAGAAGAAATGTAGTTATAACATAGTCGAATCATTTAGACTTTACTTTTGTACTCATAAGTATTAAAAATAATAAACAAGTCGAAAAAAATCCCCTTTTCAATACGAATCTATAAACATCTTAATAAAATGGAATTTTTGTTGTTCTGTAAACAAATATAAACAATAATTAAACATGAACGTAAATAAAAAATCACTTATATAATAAAAATTTATGTTATTTTTGCTCAGCAAAAACTTATCAATAGCCATCTCGCGAGAAACAAAAATCATAGTAACAAAGATAAGTTTACGCCATAGACGAGTGGTATTAAAACAAGGGCAAAAAACTATCTGTGAGATATTTTAAGGAAAGTAGTGGAGCCCTTGGACCAAACCATGTTCCAAAACCGACCATGGATATTTCAACAAGACTCTGCATCCGCTCATAAGGCTAAAACGATTCAACAGTGGCTTGAGCATCATGTACCGGAGTTTATTAGTGCTGACAATTGGCCTTCGTAAGCCCAGACCTTAATCCGTTCGACCACAAATTATGGTCAATTTTACAGAGCACGGTCTGTACAAGATATCACCACAACCTGGAGTCATTGAAGCAGGCGTTTGTAGAAGCTGTGGACCATTTCCCCATGAATATTGTGTGTACATCGATCGATGAGTGGCCGAAAAGATTTCAGCACTTTATTAAGGCGAATGATGGCCATTTTGAATAATTACTTTATATGTTATAGTTTACTATTGCAACAATAATTTCTAAAAAAATTATGCAAATCCAACCAGTAGTTTAATTTTTATAATTAAAATATCTTGTATCAATATTTATGGCAAGACTAGGAGTATTGTTCAAAAAAATCTTTTTTCATAATTTTAGGGGAAATATACTACATATTCCTCCCCACCCCCATTCTGTAGGTACTCATTTTAAAATTATGAAAAAATGGGATTTTTAGAAGCCTGCACAAAGATTGTAAAAAACTATACTGATATTATAAATCTTATCATTGTACTGCGAAAAATTAATGGTTCTAAGTGTCTAAATGTACAGAACCCTTCTAGTGCGAGTTGTACTCTTGCTTGACAGGTTTTTACAACTTGAGTACATTTACAATCTCCCAATATATGAATTCTCATTATTATATTGTACCTGCTTACACTTTACGGCATAAATGTGTATCTTTAAATGAATACTATCTTTACCTATAGCTAAGACTTACAAAACCCAACTAACCTTCCGATACAAAATATTAACTATATCCTCTTCGCCTTCCGTGGTTATGATCTCGAGGTACTGCCCTGTAGCACTACAATGCTGTTTATCTACTAGCGTGAGAGAGCGCAGGGCGAGTTGGAGAGCAGGTCCGTAGGCCATGAGTGCCGCATCTACGCACAGCTTACCCAGGCGGAGCATCACACATGGAGTATCCGTTGTGCCACTCCACCGTGACACGTTGAGGACCATTTCACCTGTGAATATTCAAAATAATATGTAATGGATAAACTAAATTCGAATAAATATTTTAGTCCGATACAGATTGAGCCAGACTTATAAGAATTTCTACATCAATACTACAAATTTTTTTTAAGGGTGATATAAATACATCCGTAAATAAGATGAAGATTTATCATCACAGTGATCGCTACGAGAATCATTACAATATATAAAAAAGTTAGTCTTAGGTAAGCAAAAATGTACGATAATGGCGTTTCAATAGCCAGCCTTTTCCAACAGGTTTTTCAGCAAAGTTTTTTAAAAAGGTTACTCACTTTATTGAATGTGTTAATCACTCACCAATGACAAATCTCAAAAGCGTATTAATATAATTATTAGGCGATACATTGTCATCAAAACCAGGCAGATCAACAGAACGTGCCCAAATCTCCATGTCCTCGTCACTGTGCTCAGAAGACACGAATGTCTTATCTCCATCCAAGAAACCCAGCTTAGCTCCCGCTTTATCAAATTCACACGACACAACTCTGTCAAAGAATGTTAACGAAAACATATACTAAAAGCAAAAGAATCCAATAAATATGTAAATGTCGTTGATTTCATTTTTTTGCTAATATGTAGCTTCATTTCATGCTTGAATATACATGCCACGAAAGAAATAGAATGGAGTTTATAACTTTTAGTGAATTTAATTCAATTACTTCTAATCAATTATTAACTTTATCTGTCCATATTAATATAATTAAAAAAAAATTAGATTTGCTTAGGGCTACACGCTAAAGTGAAAACTTTGGCAACCAATATAATTGTACTACGTGTGTGAAAAATTTTGAACACGAAAATTTAAAAAACGAGTAAAATTAATTAATTTGGTAACATCGTAATAAATTTAATTTTGCTTGAATACACTGAATTCATTGATAAAAGTCATACAAATACATATATACATATATATAATATACCACACGGTATGGTATACACATACCGTGTGGTATATTATATACATTTCTCTAAAGAGAAATTAAACACCTTCTTTATATACTAAAGTGTATGCGGGAGACAGAGAGTTACTACTATTTAAAAAAAAATAACGTAAAAAAACTATACTGATATTATCATAAATCTTATCATTGTACTGTGAAAAATGAATATCTATACATAGTTTAATAGAAATACTTCGTATCCTTAAACGGTTCTAAGTGTCTAAATGTACAGAACCCTTCTAGTGCGAGTTGTACTCGTGCTTGACAGGTTTTTACAACTTGAGTACATTTACAATCTCCCACTATATGAATTCTCATTATTATATTGTACCTGCTTAGACTTTACTAGATACTTGACAACCTAAATTTTTTTCCATTAAACCATATCTAGATATATACACACTTTACACACATATCGACTGATAGGAAATTAAGTAAATTTTAAACAAATACATGATACAAAAGTGTTTCTGATTTTAGTACACTAAAGAAATATCACTTCTTAAAAAATCAAGGAAAAAAAATGTTTGCATCGGGATTTGAACCCAGACTTCTACCGCATTCTGTATGTAATCTAGTGCTTCAGCGCTGCATCAATGACTCACTGGGAAATGCGATGAAATAAAAAATATATTTACAAACGCGAGGAGCCTCTCGTTTTTGGTTTCGGTCGTGACGCACAAATTGCAAGTCTTTCCCCCATCAAAAAATTTTGAACAGAGTGTGCCAAAAGATTTTCACTTCAAAAAATTGTTACAATTTCATTGTAATTCAATTATGACTGTGTTTTATTCAACAATAACTACTATGATGAATTTTTTTTTTTCAACCCAACATTTGTGTTAAACCACTTACTGTGTGACAAAGTGTTTATATAAGAAATCATTTAACTTTTATTGACATATTCCTTATAATCTACCCAAGTCAATCTAGAGTATACGTTTAATACGTTATTGATTATTTGGCAAATAAGCTAAGTTATTAGCAGACACTTACAACAAATTTACATCTAATTTAAACAATATTCCATAAATTACATTTATTACGTCAAACACTTTTTATCGCTCACCTTGTTCTACTTAAATAGGATCTGACAAGTTTTTGTTTTATCTTAACGAGCTGCTTGAACTTTGGATCGGGAGTTATTTTATCATACTCCAAAAATGCAGCCATCTCCTGGTCTTCCTCCACATGGTGGTAGTCTCCAGAATCGATGAAGGATATAGGAACTGTGTTTGGCACTGGTAGTGGTAGGTTTTCAGCAAAATCTAACAATAGCGTTATTAACCTGTCTGACAGGTTCAGTTTTATACTTGATATGGAAATGTTTAATTTGTACCTGAAATTTTTTTAGAAATATATATATTTTAAATAAATTAAGGTATTGCATATTAAATATAAAACTAAAAATGTTTACTAAATTTAGTAAAAATTGTTAGTTATATTAAAATATTAATTACGTTACAAAACATACAGAAAGACCAAAATTGTTTGACCACGAAAAACTATTATTCAAAATTTTGCAACACGATATATATCTATTATTAATTTTAATTCATTGGCTCTTCAAAATTTTCTTATTTAATAATGATTATGTCATGAAATACATGAATATTGTAAGAAATATTCCAATTTTAAATTAATATTAAGCCTAAAATATTTTTGAACGCTCTTTACTAAAATACAAAAATTTAATAAATTATTTATTTTAGGTCTATATTTGTATACATTATAATAATTATATGAGAACGAAAAAATTGCTCCGCCAGGAGAAAGAGTCGGGTCCAGCAATGTCTGCATGGCATGAAAAGACAAGAGAAGGTGCCTGACCGAGAACTCAGCATTGAATATGTTAAAAATCTGTACGACAAAAATATGTTAAAAATCTGTACGGCTAATTAAAAGAAAAATTACTGACCTTGGTAACAATTTATAATCCTTCTTAATGCTATTAGAAAATACAGTCTGTACTCTTATTTTAGGTATTAAATGTATATCAGAATCAGCTTGCTTCCGGATGTCTCTCCATGGTTCACCCGAGTCACAGAACAGAACCTGAAAACATGGGAGAAAATGTAATTCAATTGTATGTTAAATTATTTTTTCTTTCCATAAAGTATTGTCATCTTACTAAATTTTGAAGAAAAAGTGTATTTTTGAATATATGGAAAATTTATCTCCATATTCCTGGTTTTATTGATAATGGTTATTAGATAGGACAGTTACGCTATCATTTTAACTTAGTACCTTCACTAATTAAATCACTAATAAAATTAAATTCATTAATTTCTACTGTGAAAATTACTATAAAATATTATTTACAAAAGTCACTACATAAGTTACTGGGTCTAAATTCACTACATATATTAATACGTAAAAAATTCCTCGAAATGTGTTAATTTTATTACAACGAAATAGTATAACAAATAATACTTAGAGCTCACCTGTAGTGCAGAGCAATCAGCGTGAAGGCGGTCATAGAGACGCTCCTCCAGCTCCATGCAGGTGGCATCTTCCAGCGCCAAGTTAGGGGGCTGAAGCTCCGACTTCACACTAATACGACCCAACTCCACAATCATTATGTTGCCCCCTCTAGGAATAGATATAGGATATGTTGTTATGTAGTTAGTGAAGTCTTCTATATACACAAGTGGCATTATTTATTTACAGTCTCTGGCCAAATTATTAAATATTGTGTGCGTCTAGCACACAATTTTTTTCAGAATACTTCATGTTTTGTACTCAACTTGGTCTTATACTTTATAAATAGTGGTTATTAGTTAGGACAATTATAATCTTACCCTCTTTAAATCTATTTTTGTTTTATTATATTGTCATATCCATATAATGGCATCGGACCACAAACAAGTACACATAAGCTTCAGTCGCATTCTTGCATGCCACGTGTGCGGACGTGTTTTTTGATCTGGTGGTGGTTGTTTTACGATTTTAAGATTATTTAATTATATGTATTCTTATTTCAATTAAAATCAACAGTTTTTCCGACTGAAAAAGATATTTTTTAATTTTCTAAATATGAATAAAAAGGGGGATTTCTTGCTACGTAAAAAAGCAAAAGTCAAAGCCCTTCCTAATACTAAAATTTTACAAAGATTGAATGGATCTAAAGCAAATGTATGGCACATAGAGAAAAAAGTCAAGATAGTTGAAGAACTGAGCCCAAAAAAAAGGAAAAATGGGGAAGTCAATTGTCACCCCAGGTAACAAAGATCTGTCAAGTAAATTTGAGTAGAAAACAGATTTTCTACCACAAAAGTAATCAAATCTAAACTGGAAGAAGCTAGAATTATTATATTTGAATGTACGTTCGCAGAAAATAAAGGATATATCCTTATGAGTCTCATCGAACTGACATAAAGCCTCAATTGAGTGCTGGGATACAAGCAAAACGTCTGAGATAGGCTAAAGATTATAAAGTCAAAGATGGAGTGGAGTTTTGGAGATCGGTAATTTAATATTTAATTCAAAATTAATATTTTGTCACCAATTTTTTTGCAGCGCTTGTTTGGTTTCTTTTACAGATTTGGTTCAGCAATGAAAATATATATCAAATATCCCACTGCTCGATTGGCCAAGTAACAGTCCCAATATGAACCCAATTGAAAATGCGTGAAAATTGATAAACAGGGAAGTGGCTAAGAAAGTGACAATGACTAAAGAAAAATCTCATTGAAAAAAATCATCTATGTGTGCAGTCATTATCCGCAAATGCAGGAGATTGTAAAATTAAGCATAAACAGCATGCCGCAATGTATTGAAGCATTAATAGCTGTAAAAGATGACTAAACGAAATAGCAATACAAATACACACTTGGAGTATTAATATTGTTCTTACACTAATAGCGAATAAATATTCAATCAAAACTATGTTTTAATTACAACAACACATACGAGCTTGTCCATTAATCACGTGAGGTTTTCAGGCCACTATTTACATCTCCCCTCCCCCCTGGACGTGATGAGGTTCTAAACTACCCCCCTCCTCACCTACATCACATCACCTTCATAATATCACGTGTATTTTTTTATTAAAAAACTTTAAGAAAAATTTTTTTATGAAAAATACAACAAAAAACAGAACATATTCATTTAAAAAGCAGTGTCCTCGGACCATGGGTTTACTTGACTGTTCGATACTGACAAGTGGACAAACTCAACTGTAGGTACTTCATTTTGAAGATCGAGCTCGTCCTCGTCAAGCCACTCGACGTTACCATTTTCACGCACCAGGCATAGAACCTCCCTAGATTCGAGAGTGAGCGCCACCTAACGAATATAGGACGAAAACTAGGCGCTGAACTATCATCGCTCTGTTCCTTGCTTTGTTCATAGTGAAGAGACCTCCTGTGTATTTTTCTTTATGCAAAAATACAGTTCACACTGCTTGTGTGTTCTTCCTACAAGCTGGTGAGTTCATCCTTCAGGCTAGGGCAATAAAGATCATAAGGCATTTTATAAAACCTTCATATGTAGGAGTTATGCCAAGAGACCGCTGCAAAAGAAATAAAGCAAACGGCTTGCTGTCATGGTCTTCAGGTTTTGGAATATATAAGCTACAGGACGACTGGAAAATCAGATATGGAGGTGTCAGAAAGCGTTAATGAAGAACAAGTCGAAGAAAACGGCAAGCACGGTCCTCACGCTTCACCACCTGATAGATGATATGAGGTTATTTTAATTCTAATTATTGTATCCATTTGGTACAGTGAACTCGAATTAGAAAGACGTAATGAAGAAATTAAAATAAATAGATAAATAATATACTACTGTACCTGAAGTAAATACTGGCTCTCTCGAACATGCTGACTATACTTCTGTGGGAGGCATGTCTTGTGGTTATCAAATTTGACAGTGGCAAAGGGAATACGATTTCATAAAGACCAACATGAATGCACAAAAATATACACGTGATATGCAACAACAACCCCTCCGCCTCCATTGCGATCATTACTGATATTATGTGAAGCCCCCCTTCCCTATTTGGACCTCACGTGATTAATGGACAACCTCTACCTAATTACATGCAGCAGAGGTACAAATTTGATTTATTCCAGTAAAATATCTCAAACCCATTTTTTACATCTGTTAATTAAGATTTTGCATAGAAACTGCAGTGCGTCTAATAATTTGGCCAGAGACTGTATTTACATTGCTAGAAGTGATTACTGCTGCAAGAGCAACCTCTTCCAGTCAACCAAAGAAAGATCATTTTGCAATTAGTATAGAGATTAATAATTACCACAAAACAATTAACTTGATATGTGAGTGGGAACAAGGAAAGGATTAAGGATAAGAAGAAGGGAAAAAGGTAGATTGAGTAAAGAAGGAGATTGCGAATGGTTTCATGATGGGAAATTCTGTACAGATGAATTTAGTTTACTTCATAATTTGGAGACACAGACAGTAAGTGAATATTTGCAAAAAGAGGTACTGTTTTTGAGAATAAGATGTATATGCATTTCTCTGAATATAATGCAGATAGTATCATGAAAAGAGTGACTGTGCGATATATTTAAGACGAACAAGTAGGGAAAGGTTATGCATTTAGCATTGATCTCTTTCGACCCATCTACGTCATGTCGTAAATCAAAATATGATCATACATTCTTAAGCCAAAAATCCTACTTAATATTATAAAGTTTGGTTGAATGGATGTATGGATAGATGTTTGTTACTCTATAACTTTTACAATTTTTGATTGTATTTACGTGAAATTTGGCATTTATACCTGGATAAACAAACTTCTTGTCTCGAAAAGTGTGGTAGCAATAAATTTTTAATACATTACTGTAGTCCATCTGGATGAAGTCACGGGGAGAAATTAGTGTAGTATATAATCTAGATTAATGGATGATTATCAAAATTGTGATGAAATAAAAACAATTTATTTGATTATTATATAGTACAGAAAATACATTAAAAATTACAATTTATTATTGCAACTTCTCTACGTATAGAATTCTTTCTGACATCCACTCTGACAAATCAACGTACAGCTTTAATGGCTGGTTTTAGAAATGGAAAATTTAGAAGATAGGTTTCTTTAAGAATGTAGAAAGAATTTTTAAATCATCATCAACCTAACGGGTAAAAATGGTTGTTATTTTTAAACAAAAATAATATTTATCAAAGAAAGGGTTAACATATCAAAATTACAAGTTACATAAATTCAGCGTTTTATGAAATTTTCAAGAGGAAAAATGGTGTCTTTTTTCTTATATATAGTCTAAATTATAGGTGCTATAAATGATAAAAATCGCAAAAGAAAAATAACTGCTATTGTATTTTTTTTAACACAAAAAATACCAAAAAACATTTGTGCCCTTAAGAAGGTCAAAAAAGGAATGTAGTTTTCGAATAATTATTGCAATTCACAAAAAATTCCAAATACTAAATTTTGAAAATTAAATTCAGATACCAAATTTTGAAAATTAATGGTTTTTTTAACGTCTAATGAGTATATGTGCACACAACTATATGTAAAGTTGCAATTCTAATGGTATCTTCCTTTTATGATTAAGTTATCAAAAAGATAAAAAGAGCAAAAAGTACACGCCCACACATTGAGATATAGAAATGTAAATCCAGCCAGTCTTTTATTTCAGTATGAATGATAAAGTTAACCTGTGATCATTTGAGTAACTTTGCACTTTTTGCCAAAAACTACATTTACTTACAAGCTTTAATTTGCATAGATGTATGAATAGGTCATATTGGCATTTTAGCTCCAAATCTGCTTCGCTTTGATCTAAACTAATATACAATTACTGAACTGATGGAACAAATTCTCTCACAATTGGAAAACCTACTCATTCCTGAGTATTGTATATAGAGATTGTATTATTATAGCATTGTCTTCGAGTACCAACAAGAACTGGATGATTTATATGCATTATATTATTTGTCAAATTCAATCCAAAAACATTTGCAGGTACGAAACAAAAATATTTTTTTAGTCTGCATAGGTCAGATTAGACATATATTATTACATAGTGAAAGAATAATACAAGTATTTGTCGTTTTTACAAATTTTTTATGCAAATTTTTATTTACTAAAAAATTTCAGCATCAAAATTCGGAACAATATTGTTATTCTTTATTATATATTTTTAACTAATTTCATAACATTTAAAAAATACACCAATAATATTATTTAAAAATGTAATGGTAATGACATGTTAGAATTTGAAAATGTGAAGAGCTGCCGCTTCAAATTATGCGGTAATGGACATTTTCATCAAGCAATCATCATCGGTAATGGACAGTTTCACCAAGCAATCATCACATTCATCTTTACCTATATGTCAATATTTGCAGATATTTATTTTAACTTCATATATTGTGATTAACTTTACAGTCATACAAATTTCTTACTCACTAGTTAAGTCTTATAAGAACTTGATAAACTTACTTTTGCACTGTACCATACTCTGGTATCACCACGTAAGGTCCTTTCAGGTCCATATTTATACTAAATACTTTCCTCCTATCGATGGCATATGCGAGAACCGATTTACTAATGTGTGCAGCGTCATCCAATTTTTGGCTAATCTTATCCACTACGTCTTGCATAGACATGGATTGAGTTTGGAAGAAATTAATTATTTCTGTGAACGTATGCTGAAATAAATAGAGAAATTAAATGTTCTACTTGTCACTGAAACATAAATCCAATACCAAACCAAGTCTGGGTAGTATAAATTGCAACATAGGTATTTCAAATTCATCCAATATAGTTTTTATTAATTCTTTAATAATTTTGAAACTGATTTCGAATTGATATTAAAAAATCCATACGACTTAGAATAAAATAACACGTTTCAATTTATTCTTAAATGTACTCAATCACAAGAATAAAATAACACGTCTCAATTTACTCTTAAAGTATACAATCATGTAAGAGAGGTTTACAGCAAATTTTGTGCAACTTCACCACATTTGGCAATTACAGAAACTAAAATGGTGGCTGAAACCAAAATGTTCCAGACCTAGGACAAAAGCTTTCTCTCCTCTATGAGAAAGACCTCATGTGGCGATTCTAAATCTTCAGCAATCACTATTATATATATATATATATATATATATATATATATATATATATATATATATATATATATATATGTATATGTATATATATAATAGTGATACAATTATGCTTAGAAGTTTCCATTGAACACCCAGTAAAATTCTGCAAACACAAAAGGACTAGCTACACATAGCTCGAAAGGTAATCTATTTAAACAGACTTCTGATGGAACTGCAAAGGACCAGCAAAACTTGAGGGGAAGCGAAACGTGATGCTTAGGATTGACCAACATGCATCACCAAGACCAATTGAGCACATGGAAGCCCTTCACCCCATCAAGAGACCCCATATTGAAGATGAAGAAGAATTAATAGATAAAATTTTCTGTTAATGTCTTAAATTTTATTAATTATATTAGAGGTTGTGAGATTACAAACAATTAATCAATTATATATCTAGAAACAATTAATACTTACTTCATTATAAATAATTTCAACGGGTTCAAGGGTACAATTGACACCATAATCGGCTTCTATGCTCAGAGGATTTTTCTCAAAGTCTACAGCCAGGAAGTTACTGGCTGTGTTGCCAGTGTATACATTATCCGCCGTCAACATGGGCACCAAATCATTTTCTACACTCGCTCCCTCGATGAGAATACTCTCTGCTCTCGCTGACAACTTATAAAGCATGTATGTTCATTTTTAATTCTGCATAACTGATACACTCAAGTGAATATATTTTTTACAAATTGCAAATTTTAAATTAATTTTGATCTCAGCGAAACTAATGATTTGTTAAAGAGCTATGTAACAAATTAATTTTTAAACCGCTTTTTATTACTCCATAACTTAACTAAACTTGTCTGTTCAAAGCAGAAACACAAATTTCTCCATCAGGTGTATTAGACGTTAACTGACACAAGTTCTTTAGTTATTTTATTGTAACTTCATTATTTGTTAGATATTTCTCATTTGCAATATTTAAAACCAAATTTTTATACATTGTGTTGACATTGTATAATTATTTAGTAATTTTTTGAAAATATAATAAAAACTACACTGCTCCCCAACAATAAATTCACCAACGTAAGCAGTGGGAAAACTCGCACAAACCCGGCTTTTGCTATTGTTTTGTGTAATATATAAATGCTGTTGGAAGTTCCTAAGAGTTAATCTGTGCTAATTGCCGTACCCCTTTGCTAATTACTTTGCTATTTATGTGAAGATGTTGTAATACAATGAAACCCACGTCGCGGTAAAGAACTTGAAGAAAGTAGAAGTAATACTACATCACGTAGTTTCGTTTAATTGCGTCATAAATGAAGGTAAAGCATAAAAATCTTGACACAAAAAGCTATTAGAAAACAAATATTGTCCTCACTATTTATGTAAAAGGTTAAATTAATTCCTTCAATAACAACAAATTCTGCTTATTCATGTTTCTTACAATTAACATAACCAATAAACTGCACAACCAAATAATTAAAAATGGATAATCTTGAAAAATACTTTTTAGGATTTTAACATAATTTAATTTTTTTGGAGCAAACACAACAATATTGGAGAGCAAAACTATGAGAAGAATTAATTAACTAACCTATCCAATATTTAAACGACACAAAATTAAAACTAACCGGCTTTAAAACTTAAAGTAGCTTTAATTGAAACCATCAATTGTAAAACTAATAATTAACAGAATATGATAATTATAATTAAATTAATTTAAACTTAAAATAGCAAATAGTTTGTTTTCCAATCAAGTACAATAAATAACACTGAAAGTTTTAAGAATAACAAAAATGGAGCAAACTAGCAAATTTACTGTGGGACTCTATGTGTCGTTCCTGGCAACGGAATCAACGAGAGAAGCAAGCAGATCACTCTATCTTAGACGTCTCTTCTAAGGCTTTTTCGAAGGCAATCTTCGGCATGCCGAAATCGTATTCCTCACAATTTTTTTATTCTTGGATTGTAAATTAATGATCCGTAAATTCTATACACAGCCCAATATTCGGTCGTCATACTGTGAGGGTGTCGCTTTCAAAATTTTCAAACGATTACTGGTTTACCAATGTGTAACCATTTCTATATTTTCCAGAACAATGGTCGCATAATAATTCGTCCATCCGGAGATCAAGGAGACCGTATTTTTTTCCGCACTTCATTCTTTCTTCACCATTGTAAGCTTTAACTCTTCAGAAAAAACACCCACTGAACTTTTGGTTTCGGTTTTTAACAATATAACTTTCGCCACCTGCGACTTGATGTTGAATACAACCCATTTTCTATACTCGACTCATACCTGAACTTGCTTGAATCTGGTGGTAGGTTACGCTCTTGTCTGTCTTTATATTGAACCTCATAGTATTGATGTTATCTTCAGTTGTTGCTGACGAGGGATGTCCCATCTCAGTGATTATGCAGATTATCACTGAGATTCTTATGACCGTTCTTGAACTAGTTAAATCAGTTGTAAATAATAGCATGGGATAGACTTTCATCTTAAAATGCCAGTTAAAGTTGATCAAAACTTTTTTCTTGATATCAAAAATCATTCTTCGTCGTGCCGAATAAATGACGTATTCATGCAAAGTACCAAAGAGTTTGATTTTCGAAATTTGTATTTATTTTTTATTACCATTATTATAAAAACTTTCAGTGCTACCCATGTACATCTTTTTAAAATTAATTGGTTATTTATAAACATGGTGATAAATTTACCTTGTACGCTTTGGCTGTGGGTCTGGTCTCCAATGAAGCAAGGAACTGGGTAAGTGTTATAACAAGAATTTCCTTTCCTCTGTTAAGTAAGCTCAGCGACCAATTAGCCAATGTCAAATTTAATTTATGTTCTAAAAAGACAATTACATTTATTATAATCAGTAATAAATATATACATTAAACTAATTATGCAAACATTAAATACACATACTACAACACGTTTTAAATACATGCCCAGTTATGTTATATGTTCTTACATACCTCCCAGTTTTTTATTAAATAATTTAAAAGATTGTTTGAATTTGGATGAAATTTTTTTTTATTTCCATAATCTACAACATATTTCAAAAATGTAATATTAACGTTCATCTATTGAATAATGTGATGGAGCACCGAATACCTACATAAATGAACTCTATCTTAAATCCTGGAATTTTCTTTATTAGCTGATATCTTGAAGTAGGAAAGTCAATTTCATCAATACAGAGTTTTTATACTAATCTGCAATGGCACAGCGGCAGCAGCCGCACGATGCCGGTGCCCCGGGTTTACACAGGATTGTATGGCCCTACCCGTTCTTAGACAGCAAGGCAAGTCAATACAATTGATATTCAAATAAATAATAAAACATAAAACAAAGTTCGATACATTATTAAATCTTAGCTTCACAATTAATCAATTATATAAGTGTAAATAGTACATAGTTTATATAAGTGTAAATAAATTACAATCCTATGACAAATATGTGTTTGTGTTTTCGTTTTGTGACATTCCTTGAAATTTAAGAAATATCACAAAATGAAAAAGATTCATATACCTCTCAACAACACCTGTCTGGAAAGAGTTCGTTTTCATTATTGTCTTGCATTTTATCCCATGTACAGAACCTAGCCTCTACTCACACAATCAATGTAACAACATTATATTTTAATTGCATTAATTACATATAAAGATGAAAGATAAAACGTATTTACACACACTTACACTATTATAGTTTGTGTAATTACATAACATACATATATTTTAACTGCGACTGAAGTAGTGAGAGACTTGGTAATGCTGTGCCTGTGTTGGTGCCAGTGCTATCTAGTGTAAAAATACATTCATATATTTTCATACACATTTGCTTCCACGGCTGTGCCAGTGTCGGCCAGTGCAAAAATGCCCAAACAGGAATCCATGTGTATTTTAATAGGTAATAGTTTAATTAACCATTATGACCAGATAATGGTTAAATCAGATACTTATATTTCCTAAGATACACTCATAGTTATTATTTTTATACTTTGATCACCTTTTTTATTGTGAAAAATTCATAGTTTTAAAAAATTATACAATATATAGAAAAAAATACTAAAATACCTATATATTGCTTAGGTTTATCAGACTTTGGTGAACCCTCGGCGTAGCCAATAAGTTCGCTTATCCTTTGCTTTTCAGGGCTGGACAGATGGCTCCACAATGTCTTATGTTTCCCTGCTTGACTGCAGAGCTCAACATTTGTCTGCACTTCTATATCATCATCATCAAGTGACGAGCCCGGTCGCCACCAGTCTATTTCAGTCTCTCTAACTTCAATCCTATTTGGCTCTTCGACAAGTAACTGTTAGGAAACAAAACATATTTGTTTAAATTTTCTACTTTGTTAATGTAACTAAATGAATTACCTATTAGTAAATATATAAATAATTTTTGTCATATTTCCTACATAATATGTCAAAGACTCATGACGTCATTAGACTAATACCATTTATTAGAAAAAAATTCAAATTCATATAAAGGACACTTCATAAAGACACATATTAAATGTATTTAGCTCTCACTGGTGACTTCATCAATGTACAAATTGATTCACGAATGAATTGATATTCTATAGAAAGCATTTTGTCCCAATTCGTTATGCGTCACTGACATTGTCTACAACGTACCTCATGAGTGTGAACCTGCTCTTTGTTATAGTGCAGTTAGAGCATTGTTAAAGTGTAGTTCATAGAATATTGTTTATCCATTTGAAGCTATTTATATAATATTGTTTATTCATATGTACAATAAAGGGTGCATAAGATGTGATTAGTAAGTTCACCTTTATTTCATTATTTATTTAGTAGTGTGACACTTTGTAATGATATTTTATGCAAAATTTGAGTTAGTTTTATTTTTGTCTAAATGGGTAATATACATACTATTGTATTCTACTCTCTAATCCCTTTAATTTAATACCATTTTCAAAGTTTAAAAATAGTCTACTATCATAAAACAGTCACCCTATTGAATTTATGATAGCATATTCCCCTATCCTGTTCCAGATGAAATCTACCTTTCTGTCAAATTTCATTAAAATTTATTTAGTAGTTTATTCGTGAAGATATAATACACAAACTCGCTTTCGTATTTGTAATATTAGTTTACTGTGGTAAAAAATATCCTACATTATAATCTCAGGTCATAAATACACAATATAAAAAATTACATTGAAAACGTTCTAGTAGCTATCGCATAATACTTGAAGAAACAGGCAGATAAACATTATAAAAAAATTTATTTTGAGTTCGTAGAAGCCTAAATAACAAAGTACTTTAATCTTTTCAAAAACTTCTTCAATTTACAGACACGCCTCTGTTGCAGTTTTATAACAGCGTAAATGGTATAAATGTATTTATTGTGCTCACTTGAATTATATTTATATATATATATATATATATACACATAAATGTATGTAATATATACCTAAACCATAAGCAGTAAAACAAAATGCAATATATAACATATGTCAATGTAAAGAATAAACTTTAAAAAACTTCTTAAACACATGCATATTTGCATATTTATACAGGACCATTTGCTTATGATTGTACCATTTGTTACATAATCATAAATATTTTGATTTCAATTAAAAAGGTTATTGCCAGACTGATACAATTCTATATATATAATATATAATATTGCCAGTATATTATGAATTTATCAAGTACAAATTTAGCGTCTTGGACTCATATGTTAATACTAGAAACGTTACAGATGAAGCTGAAATGAAAATGTACTATTTCCTGAATGGTTTAGAAAAATCATTTTAAGGAAAAAAACAATTGTTTTTCTTAGCTATATTAACATCAGAATTAGGATTTTTTGTTTCATTTGAATTTGAAAAAGGAATAAAAAAAAATCATTCTAATATTTGAATCCAGCGCTTTTGATTTCGGACTCCAGTACTTTACCAATACGTAAATAACTCACTTCGTGAAGAGACGAAGTAAAGTTATAGCGTTATTTTTTTTTGGTAATTACAAGTTTACCTAATTAGGTAAACTTGTAACGTCTGAATTTTCTAGGTATCTACAATTAATGTACCATCTAAATGTAGTTTCATGTTTTTACCTTAACTAGAAGTGCCATAACATTGTGATTGAATAATCACGTAAAACTTCCCCATAACTGGTTCCAATGCCAAAAAACAATTATTCCAATTATATGACCATAATAAATAAGTAGTTTCACAAAAAATACCTCAATTTTAGCCTGCTCCCTCGCAATAACAATGCTCACAATGGGCAGATTATCCTCGCACTTCTGCAAATCTAGTTTCAGCTCCGTATCATTGGGGCTCCTTAGCATACTCTTATACACATCCTTGTAGCGGTGGTAGTTATCGCGGTGTGTCTTGATGGCCTGCCACGTGTAAGGACGCACACGCTGCTCTACCACCACATTATACGCATAACGCCACCACTTCTTTATGTTCCTCAAAACTTCAGTCTTGGGGTGCAAGTGCTGATATTTCCTGGCGATATTTATTAAAATTATAGAAATATTGAAGTTATGGGTTGTTAATTATACAATCAGATGAGAATCAATTACCTTTACCAATTATTTATCGGAAAGAATATTAATTATGAAAAAATCTTGTCAAAAGTAAATGGAACAAAATTTGTCATAAGTAGTAAGAATTTGTCAAAAGTAAATGAAAAAAAAATAAACTTGTCAAGAGTAAAAATGAAAGACAGCCATTTTAATGAAAGACAGCCATTTTAATGAAAGACAGCCATTTAAAAATGAAAGACAGCCATTTTAATAATTTAAGTAAATGGCAATTTACTATTTCAAAATAGGAAAAGAAATATGAGACTTCAGCGGCTATTGAATTGTTGAAATGAAGGACAGGTCAATAATGGCATATTTGAAAATAAGAAGAAAAATTGTACTTATTATTTTGAAGTGGCACAAACTTGGTTTTATTATATCCACACAAAGTATGGCAGACACTTCTATAGCTTAAAAACTAATACATGTCGACAGTGGCGTACAGTGCTTTTTGGTAAGGGCAAGCTGCAATGTGGCAGACATATAAAATATTATATATATTATAGAGGTATACAAAAATGCGCACAGGCGTCCGCTGACAGCCCATGATAACGCTGAAAACAGTTTTGAAGGTGTAATAGATTGAAAATATGTCTCAATAATTCAATCGTAGGCATTTAAAAACAATAAACCCTCTATGCAATTACCCTTTTCAAAGTATGATCTTAATCGTGACCTTGAAAAGCTAAATCTTGCTTACCTAAAAATACAATAGTACTTTTTAAATTATTTGTATTTCTATGCCATTTTGTTCCTGATTCGCAATAACTAGTTGTCCCTTGGTACAAATTTCTATACGCGAATAGCTAAAATTTTGTAGTTTTACTAGGCACAATAAATGTTTTTCAGAATTAGCATATTTTTTTCCAGAACTTGTCAAATTACCTAGATTATCAAAACCACCTTTATTCCATTTTCTATATTCAGTTTCGAATAATAAACAAGGCCAGAAAACATATTATTTAAAATACAACTTCTGATTAGTCACCAATACTAAACATATAAATTACTGTAAAAAAGCCGTACAGTAGATTTATTACGACTGTATAATCCATATTTCTATTTTTATATGTTTCACTGACAAAATTGAAGAATCCTACCTCAATCACACAATATATTGCAACTTCAATAGTTGCCATTGTCTGTTGACTTTCACGATGAAAATGCACATTAAAAAAATAAACTAACAAAATATTAATATCACATGTACAAAGAAAACTTCACTGCCAAAATATAATAAGTATATTTAAAAACCAGACAACTATTAAAATTATTTTCAAAAGAGGACATAAACTAAGAGCGAACTCATTATAATAACACAATGATTCATTGCTTATATGTAAATGTCATAATTACAGCATTGTTTCAGTCTGAACGTAACTGATATTCTAACAAGTTTCTGCTTGCTTCGAGACTATAAACTAACGTTTTGAAGTGATAGTAATAAATTTAAATTTCGTATGGATAATTTCTGGTTCGAGAAGTTTTTGTAATTTCATACAATATAGGAATGAAATTTGTACGTTTTATGTAAAATTTCAATAACCGGAAACAATCGCTTTGTGTGTGCGTGCTACAAATCATATATCGAAGTGACGGTTTCGCTTGAATAGCTCACTCTAAATATGTTTAAACTTTCAGAAATATATTATGCACATATACTAAATGTTCAGACCAAGCTACGTGCAATTGCTCACATAGCACTGCGTACCACTGCATGCCGGTATATTCAAAAATTAAAACAAAAAAAAAACAGTAAACTATATCTGCCTTGCATCTAAAGAGATACCTTATAATATTTACTTTAACTATTGAATATATTTGGCATTCATTTTGTAGAAATTCATTATTCACAATTAAATGAAACTACGTGATGTAGTATTATTTCTACTTTATTTAATTTCTTTACCACGACCTAGGTTTCGTTGTATTACATCTTCAGGTGGGATATTAGCAAAGATTCTTTCATCTTTCTTTCATCTTTCAATCTTTCCTAATATCCCACCTGAAGATGTTGTAATACAACGAAACCTAGGTCATGGTGAAGAAATTAAATAAAGTAGAAATAATACTACATCACGTAGTTTCATTCGATTGTGATTTACTTTAACCTTAAACACCTTAAACAGATGGATGGACAGAATAAAATAAGAAGTTTTTATTTTACTTAAGGTTTATAGAAAGAACCCCAAAAAGAAATCAATACATTTTGGTTGTTACAAAAAGAAATTTGGATTTAATAAGCAAATTGTATAACGAGTAACACATCAAGATCTTTAAAAATAAAATACTGTACTAGCTCATCTTTGTTTATGCAGAATAAAAAGTAAATATATGACAGGGGTTTTAGATTATTATTTAACGTAATGATCATTGTGTTAAATAGCGACTTAAATATTGAGCTCCAACAGTAAATACGAACCTATTAATGGAAATTCGTTTAAAAGAATCGACTAAGTTGGATATAGAGAGGTATTGACGCCTGGAAATCTGCATAGCGCTGTCCTGTACCACCGCATCTACCAACAGACGCGGCACCCTCGCCTCTCCGGAACGATTTATTATCACCTTCACCTTCGATGCCACTGGCTTCAGTACTATAATGGGACAAAAGCACTTATTAAAAATACTTTCTAAACATTAATACGTCATAATGTACTCACTAAGAATACTCGTGTAACACATACAAGATGGATTGGGGAAAATATTTTAAATCAACAAGTCGACAATATTTTTCGTTGAAATAGTGTATCTCGAAAACGGGATAAGATACAAATACAAAATTATTTATTATTATCACCTTATTTCGTATCATGAACGCACAGAAGTCATCTTGCTATACCAATTTAAAAACAAGAATTATATTATACAAAAATATAATTTGCTCTATTATTGTTGCTGAAACATAGTTGCAAATCTGTAATATTTAACTGTATGTAGAAAAATAAATTAGTGAAAAATAAATTAGTACCGGTACTTAAACAAGTTGTGTGGTTTTAGGAAACCACGATGAAAGTGAAACTTTTTTTCAGATTGTAGGCATTTAATTGAGAATTTTTCGAAAGCTACTTGATTTAGGATTTTAAAAGTAATATTAACTTAAGACGTGAAAAAGGAAATGATAATAGTAGACAAGATATATAACTATGAATGTTTATTTTACTCTGCGTACTAAAGTACAGAATATATAAATAAATACAATGTTCGGTATGATATATATATACATATTAAAAACGTAGATCAATATTTATATAAATCATTGAATTATTTTAAACTTTGAGTCTCACAGTTTATAAATGTAAATAATATTTTGTGGTAACTAAAATAAGTAAACATTGACATGCATTCTATTTTTTCAATGTGTCTGGTAAAAACTGCATCGATCGTAGTACCATACCAACGCTGCACAGCTGATGAGAGCTATAGGTACCGCCATATTGGTTTCTTTACCCCCACTCCGCGGCCGACTGTAATGCGACATGCGATAGGTAAACGAAATATTCTGAGACGATACAATAAAAGTTTCACTTTAAAAGTCAATGCAGTAAATAAATTGAAATCTGTAGTAACGAAAGGTCGAACTATTTACGTCATTTCCTTCGAAACATGCAAATAACAATATTGCCAGTAAAATAGGCGCGGCATTTCTTTTTGGCTTTTGTCCCCACACCGTCGGTTGCAATATAATGGTATTAGAAATGTTATTTGAGCAGACGTTTTAATATTAATTCCAATGGTAAAAACTATAAATGAATTACGTAGTTACTAAATAAACAAAGAAATAAATCATAACATCAATCTATGAGCAAGTCAAAATAATCCAATAAAATAGTTTACCGCCCCTGTATTCAACCTTTAAATTTGTCAGGTCTGTAGTACTAATCCTTATGTTTAAGATAAAAAAGAAATAAACTCACAAAATTCAAAATCTTCCCGATGCATAGAAAACTTCTCAAGGCCATGCAACATATAATGTTTCCAACTATAAAATTGCATAGGTGTTATGTGACGTGTTTCCTGCTCATCGAGAACAGTAGCTATTGGGTTCCAATAGAGAGATAGCGATTCCAGCTTCATCATTTGATACACACTCGTAGAGCCCTGGGGTGTTACCGATGGTTTCCATTTGCTATAAATTATAAATTTGTATGTAAATGTTTTTAAGAAGACGGTTTATTTTATGCAGTAAACCAGTCATTTATTAATTTAAAAAATGTCATTAGGAAAACTTACATAAACTCAAAAATGCAGAAAGTTAGATAATTTTTTTAAAATGAGTGAACAATTAAATACAGAAACATATAAATTAAACTATAAATAAATTCCATTTGCCCTTATTTTTTTTATACCCTAATTTAACATAAAAATGCAATTAATTCATTCAAAGTACAGAAAATGACAATTTCATGAGTAATTTTCTATATATTTCTTTTTTGACACAAACTTCCACAAAATTGTCAATTTTTATAGTAAACAAAATTAAGATTAATCAACACAAATTCAAACATCAGTGTCGCTTGTTGCCATTAGTGGTTTGACACTTGCAATTAATTCAATTTAACCTTGATAAATGATGGAATCTGAAAAACAAGATCCATTTAAAAATAAATAAATGCTCAGTGATGAAATCTTTCTTGAGTCCTAACCACATATGTACATGCGTTGGCAGGCTCTTTCATCATATGAGTTTCCAATGTTCGTTACGTCAGTGTAGTTCCAGACATCATCAGATTAGCTTCGTATTTCATGATAACATTATAGATATTTTTAAGACTGCATATACAAGTAAATACTTATCATATGAACTCTCGGGAATTCCATTACAGCAGCTGTATAAACATTTTTTATAACACTCTCATCCGCAGAAACTTGGATACAAATTCAGTTATTTGATCTCTAAAAAAATAAATAAAAATTAAATCAGTTACCCAATATTGCTTACCTATTAGTTGTTTCAATTGACAAACTCTGTAAACAAAGACCACAAGCGAAAGAGCCATCTTTAGAACTTATAGAATCTTCATATCGTATGTGGATATTTCTAACATATATCTGAATATTGTTAACAATTGCTGTCAACAGATTCTCAAAAAAATTTTGTGGCCCCAATGTGGTTTCACTGTCTGATTCTATATCTTGAAGTATTTTCCTCTTGGCCGCTCTCATTAATCTTTTTTCCCTCTCAGGATCATAGAACGATCGGGAAACCGCCGGACCGACTAGCACCAAGACGTCCTCGATGTTTATAATAACAGGTTGAGTGTAAAGTCCGGACCAAGGAATTTGGAAACATATTTTTCCAACTGTTCCAACCTTGACATCGATTGGTAAATCTAGTTCATACTATAACAAATCAGAAAGGTAACTTTACATATTTACAATTTACCTAAAATATTATATGATTTGGACCTTCTTATATAATAAAGTGGTACAAATGGTAAACCTTAATACTAATCTGTTAGAAATAAATTACAACAACAATGAAATTCTAACTCACCAAAGCCTCTGGTTTAAGCTTGAGATCGGTCAGGTTGACATTCCCAGAGAATATTCCAACATTAAGATTCTCCGTGTCTAAATCTTGAATGTATTTACCCAAAAACCTGTTGAGAATACCTGCAATGACTCCTTCAAACATCTTGATGTCGCTCGGCCAAATAGTCGTTGAACACAAATTCAGATACGGTTGATATTTCTAAACCTGGAAAATATAAAATGAATCAAATTACCTTACGACTGAGTTAACTATCGAGATGCTTTGTATTTTAAGAAAAGTTAAAATGGTCAAATACATTTGTGTGTTCCAACCGAAATCTCATGACACAAAAGATCAAAAAATTTAAGTAACATCAAGGTCGATAAATATTTTTATTCAAAAAGATGTGAAAAAATTTCATAAGTTCATTATGAACAAATGCCATATGAGCCAAAGTTACGTAATTTATTGCGAGAGTAAATATATGGTAATGCCTGAACCTGCGTTCCTCAGTAATATCCTCCAAAATTAGTTTATTTTGCATGCATAAGTAACTAATCCAAAGAGGTTGGTTGAACTTAACAGCAACCTTAATTTCATTGAAAAGCTGCAATTAAACACCTTAAGATGGGAAAAGTCACAGGAATAGATGATATCCCAAGTGGACTTCCACTCCGTGTTCTCCCGAGTCCTATCAAGGGAGTGGAAGCCTTTCACATGCTGTGTAATAAAATATGCATGCAGACAGGCGTGCGGTCGAAGCAATGGGTTCATACAATATTCATTCGACCACATAAAAAAGGTTCCACCAAGACGTGCAGTAAGTATCGCCTTATTGCCTTAATTCCTCATGCAAGCAAAATCTTACTGCATACCTTAAACATGCGTCTCAAAACCTATCTATCCAGGGAAATTGCACCTGAAAAGGCAGGTTTTGTGAAGGGTAAAGGTACATGCGAAGCCCATTTATATTTGCTTCGTTGATTTTGCAAAATCATTTGATTTGGTTAAATGGTCAAAACTTTGGGAAACACTACTGGAGATGAGTACCCCAAAACACTTTGTGCATCTCCTCAGGCGTCTTTATGAAAATGAAACAGTCTCAGTAAGAACAGATGATGTATTATCGAGTTATTTCCACCCCAGTGCAAGAGTTCACCAAGGATGTATAATCTCGTCGCTTCTATTTAACATCTATACTGTGCTTATAATGAGAATGTGGTTATAATGAAATGCTCTTGAAATCTGGACGGATGGAATTACGATCGATGGTTCAAAAATATCAAATCTTCAATATGTAGATGACACCACCTTATTCGCAAATGGTATTCATCATATTGAAAGTCTACTGCAAAGGATGAAAAATATCAGCCTTGAATTCAGATTGAAAATTAATAGCAATAAGACTTCTTCGTCTCAATGATTGTTGACCATGCTAACAATAACTCGCCCAATATTACCCAACTAACGAATTGTGAGATGGTTCAATGATATGTTTATTTGGAGGCATTCATTTCTAAAAATGGTGGATATATTGACAAAATTGTATTCGATCAAAAGGCGTATCACGATTGCTGGGTCTGCTGTGGACAAGCTGAGATGGATATGGAAGAATAGTAACGTCAGAAAAACCATGAGAACCTGACTTGTTCAAGCATTAATTTTCCCCATTTTCTTCTACATCGCAGAGACATAGACGTTACGTGAAAGTAAGAGATAAAAGATAGATGCCATGGAAATCATGAACTGAGTTCCGTACTAATGCATTCATACTCAAAGAACTTTGTATCAGGCAGCGTTTATCCAATATTGTACAAATTCACATAATAAAATTCTTCAGATATATATCGCAACTTAACAACAATCGTCTAGAATACCTGGTGATACAGGGCAAACGGAAGGTATCAGACTATGTGAGAGCGCACCGATGAGATGGATAGATCATGTCAAGACAGCCATAGACCTTCCGCTACAAGAGTGCACCCAGAGAGCAGCTGATAGAGAGGAATGGAGATATATCCTATGGTGCATTGACATGATGACTACAACTACTCTGCCAAGAGTGTAACAATTGAGAAGAAGAGAATTTCATTGAAAATGTACAAATATGTGTATCTTACAAGTTTCAACTTGTTTTAGAATTTGGTTTTTTCTTTGTAATATTTTCTTAATACATTTATAATTTGTCTCTCGAGAAGTCGTGACTCTCACTGATAAACGATGGCGTAGATAAAAATCGGTTCATTATTAGTGAAGTGGAAATATTAAATTTCATAATCTTAATTATGAATGAGCAGTTATAACGCACCACTTCAAATAAAAAGAGAAAAAGTATAGTATAGCCAACAAGAAACCAAAGCGTGTCTCCCAATAAATGTCATCAGGTTGAATATTAATAAGCAGACGCAACAAAATCATTGGTAGGAATTTCTATGAGTAGATACCATGTATTATTTGTTGCACAGAGGCAGTAAAACAATAGAATAAATATGAAACTATATACCTCGGAATGCGGATGAAGCTCCAACATAATACTAAGCTCATTTTATGCATTTGAAAGAAAATTTACTCAATTAAATATGATTAACTTTATTTATATCGCAATACATGATACAAATATATTACCTCATATTCACATGCCCATAAGATTTGGTAATTCTTAAAAATAATAAAACTTATTACATTTCATTGTGTGCAAAAAAAATTTAGCCACGATCTGAAATATTTTTATTTATATAAAAATATTCAAATATCTTTTCTATCTTAATTTTATCGTAAAACTTTATGCAAATGACGTTACTAACATAGACACCAAACAAAAATCAAATGAGTAATATGAATTTTGTATGTAAACATTACCCTCTATTGACAGTGTTACACATTATATGTACTTGTATGTACCAACACGTACAAGTGACGAACCAATATAAAAAATATTAATATTACTAAAGATAATTTACGGTTTATCTATGAGATAATGTCAGGATAACCCACAAAGGTTTAATATCACATTGTGATAAGATATACTACAACGTGGGAATCGCTTTGTACCATTACATTAACCATTATTAGAAACACATCCATAGTAATTAAGCAAGCTAGTGGAGTGTGAGTGTTTCATATAACATTACACTGATAACTTGAGTAGAACACTCAGGTAGGTAACCGAAGTTAACGGGCCTACTGTTTTGTTATTGAAATTTTTCCGGCGTTGTTTACTTCAAGATATGATTTTTCAAACTAATTTTGAAACTATAAGATCAAGAAAAATAAAGGTAGACTAGATTAATGCAATTGTAAGCCAAATACAAAAAAAATATTGATTAGCTATGCATGATGTCCTTTCTCTTTGAAATTCTAGCATTCTTTTTGATACCGCTGTCAGTAACTATTATAGAACAAATTGTATACACATTTCTATAGAGGTGGAGTTACATAAGAAAATAGGGAATTTATTATTCAATAATCGAATAAAAAGTGCATGTTAGCTCCAATGCACAACTGGAGTTTACTCCTTCAGTACGACTGTCTTGGAATGTATAAAATATGTAACACTGTATATAAATATAAATATCAATATCATTAAGTGTAAATGGAAAATTCTTTAATAAAAAAAAGCTGACAATATAATTATTTACAAATAAAACACAAATGAACAAGATCAAATTTATACAACAAAATTAAAAGCATTTAGTAACGTCAGGCTAAGAAGTTAAAATTAAAAGAGACTTTAATTTTGCAGGATAGAAGACACCAAATATTCACAGAAAATGACATTTAATGATTACATCTCTTGATATAAGGCATGATAGTAAACTATGTGTCACACTCCGTCACTGCGATTACGCCATAATAAAATGCCAGATAAACATATTGATATGCGCAGAAATGTTGTGCGGAGAGGTCACCTAACGGTTACACTTTTTATAATGCTCTGAACTTCTGATTTTGCTCCTCATAAAACTTCATACCGGACGCTATATATGAAAATCGATTCTTAAGGAGTAAACTCCAAAAATTTTAGTTGTATAAGAATTAGTAGTTACTGACAAAACCAATTAGATAAAATTAACCATTCTGATTTCTATAACACAAGAAAGTGGAAATCATTATCGTTATGAAAATTTAAAGAATTATAATGGAAGAAGTTTTAATACTATAATATTCATTGATCTTTATTGATCTGTCATATCGTATAATTGATGACGATTTTAAATGAATAATTTATGAGAACAAAAAAATAATTTTTAACACTTTCAGCTGTCTGTTAATCTTTTTGTCACATGTCATATGAAAATGACTGAAAGAATTTTGTATATAAGTCTTCACTTTTGTATAACTTAGTATTTATCAATAAGACTAAGATCCATTTCATATCAATTCTTTTAAATTGGAATCTGAGGAAAAGAGAAAAAGTGAACTCAATGTAAATCTATGTGAAACCATGTCAATTTTGTACTTAAGTCTTTCTTTTGTATAATTGAGTATTAACTTCTGAAACCATGTGAATTTTGTATTTAAACTATAACTTTGTATTAACTTCTTGAAACAATGTGAATTTTATATTTAAACAATAACTATGTATTAACGTCTTGAAACCATGTAAATTTTGTATTTAAGTTTTCACTTTTGTATAACTTAATATTATGTTCTGAAACCATGTGAAATTTGTATTTAAATTTTCAATTTTCTATAACTTAGTATTAACTTTTTGAAACCATATGAATTTTGTATTTATGTTTTCAGTTTTGTATAACTTAGTATTCACTTCTGAAACCATGTAAAACCATGTGAATTTTGTATTTAAACTATAATTTTGTATTAACTTCGTAAAACCATGTGAATTTTGTATTTAAACTATAATTTTGTATTAACTTCTTGAAACCATGTGAAACCATATGAATTTTGTATTTCTGTTTTCACTTTTGTATAACTTAATATTTATCAATGAGACTAAGATTCATTTCATTTCAAAGTGAAGTCTGGAATCTGACCAATAGAGGAAAAGTGTCTGTACTCTAACAAAATGTTAACTTTTTGGAATCACATGAAACATATCGAACAATTATTCAAGAAATTTTATATCAGGACATTTTTTTCGATACTTTCTATTTCAAGTTATGTAGAAGGCTCTAAAATTCATGTATTACAAAACTAAAGATAAAAATATTACACTTGAGATTAGCCATTTTACTGTCTGTTCAACGAGAACATGACCTTTATTATTCAGAAGAAATAAATCAGACAATTTTTTTTATATATTTTATAAGTACACATTATTGGATATTGTCCAGTTAATTAATACTCCGTCCAATCACCGTCTTTATTTATTATAACTTGAGACTTTTTCCATGCTTTCAACAAGATTTTCAGCGTACTCCTATGGTAAAGATCGCCATATCCTTTTAATTTGATAAGAGAGCTGCTCTTCTGTATACCTCTTTCTTTTTCAACTTTCCTCTGAGTTGCATTTCGATGTAGGACCACACATGTCCTATAGGATTGCATCTGGAGATATCGGCGACCACTCCATTGTTCTAACGTTATTTTGCTGTTTCCACGCACTGCACAATTTACTACGATGTTTTGGGTCATTGTCTTCTTGCAGCACCCAGTCTTCTTTCAGCATTCAAAATGCCAGTCAACACAAAAAGGCAACCAAATCCACGTCAAAATAAAATATTTTTGTCTCACTATTTACTGTCACAGCTTAAATAACTATTTAAAAAGAATCAAATAAAAAGAAATCAATACCTATAAAAGGAAACTAATACATTAAAATTACTAATTTATTCAACAAAATTCTTGAACTAGTATAAATTTGTTTGTGGATTAAAGAAATTTCAACATTTTATGAGGAACAAATCAATTCCTTTATTAAATCACATTTATTACAGTACTTTACTTTCAGAGACAACAAAACCAGCAGGTGAAAATTAATTTCATCTGTCTACTTAAATGTCTTCATTCAGTGAAAATTTGAAATTTACACTATTAAGATACCTGAAGCGAAATTATATCGTTATGCTTTGTAGGCATACTGTCGCCCTTTGTTCTTCAAGATACTTTAAAGTTTTCATTTTATCATTACACAAAAGTTAACTTTGTTCAAAATGGTATTAAAATGTTATATAACGTTTGTTCTATTTCTTCATATTTAGCGTTCAACTAAGTCTCTGTAAAAGTTATGTAATCAAACAAACTTTTCTATATATCTTCTCAACTATATCTGTAGTCAACAATATATTTATAGCACATGCTTGTATCTTTTGCTAACGTATATTCATATACACTGTGAATAAATGTTTGTACGATATGTACAATATTTCAATACATTTATTAAGAAATTTATTAGATTTAATCTATTCCAATGGCTGTTATTTCTCAATATTGCATTATAAATTATTATTGATATTTTTAAATACACAATTATGATGCATACCTTTATCACATTTTCTTCTTATAAAGTATGAAAAAATATATTGAAAGTTTACAGGATTACAAAAGTGATAAAATACATTTCAGTTGACAGCTAAAAAAAATGTTTGCACCCTCATCAAAATTAAAAAGCCTATGTTAGCAACTAGGGATGTTATTGATAGATTTTATTTTATGACATTATTGATTCAATCTGTTTGGAAAGTCACAACACTAGATTTCAAATGGTAGTAAATAGTTTATTATGTTTGGCAGTTTCAACTCGAGACATGTCAGCTCTAAATATGAAAGGGGTATTATCAAAATCTTAATGCCCACATGCTCGTTCAGCAATAATCACAAGTTACCAGAACTATGGTTGTATTAAGCATATTAAGAATAACAGATATACCGTATGTCCTATTGCTTTCTTTGTAAAATTATTTATTACATAAATAATCTAATAACACTTTTATATTATACACTTTTTGTTATTGTACCCATATACTAATGCTACTTGTATACTGATGAATATACTAACGTCAAATAAAGTATCTGAGATGAAAGCAGTATGTCAGGTTGAATAGGATACAGTTTTTTTATTATAACATCCTATCTTACTTAGACAGGAAACAGTTACTAATATATTTGTATTAAAGCTCCGTATCAACCAGCAGCGTGCCACCCAAGTATACTTAGATAATTCACATACCCATTATTATTACTAAATTACGCTAATAAAACTCAAAAGATTAAACTGTGTAATAATCAGTGCTAATTATTTTTTAACTCTGCAAAATAGCTTTGTTTCTGATGTTTTCATTTTAAATCCTATGTATTCAATATTACGACATACAATTACAAAATTATCCAACGATATAGTTTTTAAACAGTAATATTAAACATAACGCAATTCAGTAGTAGTGCGTATATAAAACCTTATTAATTTTGACTTAATTTTGATGCAGTTGAATCTGACCAACCCAATCAATTTTATTCTATTTCGCAATATGATATTAATATTTCAGAAGCCAAAATAGCATTGATAATATTTAAAATTATATTCTTCTAAGATGCCTGTAATCTGTACATTTACACGTGAAGAGAAAACTTTATATCCCCTTTTTAAGGATATTGCGCGCATGGAGGAGTGTGAGATTTGGCATACTTAAAGTTTATATGGAGAAGGAGGGCAAAAAGCTAATATTTATATATAATATGTTTATATATTAATATGTGAAGAGAAAATTTTGTACCCCCGTTTTAAGCATATTGCGCACACGAAGGAGTGTGAGATTTGGCATAGTTAAAGTTTATATATAGAAGGAGGACAGAAACTAAAATTTATATATAATATGTTTATATATTAATATGTGAAGAGAAAACTTTGTACCCCCTTTTTAAGCATATTACGCACACGAAGGAGTGTGAGATTTGGCATAGTTAAAGTTTATATAGAGAAGGACTGCAGAAAGCTAAAATTGATATATAATTAGTTTATATATTAATTTGTGAAAGAAAACTTTGTACCCTCTTTTTAAGTAGATTGCGCATATGGAGGAGTGTGAGATTTGGCATAGCTAAAGTTTATATAGAGAAGGAGTGCAGAAAGCTAAAATTTATATATATGTTTATAACATTAATAAGCGAAGAGCAAACTTTGTACCCCCTTTTTAAGCATATTGCGCACACGAAGGAGTGTGAGATTTGGCATAGTTAAAGTTTATATATAGAAGGAGGACAGAAACTAAAATTTATATATAATATGTTTATATATTAATATGTGAAGAGAAAACTTTGTACCCCCTTTTTAAGCATATTGCACACACAAAGGAGTGTGAGATTTGGCATAGTTAAAGTTTATATAGAGAAGGACTGCAGAAAGCTAAAATTTATATATAATTTGTCTATATATTAATTTGTAAAAGAAAACTTTGTACCCTCTTTTTAAGTAGATTGCGCATATGGAGGAGTGTGAGATTTGGCATAGCTAAAGTTTATATAGAGAAGGAGTGCAGAAAGCTAAAATTTATATATATGTTTATAACATTAATAAGCGAAGAGCAAACTTTGTACCCCCTTTTTAAGCATATTGCGCACACGAAGGAGTGTGAGATTTGGCATAGTTAAAGTTTATATATAGAAGGAGGACAGAAACTAAAATTTATATATAATATGTTTATATATTAATATGTGAAGAGAAAACTTTGTACCCCCTTTTTAAGCATATTGCGCACACGAAGGAGTGTTAGATTTGGCATAGTTGAAGTTTATATGGAGAAGAAGTGCAGAAAGCTAAAGTCCATATATAATTTTTCTATATATTCATTTGTGAAGAGAAAACTTTGTATCTCCTTTTTATGGATATTGCACACACGAAAGAGTGTGAGATTTGACATAGTTAAAGTTTATATGGAGAAGGAGGGCAGAAAGCTAAAGTTTATATATAATTTATCTATATATTAATTTATGAAGAGAAAACTTTGTATCCCCTTTTTAAGCATATTGCACGCACAAAGGAGTGTGAGATTTGGAATAGTTAAAATTTATAGAGAGGAGTACAGAAAGCTAAAATTTATATATAATATATTTATTATATTAATATGTGAAGAAAAAACTTTGTGTCTCCTTTTGAAGCATACTGCACGCACGAAGGAGTATAAGATTTGGCATAGTTAAAATTGATATGGAGAAGGAGTGCTGGAAGCTAAAATTTATATATAATTTGTCTATATATTAATTTATAAAGAGAAAACTTTATACCTCCTTTTTAAGCATATTGCGCGCACAAAGGTTTGTGAGATTTGGCATAGTTAAAGTTTATAGAGAGGAGTACAGAAAGCTAAAGTATATATTTAATATATTTATTATATTAATATGTGAAGAAAAAACTCTTTATCACCTTTTTAAGCATATTGCGCGCACGAAGGGGTATTGTAAGATTTGGCATAGTTAAAATTGATATGGAGAAGGAGTGCAGGAAGCTAAAATTTATATATAATTTGTCTATATATTAATTTATAAAGAGAAAACTTTATGCCCCCCCCCCCTTTTTAAACATATTGCGCGCACGAAGGGGTATTGTAAGATTTGGCATACTTAAAGTTTATACGGAGAAAGAATGAAGAAAGCTAAAATTTATAAATAATTTGTCTACATATTAATTTATGAAGAGAAAACTTTGTATCCCCTTTTATTTTTAATTTTAATTACCATTTTTAGTTTTAGGCCAAGAAACTACACCCTATACATATAATTCAAGTGTCTATCTTATTTCGTTTAGACATTATAAGCAGACAGACGAACGGTCTAGAGGTGGGGCTACATACTGTAATCTGTACGAGTACGGAGTATTTGCTTGGAACGTACGCACTAACGTATGATACAGATACCTTTTACAAAATAAGCAGCTTTCTGTCTCTGTTTGTAATGACTCAACTACCATAAGAGCAAAAGAAGGAAAACGATTACGGATGAACGAAGGCTATCCCGTTCATTGTATAAATCTTTTCTCAGGAAAGAATGAAACAAAAACATTCTACGTAATAGCTTCATATTTGAAACAGGTCGTACTCTTGAACAACTCAGTACCTCGTATACTCGTACTTTGTGCTTGGTTTATACTAGTTATTCTCTAGTCTGTCCAAACCTATGGCCTTTTGAACATCATAGTTCTAAATTCCATTGCGTATCTACATTTGGAGCGCGGATGTTCATTCATAGTCCGTGATATAAGATTTCACAACAATAAAACAATAATCATTAGATTTTATTTTTGTAAATTTTTGTTTAGTTTCATTCAAATAAGTGAAATATAAAAATATGAGATATTCCGTTATGTAACAAGCAAAAAAATATTGAATATATAACGAGTGTTCACGTTGCGTACTCCCGACAAAACAGTCGACAAGCAAATAATCGTGCCACGTGGGCCCTAATATTTTGTAACGTACCTGTTATTTTTACATACTCGTAATATCTAGTACGAAAAAATACTCATATCGCACACCACTAAAACGGACGCGCAGAGGACGTTACCACAACAATAAACTTCGGTTCAAACCCTTCGAGTGCGAAGCCTTGAAAATAACAAACTATAAAGACAATTCTCAAATATGCTATCAAAATATTGCATACATTATGTAAACGACTTTATTGAATTCTCTCTGCTCCTTGCTTGCCGCTTTTTGTCTGCTTTTGGAACTGATCTTCTTAAATAATTATAATTCTTAATTAGGATTATGCTGGTAGACATAAAACAAAATACAAAAATGAGAAAATATACACAACATCGTCGTAAAATATATCGTTCATAATTTGGTAATAACGACGTAATAATTTTACACTTATAGGTTTTGATAAAGATTACAGAACAATTAATAAAATCAATAAAACTACAATACATAACGATAATGCATTACGACAGGTTTATTTGCATTCACCACAAACAAATCACAAAAACAATAAAATATACACAACATCATCGTAAGATATGTTGTTCATAGTTTGGTAATAATGACATAATAATTCTACACTTATAGGTTTTGATAAAGATATCAGAACAATTAATAAATTCAATAAAACTACAATACAATACGATGACTCATTACGACAGGTTTATTTGCTTTCACCACAAACAAATCACAAAAACAAGAAAATATACACAACATCATCGTAAGATATGTTGTTCATAGTTTGGTAATAATGATATAATAATTCTACACTTATAGGTTTTGATAAAGATAACAGAACAATTAATAAATTCAATAAAACTACAATACATAACGATGACTCATTACAAGTTTATTTGCATTCACCACAAACAAGTCACACTCTGGTGTAACCGCGATCAGGTCATGAACCAATTTTATACCGTGTGAAAGTGAAGAGTTCCGATATATTTTACTTTTGGATGCTAGTACTTTTAAAAGATAGCGACTACGCAAAGTTATCGGATTTTCCAGCAAAACAGAGCACACAATTTTTCCATTTAACAATCGGAAAATAAATTGTAGAAATGGAATTTCTCTTCTGTATTTCAATGTATAGTAAGCCCAACGTACCCAGCCGAAAATTAGTTAGAAATATAAAAGGGAAGTAACCATATTGTCTCGAGAAGGTACATAAAATATCGGAAGAACATTTTACATAAAATATCGAAAGAACATTTTACCTAAAATATCGAAAGAACATTTTTTGCATATAAAAAATATCGAAAGAATATTTTTTGCATATAAAAAATATCGAAAGAATATTTTTTGCATATAAAAAATATCGAAAGAATATTTTTTGCATATAAAAAATATCGAAAGAATATTTTTTGCATATAAAAAATATCGAATGAATATTTTTTGCATATAAAAAATATCGAAAGAACATTTTTTGCATATAAAAAATATCGAAAGAACATTTTTTGCATATAAAAAATATCGAAAAAATATTTTTTGGACAAGAGAATGATCACTTTCGAAACAAAGTTCAGCTTGTGTCACTGATTATTAAATGTCATTCTGTACAGTGGATGCACTGAGAAATAGGTCCTTTAGACGTCACAAATCATTTTCTTACTTATTTCTATTTCCTCCCTCTTTTATCAGAACACGATCCCGCTAAAATGATCAGCTTTGTTATCGTTATGCGCAATTATTTAACGAAGAACGCACCACTAAAATATGTCGTTAAATTGGTATGGCAAGTCGAGTTCTATGAGTCACTTAGTACAAAGACAATTATAATCAAAACCATTTCTTCGTATGTTGAGATACTTAACATAACTCAACATTCCTGAGATACTTCCAACGTCAACGCAAGGGTTAATCGGCCTGTACTGCACGCACTAGTGATGTATCAAATATACATTCGCGAATACGAACGCGAATGCGAATATACGGCACCGGTATTCACAAATGCGAATGCGAATACCGCCTTTTCAAATAAGAAGTCGTTTGACATTGACAACAAGAGTATTCGCAGCGTACGAATACTTAGCGGAGCTGGTCTCTTTTACAATCCTCAGAGAAACAGATTGCAATGAGAAAGCGCACCAAAACTTTTATTTTCAAATTTCATATTCCGTCGCTCCGATATTATTATTAGCTGATAAACATTTTATTTCTGTTTTGATTAGTAAAATAAGCCATTTTTAAAACAACTGTTGTTGATTTTATTAGAGGAAAAATAGCATTTGGTATCAAATATTGTTAATTTTTGTCATAAGGAGTTGGTCATTTTAAATGTTTAATTAATGTTATAATTGGCCAATATGATGAAGAGTTTGTAGTTTTTTTTGTTTTAAGGAACAAATCAGATAGCGTTTTTTTTAAATTGTTGTATAGGCAAGTTACATTTTAGCAAATAGAAAGTTTGTGTTTCTCTAAATAAAGAAATTGATTTTTTAATTTCTTTTTGTTTACATAACATATTCACATTTCTTTACAATAAATAGTTATTGAAATTGAAAAAATTAAAAATAATACAAATATTTCACAAGATATTCGCAATATTTTTGCGAATGCGAATATTAAAAACGCACTAACTAATATTATAAATGCGAAAGTTTGAATGGACGGATCTAGGATGGACGTTCGTTATTCTAAACCTATCTTCGCAATTTCCGAACGAATCTACACGAAATTTGCGACAGATTATACCTATATAAATAGGTATATATTTTGAAGTGAAACTTCTTAGGCGGCGAGTTGATAATCGAAAAATGGACGAGAATTGAGAGTATAATTTTAAGATCGCGTCACGTTTAGGAACATTTCATTACACGAAAGAGAAGAAAGATATGACGTAAAGAGAAAGAGAACTATATATACCGCGCCATGGAAGTGGAGCAAAAGAGAGCGATACAACGCGATTGAATAAGATAGTGTCGCGCATGCGCGCGTTATAGATGCACACCTCAGACGCTACATTTGAACAGCTGAGATACCACGCATACGTTGTGTTATTAATATTTGTCATTGTGTTTTGTGATTATTTTAATTGAAATTTGTCTATGAATTTATATGAATTTATATAAGATTTTATTAGACGTTTACGTCGATTTATAATGACATTTTATTATTTTTTCTGAATGTATAGTATTCAAGTCTTCTTACACAAATTTAGTGTAATCTATGAATTTACACTTAGTATATTTTCCCCCTCCCTCTCTCTCTGTCTTTTCCTGCTGTTTTACCCTTACTATATTCTTACAAATCGAAATTTAAATCGCCAAAGAAGTTTCACTTCCATCACGTGTACTGAGTTGAACGCGATTCATTTATTTTATACTGAAATTTGGAGTAGTCCCCGAGAGATAACATCCATCCTTTATATTGTTCATCAGGTTCTTATTTAATAACGTAGTATTGTACATAAGGAATATTATGTAAGTTTCATTTTAGCATATATTAATTTTACGAAGTATCCCGAAACCCAGGTTCGCATAACCGAGCGTGATTCCCTTAGGAAAGAATACACAAGTTTCTACCTTTCATAACTCGATAACGACATCGATAAATCGAAAAATACTGTAGTCCGCGTGAACGGATTTGCGGGCACAATTAAGAGAAAAAAAAACATAAATTCAAGTTAAACATAAAACTAATTAATTACCAATCTTGATCTGTTAATTAACTTCGTAATCGCATTCCTAAAGCGGTCAATAATTAGAGCAGAAAAATATCAAGATTAGGCGCCTTTCGCAATACCAGCTAGCTACAGGGTGTTCGTGTGCGCTCTAGACGGACGAAATAAAATATGACTACGTCTTCTCACGTAATGGTCAAACAGTGTTATCAAACACTAAACCGAGGCGTTATCAACATAAAGCATACTTATTTAATAATAAATTATATTTATTTATTTATACAAATTTATCGATACATTACAGTGTAACCTATTCACAACGATAGGAAATTAATGGCTTAGTCACATTTACTTCTAACTTAAACTTGAATGCAAAAATATAGAAGAACTATACAAAATAACAACATTTTTTGATAAATTTACTTTCACTCATCGTATACAAATCAAGATTCCGATACGACCGCGTTCAGGTGGGGTTGCGCCGCGTTGATTACAGCGGGAAACTAGACTTCCTATATAATTCGGTTCTAGATTGTGGTATAGCAAAAAAGTGATGATTATGTGAGCCCATAAAATGGTCAAGTCGAAGAATGAAAGTTTACTTAACAGTACGGGGCACATGATTTTTCCTCTCAAAAGTTGGAAGATAAACTTCATAAGTGTAAAGTCTCTTTTGAGTTGCAAAGAATGGAAAATTAACATACCTAGCAGGAAATCGGTATGAAATAGAAATCATACTCTCTCAGGTACAGATATCGCAGGAACGTATTTGGCACATATTCAGTCATTAATATTTACTCGGCTTCGTGTGGACTCCAAATGATGGAGCTCGATTCTGATTGATATGCACTAATGAAGTATACATCAGGCGAGTTGATGACATGGATTGAAAATTCTTTGAATTATACAACACGAATCCAGGTTTTCAAAACGATTATTTTGCTAGATCCACCATATGCCCCCGAAATATCAGTCGCGAATCAAATCTGACTCCTAAATCAACGACCTCATTCAGAAAATACAGTGTGATCCAGCTAACAGTATTTTCATTTTTAATAGTCTTGTGCTCGACTGTTAGTCACTATCGAACTCTGGTTTGCGTTAAGACATAAGCGGCTTGCTGCAATGCTTGGGATATAATTAATTAATAAAAAAAATTACAAAAATTAATATTTGCAAGATTAATTTCTATCGATAAGAGAAACAATCTCTTTAACTGCCGGATATAAAGTAAATCCACTCGCGGTATTTACACTTCGGTTTTATAAACGATTTTGTCTACATTTATACTTACGTTAAATTGAATACCAATGAAAATTATAGTAAAATAAAAACATTATTATTCTCAAATAAAATTTAAAGCAAAATTTAAAACACACTTTCCTCATTTAACGTCGTGAGAACGTCGTGCAAAGCGACATTACGTTAATGACTGTGAACAGAAACCACCTTCGACAAGAAACGTTATTAAATATCATTTGAAACGTAAATATTTTGGTTAAATAAGTAAAAAATAATGGATATAGAAACAAACATAATAATATGTTGGTATTATAGTTAATGAAACTATAGATCTAACTTTAGTAAAATTAAAAAAGTTCTAAGAAATAGAAATTTAAACCTGGAGCTATGTTGGATTGGCAAAGTCTACGTGTGCTACGTCTTCTCAACTATATGAAGTACAAGCAAGGGCAGTTAAGGCGGCAACCGCGAAAAAATTGGAGGTGTTTAAGATGTGGGTATACAGGAGAATCCTATAAATATCTTGGATAGATAAAGTAACATATCTTGGATCGATAAAGTACATTGAAGTCTTGAGAAGAATTAACTAAGACATGGAAATAATAGGTATAATTAGAACCAAAAAATTTTAATGTCTTGGACATACAACACGAGGATCGAGTTACACCATATTAAGGCTGGTCATGCTAGGTATAATTCAGAAAAAGTATTGGAAGCAGAAGAATATCATCGCTGTGCTACTTGAGACAATGGTATGTACGTACATCGAGCAGTCATAATATTACCAACCTCCGACGAGGAGAAAACACTTGCAGACGATGATTGCAGTTAATACATCCCGTAGATTTATTACGACCATTAGTACCTATGTATGTATAACGCGCAACACAGACGAACGATTTTTGTAGGTGATGTGTCGGCGGCCGACAGTTGCCGATTTTTGTCGGACAATGTCGATGACCGATTTTCCATATATTTAACGAATACATCAAGAGCCGCGCGCCGCCGACTAAGTGTGTCCCATCTCCACCGGCGCGTTTTCAATCGTATTATCCATTCTTTTCTCCGACACTCCGATTTCTTTCCAGGATGTGTATTAAGTACCACATGTTCCGTTTTGTTCGATTATTCTTGGAACAATTATTAAAAAGCTTTACAAATAAAAATATTTTGTCTTATCCTTTGCTGCAACCACTTCAAAACCAGTAATTAAAAGAGAAAATTCAAATAAATTAAAATTTAAAAACACGTACAATTAAATGTTAAATATAATAATACAGTAGATGGAAGCAATTTCGTACGTAGAATAATTTTTAAAACCAAGGAAATATTATATTTGGAATCGAGTAGGAGAAAACATTTTTTTTTAATTTTTATCTTTAAATTTTGCGTTTAAATAGACAACTAGACAGACTTTCTATGTAAACACATATTACGCTAAATCTAAGGAACGTATTTTAACCCTTTTCTAACTTATCTAAACCACTTGACCTAACTTTTAAAATGATCAACAATGAACAAGTAATTTTGTTACAACATATACCGCTGTTGGTTAATTACAAGAATTTTTTGCAGATTCGCCTAGAAATCTATAATATATTTTTATTTACGTATTTATTGAAATAAACATACAAATTATTGAATACATTTGGCGTTAATTTTGTAGAAATTCATTATTCACCTAAAAAAAAGTAAAAAACCAAAGAAACCTAGGTCGTGGTAAAGAACTTAAGGAAAGTAAAAATATTACTACATCACGTAGTTTCATTTAATTGTATTTACAAATTATATACATTATTTGATGCGTAGTTATTATTATTGTAATGTCCATGTTGTATTTATTCACACATTTTTTAATAGAATAAACAATTTCATTACGAACATGGAAAAGTAATTATTTACTCTTTGAGTTAGTATTTTCAATATTATTGAATTTTCATTTCGACATGTGTTTTGTTTTCATCAAAATGTTACAACTATTTCCTATGGAATTTTCAGCCTACAGCATTATACCCGTTTCAAATGTTTCATTTTGTTCATTATTTCTATCCAACTGTTTATTCAGATTACACTGTTGGAAACATCGATTTATCTAGTTTAGAGCAATGTATAATGTTTTTGGTGTATGAAATTCATAGACAAACAAAACGTGTAATTGTAAATAGCCGCCATTTAATTTCCCCAATATTGACGGAATCGTCACTTTTACATGCAAACGATAGAAGTAATATTATTTAATTGTTATTTGAATAAACAATTTCATTCTGAGTAGTTTATTTATTATTTAAGGCAATGTTGCTAGATATTTTTGACTTTTTGTTTTAATGTATTCAACATTTTGACTTTTTGTTTTAATGTATTCAACATTTTGACTTTTTGTTTTAATGTATTCAACATTTTGACTTTTTGTTTTAATGTATTCAACATTTTGACTTTTTGTTTTAATGTATTCAACATTTTGCCGCCAATGACAATCGCATTATAGCCGTATTAGATTTGTTTATTATTTGTATTCAACTGTTACTTCGGCTTACATTGTTGGAAACTTTCATTTATCTAGTTTATATAAGTATACTAGCGTGACCCGTGCGAAGTCTTCGCATTATTTATTCCATTATGAAGCTCAGATGACAGATCAAACAAATATTTTACTAAAATTGACATATAGAGGCGCAAGTATCAAAAGCTTTGAGCTAAAGCGCCACTTTATTTATATGTGAGTGGATTTGAAATTAAACAAAAATTTTACCGACCGTCAATCATATTGACGTTGAGCCGTTAGATGGCAGCATTGCTGTTTTGTGTATATAATTTTAATAATTAATTTGCAAAAACAATAGCAATAATAAATTGTTTAGTTGTGGATGCCGGTAGAGCAAGCAATTATCTATAAAATGATATATAATTTATGTGGATTAGTTGTGAGGTTTTTTCTAAAAAGGGAGAGTAACATCTTAACCTTAGCGTATTAATATATATGATGATGATGATGATGATAGTTTTTTGGTGTGCAAAATTCGCAAGTAAACAAAACGTGTAAGCGATAAATTAACTTTTCGCAACCTTTTTTTTGAAATATTTTCTAAATATTTAAAAGTTTTTTGAGTATTTCAAGTATGTTACAGATTTTTTTTTCATATCGAATTGTACGAACTACTCGGGATTTTTGTGAAAGTCATTGCATTACTTCTTACAGTGGCCACTTTCGATTGTTGTTTTCAATTGTTGTATTTTGCGTACAGAATTGAGATGGTTCAACAAAAACTAAGGATAACATAAATTTATGTTAGGATAAAAGTTTTTTTTATTTACGTTTACGCTTAATTATTGTTTACACTTTTTAAGGTAATATATTTTATAAGCTATAATACACAAACTTTTCCCTAATAAGCCTTTCTTCTTACAGAAAAGGGTATATTTTTCATTTTTTCATTATTTTTTAACATTCATAACCTTATAAGTATAGCAGAAATGCTTCGATTAGGTTGTAACTAAAGTTGTTCTCCGTTATAAATTATTTTATGGAAACTGGCGTAAAGAATAGGTTTTTTGCGTAAGAACAATTTTGGCCATGTACACTTGAAGAGATCGTCTAGATTTTTTTAAATAAAACCATTCAACTTGTAATACAAATTAAATATTTCAGCACTCCAATAGATTGGGCAATGCGTATATCAATCGTATTGCATACGTTTGCAGAAAGCACAAAACCAACATTTAAATCTTGCCATCTGAAACGAAAATACGCGGACAAAAAGTTAGTAAATAAATAACATTATAACCTAACCAAAACGAACAACCCCTATATTCCATCGATTATAAAAAATAATTTAAATAGAATGTGCAGTTGGCATTTTATTTACAGATTAATTTTGATATCATATTATGTAGCCAAATTGGAAAAAAACTAATATAATTAATATTATATCCCTACACCGGTAGAAAAAGACGATTATTAAAATGGCTCGGAAAAAATATTAAAAACTCCAGTTGATTGGCTTTGCATAGGCGCAGAGTTATCGGCTGCCTGTAAATAACAAAACGACCGTTTATTGGATTTCCAGACGACTTCTCCCCACATTTCATTAAATGGCGCTTTCAAATATCAAAAGAACTCTAAATAGCTCTGCTACAGCCGCTTTATACCGTCATTTAATAAAACCAATCAAGTGCGACTTATACTCACGTACTGAAAGTGAAGTAATTACCTGTACTTATTGGTAATTACAGATTTTCTAGGCAAATCTGCAAGGCTGTACTTAAAAGTAAATATTAATTGAAAAAAATCCCTTTAAAGTTACAATAAAAACCTGTCAATGTAACGAATAAATGATATTCAGGAATATCTTTTTGACTTTGCTTTGGGGCGAAACGAAATCCGCAACACAATGTTATAGTCGTGACTTGAAGTTTGTTTAAAGTTTAAAACCGCACGCGTCGTGTTATAATGAAAACGGAGTTCAAACTTTATTGTTGGACATATTAGTATTGTGCTCATATTTATTTAAAAACATAAGTTTGTATCGTTACGTAATATCCAAAACTGTTATTTTTCGCTGATCAAAATAACTTTCACAACTAAATAAAACTATGTGATGTAGTATTATTTCTACTTTATTTTAATTATTTACCACGACCAAGGTTTCGTTGTATTACAACATCTTCAGGTGGGCTATTCGTAAAGATGGCTCCCCTGCGAAATAACAAAACGAAATATTTTTACAAATTGCCCACCTGAAGATAATACAACGAAATCTAGGCCGTGGTAAAGAATTTAAATAGAGTAAAGATAATGTTATATCACGTAGTTTCATTTAATTGTGAATAATGTATTTCTACAAAATTGACGCGAAATATATTCAATATTTCAAAGTAACTTTATTTAAAACCCTGTTTCCATAGGGTTTGAAGTGAAATTACTTACTCATCACTAATATGAAATTCCTATGGCGATAAATATTTAATAATAACTAATATTAAGTAGTATGTATGTGTCATATATTATCATGAATATCTCAAAACATAAAGGCGTGGTGGTAATTCATACGGACCCACGAACTGCTTATTAACGAAGCCGCTCCACAAATTGACGCCGTGTCATCGTCATAGTTTACCTACAGTTTCTGCGTAAACTAAAAAAAAAAACGCGTGTGTAGCACCATACACGTGATAGAAGTGAAATTTCTTAATAAATTTGAGACCTCGATCCAGCACCACATTTACGTAACACCATTACACTTGCAGATGCTGACGCAGTGGCAAGATGCAGAATTATTTCCACACCTTTAAGAAACCCCTCATTACTGATCTCAACTGCCCTAGACATATCACATCTACAATAGCCCGACTGAGAACCAATCACCTTAAAGGCATGAAGATCCACCCAGACAATTGCAGAACTTATATTCATTGCAAGAACTGGCCCGAAGTCCAGCTCTCTCTCAAGCACATATTTGAATGCCAGGCTTTTGCAGCAAATATGCTAAAAGTGGGGATGTCTCCATTGAGCGATCTGCTGCAAGAAATCTTGCAGTTTTAAAAAGCTTTTACTCAATTTAATCCTCTTTTTTCTCCTTTTACTATTAAATATTTTACTATCCATGTGGAACAAGACAACAACATCTTTTTCATACACATGATACTTGCGCACAATGTTCAGCGCCGCTCGGGGGAATAACCCGCGAACAGTAAGCACCGTACTCCGGGAAAATATTGGGTATGTTAAAAATTTATGTATAATATTTTTTTTGCCCTCAATTAGAAAAAAGGGTGTGTTTTAACGACAATTTATTCCTTTATAGCCAACGAATAGCGTGTTTCCTTGTCCGACATTTATTCCCAGACACCGTGTAGAGTTTCTCTTTCTTTTTCTCTCTACGTCATATCTTTCTTCTCTTAGGACGCGTCACGTTTAGGAACAAAATATTCCTAAACGTGACGCGACCTAAAATTTTACTCTCAATTCTCTCCACTTGTCGATTATCGAATCGCCGACTAAGAAGTTTCACTTCAAAATTCTGTTTATTTTTTTATAACTTTAGGCTCAATAGTTTCGAGAAGGAAGGGAGGGGAGAGTTTGTATATAATAAAAATATATTTTTAAGAAATTCAAGCTATGGCCCACACTACAGTACGGGATTGCATTTTTCTTGAGCACTTAGTACTTAATTTTCCCAATCGAAAATTATTGTAAATTTTATTGGTAGATATTTATTTAATAATATTTATAAACTAATAGATTTATAACCATTATAACAGAATTAATTCTTAAAACAAATTCTTAAAAATTAATTCTTGAAATTGATTTATATAAGAAAGGAAATTAATAGGAGCGTATTGTTTTGCTGCTTATAATAAACATTTTTAAATTTTCGACGAAAAAATTTAAAAAAAAAACAGAATAAATAAAATCACCCTGTGTATGTTTTTCTAGAATTTATGTTGGTGAAATGCCCGTCAAGAAAAACACATAAAACGTTGAAAATTGGCATTATTGCAAGAACTGACGTCTCATTAAAAAATATTGTAATTTCTTATGTCGCGTGCGAAAAGTTGAATTACTATTCCGATTGACATTTTTCAAGTGAAAAACAAGTTTTCCAAGATCATCGCGTCGGGCAACAATTGAAAGCTTATTGAAATCCAAAATTATATAATTTTTTCATTATACAATTCTCTCTAACAAAATTTCCAAAAATCTTTGAAAACTCACGGTCTTCTATGACAATCCCAACTATCAACGAGATAAATCAGAAAAAAAATATTTTTGGTAGTAAAGCTTTCATTGACGAAAAATTATGACACTAACTGAAATAATTTATCAATACGTATTTATTATAAAATAAATTCCCCCGCCGCGCACGTTTGTCTGCACGTACGCGATTTTCTCAGTAACCGCTTAACGGATTTCATAAGATTAATTAAATATATAATTTATGAAAACTTTATGAACCTATGACGAAGGTTCATAAAGTATTCATAAATTATATATATTTATACTATACTATATGAACCTGTGAAAGTTGGAAGAATTCGTCGGAGAGATATCTCGGCGTGCGCTGCTTAAATCGTTAGATATACATGGAAACACTGTAAGGTAACATTGTTCTTCACAAAAAGTTCTACAATAAAGTTCTAAGCAGCATACGTGTATATATTACATAAAATCTATAATAAATGTCTTATTGTATAAAAAAACATATTTTTTTCAACTCCATTGTCTAGACTTTATGGTGCAAAACTGCCTCAATCGTCTTCGAATTAAATGTTATAGTGATCTCCCTATATATATTTGAAAATAAATAATCTACTATATATATAAATATATAATCTATTTGAAAATAAAATTTAAATCAACTTTTAAATTCAACATTGTGCCACCATTACCAATCGAATTATAGTCCTTTTAGATTTCTTATTTTATTTATTTGTATTCGACTGTTCCTTCAGCTTATAATCTTGAAAACCCTCATTTACCTAGTTTACATTGGTATAAAATGTTTTTCGATGAACAACATTCGCAAATAAACAAAACGCGTAGGTGATAAATTTACTTTTAGCAACCTTTTTTTTGGAATATTGTCTAAACATTTGAAATTTTTATCTAAACTTATTTAGATAAAATTTTCTTTCGCTTCGTAGTTTTCTAAGGGATATTTTAAAAGTTATGATAGTTTCTTTAAATAAGGAATCACACAGTTTGCACGCGTTAATACGGGACTTCTTAATGCGGGAAAAACCTACTCGATCGCGCAAAACCGGAGCAGGTCGCCAGTTTTTGTTATGAACAATTTAATTATTTAAAACTAAATTGCAACCGAAGTATTAATTATATCAAAAAAATTATGCTTAATAAAAAGTATCAAGTACGTCTCTTTTCGATACCGATACTTTTGTACTCGATATCTCTTAATAGCTACTTTTACTCATATGAATACTTTGCAGCAGATATCCTATCGAATATCTCTCAAAATCCTGTCTTTAATATAATACTGCAAAAACTCCTTTAGAATTGCAACTAATAGTGGCAATACAATGCTACAGAAGTATCATCATATTGACAACCGGTAATAATGTTGTTAATTTGAGAACAAATGTTCGTTTATTTCGTTCCAGCTTAGCACTAAATCACGTTTCAAGTACCTAACCCCGATTAAAACAATTAGACAACTTATTATTTTAAGTGACTGTACAGCAAAAGTATGTCGTTTAGAATTTTATTAACGTTCACTCTGTCCCCTAAATGTTTCGATTTTCGTCCTGACTGAAATAAAGTTTATTATTAAAATTTTTGTTTTTGAAGTGAAATTTGGGTACAATGTGAACAAAATTGTCAAGGTCGAAACGTTTTTCATGCAACGTTTTTGTGACGTCAGAATGTAACGAATCTATCGCTAGAAGGATGGAAAATAAGTATTTAGCTAACAACCGAGAGAGATAGATTAACACGATAGAATAAGAGAAGTGTACGTATTCGCAAAAAAAAACAACAATGGCACTCACTAGTGCTATCAGCCGTTTTGCATTGATGCTTTTATATGTCCGGAAATTCACTTTTGCTTCAATGCTTAAGATGGAAAATAAGTGTTTAGCTAAGAAGGATGGAAAATAAGTGTTTAGCTAACAACCGAGAGATATAGATTAACACGATAGAATAAGAGAACTGTACGTATTCGCAAAATAAACAACAATGGCACTCACTAGTGCTATAAGCTGTTTTGCATTGATGCTTTTATATGTCCGGAAATTCACTTTTGCTTCAATGCTTAAGTTTCAGGAACTTCACATGTGTTTCGATGCTTGTTGTCTGCACGATGGAACGTGACGCTAATTGCGCATATTCAACTTGCACTACGACTGTTTCCTTTTCAAGGTTTAAATCATATGCAGTTAGAATTAAATATTTATTTATTTATAATTATTTTATTACCTTTATTTTTGTACATGCAAGACGCAAATAATTTGCAGCCATAATACACTTGTATTAATAAAATTACAATATTTTTTCTTATCCTTTTTTTACAGCTAGCAGAATAAAATAATTTTAATTTATAATCAATAAATTAAAAAAAAATTATTTGAAATAATTAATAAATATAAATATTTGGCTAATCGTAATCGACCAAATATTGAAATTCAAAATAACCTTCACGCGTAATAATCCACTGCTATGTCACTTACGTCCTATATAAATACTCACACCGTTCGTGGATTAATGGTTATTATGAAATGTTTCATATATAAATAACAACGAGACCTTGCCACCCTAAGAGCGGTTTCCAAATATATCCACATAAGATTTGTGATTATCTGAACGCAAGTCTCGTCACGAGGGAGACGGAACTCGGCCGATAGTTTGACAGGATTTAGTTCGACAGTCGCAAGGCTTTCGGTCGAGTAGACGAGGATTTGCTGAATAAAATAAATGTGATTGGTCGATCCCCTGGGCCGATAGTAAAAGTTAACGCTGGCCATTTTATTGGTTGAAGGCTCGAATGGAATTCGTGCAATTAGTGACCTGACTTTAATCAATTTTAACTTGGATCGCGTTCGTGCATTTGTACTCGTGATTTGTTCATTTATTTTTTTAAAAATATCCGACTTACAAGTTGACATAAAATGCTGGGCAAAACAAAAATACAACAGTTTTAAAGAGATGTACTTTAAAATTTCTATATTTTTGTTAAACGATAAACAGTATTTAACAAAACAGAAAAAATAACAATCATAAATTCAAATTAAACATTAAACTAATTAGTCATCAATTGTCAGCTATGAAGCAACTCCATCATCGTATTCCTAAAGCGGCCAATAGAGCAGTGAAAACATCAAGATTGGGCGCCTCCCGCAATACGGTACTGATCAATATAAATGCGCTAAAAATTGGTGAGCGGAGGATGTATGTGCAAGCCGTAAGCAGATGAAATAAATCATAACTTCGTCCTCTCACTTAAGTATCCTGCACTTAAAACGTTAAGAAACCAACGATCGAGGAGTTACCAAAGTAATTATTTAATAATTACAAAAATTCATAACCAAAAGCAATTCCTGTCGGAATTGAAGAGAACTACATCTGACGATGCTCATCGTGAAACCTAAACGAACAAATAAGGATAATAACCATGCATTGTTATATGAAAATATATTAATTTTTTTCCCAATATGAGCATATAAATTACTTTATCCAGAGACCAGGTAAACGCATTCGTTTCAAGGATACTACGGACTAAAGTATCCACAATATCCTCATTGTCACGGAAATCATGGGAACGTCGCATTATAAATCATAGCAACCTGTAGACACATTAAGATTTTCTATGGATTATGCACTTTCGGGCATTCTTTCATTTAATTCATAACTGTGTAAAAGGAGTACACCTAGGCAGAAATACGTTACCATAAATGGTCGTCCATAAACACATTCAGATTCTCTATGGGTAATGAACTTTCGGGCGTCCTTTCATTTAATTCATAACTGTGTAAAAGGAGTACACCTAGGCAGAAATACGTTGTCATAAATGGTCGTCCATAAACACATTCAGATTCTCTATGGGTAATGCACTTTCGGGCGTCCTTTCATTTAATTCATAACTGTATAAAAGGAATACACCTAGGTAGAAATACGTTATCATAAATGGTCGTCCATAAACACATTCAGATTTTCTATGGATAATACACTTTCGGGCGTCCTTTCATTTAATTCATAACTGTGTAAAAGGAGTACACCTAGGCAGAAATACGTTGTCATAAATGATAGTCCATAAACATATTCAGATTCTTTATGAATAATGCACTTTCGGGCGTCCTTTCATTTAATTCATAACTGTGTAAAAGGAGTACACCTAGGCAGAAATACGTTGTCATAAATGATAGTTCATAAACACATTCAGATTCTCTATGGATAGTACACTTTCGGACAACCTTTCATTTAATACATAACTGTGTAAAAGGAGTACACCTAGGCAGAAATACGTTGTCATAAATGGTAGTCCATAAACACATTCAGATTCTCTATGGGTAATGCACTTCCGGGCGTCCTTTCATTTAATTCATAACTGTGTATAAGGAGTACACCTAGGCAGAAATACGTTGTCATAAATGGTCGTCCATAAACACATTCAGATTCTCTATGAATAATACACTTTCGGACGTCCTTTCATTTAATACATAACTGTGTAAAAGGAGTACACCTAGGCAGAAATACGTTGTCATAAATGGTCGTCCATAAACACATTCAGATTCTCTATGGGTAATGCACTTTCGGGTGTCCTTTCATTTAATTCATAACTGTATAAAAGGAATACACCTAGGTAGAAATACGTTATCATAAATGGTCGGCCATAAACACATTCAGATTCTCTATGGGTAATGCACTTTCGGGCATCCTTTCATTTAATTCATAACTGTGTAAAAGAAGTACACCTAGGCAGAAATACGTTGTCATAAATGGTCGTCCATAAACACATTCAGATTATCTATGGGTAATGCACTTTCGGGTGTCCTTTCATTTAATTCATAACTGTATAAAAGGAATACACCTAGGTAGAAATACGTTATCATAAATGGTCGGCCATAAACACATTCAGATTCTCTATGGGTAATGCACTTTCGGGCATCCTTTCATTTAATTCATAACTGCGTAAAAGGAGTACACCTAGGCAGAAATACGTTATCATAAATGGTCGTCCATAAACACATTCAGATGTTCTATGGGTAATGCACTTTCGGGCGTCCTTTCATTTAATTCATAACTGTGTAAAAGGAGTACACCTAGGCAGAAATACGTTATCATAAATGGTCATCCATAAACACATTCAGATTATCTATGGGTAATGCACTTTCGGGTGTCCTTTCATTTAATTCATAACTGTATAAAAGGAATACACCTAGGCAGAAATACGTTATCATAAATGGTCGGCCATAAACACATTCAGATTCTCTATGGGTAATGCACTTTCGGACATCCTTTCATTTAATTCATAACTGTGTAAAAGGAGTACACCTAGGCAGAAATACGTTATCATAAATGGTCGTCCATAAACACATTCAAATTCTCTATGGGTAATGCACTTTCGGGCGTCCTTTCATTTAATTCACAACTGTGTAAAAGGAGTACATCTAGGCAGAAATACGTTGACATAAATGGTCGTCCATAAACACATTGCGAGATGCACCCAGTCTAGATATTTTTTCTGCTCCATTGACCACTTCAGAAATGAGGTAATAGAGTTGACAATATTTATTCAAATTACCTACTGTGTATTTGTTATTCTATTGTATAGAACAGCTCTGTCAGTGCATTGTTCTATTCTTCGTTGTTTTATAACTATTTGTCATAGGTTCTTCCACATGCCCAGCGCTTTGGGTAATACTGTAAGTTGGGCATGGGTTTTCCAGAAAATAAATAAAGAGAAATAAAAGAGCATCTCGATTAGTAATTGCAGATTCAGTAACATACATAATACAGTGATTTGAAATTTCCACAATACACATATTGTTTACTAGAGCGGGAGTCTTATAGCCTCAAATAATTTTATTAGTATAATATCATTGTTAAAATGGTCGAATGCCTTTCTAAATTCAAAATAGGTAAATATACTTATAAGCCATACTCACTTATCATCATAATCATAATAATTCAGTAACACCTTGTTATACAAGAACTTCTCCTGAAATTTTGCCCAGACATTTTCACTGATCGCTATTTTAAGCCAGTTCCTGCTCTTCGAGATCTTAAAATTATTTCTTCAACATTCCCCCGCGTTATTCCCGCCTTCCTCTCTTCTGTTTACGAAGTAGGTCAGCTAAATATAAACTTTCCATAGGATTTGTAACTTTTGATCGAACGACGTGTATGACTAACTAAAGATGGTTAATTTTAACGTATTTAATACTGCTTAAGTCTCTTAATGTAGGTATCTTTCCCTCTGCTGAATCTTTTCAGTCATAAGTGCTTGGACTTTTGACTGAAAAGATTCAGCAGAGGGAAAACAAAGGAAAACAAAAGAAACAAAGTTGTTACGGACATAAGTAGGCTACTCGTACAAAGGCCCGTTCATCGTATCAATCCCTTCTTAGAAAAGAATGAAACAAAAAACGTTCCAGGTAATACGGCTCATATTCATAACATGTCATACACTCGATCGAGCTAGTACATCATACACTCGTACATTGTGCTTGCTTCGTACTAGGTATTCTCTAGTCTAAAAAACTCCATCGCGTACTGGCATTTGGCGCGCACATACTCATTCATAGTCTCTGAAGCCCATAACAAAAAGTTTTATAACAATAAAACAATAGCCATTAGATTTTATTTTTGTAATTTTTTTGTTTAGTTTCATTCAAATAAGTGAAAGATCAAAATATGAGAAATCCCGATTGTAACAAGTAAAAAATATTGAATACTTTACAACGAGTGTTATGTTGCTGCTCCAGGTAGAACATCCAACAAGCAAGTATGCGTTCCGCATACGACCTCCTATTGTGTAACAAGTATATGTAACTATTATTTTTATACACTCCTAAGAGTATCCCCTAATACGAAAAAATACTAATATAGTACACCTATATTTTCATAACTACAAAGAGGTTTCCTTTTTAAGATTTTAGGCTTTAATTCCTCAAACTATAAAAAAATAAAAAATTGTAATAAAAAAATTATAGTAGTAAGATCAAGCCAAACATGTTTTATAAAATAAGTAAATCTTTGGTTTCCTCTGAAAAAAATGTGGCTTCAGAACGCTGCTAGATTTATAAAAAAAAGCGGTAATTAGATTTTCCGTACTGCAGGCAAAATATTATTTAGACAATTAAGCATAAGGCCCAAGTAAGGGACCTTATCTACAGATTGATTTTATAAGATACTAATTAGATCTACTCTTATCTACCGACCAGATTAAAATTCAAACTATTGACTGTCACAAAGTCCCATAATAAGGAGTATATTTCCTTGATAAACATGTCGTGTTCGTCTTATTATCATCATTCGACTATAGGAAACAACTATTTTAGACATACGATATCAAAGAATTTGTCAATCGAACATTTGTTTGAATAAATTGCAAAAAGCGAATGGAATTCGCGAGTCCATCATTCTGTACCTATTTACATCAACATCATATAACGCCATGTACTTTGAGTGAAGTTAAAATTTCCATTTTAATATCGCTGATTAGAGGTGTGGCGTATATATTGTAATCCATACGGATACGAAGTATTCGCGTGGAGCAGACATAGCGTATAAAGTTCCGCAAATACCTGTTACAACATATGCAGCTTTCTGTCTCTATTCGAAATGATTCAACTACCATGAGAGCAAAAGAAACAAAGCGTTTGGAAAGTTCTCAGCCTAAACTCCATGTTTGGAAAGAACGAAACGGAAAACGTTCCACGTAATAGGCTCATATTCTTAACATGTCATACTCTTGGATAAGCTGTATCCCATATATTCGTACTTTGTACTCGCTTCATACTAGATATTCTCTAACGTGTCTAAACTTCATTGCATATCGATATTTGGCGCGCATATGCTCATTCGTAGTCTCGAAAGGCCCGTAACATAAAGTTTTACAAGAAGAGAACAACTATTGATGTTATTTTTGTAACTTTTTGTTTAGTTAAACTAAAATAAATAAAAGATCCAAATGTGTGAAATACCGGTATGTTACCAGCAAAAAATATTAAATACTTTATAACAAGTGTTTACGTTGCCGTACTCCCAACCGGACACCACACAAGCAAATATGTAGGTTATATTTTGTAACAGGTGTAGGTATCTATTATTTTTACATACTCGTAACAGGATTACCTAGTATGAAAAAAATGGGATGTGGCTGTGTCATGGACACGGCCGTGTGTTGTACGTGAATACGTCTATGTGACGGGTTATATTTTTTAAATAAAATACATTCATTCTTTTACGTTCCCGGCACTGCTTGACTGGGTCATATGGTGTTTTATTACTACCATTCGATTGTTCTTGAGAAGCCCTTTTCAGCCGTATACGATCTCTTTATTTGGTTTTGGCTTTTCGACGCGTATAGGCCGACATTATATATTTTTGATAATATTTTTTTATTCTTACACCTTATTATATTCACTGTCACTATTTTAAACTAATGTTTTATATACAATCAATAGATTTTGACGACAGCTGACGATTAAAACCTAAACGAACATCGTAGCTTTTCCGAATCAAAAGTTATACTAATTGCAAATCTCGATACGCAGCAAAATAACCTCAAAATGGCGGCGCTTCCCCCTCCACTGTGCGCGATGCATTACTGTTCTTATCGTAATTAATTTTTTGATCCTTTAGCTATCCAGTGATATAATTTTATTTTTGATGTAGAGGACAGATTCGAAACTGCAACGCCAAACTGTATCCCCAGATTTTGTTATCATTAGGTTTTTTGGATTGTCCCCGTATGGTAGCAAATTTAAAGACGTATTCAGGTCAAAAATACTGATGGCGTATAACTTTATTGCCGACAGCGCCATTGCTTATAGTATCACCAATACCCTTGTCCAAAGTTTTATTTGCTAAAAAAATGTTTATTTGCACCTCCATCTCCTCTGTACCATTCACACAGAACGGAATTTCCATTATGCTGTAATATGGCTCTTCTAAACTGTTCTCTTACGAAAATGTTAGCATATGATATACTTAAGATTGGTTTTATTCTTACCGTCATTAATAATTCAAAGAAGCCAGTAAATACCTAATAAACATAACGACATATGGAATGCTTTGAGTAAAGCTAAAATATCCATTTTAATATTGCTCCCGCCATTATAGCACCACCAATATTCTTGTTCAAAGTTTTATTTACTAGAAAATTGTCTAATGCACCTCTATCTCCTATATCCCATTTAGAGTGAAAGGAACATCCATTAGGTCGCAGTATGACTCTTCCAAATTGTTCTCTTTCGAAAATATCAGAATATACTGGCGACTGGTTCCCGTTGTTGCCCGGTTTTATTCGGACCGACATTTGTATTTCAAAGTAGATAATAAAGTAACGTGTTTAAAATTCACTGGTGGTAAAGTAAAATACAATACGTTATTAAATCGGTATATCAAGTCAGCTTGTATGAGTTTCATGGTTTTTGTCGTTCCTAAGATATACTACTACAATGTCATAATGTTGTGTTGGTTCTTCGTATAGGTGGTTCTGTATATCAAACTGAGTAGGAAATATAAAGGAAATAAATGAAAATTTTCAACCGTTTCCGAAAATATCACTGTCAAAGTTGCGACTTCAACGACAACATATAACATTTTTTACGGAAACAAGCTTCAAATATACTCAGCTTGATACACAGAACAACTTGTATGAATAATATACACGTCACTTGTTAGACTGTACACATATATCATAAATACAGGTATAACAAAAACGTGTCTATCTACCATACATGTGATTCTATGCATCAAACTAAGTAGAAAATATTAAAAAACTAAATGAAAATTTTCAACCATTTCCGAAAATATCACTCAAAGTTGCGATTTTAACGTAATTCTTCATGGAAACAAGCTCATAGCTCTTGTTAGATTGTGCACGTATATTACAAATTAAAGTTGTAACAAAAATCGGTTAATTATTCGTACAGACGATTCTGTGCATCAAACTGAAAAGAAAATGTTAAGGAACAAAATGAACATTTTCAACCGTTTCCGAAAATATCACTGTCAAAGCTGCGATTTCAACGGTAATAAATATTGTTTTTATGGAAACAAGCTCATACAGGTCCTTTGTTAGATTGTACACATATATTACAAATTAAAGTTTGTAATAAAAACGTGTATATTATTCGTACAGGTGATTCTGTGCATGAAACTGAATAGAAAATGTCAAGGAACTAAATGAAAATTTTCAACCGTTTCCGAAAATATCACTGTCAAAGTTGCGATTTCAACGGTAATAAATATTTTTTTATGGAAACAAGCTCATACATGTCCTTTGTTAGATTGTACACATATATTACAAATTAAAGTTGTAACAAAAACGTGTTTATTGTTCGTACAGGTGATTCTGTCCATGAAACTGAATAGAAAATATTAAGGAACTAAATGAAAATTTTCAACCGTTTCCGAATATATCACTGTCAAAGTTGCGATTTCAACGGTAATAAGTAATTTTTTACGGAAACAAGCTCCAAATATACTCAGTTTGATTCCTGGAATCACCTGTATGAATAATATAGGGGCCCTTTGTGAGATTGTGCACATATGTTACAAAAGAAAATTGTAACAAAATCGTGCATAGTATTCATCCAAGTGATTCTGTGCATCAAACTACTTACTTCAAGAGGAAAAACAGACAAAAAAATAACTTGTGAAATTTTTGCTTTAACGTGCTTTTGGAGTCTTTTTTTCAATTTGACCTACAAAACAAATATAAAAGTAACACAACAACGATACCTAATTTTTTTACCCACTTGAATTTTTTTACCCACTTGAATTTTTTTTAAAACAATCTAATATTTTCATATTGAATATATTTGCTGTTAATTTTGTAGAAATTCATTATCGCTTAATTTTTATTCACATCTAAACGAAACTACGTGATGTAGTATTATATCCACTTTATTTAAATCAATTAACCAGCACCAAGGTTTCGTTGTATAACAACATCTCCAGGTGGGTAGTTTGTAAAGATTGACTCCCAGAAGCTTCCAATAGCATTCAAATATTATACAAAACAATAGCGGAAGTGGGGTTTGAGTGGGTTTTGCCACTGTTTACGTTAATAGTTTTTATTATATTTTCGAAAATTATACAATGCAGTATTTTAGTGTGGGTAATAAATTATATTGATGTTATTCTATGAGTTATGTTATTTAAATTATTAATTTAAATAAAGGAATATAATACTACATCAACTAGTTTCAATTATCTGTGAATAAAAATTAACTAATAGTTTTAAAAAATTCTTTAATAACAATCGAAAACTTAAAGAATTTCAAAATGCTCTTTATTTTTAATTTCAACTTTTTTACGATGTTTTCATAAAAACTCGTCCCCTTACTTGAAAATTCGAAGAGTTTGAAAAAAATTATAGTTACTATTCTATAATTAGAACTTTCAATTAACTAGCACAAACAATTTCAAGAGACAACTCTAGGACTTTCTTTTTTCACGTTCCGACACACGCTTACCCGGTTATATTATGTCTGCCAGTCATGCTTTACGATTATAAAAAATTATGAGTATTAACAATATTACAACAATTGCTGTTTGTAACTATATGCGTTGTCCGTTTCGTGTAACAAAATGAGAGCTTCTAAATAAAAGCTGAAATCTTTAGGCATTCGGAAGAAGATAAAAGCAATAAGTGCAAAGAAAACAGTATCGTAATCTTACAAATATAATGCGCTCGAAACCATAGAAACATAATGCGCCTGAGTTCAAGGTTCAGTTCTTTTTAACGATTATGAAAAACGAAGAAAACATTTCGCAAGGCAGTAGCAATTTGAATGTCGAGCGGGAAAGCACGCTCGAATTATCGTTATTGAAAAATGTCCATTACGAGTAAAACGGTTTAAGCAGTGGAAAGGAAAAAAGATGCGAAAATTGGTGGACCAGTTCTTAAAGAAAAGGCAGAGTACTTTGCAATACAACTAGGTCACACATCACTTATAGCTCCAAAAGATTAAGTCGACAGACGTGATCGATTGCTTTTCGAGAATTAAGCGGAGAAAGTGGAAGCCAAATAAAAATAATTTTAAGTGGAAAATAAATTATATGATTTGTTTTAAAACTATGAAACCAACGAAAATATTTCCGACTACTTCCAAATTTATGTGTCCTCCTTGAATGCTAAAGAATCGACAAATTCTTCAGAAAATGAATTGAAAAATTTGATGAAACACGAGTTGTAGCAACAAGTTATCTACAGTTGAAGTGTCTAGCCTACGATCGGTGTCAAGATAATATCGTAGTTACGTGTTATTTGATCCAATCAGCTTTTGGAATCAGTTATCAAGATGATAAAGATGTTAAACCGGACGAGGAAGACTATAAAGAAGAATACTTCCGTATATCAAAGAAATAAGTTAGAGAAGCTATTAAAATCTTATGAAGTTATATTGCAAGGTGCAATCACACTGAAGATGACATCTTTAATGCTTTAAAACAAAATATCAATTCTTTACAATTTTTTTAATATAGACACTCTATAAGAGCTGCAGTGGTTAAATTTCTAAATTAATCTGTTTCTACTCATTATTTTTACGTTTCGAAGCAAAATTGTCGAAACAGAACACTTAAAGTATCACCTCGGTGTCAGGTGATTACTCGAAATCAGTCGACTTTCTCAAAAACTATTCGACATAAAAATTTGAAACTAAGCACAGATATATATATATATATATATATATATATATATATATATATATATATATATATACACACATATATATATATATATATATATATATATATATAACGAGAGAGAGAGAGAATATGGTAGTGCAGTTATAAGTGTAAAGTATAACAATTTAAATTTTAATTCTGGGTTAAATGAAACTACGTGATGTAGTAGGTATTATTTCTACTTTCTTTAATTTCTTTACAAAGATATCTTTGCTAATATCCCACCTGAAGATGTTGTAATACAACGAAAACTAGGTCGTGGTCGTGGTAAGTGGAAATTAAAGAAAGAAGAAATAATACTACATCACGTAGTTTCATTTAATTGTCTGTTTGTTTCCTTATAACTGCCAAACCATTGATTTTAGAAAAAAAGTTCTCCGACAAAAAAGAAGAAACAACTTTTGTCCTTCGAGTCTTTGGAAATTTTTAATTTTTAGCAAAGCTCCCCACTAAGCTCTGCGCGTTTGCGATGCGCTACGATATTAGTACCGTCGGTGCCGGGCAGCACAGCAGATCGGTGGAACATTCCTAAGATTACAAACAGCAATGCAAGTAGGGGCAGATGGCACGGCACACTAAGTGCAAGTATAAGTTGAACTTGACCGTTTTTTTATACTGTTATGCGGTGTATAAAAAACTTTAATTTTAAAATTATGGTTACGTGGGTAAATTATTTTGATAGTAATAAAAATATTGTTTTTTCTATAGTTGCCGACAAGTATAAAGAAAATAACTCGATGAGAAAAGAATATAAAAACAGCAATTATAAATTTTTTTTAAGATATTTTATTTAAATACTTGAGAAAAAGAAAGCATGTATAAAAAAAACAAAACTAATCTCGAGTAGTTTACGGTAATACAGATTTGAGGATAAAAACAATTAATGGAAACATTCCCAAGTCCGCAACTTAATTGATGTTCATACCAGTCGAGTAAGGATCCGGCAATTGACCGAAAACCTAACGTACGAGCCGACAAGGCATGATTTATTATACGCCTTGCCGATTCCTCGCCACTAGTTGTCTAGTCTAGCGGCAAGAGTTGAGAAAGCGCTGAGTTAATACACGTGTAACTAACATAAACACGTGTATTAATTTTCAAATCAACACTTTTAAAGAGCCCTTGTAATTTTATCCGGTGTCTCTTTGTATTATCATAATGGCGCATATATTTATGTGATTCAATAAAAAGTCGTGTAAATGAAATCATTCTCTATGTATCGTATGCACATAGCTAAGGTTAACAACAAAAAAAACTGAAAATCCGAACAAAAAGCCTTATCCGGCCTGTACACATTTTTTAGTCTGTTTGTATCACAAACTCGCTTGTAGTATTGTAATTTATATATAACACCGTGTTTAGTGTAAACGTAAAAAGCTATTGCAGCTGCACATACATACCCACACCTACCAACAATCTAACCATAAGACATTGTTGTGAAAAGATCATTCATATCCGACAATCAATTAATAAGAGCAACTGGGCGTCAACGGGCACTGCGAGATCACTGTCTCCGAGCGACCGTCCTAAGCAACACGCCGCCATCAAGGTGCGAGCACACAAGCACGGGACTCCGAGACGTCCACTCCTCTCGGCAATCGGTGGCGATCTTAGAAACACGCGAGCTGGCTACGCGCGGCCCAACACGGCCGTCTGCTATGTGTTTTTAATTGTATACCTATCTCTATTGTTAGTCACACATTATTTTCTGTCTTCTTTTATATATTGTTATGTATACATATTTTTGGCCACACATTTATGTGTATAAAAGAATTTGTCGTGTCAAAATGAAGGCATTCTCACAATTCGACTTCTATGTGTAGAATATCGTTTTTATTTCACCGTATTCCAATAAAACGAGTACGCTTCACTATGATAAAATGATGACTTTTATATGCAATCTACCAAGATGACAAATTTCCTTCCAAAGTTCAATAAAGAGATTATTGTGGTTGTTTAGAAAAAATCACTCTTAGTGACAAGATAAAAAAATATTTTATAACAAAGTATTGAAGAATAACATTCTTTCTAATTCTTATGTTTTATTTTTTTTAGCGTTTACTCCGTAAGACTCGATTTTCACATACACCGCCCGGTATGAAGTTTTTATGAATAGTAAAATCAGAAGTTCAGAGCGTTAAATAAATGTAACAGTTTGTAAGTTTGGATGTAGGAGGTAATCTCCGAAACTACTCATTCGATTTCAAAAATTCCTTCACCAATATTTAGAAAGGACCTTCAGGATGGATTTAGGTTATATATTACCCGTTAAAAAATTGTTTCATGGCGACCAGTTTTGCAACGTAAGTCAACGAAAAAACAGTCCAGCGAATGCGTTTTTTATAAACGTAGCCTTAACGGTAACAGATATACTGATAGATGATATTGATATTTATATTTGTATACAGCGTTACCTATTTTATACATTCCAAGACAATTGTAATTAAGGAATAAACTCTAATGGCGCGTGGGAACTCGGAGAGAATAAAAAAAACTAAGAGCTTATGGAGCTTGTCTTTCTTTAAATTCACATGTAGGTTATGTTATTTTACCAAATGATGTTCTTAAATGTTCAAGTAGAAATGTGTAATGATAATATCCCATGTCCGATAAATATAACATCGTTAGTAACGTTATTTGTTCAAAAATCGATACTACGAACATATGTTCGATACATGTTTGCGTGGTTATAGTTAAAAACTTATAGGGGAAATCGTGCGACGTCATTTAGACTAATTACAATTAAATACTAAATCTTTATTTTCGTGACTTTATACTACAAAAGACAATAAAAACAAAAATATTTCACTCTAAATAAGGGATTAAAATGAATGATTTTATTGCTCTTCTAAACTTCATATGTAGCATTTCAAAAACTCTTGAGGTTCCGTCGCTTTGTTATTCCGCTTGTTACTGTGTACTTTTTCAATTTCGAATAAGAGTTCGCTATGTACTTTTTCAATTTCGAATAAGAGTTCGCTATGTACTTTTTCAATTTCGAATAAGAGTTGGCTATGTACTTTTTCAATTTCGAATAAGAGTTCGCTATGTACTTTTTCAATTTCGAATAAGAGTTCGCTATGTACTTTTTCAATTTCGAATAAGAGTTCGCTATGTACTTTTTCAATTTCGAATAAGAGTTGGCTATGTACTTTTTCAATTTCGAATAAGAGTTCGCTATGTACTTTTTCAATTTCGAATAAGAGTTCGCTATGTACTTTTTCAATTTCGAATAAGAGTTGGCTATGTACTTTTTCAATTTCGAATAAGAATTTTCCCAACGGAATGATATTTCCCGGATTAAAAAGTTGCCTATGTCATTCTTTTGGCAACTATGTCTGTGCAAAAGATCAGGTCCATCATTTATTATATGAAATAAGGACAAACAAACACACTATTTTCTTCCCTGCCAACAATTTCTATGCAAAAAATCACATCGACTCGTTTCTCGGTTGCAACGTGAAAGTATGAATAAAATTGCGCGTGCAGTACCGTACACGGGATAGAAGTGAAAGTTCTTAAAAACTAATCAATCACAGGACACCAACGTATATAGTCACAAAACACAATGCTAAATATTAATAACACAACGTATTCCTGGTACCTCAGCTGTTCATATGTAGCGTCTGAGGCTTACATCTACAATGCGCGCATGCGCGAAACTTTCTTATTCAATCACTTTGTATTGTTGTGTATACGTCGCTCTCTTTTGCTCCATTTCCATGGAGTCGGAATATATAGCTCTCTTTCTCTTTCTCCCCACGTCATATCTTTTTTCTCTCTCATGTAACAAAATGTGCATTAACGTGACGCGACCTTAAAATGTTACTCTCAACTCTCGTCAACTTATCGATTATCGAATCGCCGCCTAAGAAGTTTCACTTCAAAAAACACACTTTCGTATTTATAATATTAAATAAGTGAGGGTTAATTAACAGCTCTGTTCGGTTTTTCTAAACTTTTGAGCTGGCAAACGTACACATAGCCACATACATTTGGCATGTAATGATTAGACCTATTCATAATTAAATTTGTTAACATTACACTTAATACAAAAAGTTTAACTTCATAGTTTTCGTGGTTAATTTTTTTCTGCTACTTTAAAACTTAGCTTCCGCAGCTCTGTGAAGGTCAAACAAGGCAGGGATACTCGTAGTTGGTTTGTCCATCAAACAATTGCGTGTTTGCGTGTTGGCTAACGTATTTCATCGTTCCACCGTCTTTATTCTTGATATAAAATGGAAATTAATTGCAGGGAACGCGTCGATACATTAATTAGTGAAACTAATGATTGATTACCGTGTTGTAATTGAGAATATATCATAGTGCTAAATATAGCTGTATAAAATATATAGAAAATAGATGGATAATATATTACAAAATTGAATAAGCAGAAGTAAAGTTAGATAAATGATAGTGTAAATATAATGTTACATATTATTCAGAGAGTATTAGGTATAACATATGTAAAAACAATATTGAAGAGTCTCATATTTAGCAGCGTTTACGACATTATCATGTTTATTTGCTCATTATAACTGCATTAATAGAGCATTCAATTTTTACGCCAAAATGTCTCTACGCCCAAATGGTTTCCGAGACTAACTTTTATTACAGACAGATCAGATGATCGGACACATAAATTATCTTGTAGAGCTTCCGTTGTTAGGGTCCTCTAGCCTAAGCCAGGAACCCATATGATTTTGTCATGTCTGTCCGTGTGTATGTCATCGCATGGTTACTCTCTCATTTATGCATCTACTGAGATTAAACTTTGTGTACAAATATATGTTAATTTTTATGTTAAAATTATTGACGTAAAAGTTTAAAACACCGACCTATAAAATGAAAGGAAAGAACATAAAAATATAATACCTACCCCATTAAGTGGGGGTATGGTACAAACTGATATGGGGTATGGTACAAACTGATATGGCAAAACGCATCAAAGCTTGTTTTGGAATTAAGAAATTTTAATGCTTCCGTTTCGAGATATTTCCCTTAAACTCATCAATAAGGCGTCACACCCCCCCCCCAACTTCTAAAATATTGTTACAAAAAGTCTGAAAAATACTGAAATCTTCATTAGTGATTTCAATGAAAATTGTAACGCATAAATTAACATTTCATCCACACTTTTCCATTTTTTCTGGAAAAGTACAATCACGAAATCTGAACAATTTGAAGAGATGATATGGTCCTATTTGGGCACTATATTAAAACTGCCAGTTGTTATAACATCGAAAGCCTATAAATCTAAAACTACCGGCAGACACCCTCTTGGCCAGTTTTAAGAGTCACGCCTCAAAAAGAAAAACGTAGCAATTCAGGGATACAAATGTGTCGTAATCGGTTTATGCATCAAACAGTTGCGTGATGGCGTGTCGGCTAACATATTTCATCATCACACCTCTATATTTATGAGGTAAAATGGAAATTAATTGCAGAGAACGCGTCGATACATTAATTAGTGAAACTAATGATTAATTAAAGTATTGTAATCGAGAATATTGAAAATAGGTTAATAATATATATTACAAAATTTAATAGACAAAGCATATGTAAACGTAAAGTCAGGAAAATTATAGTGTAAATATAATGTTACATATTACACAGAGACTACACACGTGTCTGTTCGTCTGTCCGTTGCACCAGTTTTTCTCAGAAACAATTTGAAACTTGAAATTTGGAATTGTAATAAACAGTTTTATTAAAAGTAAATTGCAGTTAACACTAAAAAATAATGTTTTGAAAATTATTTGAAATTATAACGTTATTACTTGATTGAAAAAAGATGATTTTTTTCAGAAAAATGAAAATAATATTTATAGTTGTCATCTTTTCGTACACACGATACATGCGTACATCGTCCAGCACTGCTCGGCGGAATAACATGCGAATAGCTGCGAAGACATCGCCACTGCGGGTACACAGCACACTCCGCGTAAATATAGTTGTGTTAAAAAGGGTTATGTGTTTTTTTTGCACTCAATTAGATAAAGGGGGTGTTTTACGTTTTATCTCACGGCAATTTATTCCTTAATAGCCAACGAATAGCGTCTTTCTTTGTCCAACATCTATTCCCGGACACCGAGATGTGTATGTGTATGCGTGCGTACGTGTATGTATGTGTACAAATAAATATATATATATATATATATATATATATATATATATATATGTATATATATATATATATATATATATCATATATATATATATATATATATATATATATATATATGAGGTACCGTTTGATAGGATAAAAAGGTAAAGGGTAGTTATAAAGGTCTCAAAAATATGTTACGTAATTTTAGGTACAATATTTACAAAGATATATTGAAAAATATACAAAAAATATGTCCCAACCCTTACTTCAGAAACGGCTAAATTTGACTTTTTGGATACCCACGCAAAGGTTGCAAGAAATCTATAGTGATGATTCTAGATGTCATAACCTTTAAAATGTGGTAGCCATGTTTTTACGCCTATAAATTTATTTGTATTTTTTTATAATTTTAAGTTTCATATTTAACAAGATATTCCAAAATATATGCGAAAATAGAGCACCCCGTTCCCTTCCCCAGTACCGAAGCTACCGAGTCAAAAACAAGGAAAAACACAGTGTTGGTAAAATCCGACTGGAAGGTTACAGGAAAACTACAGCGATTATCCTAGATCTTATCATTTATTAAATATGCACCAGGATTTTACGCTAAGTTATAAGGGTCTCAAAAATATTTTTTTCATAATTTTTGTTAACTTATGTTCAAAGCTTTGAAAAATATGAATTTCCTAATCTACTAAAAACCACAGCACCTAAAATTATGAAAAAAAATTGCGTTAGAAGCCTAGACGAAAGTTGTAGAACATTATAGCGATTATTGTATATCTTATAATTAGGGTCCAGTTCCTCAAAATGAAAAAAATGGAACCTTTTAGGGTTCACTTGGTTGTCCGTCCGTCCGTCTGTATGTCAAAAGAGTCTCTATGTCTTTTTCTTAGAAACGGTTTGAGTTATCAAGTTGAAAATAATATCGTATACTGAAGCCTATAAGCTTACCATACATTGCTGTAAAGTTGCTATAAAAAGGTCTATAAGCTTACCATACATTGCTGTAAAGAGGTCTATAAGCTAACCATACATTGCGGTCTAATAGTACAAAGGAAGGGAAAAAGCAATTATTTCTAATTTTATGTGGAACTAACCATTTTTACAATTAGTTTATTTTTACACTTGTGATAGATATTGTAGGCAATATATTTAGTTTGTGAGAAGTGTATATTTGTAAATAGTTTCTTAGAAATACCTAAATGTGTACAGAACCTTCGTAACGCGATTTTTACTCGTGCTTAACAGGTTTTTGTAATTGCCATAAAGTATCCTATGTTTACTTCCCTGACAGAGGCTATTTTCGTGACACACAATTTCATGTTTTAATAGTTAAGACGTGAAAGCGAGACAAACTAATAAACGAACTCATATTGACTATCCATATAGGAGATGACTATCGTGAGTCAGAGGGTTAGATTGTCTTTCGGCTTAAAACTTTTCTATTTGGCCATGAACTTCTTGTTCATGAATATATGGATACCTATACGCTATTTATATTTGCTTTAAAAAGCGATGTTTAATTTAATTACTAAATGTTAAGGGTATAGCTTCGAAGCGAAATATACCTCTATGGCATTCAGAATGTTCAAATAAATGTTATTTTTCTTCAGAGTTTAAGTGTTCAGTTCTAAGTAAATCTTTTAAGTGATTGTGTATATTTTCTTATTTTTTTAAATTTATACAATGACCCAAATCTTTTAGATCATTGTGTAAATTTTCCCCTTTTTTTAAATTTATACAATGTCCTAAATCTTTCAAGTCATTGTGTAAATTTTCTCCTTTTTTTAAATTTATACAATGTCCTAAATCTTTTAAGTCATTGTGTAAATTTTCTCCTTTTTTTTAATTTATACAATGTCCTAAATCTTTTAAGTCATTGTTTAAATTTTCTCCTTTTTTAAAATTTATACAATGTCCTAAATCTTTTAAGTCATTGTGTAAATTTTCTCTTTTTTTAAAATTTATACAATGTCCTAAATCTTTTGAGTCATTGTGTAAATTTTCTCCTTTTTTTAAATTTATACAATGTCCTAAATCTTTTAAGTCATTGTATAAATTTTCTCCTTTTTTTAAATTTATACAATGTCCTAAATCTTTTAAGTCATTGTGTAAATTTTCTCCTTTTTTTTTAATTTATACAATGTCCTAAATCTTTTAAGTCATTGTGTAAATTTTCTCCCTTTTTTAAATTTATACAATGTCCTAAATCTTTTAAGTCATTGTGTAAATTTTCTACTTTTTTTAAATTTATACAATGTCCTAAATCTTTTAAGCCATTGTTTAAATTTTCTCCTTTTTTTAAATTTATACAATGTCCTAAATCTTTTTAGTCATTGTGTAAATTTTCTCCTTTTTTTAAATTTATACAATGCCCTAAATCTTTTAAGTCACTGTAAATTTTCTTCTTTTTTTAAAATTTATACAATGTCCTAAATCTTTTAAGTCATTGTGTAAATTTTCTGCTTTTTTTAAATTTATACAATGTCCTAAATCTTTTAAGTCATTGTGTAAATTTTCTCCTTTTTTTTAAATTTATACAATGGCCTAAATCTTTTAAGTCATTGTGTAAATTTTCTCCTTTTTTTAAATTTATACAATGTCCTAAATCTTTTAAGTCATTGTTTAAATTTTCTCCTTTTTTTAAATTTATACAATGTCCTAAATCTTTTAAGTCATTGTGTAAATTTCCTTTTTTTTTAAATTTATACAATGTCCTAAATCTTTTAAGTCATTGTGTAAATTTTCAGGTTGATAAGAATCAAAATTTGTCAAAACAGCAGAGAGAATATAGACTAGGAATTGTGTCATTGGATGAGGTTTTATTTATTTATCTAAAATAGGCATATCCTTCCTTGGCGTTTATGATTATGGGAGTTCTTAAGTTTAGGTCACTGCACACGCTGACGTCGCCATATTGATCATGTTTTACATGACATGATTGAATTATAATATGAAAGTAAAATGTATAAAAATAATGCTTACTTATGATAGGAGATGCCTGCATTCGATACGTCTTTAGTTCCACTGCGATTTCTGCAAGTTATTACGCAACAAAACGTGTTTTTGCTTTATAAAAATAAGGATTGAGAATATAGAGAGAGGTAGTAACTGCACCATGCAGTACATACTAGACAGTACTGGCTTGAAGTGTGCATTTGCACAATTTTCTGACACGATATTTGAACGGACACGGTGTATCTAGTAGAGAGCGGGCCGCGTACGTCTTCAAATATTTCTTTCCCACACGTTGGCTAACTATGGAGAGTATATATATTAAATCTATGGTACACATACACACATACAGACAAACACAAAATAGAGATAAACACGTTATGAATTTACAAAGTCCTAGAGTTATATTGTATGTCTGCTTTTTATAAACATATTATGCTATTAATCCTAGATAGATTTTATCAGTAATTGATAAAAGGGAACTAATATTAACTGAATTTCATATTACAATAATTTATAATATTGAATATATTTGGCGTTAATTTTGTAGAAATTCATTATTCACAATTAAATGAAACTACATGATGTAGTATTATTTCTACTTTATTTAATTTCTTTACCACGACCTAGGTTTTGTTGCATTACAACATCTTCAGGTGTGATATTAGCAAAGATGTTTTTTTGCTAATATCCTGCTGAATCTTTGTTAATATCCCACCTGAAGATGTTGTAATACAACGAAACCTAGGTTGTGGTAAAGAAATTAAAGAAAGTAGAAATAATACTACATCACGTAGTTTCATTTAATTGTGAATAATTTATAAATAAATGAAGGGAATTCATTATATAAAAATCCGGTAATCGCAAATTGGAGACTCAAACACGCAGCCTAGTCAAATGAGTAGGATTATAGTAATATCCTTAATCAATTAATCAGCATTCAAGTTGTAACCTGTTTCTATGCTATCTTTTACTTATTATATATTACATAGATGAGGCACAGAATATATTATATTATCTTTATCAGTTTTTAGTTTTATAAAAATTCGTGTTTATGTTTACTTTTTCGGTATTTAGTTCTACTAAGAACGGTAATTCAGTCGAAAAAAATATAACTATTCCTTATAAAAACGCACTTCCAATGGAAACTATTTTTCAAATCAAATTTTTATAATAACCTTACTTAAAGTCTCTGGTACACAAATTTCTCCATTGGGAATTGATACAGGTATTTTTATTTGTGTTATCGACCTAGCGCGAACATTTTTTTCAAATATTTTTTCATTTATCCTATTAATATTAAAAATCGAAATACTTTTGGGTTTATAATATTACTTAATATTACGATAAATCCATAAAAATATATTTAGGAACCTCCTGCAAATTTACATCTACTAAAAAGATGAGATCAACTTAATAAACCGTTACTTAATCTAATATTGGCAAGTGCTAAAATTTGCTTGCCAAATGTCACGGAAGCTCCCACTTACAAAACCATTTCCAGGATAATTTCCATTCGCAAGGATCAAAACAATTTTCCAACTAATATCCAACAATATTACTAACACTTTGCAAAGTACGAGAGCGTAGGGGCTTAGTGCGGTTTATTTATTATTAAATGGGGATCACACATATCACTCAAGAAAGTTTGCCATGTATCAGCCAATAGGCTAGTGAGCTTAAAGCTAATTGAAAAGTTCGATCAACTGAATTTGAATATTGGTTAAAAGAAGTGTTTGTTGGCACCTGAGGCATTTCCTCAATTAAGGAGCAGTGGTCGTTTTTAGGAGTTTGAAGTTTTAACGTCGACACAAACTACAACGCGATAGAGACTAAATTTATACAAGAAGCGTTACGAAAATGTGTCACAAAAATAACGTGAAAGAGTGGAGGAGTAGTGCGCTACGCTACTAGTATAATTTCGGTAGCACCACTTCTAGTAACGGTCAGCTATACATTCTTTGTTTCGACTCACGTACGAAATCGACTTTTTTATAGTTTATTTAAATATAATTTTAATCACAATTTTGACACACTGGTTTACCTATTAATTGTTCGTTGTTGTTGTTGTTGCATTTCGATAATTTTTTTTTCATTTTACTGTCCAAAAATGGAATTCCGTGAGATTATTATAAAATATATATCATTATGTAAATATTAAAATATATTTATTATTTTATACCTGTATTTATTTACTTTATATTTACAATTAACTGTTTCGCCGCGGGGTTTTCATAGTACTCAAGAAGATGTTCAGACAAAACTATATAATGTGCTTGTGGCGGCTGTGATATTAGAAATAAATGATAAAATATTTCTAAATCGAAATATTTTCTTTTTATTGTGAAATATTAGGAAAATTATTATTATTAAATAAATCAATTATAAAAATAGGAAAATTATTAAATAAATAAATTATATAATAAATTATATAAATTATATAAATATATAAATAATTATATAAATAATAAATTATATAAATAGGAAAATTATTAAATAAATAAATTATAGTTAAAATTTGGCCCAGGTAAAAGCGAAATTACAAGAAAGGTGAGCAAAGGTTACAAGGGAAAAATTTTGACAAAAAGCAAGTTCAATGGCTCAAATTGGTTTCGATAACGTGGTGTATTTATTCTCATAAGAATTCAAACATTTTTTTATAGCATTCGATTTAAATACTCTGTTGTTATCGTGAAATCCAAATGAAATTAATTTCATTGGCAGTGTTGCAAATTGGATTTTTGGAAAAACTGAAAATCATTCACCTATCGTATTTCTGAAGTGACCATTAAAATGTCCTCTTGTTCAAAGTCCTTTGACTTGGGATACTTACGAAATTCAAATTAATTTCATAAAAAAATATGAAAAAAGCTAAAATTAACAAAAAATTGTGAGCCGTCATGGGAAGCCAGGCAGATGTGAAACACTTAATTTTTTTTATATTTTTACATTGAAATATTTATATTTGAATGAATTGAAAACGAAAAAATAAATATTCAGATAGTGTTAATAATAAAATACTAGCGTGACCCGTGCGAAGTCTTCGCATTATATCAATTTGAGTGGTAGATTATAAATATTTACACATGAGAAAATGAACTCACAGCTGTCATATTAGTTACAACAGAGTGTTTAGAGTCAATTTAATAAATCAAAATTGATTGCAGGTATTCAATTCATTTCTAATTTTGCACACTGCTTATTACGTTTTTATTCCATTATGAAGCTCAGATGACAGATCAAACAAATATTTTACTAAAATTGACATATAGAGGCGCAAGTATCAAAAGCATTGAGCTAAAGCGCCACTTTATTTATACGTGAGTGGATTTGAAGTTAAACAAAAATTTTACCGACCGTCAATCATATTGACGTTGAGCCGTTAGATGGCAGCATTGCTGTTTTATGTATATAATTTTAATAATTAATTAATTTGCAAAAACAATAGCAATAATACATTTTTTAGTTGTGGATGCCGGTAGAGCAAGCAATTATCTATAAAATGATATATAATTTATGTGGATTAGTTGTGAGGTTTTTTCTAAAAAGGGAGAGTAACATCTTAACCTTAGCGTATTAACATATATGATGAATAATTTTAATAATTAATTAATTTGCAAAAACAATAGCAATAATAAATTTTTTAGTTGTTGATGCCGGTAGAGCAAGCAATTATCTATAAAATGATATATAATTTATGTGGATTAGTTGTGAGATTTTTTCTAAAAAGGGAGAGTAACATCTTAACCTTAGCGTATTAATATATGATGATGATGATGATGATCAATTTAATTTTATTATTTTATTTTTATGAAATAATTTATCGCAGAAATATTTCTTAACAATCAAAATATTTATAAATAATATTTTATAATACTGTTAAACGACAAGACGCATAGCTGGCCGAATTAAGTCGGAAAGAGCCGATAAGATGCAAAACTAGCCGAATTAAGTCGGAAAGAGCCGACAAGACGCGAAACTGGCGGGATGGCACGTCGAACATAACGTTGTAACTACCGTTCAAATGCGCCATTAGATGTTTCGCATCATAAAGAAAAAAACAATTTAAAACTAGATTATATAATTATTATTACACAAAATTTTAAATAACAGAAAAAAACAAAAGTACCCTTCTATTTTTATAGTCATTATTACTCTTTCAGTCTGTCATTAAAGCTACATAAGACATAAAGTCTATATTTTGAGAAAATCTCATCATAGTTAGTGAAATATATATAGAAATATCATCACAAAAATCAATAAATTTAGAACTTTCACCTGTCATTCCGTTGACATAAATAACTTACATTTCAAAAAGCGATATGGATACCACGAGATCACAATTTTTAGTATCATCAACCACCGTTGTTAAGGTCACCGTTGTTTAGTATCACCAAATCACCGTTGTTAGGGTTACCTTTGTTACGATCTCCGTTGTTAGCATCAGCAAAAAACATTATATACCACTTCCTCTCTCACCCCTTAAAATTCTAGTCAAAACGGATATTCAACATGTTATGTCTGTAATTGAGCCAATAATTCCTACAATAAATTTCAATTTCATATTATCTCCAAAAAATAGAAAATGACATAATGACAAACAGACACCAGGATAGGTCACACAGAAAAGGCATCATTGGTATTGTTAACAGCATCGTGATAAAATACTGAAGCTTTTTACTGCGCTTAAAGGCGGCTATGAATGAATTTAAGTTCACCTTTTTCCACCGAGGCCTTCAGTGACAGAGAACGACATATGTTTTTCCTATCACAACACGAAAAATTGTTGTACCTTTACATACGTAAAAAACATGGAGTCTAGTACCAAAATATAGACAAAGGGATGAAAAAATGAGCTAGAATAAATGACACTGAGTTTAAGCAAAAATAGTAACTATTTTGTGAAGTTATGTAAAACTCACGCCAGTTATTGCTGTCACAATTTCAAGCATGTGAAATGAATAATAATCCACAATATACCATATTTAGTTCATCGTTCGATCTAATATCTTGCCTTTCGCTAGTAAAGGATAACATATGACACTCAGCAAAAGTAATTAGTTGAATCACCATAGCGCAAGCGTAAGAATATTGAATATCTCATTAAGTTATGTAAAACTCACGCCAGTTATTGCTGTCACAATTTCAAGCATGTGAAATGAATAATAATCCACAATATACCATATTTAGTTCATCGTTCGATCTAATATCTTGCCTTTCGCTAGTAAAGGATAACATATGACACTCAGCAAAAGTAATTAGTTGAATCACCATAGCGCAAGCGTAAGAATATTGAATATCTCATTAAGTTATGTAAAACTCACGCCAGTTATTGCTGTCACAATTTCAAGCATGTGAAATGAATAATAATCCACAATATACCATATTTAGTTCATCGTTCGATCTAATATCTTGCCTTTCGCTAGTAAAGGATAACATATGAGACTCAGCAAAAGTAATTAGTTGAAGCACCATAGAGCAAGCGTAAGAATATTGGATATCTCATTAAGTTATGTAAAACTCATGCCAGTTATTGCTGTCACAATTTCAAGCATGTGAAATGAATAATGATCTAAAATATACCATATTTAGTTCAACGTTCGATCTAATATCTTGCCTTTCGCTAGTAAAGGATAACATGTGAGACTCAGCAAAAGTAATTAGTTGAAGCACCATAGAGCAAGCGTAAGAATATTGGATATCTCATTAAGTTATGTAAAACTCATGCCAGTTATTGCTGTCACAATTTCAAGCATGTGAAATGAATAATGATCTAAAATATACCATATTTAGTTCAACGTTCGATCTAATATCTTGCCTTTCGCTAGTAAAGGATAACATATGAGACTCAGCAAAAGTAATTAGTTGAAGCACCATAGAGCAAGCGTAAGAATATTGGATATCTCATTAAGTTATGTAAAACTCATGCCAGTTATTGCTGTCACAATTTCAAGCATGTGAAATGAATAATGATCTAAAATATACCATATTTAGTTCAACGTTCGATCTAATATCTTGCCTTTCGCTAGTAAAGGATAACATGTGAGACTCAGCAAAAGTAATTAGTTGAAGCACCATAGCGCAAGCGTAAGAATATTGGATATCTCATTAAGTTATGTAAAACTCATGCCAGTTATTGCTGTCACAATTCCAAGCGTGCGAAATAAATAGTCATATACAATGTACCATATTTAGTTCAACATACGGTCTAATATTATCCTTTCCGCTAATAAATAATAACAAGCGAGACTCAGCAAAACCAATTAGTGGAAGCAACATAAGGCAAAAGCAAGAATACTGGATATCTCGTGAAGTTATGTAAAACTTATACCATTAATTACTATCACAATTCCAAGCGTGCGAAGTAAATAGGCCTATACAATTTACCATATTTAGTTCTATACACGATCTAACATTTTACTTTCCACTAGTAAATAATGACAAGTGAGACTCAGCAAAACCAATTAGTGGAAGCAACATAACGCAAGGGTAAGAATACTGGATATCACGTAAAGTTATTTAAAACTCATGCCAGTTATTGCTGTCACAATTCCAAGCATGCGAAATAGTCATATACAATGTACCATATTTAGTTCAACTTACGATCCAATATTTTACTTTCCACTAGTAAATAATGACAAGTGAGACTCAGCAAAACCAATTAGTGGAAGCAACATAACGCAAGGGTAAGAATACTGGATATCACGTAAAGTTATTTAAAACTCATGCCAGTTATTGCTGTCACAATTCCAAGCATGCGAAATAGTCATATACAATGTACCATATTTAGTTCAACTTACGATCCAATATTTTACTTTCCACTAGTAAATAATGACAAGTGAGACTCAGCAAAACCAATTAGTGAAAGCAACATAACGCAAGGGTAAGAATACTGGATATCTCGTAAAGTTATTTAAAAGTCATGCCAGTTATTGCTGTCACAATTCCAAGCATGCGAAATAGTCATATACAATGTACCATATTTAGTTCAACTTACGATCCAATATTTTACTTTCCACTAGTAAATAATAACAAGTGAGACTCAGCAAAACCAATTAGTGTAAGCAACATAACGCGAGTGTAAGAATATTGGATATCTCATAAACTTATGTAAAACTCTTGCCAGCAATTGCTGTCACAATCCCAAGCGTGCGAAATAGTCGTATTCAATGTACCATATTTAATTCAACATACAATCTAATATTTTGCTTTTCACTAGTAAATAATAACAAGTGAGACTCAGCAAAACCAATTAGTGTAAGCAACATAACGCGAGTGTAAGAATATTGGATATCTCATAAACTTATGTAAAACTCTTGCCAGCAATTGCTGTCACAATCCCAAGCGTGCGAAATAGTCGTATTCAATGTACCATATTTAATTCAACATACGATCTATGATGAATATTTTGCTTTTCACTAGTAAATAATAACATGTGAGACTCAACCAAACAAATTAGTGGAAGCAACACAAGGCAAAGGGTTTAATCAAAGCAAACCAATTATTTGCTTTGACGATGATAACAGAGTGGAGCGTAGGATAGCTTTAGGTACGTCTCACCCTCTGCCAAAATAGACTGGGTCACAATTTGTGTTCACTTATAAACAAATAAATATTTTAAATTCCACACCATTTCGTTTGCATCCTAATGCGATCTATACATGTATTAACATAAACATGGATAACAATAATTGCTATTAATATGAATATTGATTATAGTGCACGACAAAAAGACCTTACCGCTTCTTGTGTAGACGTATGGTACGTTAATACATGTATTAACGTATTGTACGTTAATACAGCAAAATATCTAAGAGTGAATTTGCATCTCGAATGAAAATGGAAAGGAGGGGTAGAAAAGAAAAGAGAGGAAATTAAATATAGGTAAAATGCCGACAACTTCACTGGCTGCTAGAAAAAAACTCAGAACATTCAATCGAAAATAAAATAAGAATTTAAGACCCAATTTTAAAACCTATCTGAACTTACGACGTTCAAATCTGGAGATGTAGTGGAAAGGAAAACAAACATTTAGCAGATAGGAGTTTTCCAAAATAAAATGCTGCGGAAAATTGTCAATTCCCTTTGGTACGTTCAAAAGAGTGCGACACTAAAAATGTATACCCAGAAGAAAATCAATATAAAATAGAAAAAAAGAAACCATATCATATCATGTACAAGTGAAACGAAATTTGGAAATATCATCTAGGCCGTAACATACCTCGCACGCCGTTATGAAATGCTCTTTATAACTTCTCCGATCTAACTACTCCAATCGAAACAAACTTCCCCAATCTAACCCCCACTCGAAACAACTTTTTTGCGACTTTCCACTTCATATTTTCATATACTTCTGTGATCCGTTGACTGTTCATATATTTCATGTGCTCAATAGGGATCACGAGCATTTCCTAATTTTTAAAATGTTTGCATTGTATTATTTTATATATATATATATATATATATATATATATATATATATATATATATATATATATATATATATATATATATATATATATATTCTTGTAATAATAATCTATAAACATTATACAAAATTGGTCGTGTATGTGTCTATATTTTACTCTGCAGTAAATATGTGTAACATCCAATATGAAAGTTCCAGTTTTTTCTAAAAAGTTCTAGAAATTTAAAGAAATTTCTACAATGTTCTGAGACGTTATCGAAGAGAAGTTTTTTAACACATGTTTTTACACCAAAAAAACGTATGAGATATGAATAAATTTACGACCAAAAAAAACTAGAAAAACGGGTATTTGCTTCTAGTTACTTAAATAAAACCGGTTAAATACGACTAATAATAAATAATATATTAAAATATATATAATAATTAAATAATATATTAAAATTAAATAATATATTACGAGGTTTCCCGAGGAGTGTTTCCACCATCCAAAAAGTACCGTAACTAAAAAGCCGTTACTAAAAAGCTGTAACTAATCTCCGTTAACGAGTATTACCTCGTGTGATAAACAAACAGAATATTTCTGTCATAAGAGCAGTATTATAGCCTCCCCGTCGTTGTGCATATATTGAGTGTGGTGTCGTTCGCATCTCACCCTAAACGCAATTTAAGAAGATCACTCTAAGTTCTCTGAATGCAATTTCTATGTTTTTTTTATTTTATACTTGACGAAACGCAGTAACTAAGTAAATAGAAAATCGTACGCTACGCTCTTTATAATAACGCACTAACAAAAATATTCAAAAGTTTCCATACTATTCAAAAACTCGCTGAAAAAATGTGGCGGGTATGTTAGTTGCTAACCTAATATTTAAGGGCGCATAGTATTTCTATTATTAAACTGTTTAAGATATATTAACATTATTTTTCAGCATGTACTCGTATATTTAGTTTGCAACAAAACTGTGTCTATTATTCATATATGTGATTCTGTGCGTCAAACTGAATTTAAAGTATTAAGGAACTATATGATAATTCTCAACCCTTTCTAAAAAAATCACCATCAAAGCTGAGATTTCAACAAAACGAATTTACATTTAATTGCAAAAATATGCTTCAAATATACTTAGTTTTATGCACAGAACCGTCTCTGAGCTAAAACTAATTAAAAATATTAATATTACTTTTCAGCATGTACTCGTATATTTAGTTTGCAACAAAACTGTGTCTATTATTCATATATGTGATTCTGTGCGTCAAACTGAATTTAAAGTATTAAGGAACTATATGATAATTCTCAACCCTTTCTAAAAAAATCACCATCAAAGCTGAGATTTCAACAAAACGAATTTACATTTAATTGCAAAAATATGCTTCAAATATACTTAGTTTTATGCACAGAACCGTCTCTGAGCTAAAACTAATTAAAAATATTAATATTACTTTTCAGCATGTACTCGTATATTTAGTTTGCAACAAAACTGTGTCTATTATTCATATATGTGATTCTGTGCGTCAAACTGAATTTAAAGTATTAAGGAACTTTATGATAATTCTCAACCCTTTCTAAAAAAATCACCATCAAAGCTGAGATTTCAACAAAACGAATTTACATTTAATTGCAAAAATATGCTTCAAATATACTTAGTTTTATGCACAGAACCGTCTCTAAGCTAAAACTAATTAAAAATATTAATATTACTTTTCAGCATGTACTCGTATATTTAGTTTGCAACAATACTGTGTCTATTATTCATATATGTGATTCTGTGCGTCAAACTGAATTTAAAGTATTAAGGAACTTTATGATAATTCTCAACCCTTTCTAAAAAAATCACCATCAACGCTGAGATTCCAACAAAACGAATTTACATTTAATTGCATAAATATGCTTCAAATATACTTAGTTTTATGCACAGAACCGTGTCTAAGCTAAAACTAATTAAAAATATTAATATTACTTTTCAGCATGTACTCGTATATTTAGTTTGCAACAAAACTGTGTCTATTATTCATATATGTGATTCTGTGCGTCAAACTGAATTTAAAGTATTAAGGAACTATATGATAACTCTCAACCCTTTCTGAAAAAATCACCATCAAAGCTGAGATTGCAACAAAACGAATTTACATTTAATTGCAAAAATATGCTTCAAATATACTTAGTTTTATGCACAGAACCGTGTCTAAGCTAAAACTAATTAAAAATATGAATATTACTTTTCAGCATGTACTCGTATATTTAGTTTACAACAAAACTGTGTCTATTATTCATATATGTGATTCTGTGCGTCAAACTGAGTTAAAAATGTTAAGGAACTGTATTACAATTCTTAACCCATTTTAAAAAAATCACTGTCAAAGCTAAGATTCCAATAAAAAGAATTTACATTTATTTGCAGAAATATGCGTCAAATATACTTAGTTTAACGCACAGACTCATCTCTAAGCTAAAACTATTTAAAAATATAAATATTATTTTTCAGCATGTTCTCGTATATTTGGGTTGCAACAGAACTGTGTCTATAATTGATATATGTGATTATGTGCGTCAAACTGAGTTAAAAATGTTAAGGAACTATATGACAATTTTCAACCCTATCTAAAAAAATCAGTGTCAAAACTGTGATTCCAACAAAAAGAATTTACATTTATTTGCAGAAATATGCATCAAATACACTTAGTGTGATGCATAGAATGATCTTTACAAATAATAGACACGTCCTTTATTATATCGGTATTTATTTAATGGTGTAATTTTTACAGATGCCAAAATATAACGAATTTCACAAAAACGAATGAGATCTTAACTACCGCTACAGTTTTTCTTTAAACTTCAGGATAGCTTCTACTGAAGGTCAGTCTTTATGGTTCTGTATCTGAAGGATCCGAACGGAAATCTATTGCTGTAAAAAACGTCGTCTGTCGATCCATCCCTCTATTTGTCTGTCAGAAGCTTCTAATTTCCAAACGAAGTGAGATGGAAACTTAAAATCCCATAGTTTCCAAAAAGAAACTTAAAATTCGAACATAATATATAACTCTCAAAACTGGGAAACAGTATTCAAAATAATTGATATTATATTTCGATAGAGTTCCGAACATGTAATTGTAGATTTAAAAAAAAAACATTCTGTATATGTCTATGGTCTATCGTTCAATATATAGGGCAGCTGTACAATAAATACTAAAAAGAGTTAAATCGAAAAGAACAAAAAGTTTGAGAAATAAAACGAAAGTATTGAGAAACTAACGATATTTTTATCCTTGTGAAAGACGTGCTAGGCAACATATTTTCATACTAAAAATAAAAATAATATTTGGAAATATTTTAATTAAAAGTTATCCGTTAAGGGGCACGAAATTGAAATAAAACAAGCTATATTTGAGATATCATTAAATTGATAATTTGAAAAGATTTGAAAAGAATTTGAAATTAATTTGATTGATAAAAATACTCTTTGTATTCGATTCCATTATGTATGGAATATGATATCGGTCAAATAGTCGCCTCGGTGTCGCTGAGCGGCGCATATCGGAGAGGTTCAATTTTCGATGACTCAACCGCATAAATCGGACTCCATATCATCGATAGCATTGGTTATGTTGACTTTTAAAGTATCAATTATCTGCGGCTTATTCGCCTAGACCTAGCCTAGACTGCGATTTAATGTAGCCCCACAAGGGAAAGTCTAATGGCGTTAAATCATAATAACCTCGTTGCATGCGTTGTGTGATTAGTAGCATCGTCTCGTTAGAACCACACATCTTTGAGATCCATATCTTTCAATTTAGGCAACAACAAAAAATTGATTATCTTCGACCTGTACCTCTCGCCGGCAAAAGTTTTAGCGGTGCCATTTCATTTTGGAAGAAGTACGGGCCAATGATCTCATCGGACCAAAATCTACACTAAGCAGTGACTTTTTCTGGAGGCATTTGTAATTAATGAGTCTCATGTAGATCGTTATTTCCCCAAATTCAACGATTTTGCTTGTTGACACAGCCATTCATTTAAAAAATGTTTCGGCTGAAGATGATTTTCCGACCGAAATCGGAGTCCACTTTCAACTGCTACTGTTCTCCGCCGTCGAACATTCGCAGAACCCAGTCAGCGAATGTTCGACGCTGCCTTTGGTCGTTTACGTACCTTTATTTCCTGGATCAATTGAATTTTGTACGGGCGTAGGCCCGACGTAAAATTCGCCAAGTTGAGGTCAGCAAAAGGCCAAGTTTTTGGGCGCGAGGAGGAATCGCTTGCCTCGGGTAATCCTGAACACTCTCGTGCACTGCAGCAATATTTTTTGAAGACCTTACGTTTCAACGACAAAAGATATTTATAATAATAAATAGTTGCAAAAAATAATTTAGGTTCCATATGTCGAAAGGAAAAAGGAAAAGAGTGACGCGTTGAGGAAACAGGTTATGAACGGATGGATGTTAACACAAATGACGTAACGTGACGTAGGTACGATTTTCTTAGAACTTTGGAGAGCGGAAATGTGAATTTATAACGACTTCTAAACAATTTATTTCAGACATTTATGTAAAATAATTTTAGAAATATCGTCGAAAGGAAAGATATTGTATGTTTTCACAATTCATAAGCGAAAAATACAGTTTTTTTGTTCAAAAAACTACGACTTTATAATTATAGCTACATTTTCCGGTAAATTTTAGATAAATTTCTATTAACTCTATTTATTAGTTCCTATAATTTTCACTGGAAGATTTTCGGAGATCGGGGTGGGTGGAAAAAAAACATATTCTTTTGGATATTTACAACAATTTCTTTAAAACATTTTAAATACAATTTTGAAAAAAAAATAATTTTGGAATTCTTACAATTAACTTCACATTGGAAGTGGCATTCTTATAATTTTCTTCATAGAGAAAATTTAAAAAAACTAAAAAAGAAAATTGAAAAATTCTACCACTTCCGTCCTCCTAAAGTACTTGTAGGAATATTTTTGTAAATGAAGTATATTAATTCGCATATACTTCAAGTATATGCGAATTAATATACTTTATAAGTGTGCGGAATTTTAAGTTTCTACAAAAACCGCGTGCACGTTTTCAACAATATCTCTGGAATTATCTTACATAAAACTTTGAGGAAAATTGTATAGGAATCGTTATAAGCGGACGAGAAAACAACCGATGGACCCAGATGACCAACACTGTAATGAGCCAACTGACACGTCTGTTACAGGGCAGGAAAGTCTCGAATATGACCAAAGTAAGACTAGTCCGGAGTCTGATTTTATCGATATTTCTATATGGCTCGGAATCATGGAAGATCCGATCAGTGGAACGAAAGAAGATTTAGACCCGAAATATGGTGTTGTAGAAGGATGCTCCGCATACCATGAAACATCAAAACTAGATTTTAGACGATTCCGGTTACTTTAGTCACATTACCCACCAGCAACCAGATAACCTCGACAAGTCGGTTGCGGTAGAGAAAGTGGAAGTAAAGAGACCCCGCAGCCGATCAACCGGCCGTTGGCGTGACCGAGCAAACGCTATCACTGGTCTTCCTATAGCAACCGCTCTGAGGCAAGCTGAAAACTGGACAAAATTGAGAAAGTCTATAAAAAAAACCACGAATTCCTTTCAAATACACAACCTTTAGAAATGAGAAGACGACCAAGAAGAAAAGAAAATAATTTTTAAATAAGCCTTTCAAAAATCGTCCGAGAAAGTCATATCTCTCTTCACGTCATTCGCGTTTATAACCTTCCGTTATATCCTGTTTCCTTCATGGCTCATCCTTTTCCTTTTTATTCTCAATATATCAAACCTAGGACATTTTTTGTCACTATTTCTTTTTTTTAAGTATTTTTTTCATTTTTAGTCCTTATCCAAAAAATATAGAAATCTTGCAGGTCCTCTCACGCATTAGTAACTCCGTCTGTCACAACAGTTTATATCAGAGCAAATTTGACGTAGAACGTTGAAATTTGAAACAGTAATGGAAGTATTTGACCCCATATTTCGTAGTGGTAAGAACCTAAAAATATTTGACTAAGAATTTTGCAGTAAAAGTGGCACATCTGGTAATAAAAAAGCGTTTTACTTTCGAACGCATGGAAAGATTTAAGAAGATACCAACATTTTTGCGAAAATTTTACAGAAAATAGTTCTGGAATTGCCGAAAATATCCACAAAAAATTATTCCCCCGTCTCTGAAACTGCTAAAGTTATATAATTTGAAAATAAATAAACCCGTTACGTACGAGTACAACTCGCACACGAGGATTCTATAAGCTTATATTAGTATTACAAATGTAAGGTAAGGTACCCAGCGACTAGTGTTACAGTTATTCAACGGGTTAGAATTTATCTAAACTGTATTAAGAATATTACAACAGGAACCAACTCGATGTGCGCAGCTCGAGCGGTGTTTATCTGTATATTGTTATTTTATGAACACCGTTGACTCATAGACTTATCTGTATATTGTTATTTTATGAACACCGTTGACTCATAGACTTATCTGTATATTGTTATTTTATGAACACCGTTGACTCATAGACTTGTTAGGCTGCACTTTGTTACATATACTCGACAAATAAGCTGTAAAACAGCCCCCAACTTCAAATAGAAAATAAATTGAACAGTTTAAAGTTACAAAATACCTTTTATGTGTGACAGGATAAATATTAATATTACATAAATTTAAGTGCAACCAAACTTCTGGAAAACAAATAAACCAATTATCCTGTATAAATGGTTATTTTTATGAACCTATTTTTGGATCCCTAATCCAAGCCATGCATGCATCTTTCCCCTGTCAAGAAGGCCACAAACATATTTCAGACTTTCAATAAGAATTTATTTAATATATCCTTTTATGAAATATATCCTTAAATTTTCCACGTCCTTCTTCTCATTAAGGCTTTATCGATTTGCCCTTTCGTTTACCTTTCGCCTACGCTTTTGTGTAGCAAACATTCGCATTAAATACGTCAAAGCGATACAGACCGCGCTGAACGCCTACGCCGTCCTCTGAAGAGCTTGGATCCAGAAACGAACAGATATTTGTGAGTCAAAATTGAGCCCCCTAAAACATATTTGCCTATAGGGTTTTTCCTTCAACCGTCAATTCCTTACAACATTACGAATCGTCCTCTCCTACTTAATTGTTAGGGTTCCGTCCCTCAGTATGAAATAGCGGAACCCTTATATGATCACTCGTTTACCCGCCCGTTTGTCTCTCAGTGCCTCCTTTTTCTCAGAAACGGTTTGGTATATTAAGTTGAAATTAATACCGTATATTGAGGCCTATAGCCTTACATTGCTCTAAAACTGTTAACTTTTTTAGTGCAAGGAACAACAAGATATGGCATTTTACAGCGTGTTTTTTTTATTCATACAATAGTCTTTCTCATTGATCATCAAAACTTATAGAGGTACTTCCGGTCAATCTAGGATCTGGAAAGTCAGCATTATGGAAGATCTTATAGCACAAGTAAATGGAAAAATACATAAATCAATGATCTATAATTCTATGTGCAATTATACATTTTTATAATAAGTACATTGTTACGCCTGTGAAATAGATTATAGGCAATATATTTACGTTATGAAAATTTAATATTTGTAAAGAGTTTAATAGAAATACTAAGTACCCTTAAATGTGTATGAGTGTCTAAATATGTAAGGAATCCACTTAGCGCAAGTTCACTTGTACTTAACAGTTTTTTTTTAATTTATATAAATGGGTAGGTATGCAATAAAACATTGAATAGAATTCTTTTTCAAAAACAATTTTTTTTTCTAAACATGCTAAAAAGTAAAAAATACAAAGAACTTGTTAAAACAAGTATGTGCGCAAAGTTTCAAGACGTTTCTAGCCAAGTTAAAAAAATATTGTTAATACTAATTTCAATATGCAACAGTAGTGCGTTCAACAAAATATCATATTCAGTCATATACTTAGTACAACTATAGTCACGGTTCACACCCAGATATTAACTCCCTCCCCATCAAGTGTCACTAGTACACAGCACACGTTAATCATCTTTCATTCACAGCACACGTACCCGATACATCATTCGATTATTTTCATAACTGTTTCTACTACTTTTCACTAATTAAAATTTTTTTAAAATTTTAATTTCAATCTGCAACAGTAGTGCGATCAACTAAATATCATACTAGGTCAAAAATTTAGCAGAACTATAATCACGGTTCATATCCAGATATTTACTCCCTCCCCATTTAGTGTCACTAGTAAACATCACATGCTATTCTTCTTTCATTCGCAGCACACGTGCCCATTACATCATGCAATACTGATACTCTACTCTTCACTTACTCATCACTGATACTCTTCACTAATTATAAAAATATTTTTAGTTCTAATTTCAATCTGCAACAGTAGTGCGTACAACAAAATATATTCAGTTATATACTTAGTACAACTATAGTCACGGTCACATCCAGATATTTACTCCCTCCCCATTTAGTGTCACTAGTAAACATCACATGCTATTCTTCTTTCATTCGCAGCACACGTGCCCATTACATCATGCAATACTGATACTCTGCTCTTCACTTACTCATCACTGATACTCTTCACTAATTATAAAAATATTTTTAGTTCTAATTTCAATCTGCAACAGTAGTGCGTACAACAAAATATATTCAGTTACATACTTAGTACAACTATAGTCACGGTCACATCCAGATATTTACTCCCTCCCCATTTAGTGTCACTAGTAAACATCACATGCTATTCTTCTTTCATTCAAGGCACACGTGCCCATTACATCATGCAATACTGATACTCTACTCTTCACTTACTCATCACTGATACTCTTCACTAATTATAAAAATATTTTTAGTTCTAATTTCAATCTGCAACAGTAGTGCGTACAACAAAATATATTCAGTTATATACTTAGTACAACTATAGTCACGGTCACATCCAGATATTTACTCCCTCCCCATTTAGTGTCACTAGTAAACATCACATGCTATTCTTCTTTCATTCAAGGCACACGTGCCCATTACATCATGCAATACTGATACTCTACTCTTCACTTACTCATCACTGATACTCTTCACTAATTATAAAAATATTTTTAGTTCTAATTTCAATCTGCAACAGTAGTGCGTACAACAAAATATATTCAGTTATATACTTAGTACAACTATAGTCACGGTCACATTCAGATATTTACTCCCTCTCCATTTAGTGTCACTATATAGTACAGAACACATGTTATTCATCTTTATAATTAGCTACTCGTCCCGGATTTACCCGGGCAAAAAGAGATCACGAATGCATTTTGTTTTATTCGTTTTTAGGCCTACATAACAAAACTAGGAAGGCAGATTTCCATAGCCTTCCATAGTCAAACTGTTTATATGTATGTTTGTCACAGCCATTCTACATGTTTATACATATTTATTAGGTCTACAAAGCTATGAAATAAAATCTTTTAAAAATGATTTTAGAACACCTCCCCAGAAAGGGATGGATTTCTTTTTTTTTGCATACCCCATGTGTAAGCTATGGCTGAACAGATCTTTCAAAATATTTGGGGTATATGTCATGAATATTTTTTTCAGTACAGAGTTTTCTTTACGAAATATGAAACATTAAAGTGGTAATATTTGTCAGAGTTACGTATCGCCACTCCCTACCAGCCAAAAAACTATTTTTTAATACCGGAAAAATATTCACAATAGTAGTGGAGGAAATTAATAATATAACATTATGTAAAATGCCCAGGCAACATTAAAAATTTCGAAAAAGGGCGCGCAATATGATAATATGCATAAAAAATATTTAATTGACCGGGCTTTATGAATAATGTCCATCGTCTATTGCGCAAAGTTATAACATACGTCTTTGATTTAAATATTTATTATCTAACATAATCTAATCTAACTCAACCTAGCCTAACCTAACTTAACCTAATATAATATAACTAACCTAATATAACCTAATCTTACCTGACCAAACCTAGTCTAACTTAACCTAAACTAATCTAATCTAACTCACATGATACAACCTAATCTAACATAGTCTAACCTTACCTAACACAACATAATCTATATATAAACTATCCAACACAACCAAACCTATCATAACCTAACTTAACCTAACATATCTAACCTGGCCTGACTTGACGAACTTAGCCTAATCTAACCTTACACATAACATAACATAATCTAACATAGTCTAACTTAACCTTAATAACCTAACATAACATAATTTAATATAAACTATCTAACACAACCAAACCTAACATAACCTAACCTAATCTAACATAACTTAACATAAACTGGCCTGACATAACCTATCTTAACATGACCTGACCTGACGTACTTAACCTAATCTAACCTAACCACACATAACATAACCTAATCTACCATAGTCTAACCTAACTTTACCTAACATAACAGAATTTAATATAAACTATCTAATACAACCAAACCTAACATAACCTAACCTAATCTATTATAACCTAACTTAACGTAACCTGATCTAACCTATCTTTACATAACCAGACCTGACCTGACGTACTTAACCTAATCTAACCTAACCACACATAACATAACCTAATCTACAATAGTCTAACCTAACTTTACCTAACATAACAGAATTTAATATAAACTATCTAATACAACCAAACCTAACATAACCTAACCTAATCTATTATAACCTAACTTAACGTAACCTGATCTAACCTATCTTTACATAACCAGACCTGACCTGACGTAGTTGACCTAATCTAACCTAACCTCACATAACATAACCTAATCTAACATAGTCTAACCTAACCTTGCCTAACGTAACATAATCTAATAAAAATAACCAACACAACCAAACCAAACCTAACATAACTTAACTTAACCTAACCTGACCTGACCAAACATATATTAATATAACCTGACCTAACCTTTGGTACTTAACCCTTTGGTACTTAACCTAATCTAAGCTAACCTCACATAACATAACCTAGTCCAAGCTAACCTTGTCTAAGATAACATAATCTAATATAATCTATCCAACACAACCTAACCTAATCTAACATAACCTAACTTAACCTAAGCTAACCCGACCTAACCTATCTTAACATAATAATGAAATTTGAATTTTGGTTAATCACATAGCCCGATTCAACTTGTCATTATTCATATTACCCGGGCATTTTGCATAATGCCTTCATTAATCACTTGGTCCATGACCTTGTAATGAAATTGAAAGGATAATTATCACAGCTAAGTACTCAACTTGTTTACCAGTAACAGTAGATCAACTTACGACATATAGTTGGGTCTGTAACAAGTTTACAAAAACTCCACACAAATGCCTTGAACCAACTGTAAAAATAAATTTTATTTTAAAATATTTATTTTGAAGTTCCGTGTGCGAAATATTAAGCTAGCAAATGAAATGCAATATGTCCCGCACCCCTCTAAATTCTCCTCCTAAATTAATTTAAAAGTGATACAGACGACTACGTAGTCTTACTTTGTGTGTATTACGACAAGAATTTAATCGGTTTTTTAAAATAATAATTGTAAAAACGCCGCAACAGATGTTTCTTTATTTCGCTCTGAAGGTATAAACCCACATTTGCATGTGTCTAACTTTACTTATTTCGAAATTCTCGTACAATTTTCCGTACCCGTTTTCACACTCCTAAGGGTTGAATTTCAGAAGCTTTACAGTTTATAAATTTTAGAAAATTTTAGAAGCTTTACCCTTCTGGAGTTTTCATTATGAGTCACTCAGACCGCTTATGAGTGGTAATTGGCATTTAAATAATATAAAACCGGCCCTGACGATAATATCGGAAAATCTAAATAGAAATTTGCGTGTCTCTAACTTTAATCATTTCAAAATTCCCGTACAATCTTTTGTCCCCACTCTCACATTCTTACAGAGCTGAATTTCGAAAAAATAGGTTTTATTATTCTGGAGTTTTCATGATGGATCACTCAGACAGTGAGTGAGTGGTAATTAGCATTTAAATAACATACAGATAGATAAAAACCTGTCACATTATACCTGCCGCCACTGTACTTTCTTTAGATATGATAATACTTGTTTTTATTTACTTTTAAGCAGTTACAGAATCATTATAGCTAGAACCCGTACATGTATGTTCCAATTACACCATTGGTATTAATTCCATGACATACTCTGTAAAAACATTCTAGTGGATTTAAACAATTACTGGCAGTATTGAAACATTTCAACAAGTTTATTTTCGACAACTGGTTGAACAGCCGACTATGGAAAATGAAAATTGGGATATCCCGTAAAATTCGGTGTTATACGATATTGCAAACGCAAATAATGCGATGATAGGTTATTGAGCACGAAGAAAGAGTTATTAGTAAGAAGAAACCCACAACAACACTGCAGAAAATATATCCTTCTAACGAAAAACAAATTTAAAAAGAGAAACGTCTCGCTTTAGTTCCGGTCGCTCCTCCTCAACCATCACCGATTGTCGCATGCCAGATTTTCTTAGCAGATTGCTGATCGCACAAAAATAGTCAAGTTTCCCCGCCATCTTCCACGAACCGCAATATACCATATATTTAATGCCCGCCCTTCTTTGAGAAAAATATCAATATAACATTAATTTCGACATTCCTTTCAGTAGCTCCGGCGGTTGTGACTGCTAGAATGGCGGCTTTATTGAAGTCGTCCTGCAATAAATTTTCATTTGACTATTGTTGGATGGCTTCGTTTTAAAGAATATCTGATATGTGTCTTTCTCTCACCATTGCTTGCCAACGTCCTATTCTATTAATAAGTAGCGGCTTTCATTATTTCTGTCCAAACTTATCTATCATCTTTTGCCTGTGTTCCAAGACATCTTTTCGTATCCCTAATTGGTCTATTATATCTCTCATTAATCATGGTTTTGTCATAATAACCCTTTCTCTAACAAATTTAGGTATAGGTTTTTATAATTCATGTACACTTTTTCATTATCACAGCTCAATTCCTTAAACATTTTTCCTGATAAATCTTGCAGCTTATTCACATATTCCATAAAGCATTCAAAAACTCGATCTTTTGACCGGATACAATAAACTTTTGCTAATTTGCTGTGGTCAACGCTGAAACTCAAAAAGTATTTTTCACAATCATATCCCGCAGTTTTATGAGCCCCCTCCAGGTCTTTGTGTACAATTTTCAATATTTCTCTGCTTTTCACCCATTATTATTAAAATAGTGGTGGTGCATCTTATTTTTAATACAGCACCACGTGATTGTACCACGATACTTCATCTCTGCGCTAAATTTAAAATTTTTACGTCGAATAATTTACGAGAAAATAGCCTGTGACCCATGAATAGACACTAAAATTATTCCGTTTGTATTTCCTTTTGGCAATTTTGCCACGGGACAATAAAAAACTAATGTGCAGTAAACGTCCCGTTTCCACATCGAAGGAAGGTCTTCTGTACCCTTCAATTAGTAAACTGCAGTCGGCCCCAAGACTGTAAACCAAAAGCTTGTGTTGACTGACATATTTTTTCCTTTTACCATTTACCAACATCACGTAGAAATCAATAAAGATGTTTTGTGGAAATTATAAATTCAGTCATTTCGGAATTAATTATTTGGTAACGAAAGAGAAAATTAACTTTTCTGGGTGGAAAACAGTTTCTATATCTAAAGCTATTTCTCTAGAAGGTCGCTGAATAATGAGAGGAAAACTTTAACACAGCAAAGATATTTACTATGTTCACTTTTTTAGTTCTATAATTTTTTTATTTATACTAATATACAGGAAAAGTTTATTTTTTTGTTCGCGATAACCTGTGGAAATGGAAATTACAAAAATTCTTTTTGGGTTTTTTGTCCTTAGATAATCCCGCTATGGCAAAATATTAATAGAGAAGAAAAGTTTTTGTTTGTTTTTTTTTATAACTATTTGTACCGGTGTTTCGGAACCGTTTGTATTTTTTTTTGTATAATCGGAACCACAGGTTTGATTTCAAAAATTATTTTTATATTAGAAAACGCATAATTTCAGGAAGGTGAGCTTTCTAACACTAAATGAATTTTTAAAATCGATTTTTTTATATGTAATATATAACAACGCTACAATCTACAGGAGCAGAACTGTGCTAAAAAGTTTAACAAAATTTATTCACTGATTATCGCGAGCGTTCCCGCCGATATACCACCGAGATCCCTGTCGGAGAGATCAGTATCATTATTCTGCGCGTATTAGATAATTAGATAATTCTGCGCGTGTTAAACCGCGATATACAGACAGTTATGTTACAATGATTGTATCCTGGCTCAAAGCTTTTCTTCCCAACCGAAAATTTTCTTTGCTGATAAAGAATAGATAAGGTATCGTCAGCGTGATATTCAACCCAAACTCAACGCGTTTTGATTTTTATTTGGAACATCTATACATTATTTATATCGTAAAATCGTTGATATTACTTAGTGCATTTTCCAATAAATTTTCTAGTGGGGAAGTATTACTAATATCAAACGCACGTACTAATATGTATTGTATATAAACAGCAATACGTTCCCAATAACGACCTACCCAAAGCAATAAGAGTAGGCCACCTCCCTGGCACGGAACGGACGAACCTTAGATCGGTATCAGCGTAAGACCTTAAAGGTTACGTTACACGAAAGGCACTCACTTACTTTAGGGTGCACCGGCCGACAGGCGCCCCTCTGACGTCACGTGAACTTGAACGCGTCGCTCTGACGCACGCAGACAATGCAGCGGCGCCACTCGATAAATAAACATCGATAAATTAACGAAACTATATTCGATTATTACAATTTTAGAGGAAAATAAATACAGCAACGTTTTAGTCTTACGTTTTCGACATAAAACTTTACGATAACAGTATTGTATTTTTGTGAAAATGACGCGATGTCAAAATGAAAATGAACGCAGGAATAATAATAAATTTCGCTATCGAGTAACCTACTAGAAAAATAACTAATTTTTTTCATCCAGAAAAGTTAATTTTCGCCGGAAATTGCGCGATTTTTATAATATACGCAACAATCTCAATGGTTTTATTGAATGAATGAAAAATTGGTTTAACCGAGATAAAACAAATTTGGTTTTCCAAAAAAATATAAATAATTTATTTGAAGCGGAGGTCTTTGTTTGTACTTTACATTCTTTGAATTACATTTTTATCTTTAATATGCAGAGATATAACTTTATCTTGTCTTTTATAATAAATTAAGTTCATAACCATTCCATGCACCGACTGGAATCGTTCCGGTGAGAATAATTTTGACACAAACCTTACGTTACATGTTTCGTTCAGTTGCGGTACTTACAACATCTGCTATGTCATGTAGAGAACAGTATGTCGAAGCAATATAAAATTTATCTGCCATGAAAAGCTGTTATTGGTATCGTGACGGTAGGATATTATCATCGACGTTACGACTGCGGCCATACCGTTTTTCCATCAAGGTTGATGACGTTGGTCGATTTCGACGACCTTCTATTTTAAAAGTGATAAATTTTTAAACATAAAACACAATTACCCAATATATAAATTATATCTTCGTGCATTCCGTAAAATCCGCATTAACAACTATTTAAAATTCTTTTTTTTAAATTATGTATTAATAACTATTTAATAACAAATCTACACACAAAGTTTGATACAAGCGATAGCAAACGATACACTCGTTTTGAGCCAATCAACCTGAAAAGCTAATTCAAAAATCGATATTAAATTTTATGTTATAATTTATGCATTACCACAACCATAAAAAATATCGATACATCTATTAAACATCACTAACGTTTCCCATACATACAAATATCAACGAAAGAAATACATTAAGTATTTATTTATATTATCTTTAAAGCTATCTTAATAGAGAAATTTAAGAATAGCTCAAAATTCATATGTATGCGAATAAATATAACAAATATACACCTTTGTCGCAAACCTAAAAAGGCTTATAACACAATTTAAATATTTACTAATACAATAGACGAAACATGTTCATTGCTTAAAGCTACTGTCAGTGTGTGTATTTTGAATTATGGGTGAGTAAAGTACTGAAATAAAATTAAAAAATACTGACTTTTACTGACCACTTCAGTAGATAAATGAAATAAGTCACACCGTATGCTGTAACATACAAACGTGCACAAATTAAATAGGTATGTAAATAAAAAAACAACATATTGATTTCGAAAAAAGACAAGAAACTTATTTTTTTCTCGAAAAAATGATGCTTCAATATATGTTCCTCACATCAACGTAAAGAGAATCAATAGGCCTCAAATCATCACTGGGCACCTACAAAATAAAAAAAAAGCAAATATAGGTAAGTATTTTGAACATTCATTAAAAACGAAGCTATATAATCTAAATAAAACCCGACTGCGTTGAAAAAAACTTAAAATAGAAAAACAAGTTAGATAATCATAATTTCACTGAAAGAATCACTCACTAAATAGTGAAACCATAGGTGTTCTACCAGTTTTGAGATGTCAATATTTTTTCCAATAGAACACGTGTCAAAACTGAACGCCACCTGTGACGATAAATTATCTTTCAGTGAAAATATGATTACCTAAGTGGTTTTTCTAACTACTATGCAGTCTTTTTCGACGCAGTCGGATTTTAGTTGTTTATAGCTTCGTTTTTATTTTACCCTTTTTAGTAGCTTATTTCATTTCATACAAATAATTCGAAACCCGATGCACATAAAATTTTGTTTTTTCATAATTTGTGCCAAACTTGGCTATTTTCTTCATGTTTTTGAAAAAATGGTTGAAGGAACCTCATAATAATTTTTAAACACCTGTTTTCGATAAGATACAGAAAAAGTTTTTTTTAATTATGTTTTTTATTGCAATCCCACCAAAATGTTTTTTGTCAATAAAAGATTTTTGCATTAAATACATAACACTTGATACCTGATTTACTAAAATCGGTTCAGTAGTTTTGAGCTGCGATCAAACATCCATACGACCATATATATATATATATATAGATATATATATATATATATATATATATATATATATATAGATTTATATATATATATATATATATATATATATATGTATACATATTCTGTTAAATTCATCATTACCCTTTGCGGCGCCGCAACCGGGTAAAAATAGTAATTTGGTTTGGAAAAATACTGACCATTTAAAAAAAATGACTTTTATTGACGAGTCACGAAAAAATTTACTTAGTAATTTTACCGACCTGTTATATATATTCAGACAGTGACAGTTTTTTTTTTCTTACATTGACAGGAGAATACACTATTATATTCATAGGAAAATTAATAATATATTCAGACACAACCAAATCCTTGAACGGTTAAGATAAAGTATATTTCTTCAACAGGTGATATTTTCGCACTTTGCTAAAATAGCAAAATATCTTATGCAGTATATCAGTAAAAAAAACAACTTTTATACTGTCAAAGATAAAAACAAGTAGCGACTCTTATCTTTTTGCGGCAGCCTCGAGCCGCATTGACAAAAATAATCGGATACCTCCATAGAAATCACCATTCACCGAACTGGTGTCTTGTATCGTTTTAGGTGATGTATTTCAAAAATTGTGAAAAAAAAGTAACAGCATTTAAAGTGATTATGACATTTAATGTTTTACATTGGAACTAACAGGTATTTCGAAATACAAATGCTAAACGTACAATGACTCGAATCCTTTTTATAGTTCGATATTATAATCTTGTTCTCTGCGACCTTTTTTTTTGTATGCCTGCGAGGTTCTTAACTAATTTGGAAAATAATATGAATGCAAGAAAAAAAATTGTGTCTGTGAAATTATGCAAAATCGCAAGCATACTCACACACTTGCTATTTTTATTCCGACTGTGAAGTTATGCAAATTTGCAAGAAAAACCATTTAGGCGTTGTTTTCATCTCGACTGTAAAATTATGCAAAGTTGCAAAAAAAAACTCGCACACTCGCAATTTCTATCCCGGCTGCGAAATAATGCAGTCGCAAGAAAACTCACACACAGGTTATTTTATTCCAACAGTGAAATTATGCAGAGATGCAACAGGCGTTTCGGGTTTGATTCTGTTTCAGTCGACATATCCGTAACAATCGATATTCTTAGATGCAACAATCAATCCAGTTTATATACTTGTAAGTAATGGCGAAAATGCCAACTAGACGAGTCCTATTGGTGTTTAACGCTGAGATATTTATCGGTGGCATAACATGAACTGAATTATCATTTCTTTAATTTTTAAATTATTTATATGACTTTTAGACCTTTAAGTATCGACCAGTCTTTTTTACTAATCCATTTTAACTTGCATTGATAATAATATATTCAATTATATAAATGACTACTTAATAATTCCGCGTAGTGTAATTTTAAGACTTTATTATATACATGTATATATATATATATATATATATATATATATATATATAAACGTCTTTACTCGATCAGTCATTAATATTAATAAGAATGTCTATAAATAGATCGTTCTTAGATTTTCAAGGACAAGGATATTTATCGCGTCCTTTAACTGAAATTGCTTGAAGGAAAATCGATTAAGCCGAATATCGTCGGCCTTTACAACTTTTAACACATTTCATTATTAAAGCTATATTAAATAACAGACATACGATAAAAAATTATTTCTAAAACTTACCTACCATATGTTAGTCATTCTTCTTCGAACAGACGTAGCCATTAGAGACGAGCACATATGCGTATATTATAATCAGTAAAACAGTTACACTTTCGTCAGTTTCTAAAACAAAATTAAACAAAAACGTTTAAGAACTCTATTTATATATATTTTTTTAATTGTGTCGCTTTACGTAACTCTATATTAAATCACTTGTGCGGCGAATGACGTCAGGAGCGTCAATGGGGAAAATTCACCCCAGAAGCTGACAGATGTCACGCTAGTGCGCATGCGTAATTCGAAAGCTTAAAACCGCTCGCTACTTCCATTATGTACCGTCGCTAATACATATTATGTATACGAGCGAACTATTCACCGCCTTATTGCATTACTCGGCACTATTTTACCTTATTCAAAACTTGTCCGAGATAAAACACACGGGATACTGGCGTAGTTTGACGTAAACGGTAGGGCTTGCGCATTAGTGCGACTAGAGTATTACCTTACTTACAATAAGTCTTTCTTATATTCTACTCGCTCTGCCTGTGACTTAGTCCACGTGGACTACATGTAACGTAGTCCATGTGTCAATCCAGACTGTAATTTATCTCTGTTCCAATTTTTTTTTCAAAGTCTCTTCGCGTTCAATATTAACATCGTGATCGAGCTACAGATGAGGGAAAATGCTGCTACCCCAGGGGAACCACGCTCGGATTTAGGAATTCGGGATACACGGTTTGAGTTAGTAATACCAAGATCAAACTTACAGAATTTTCTTTATACACAATAACTACGTGATAAAGTAGGAACTTAATGAACAAAGACGGATGTTGTCCCTCAGGAAATATTTCATTTTTCGAGATAAAAAATAAATAACTTTACAAATCGGAATTGTCTGTTAAAAATGAAGTATAATATCGTTTTACAGAAAATGTCATTAAATTTTACAAATCGGGATTGTCTATTAAAAATGAAGTATAATATCGTTTTACAGAAAATGTCATTAAATTTTGCAAATCGCGATTGTCTATTAAAAATGAAGTATAATATCGTTTTACAGAAAATGTCATTAAATTTTACAAATCGCGATTGTCTATTAAAAATGAAGTATAATATCGTTTTACAGAAAATGTCATTAACTTTTACAAATCGCGATTGTCTATTAAAAATGAAGTACAATATCGTTTTACAGAAAATGTCATTAAATTTTACAAATCGGGATTGTCTATTAAAAATGAAGTACAATATCGTTTTACAGAAAATGTCATTAAATTTTACAAATCGGGATTGTCTATTAAAAATGAAGTATAATATCGTTTTACAGAAAATGTCATTAAATTTTACAAATCGCGATTGTCTGTTAAAAATGAAGTACAATATCGTTTTACAGAAAATGTCATTAAATTTTACAAATCGGGATTGTCTATTAAAAATGAAGTACAATATCGTTTTACATAAAATGTCATTAAATTTTACAAATCGGGATTGTCTATTAAAAATGAAGTATAATATCGTTTTACTGAAAATGTCATTAAATTTTACAAATCGGGATTGTCTATTAAAAATGAAGTATAATATCGTTTTACTGAAAATGTCATTAAATTTTTTGCCGGTGACCAAATACCGATTACTCTCCAATTTTTTTCGTAATTTTGGACTTTTTACTTAATTAATGAATTATCCATTTTTGACAAATTATCCATATTAATTAAATCTTACTAGATTTTGAATATAGTTTCGTACTAAGAATTTCTAGAAGTAATTTGCAGTAATTCAGTTTTAAGAGACTCAATAAGTATTTCGAAAGAACAGAATAAAACCCTATCATATCCTTATAGCAAATAGCTCAGTTTATCCTCTCGTATCCGAAGATGCTAAGTTTACCCTATCTTAAGACGCTTAGTATATCCTATCTTTTCCCTATCTTATCGGAAAATGCCTTACCTCATCTTAAAATGCTTGATTTACACTATATTATCCTTATCTTAACGGAAAATGCTTCACCATATTTTGTGGAAACTGTTAGTTTACTCTATATTGTCGGAATATACGTAGTTTAACCTATTCTCTCCTTATCTTGTCGGAAAATGCTTATTTTACACTGTCATGTCCCTATCTTGTAGGAAAATGCATAGTTTACCCGATCTTGTCAGATAGAATAAACCAAGGATTTTCCTAATATGTACAAGTAGGAACTTTTTATAATTCCATTTTCTCAGCCAGAAACCTTTGTATAAAAGCCTATATAGCTATGCAAATATATGCGTATGCCAATTTTTTTATAGATTAGTTCAGGAATTAATGGAGTTTAAATAGTAAAAAAAATTGCACATTCGCTTGACTATTTCACATAATCATCCCCTTAGCACATTATTCTAGCTACCATTTTGAGTTGCACACATTCGGTAAAGACGGCTGTTAAGCTAAGGATATACAATGAAAATAAAATAAACATAGAAAATGTTATAACCATCTTGAGGAGAAATATTTATGTGTGAACAACATAATTAGCGCGAACGTATAAAGTCAAGATGCCTTGTTAAACTTTCGTAGTTTATTCACAACCTCTCTAGAAGGTTCAAAACCTTCAACTAGACTTGTTTTAACGATGAGTGAACGAGACGTAAAAAGGTACAATAAAAGTAAAATAAATACAGAAGATATTATAACCATCTTGAGGAGAAATATGTGTGTTTGAACAACATAATTAGCGCAAACGTATAAAGTCAAGATGCCTGTTAAACTTTCGTAGTTTATTCACAACCTCTCTAGAAGGTTCAAAACCTTCAACTAGACTTGTTTTAACGATGAGTGAACGAGGGGTAAAAAGGTACAATGAAAGTAAAATAAATACAGAAGATATTATAACCATCTTGAGGAGAAATATGTGTGTTTGAACAACATAATTAGCGCAAACGTATAAAGTCAAGATGCCTGTTAAACTTTCGTAGTTTATTCACAACCTCTCTAGAAGGTTCAAAACCTTCAACTAGACTTGTTTTAACGATGAGTGAACGAGGGGTAAAAAGGTACAATGAAAGTAAAATAAATACAAAAGATATTATAACCATCTTGAGGAGAAATATGTGTGTTTGAACAACATAATTAGCGCAAACGTATAAAGTCAAGATGCCTGTTAAACTTTCGTAGTTTATTCACAACCTCTCTAGAAGGTTCGAAACCTTCAACTAGACTTGTTTTAACGATGAGTGAACGAGGGGTAAAAAAGTACAATGAAAGTAAAATAAATACAGAAGATATTATAACCATCTTGAGGAGAAATATGTGTGTTTGAACAACATAATTAGCGCAAACGTATAAAGTCAAGATGCCTGTTAAACTTTCGTAGTTTATTCACAACCTCTCTAGAAGGTTCAAAACCTTCAACTAGACTTGTTTTAACGATGAGTGAACGAGGGGTAAAAAGGTACAATGAAAGTAAAATAAATACAGAAGATATTATAACCATCTTGAGGAGAAATATGTGTGTTTGAACAACATAATTAGCGCAAACGTATAAAGTCAAGATGCCTGTTAAACTTTCGTAGTTTATTCACAACCTCTCTAGAAGGTTCAAAACCTTCAACTAGACTTGTTTTAACGATGAGTGAACGAGGGGTAAAAAGGTACAATGAAAGTAAAATAAATACAAAAGATATTATAACCATCTTAAGGAGAAATATGTGTGTTTGAACAACATAATTAGCGCAAACGTATAAAGTGAAAATGCCTTGTTCAATTTTCCTAGTTTGTTGACAACTTCACTAGAAGATTCACAACCTTCAACTAGACTTGTTTTAACAATAAGTGAACGAGGTGCTAAAATATCTGATTACATGGTGCAGCTTAGCTGCTTAGAGATTCGCTGCCGATCTGCACATTCTCTGCCTTCTCCTTTATGTACCGAAACATTCTCGTAGTTTGGATTATCTTGGGTCTAGATAGTCAGCCTTAGATGCGTATGGTCTCGGACTTGCTCTGAAAACTCTTCAATTTACTTATATTCCCTAAGTTTAATTTTGATATTACTATCCCCAAATATGATAACTCTATAAGTCAGATCCTCATCAGTAATGCGGCGTCGACTCACGCATTCAAAGGTGGTCTGAGAAAGAAATTCCTTTCGTAACTCGCCATCCTTCCCTCTCTGACTTTTTCTCTTAATCCTGTACCTCTCCTTTATTCTTGCCAATATACTTTTATTGATCAATTGTTATTTGTTTTAATTGAAGCTTGTTTTCATTACGATATAATAGTAAAATGCAAACTTGTCAAGCACGAGTAGAACTCGCACTGCGAGGGTTAAGTACACATTAGGTATTTGCAAACATTCAAAGTTACATAGTATTCCTATTACACTATTTACAAATATTAACTTTACACAACGTAAATATATTGCCTACCATATCTTTCACAGGCGTAAGATCATCGGGCATATTTCAAAATATAACTACAAATTAACATTTTCCTTTTCTTGTGCTATGAAATCTTGCTTCTTGCCTTAATTTTATGATTCTAGGTCAACGGGAAGTACCCTATAGATTTTTATTTATTTGCGAGTGTCAAAATATGCGGTATACATGGCTGTATTTTTAAGGTTCTTCTTGATTGCGTTGACTAAAAAGCTTAATTTTTACAAATACAAGGGATCGTAGACCTAAAAATTTGGTATTAATTTCTACTTGATATCTCCACGCGTTCCTGAGAAAAAGGGTCTTGCCAGACAGACTAACGGACAGACAGACGGGCAATGAAGTAATCCTATAAGGATTCCTTTTTACATTTTGAAGTACGAAGCCCTAAAAACAATTGTTCACTGTCAATGATTGTATTTGATAGTGTAAAAGCTGTTATTCATTTATTATTGTTTATCCACTTTTTTATTTTATGTACTTTAATGTATCTAATTTATACATATGGCGGACTTATTGGTACGAGAGCAATTTCTTACAGCCAATCAGAATACCATTCCGGCCCCGCTCGAGAGGCGGCCTGAAATCGAACCCGGGTCCCCGCGCTGCGCCTCGCAATCAAAGGCCGTATGCCTTGTGATCAACCCAACACACCATGGCGACTTTTTTATGGTATTATTATTTTTTACAATTATGTACACAATTTTCCACATCATATTATATTTTTACTATGCGACTGGAAAAAACTAGTCTTGTGGCAATAAATTCGCTTTATGTTATTATACATTAAACATAAATAGAGAATATAAAAAAAACATTGCATAACAGGTGCATTCGTTCAAAAGTTATGTCAATATGAACAACCGCTTTAGTTGAAGTCGCTTCAAAAGAAAAGGCAAAAAATCATTAAGTATTTGGAAAAATTAAGAAAACTATTTTCCGTCTAACGTAAATATACACCGTTCTCACCGACGCTCGATAGGCAACGAAAACCACACTGCACAATCCACACTGCACAACCCACACTGCACAACCCACACTGCACAATCCACACTGCACAATCCACACTGCACAATCCACACTGCACAATCCTGATACGCTTTATTAGCTTCCTTTGTAAATCTATATTAAGTAATATAATAGGTATAATTAAGTGCTCAAAAATTTTTTTTATTTCTATTTATAGCGTAGAGTATCATTTGGGAGGACTAATTTATTAGGTAGTTCGGAAAATTATTTCGAAATTATTCAATCTAAAATTACAAAAAAATTGGCTACCGTAGATGTTGTAAGAAGGTTGTTGACAGACAGACCGACAAAAAGTGATCCCATAATTGTAACTATTTTTCATTTTGAGCTACGGATCCTAAAATAAATTCGGGTAATTATAATTATATATAATTTAGATTAAGACAAAAAGGTGTTTTTCAAAATTGTTATCTGTTGGTTTGTTTATAGGTTCTATAACGTAGAGACAACTTACTTTTAGTTAGTTTTCATTGGTTTATTGGCAAAAGAAATTATATCTAGTAAAGTTACCGAATTATTTTTCACATAAAGGTACGGTCATCTCCTGAGCTTACTGGAGACATCACCAATAATAATAGCACGACGGCAGTTAATGGGGAGTAGAAAAGACAATCGTCTGTTTCGCTCTCGATCGTTTCATTTGTACGTGAACGAATAAGAGAAAAAACTGACAAGAACTATTTGAATTTCGAATTATTTTGATTTCATAAAGATTAGTGAAAAAAAAGCATTACTTTCGCTGCCCGACGCAAAAATGTCTTGTTTCTCTATCAGAGGAGATTGACAGCTCCATGCATGTTTCATAACGATACAAAGTCTGAAATGTGAGAAATAGTAAAAAGTAAGTTAAAAAAGAACCCACTGGCGCAAGAAGCGAATTAAAATTTTGTAAAGAAGCTTGACTATATTTATTACAAATAACGCATTAATGCCACCTTCTCGGGACTCTTAACTCTCTAAACTCATGTCAATCGATAGTACACTAATCACACGATCGGTACATAGGCCTGCAACTATTGTAAACGTATTGCCACGTTAGCCAATATTTGTTTAGAGGGCCACGAATGACGAAAATGAGGTAGTTGTGTACAAATTGGCTCTAGTATCTTTGCAACATATTCTGGCTTGTTTACAAATTTTTAAATTGTTTTTTATGCGGCCAGGTCTTAGATTTGTTTAGTTTTCTTATTATTTTTATTTATTTAATTATATCTAAATGAGACGATTCACCGATCTGTAATGTCGGAAATTCTGTTTATTTTCTGCTACAGTATATAGGTGCATTATCTCCATAAGGGGAGTTTATTAATATACAACGTAAGTAATTATCTTCATTATGTCCAAGGATCAAGGACCGGGAAACTATTGAACAATTTATAGCACTCAGTTTCTAGTTATCCAAATTGAAAGATTTAAAAAAAAATCTTGTCAGACTAGCGCCCGTATACACCACACATAGTCAGGACTCTCAGTCGGATTTACTGACAGTTAAAAACGTATTTTGTATGGATACTTTAGGAATTGGTCTGTGCAATAGGGTACATTCAGTAAAGTAGACTCTTGTTCGGAACAAGAGTCTACTTTACCGGTTTCTCGGCTAACAGTTAATGAGAAACAAAAATACGGTTTTAACTGTCAGTAAATTCGACTGAGGGTCTTGACCGTGTGTGACGCATATGGGCGTAAGTGGCCGCAAGCGACGGCCGTATTTGTTGTTTGTTTCGTAATATATCCTACGGAACTGATGGCATCAAGATGAATCTTACGATACGTTATTGTTTAAAAAAAAATGAGTGAATAAAATATCCACTTCCGCACAAAAGTTCACGTTAAAACACAACCCTCCATTGCTCTCGCACAGTCGAGTAAAAAAGGATCATCCTACTGATAACCATGACATAGTTAACCATTGACTATATATCTCACTGTCGCTATTTGGTAACTGTAATCAAATAAACCACGCGAGCGAAGTTGTGCGCAAAAAACTACCATTGTTATAAAGACAAGAAAATTTGAACCGGGAAACTTGTTTCCAGAATATATCGCTTCATAAATAAAGTTGAATTTGAGTGACCCACACCTTTATGCTAACTCCGATACGCAGTTTGATTTATAGTCGATGTGGAGTAGATATAAATTATCACAAAAATCGTGTGTCACTGTAGAATAAGTTTTTAATCAAATTATTAATTAAAAATAACAACTAGAAAATTATGTTCATTTATATATCATAAAACATCGTATATTATCACACATTATATTAATATAATAAAGAAATATTTTAGACACATTTCACAAAAATTAAAACCTTCCCGTATTCGGTCGAGATAAAATATCTATAAAATACCAACTTCAAAAAAAGTAGGTACTAAAGAATAAAAAAATAATTAACTCAAAATAAGTACCTACTTGTGATTAAATTACCGAGTTACTTGTTTTTGAAGTTTTGAAGAACTTGAAACAAATTAATAATTTAATTTATAGTGTAAATTTAAAACCTTAACTTTGTACCTTAACCTTGTACTCACAATAGGAAATAGTTTCATATAGGACATATTTATAATATACAATTTTACTAGTTAAATTAAATATAGATAAATTCCGCTTTGTCTAACTTCTTCTTGGTTATCAACAACACCCAGAAACGAAGCGACAGTAGTAGCCACCGGTGGTTAGTTGTACGCCATTGGGGAGTTCCATTCTCCGTATCCGAACACCAATATCGAATTTTGCAAGGTAATAACTATAGTAACAACTAACCATTAGCAAATAGATTGAATCACGATTGATTTACTGCCATCCATTAAGGAGTTGCATTAAACTCATCATCAGACTCTAACCTGGTTGACGGTGCAATTATTTTGCAAAGTAAAAGCTACCAATAGCAAATATCTTGAATTACGGTTGTTTTACTACCATCCGAGAAGGAGTTCCTTTGTTTATCTCCAGAACTCATCATCAGGCTTTGACCTAATAGAAGGAGTAATTATTTTGCAAAGTAACAACTACTTGTAACAAATATATTTAATCACAGTTGATTTACTAGCATCCGTTAAGGAGTTCCATTGTTCATCTTCAGAAGTTATTATCGGACCTTGGCCTGGTAAGCGGTGTAGTTATTTTGCAAAATAACATCTACCCGTAGCAAATATCGTGAATCATAGTTGATTTATTGCCATTCGGTAAGGAATTCCATCGTTCATTTCCGGACCTTATCATCAGATCATCATCATATGGGAATACCCCTGAAAGAGGGTACTTTTAAATAAAAAAAGAATCATCGAAATCGGTCCACTCGGTAAAGAATTATTGCTGAACATACATAAAGAAAGATTCGGACGAATTAAGAACCTCCACCTTTTTTGAAGTCGATTAAAAATACTACAAATCGCTTAAACGTAAGTACGTTACGAATTCATTTTGTATTATGAGTTGATACTAATGTTACGCGTCCATTTAATTTAATTTTTTTCTGACTAGTATCTCTTCATAAAATATCATTTAGAACAAATATCAATCAAAACTTATAAGCTCCCCAACAAATCCAAAATAAACTAAGTTTCTGATAATTGCTGAAGAAAAAAACAGAATATTTTTCTGATATACGGTTAGAACCTTCGCACTTGCGCTTTAACCTGTGCCCTCTTATTGTAAATTGTGATCTGATCCATTCGTATTTTATTAACAAAGAGACGATATTGTCGTGGGGAATCCAGTTTGAAATCAAATTTTGTGTAGTGATTGGGTATAATGAGAAGTAACATAGAAAAGCTTCACTAACAGCATATGCAGACGTAACGAAGAACGTACAAATCTGATATTTATACAGATGATTCTGTGCACAAAGAATATATTTGAAGTGTATTTCTGTAAAACAATCAATTTTTTTTGGGGTTTACTCCTTAAGAATCGATTTTCATATTTAGCACCCGGTGTGAAGTTTTATGAGGAGTAAAATCAGAAGTTAAAAAAAGTGTAAGTACGAAGTTCAGAGCGTTAAAACAAGTGTACGGCTAGGTGCCATCTCCGCGCAACATTTCTGCGCAATATGTTTTTTTTTTATTTTCTTATAGAGTAATCGCAATAGCCTTAGAATATAGAGTAATCCAGAAGACGCATACGCCCAAATCACTTCGCGGTCGCGGTGAAGCCAAAAATCGGTGGAGGGGGCACCGCGCTCCACCTACTAGCGCACTCCTCCAACGCGCACGGTGTTACTAGCAGAATAAATTTACCCACGAACTTCAGGAAATCGACGCATATAAATATATTTGCTTGCAGCAGTAGGATTCACATTTGGATCAATTTATATGGTCATGGCTTGGCTTATATGAAGTATTATTAAGGCCATCATGTTAAATTTCTAAAATGTTTATTCTCACCACAACCAATGGTCAAAGTGTTTAGATTAAAATTATTTAAAAACTTTGTCACATTTTACCATTTTATTCATCACGTAACACTTTCAATGCAAAAAGAAAACAATTAGCTTAGTGTCTTAAAGTAAAAAGAGATGTGAAAAAGCTCATAATAAAAGTTTGAGAATATTCGATCTCAGACTAAAGAAATTAAAAATAGGACAAAACAATTATTTATATTAATTAGCATTCAATGTCGTGATAAAATTTCTTCATATTTTAAACAATATCGGTTCGCATTTTTCAAGAAATTAAAGAAGACGGCGGAAATGAATGAATGTAACATGTGTTTCTTGCCGTAATCCTACATATAGTGATTATATACGCAATAGGTAAAATATTCTAAAATTGAACATGATAACGGAAATTCAAACGTTACACCAAATTCTCCAACGACATTTTACAAATCCCGATTTTTTTACAAATAAAATTTTACATTTTCCACTATCGAGCAATTAAGATGTTTTCATTTGGGTAAACAATTTTTTAATAGGTGACAACACCAATAAAAATGGCGCGCATCTGTTAATAATAATCTACTTCGATATTTTAAAATTACATAGTTAATTGAAAATGAAATTAAGTAATAGTTTTTACTTATGAAAAGTAATGCCCATTTGTTTCTTTTTCAGTCCAGTGATATTTTCGCAGGTGGGAATAGCACAAGCCGGCATTTTAAGCTAATATAGCTTAGAAGCACATAACCGTATCACGTAGAAAGCACATAACCTTTCAGAGCTGTCTTAAATTGCACTGACAGCCGTGTTTTAAAACTACGCATTTTATGCGTAGTTTTTGGACACACTTTTGCGCGTGTTCTCGCCTTCTGGAGTACTCTTTATTCTAGCGCAGTGTGACACACATAGTTTACTATTGTTCGCTTATATCGAGATGTAATAATTAAATGTCATTATGTGTGAATATTTGGTGACTTCTATCCTACAAAATTAAAGTCTCTTTTAATTTTAACTTCTTAGTCTGACGTTACTAAATGTTTTTAATTTTGTTATATAAATTTAATCTTGTTCATTTGTGTTTTATTTGAAAATAATTACATTGTCAGCATTTTTTTATTAAAGAATTTTCCATTTACATTTAATGATATTGATATTTATACACAGTGTTAACTATTTTATACAATCTAAGATAATCCTACTTAAGGAGTAAACTCTTGTCGTGCGTCGGAGCTGTCGCGCTGTTTTTTTTTCGTTAGAATCGTAATTTTCACAGTATTTTTTTCAGAAATGGTTGAGAATAGTCATATGGTTCCTTAATATTGTCTACTCGGTTCGATGCACAGAATCATCTTCTTGAATAATAGAGACGCCTTTGAGTAGCAAAGCGCTCGAATCATAACCGGCGGATCCGGGTTCGAATCTCAGTTCAATAATATTGCTTATACTACTTATCGCCTGAGCTATATAACTCAATGCTAGAGGCAATTGATGGAAAAGCAAACGAGTGATGTCCAACACCCAATCAGCACTTAACATCAAACTAGAAGGTGAAATTCTAGAAACTGTGAACGATTTCACTTACCTCAGAAGAAATATTACTTTTGATCCATAACCAACATCTGAAATAGACAAAAAAAAGATGGCGAATATTTGGAAAACAACTGGCAATTGAAATACATATTTGAAAACAAAAGACTTGCCATAAAGGCAATATACTCTAGTTTTTAATACATGCCTACTGATTTGTGGAGCATAAATGGGCGTTAACTCAAGATAATATTAAAAAAAGATCAAAACTACGCAACGCAAAAACGAATGCGGTATATTAAAATTCTTTCCAGAATATATCGCTAGACAAAATGCCAAATAAAGAAAAATATGAGACAGTGACCAAAGTTACAGATGTTAAGGTTTATTTAGACTTTGTTTAGGTAAGTAGCGAGTTAAGTCATTACCATAGTTTGAACAGTAATTATCACTTAAGTAGTAACTTGACGATTAAGTAGATATAATCTAATCCCGTTATGTTTAGTGCAACATATCCCGTCCGCGCGTGTCCAGCACCCCGACAATTTTATTCAGGGCGCGTGTATAAGGGCGAGTTTAGTGCGGCACATTGGTCGATAAGTACGCAACGTACTTTATTATTTTCATTTCTGGATTATTATTATTGCATCTCACAATTTCCCACACATACTATTTCTCTATTGATTTTACGTAGTTGATAATCGATTTCATATTATATTTTTGGTCACAATCTTGATTTTTCTTCTCGTAAGTCACGATGAAAAAGTGATACTTGAAGCTAAACTAGCCTGTACGTTTGGATACAACTTGCTACTTACGTGAATTTACCTCGTCAAAATTGAATCTAAACTCGACCCTTAACTAATCAAAGTGTAAATCGGCCTTTATCGGGCGTGCTAGTAAACTTGAGTGGCAATGGGCTGACTACTATACGCAGCATAGACGTGATCGTTGGGTGTGGGAGAACACAGGGTGGTGTCTGCGCTAGTGCCACGGAGTCGTGGAGAACCACGCGTTCAGCGGTGCTCCTACCTTGAACAATTTCAAGGGTTCGGAGTACTTTGAACCAGATTCGCCGCCAAAAAACAGAGTGGAAATATAGGAGAGTATACTTTGCCCACTAACCTGTCACCGGGAATTACATAATTCTTATATGTGGAATAAGCTAGCTACAATATAAAAAAATATATTTTATAATTAAATTGTAAGCTTTGCAAATAGTATAAAAATAAATTTTAGCCGATAAAATAAGTTCATCTATTTATTTATTGAAAGGCTCACAAAACAAGTTACAGTCGCGCAGATGTATAATAAAAAGAACAGAGTATAAAACTATACTATAACTCTAATTATGTGTGGACAAAATGGTTACAGTATTTATGTATACATTTCCAAGGGTTACTTGTGTTATTAAATATATTACAAAATGTATTGATCAATCATCATATCATCATCATCATATATATCATCATCATCATATATATTAATACGCTAAGGTTTTAAGATGTTACTCTCCCTTTTTAGAAAAAACCTCACAACTAATCCACATAAATTATATATCATTTTATAGATAATTGTTTGCTCTACTGGCATCCACTACTAAAAAATTTATTATTGCTATTGTTTTTGCAAATTAATTAATTATTAAAATTATATACACAAAACAGCAATGCTGCCATCTAACGACTCAACGTCAATATGATTGACGGTCGGTAAAATTTTTGTTTAATTTCAAATCCACTCACGTATAAATAAAGTGGCGCTTTAGCTCAAAGCTGTTGATACTTGCGCCTCTATATGTCAATTTTAGTAAAATATTTGTTTGATCTGTCATCTGAGCTTCATAATGGAATAAATAATGCGAAGACTTCGCACGGGTCACGCTAGTTATTAAAGTTAGTGTTGTATTATTATCTACATACTTAACAAAACATTGAATCTATCGTAGCGGGTTTTTAATTTATAAACAATTTATTTTGTATTTCGTTTTTAAATGTTAATAATTTCGGTTCAAAAAAGTCCAAGGACGGATGTTGAGAAACAATATCGTTATGCAAACGGCACATTTGAATTATGGGGTTTTAAAAGGAGGTATTACTATTATAAACTTGTAGTACGGATAATCTGTAATGATATACGGGATCTGAGTCGAGTGTTGAAATTGAAGAGACAGAGGAGACAGGGACAATCGACATACGAATGTATGATTTTATATAAATATAATTGATCAGCGCTTTTTCTCCGAGCAGCTATGATGACAAATTAAATCTCTGTAGTTGAATTTCATCCAAGATGAAGTCTGTAGCAAAGAATATTCAAGAACCTCTTGTGTAATTTTTCAATTCTACCACTGAGCGATTTTTAGTATGGAGACCAAATAACTGACCCATATTCGAGGATACTCCTGATTAAGTGAACAATATGTATATCTAAAAGTATGATGTTTTTTAAATTCTTTAATGCAACGAGAGATGAATCCTACAAATTGGGTACATTTATGAACAATGTGATCGTAATGAGGTTCGAATGTCAGTTTTTCATGAAAGAAAACTCATACAAATAAAATATAATTAATATGATAATGTAGAATGAACTTAATAAATAAATAGGTTATAGCTGGCTAAAATAAATAATTTATATATGATATATTTTAATCCAAAGGAACGTATATGATAAAAGACACGCTAATTCATTCTATTTATATTTATTTCGATGAAGTATAGGACCAGCATTAACACCGACTATCACAAAAAAATATAAATCAAAATATTTTTTAATAATTTGTGCAACAAATAAATTATGGTTCATCATAGGAATTGTACAAATCAGTCCCATTTGATGATAAAAAGCTTTTTGTTACCCTGCTGTCATTTCTTCGTGTGGAGTTCCCATAGCATATATAGCTGTTGTATAAAATGCATGTAATGTATAAATGCATTTTGGTAATTCTTAAAAACAATACAATGCTAAGATTTTTTTTAAAATTCGAATTTCATAATGACACATAACATAACCTCTTTACTTTTAATAAGGTTCACTTTTTTCTATTCATAAAATATTATCTATTTATTAACAAACATGTTTGTTGCGCAAATTTTTATTTATAAATGGTTTTCGTTTATTGGATAATTTTGCCCCGTACCAAGTATCTTGAACGATATTAAAGAAATGTCAGAGATGATGATATAGTGAACGTGTCGCTATACTAATTTCGTGGAAGTTAATTTCACTGATCTATTCGATTAATTAAACATAATCTTGAAGCCACGTTATAAGTTCCTTGTTTGTTAAAAAAAACAATATAAACCTACCTGCCAGTTACTATTCACGCACGTATCACTCGAGCGAACGGTTAATCTACCATACCTGTATTTTTTTAATATATATATATATATATATATATATATATATATATATATATTTATATATATATATATATATATATATATTTATATATATATATATATATATATATATATGTATATATATATACAATTTTTGAACATATACATATTTTTGAATATATACACGGTGTCCGGGAAATAATGTTGGACAAGGAAAGACGATATTCGTTGACTAAAATATAGTCGATTGTCGTCAAAATAAAATTTAAAAGATGACGTTTTTCGGAATCTCAAAATAGTATTCATAATTATTTGTCATTTTTTTCATACACACGATACTTACGCACACTGTTCAGCGCCGCTTTGGTCGATGTAGTGGTTGCGTGCGGCTAGCGTGAGCTTGTGTGCGTGCGTTAGCGGTGTTGGGTGTGTTAAAAAGAGTTATGTATAATATTTTTTTGCACTCAATTAGAAACAGGACATGTTTTGCGTTTTATTTCAACGACAATTAACCCTTTATAGCCAACGAATAGCGTCTTTCTATGTCCGACATTTATTCTCGGGCACCGTGTATATGCTGTTAATAAAATATCCCGAATATATATTTCTCATTACCGGTTTGCTGGCGCACACCTATACTTTCACTAATACTTATATTCGGTATATTCTATCAGCATAAAAAAATTTATTCCAAACTTTATTTCCCAGGCTGTGCAGTCTCCTTGTAAGTCTTTCACATACGAAATTACCAGCGACTTCCTGTTTAAAGAAACCAACTATAAATTCGTGCTGTGCCTAGAGTAATCTCAGCACAACTCTAAATTACCTGAAAGTATATCTTTATTTTCTGACATCTTACTTTTCTTCTCTATATCCTTTTTAGTTCATACCAATGTAAACCAAATATGAACCGACCATAAACTCACACATTGACTTAAAATAATAATAAAAAATTGTAGTCTAGTGTACAGTACTATTGTATCATATTGAAATTGTAAACTGTTCATAAAACAGAAAACATTTCTCAAGTCGGGTCAAAATTTAAATCCATTCTCTCAATCACGGTTTTCATAAAACAACAAAATTGTGTGCATATTCAATAAAACTAAGATTCCTCATTAATAACATTCTGCTGCTTTTACTACAATCTCATCCTCATTTTACATTTTCACACGCCATTTTACATTTAACTCTACATCAATATCTGAAAATTATCAATTATTTTTACACTATTGTACCAATATTGGCACAACTTTATTCTTCAAACAACCTTTTCAAAAATTAAAACTGCTTTTAAATACCATGTATAAATATTTTGACAGAGAAACAATGATAATGAACATCCACCAGAAGACCACCTACATACTTTTCAATTACTATTTGCACACACCATTACTAAACTTGCAACAAATATGAACTCAATTTCACATTTCATTTTTCGTCAAAATGGATTTATTGTTTCTATTTTAATGTATTAAACATAATATGATTTTAAAAATTAATTATTAGTTGTCATTTATAAAAAGTATATAGGGATGACGTATTACTCATCGGCCTCTTAAGAACTTAATTGTATATTCCTGGGTTTTGGATTCCGTATTTACATGTAATAAATTTATGAGCAGAAACATGTAAAAAATATTTTCTAATTCTTAAAATTTAAAAAATTGATTTTCTTTGTCTCAGTTTGTTTTATTTATTAGCAAAATGTTGTGTACAAAAATATTAAGCAAAATTACAATTTACATAATTGTCGGATAAGACCTCTTAATGTCCGATACTCAGATCCAAAAGGCTGCCCACAAGATATCGCAATCCAAATAGACAGTCAATTAAAATGTAGAACAAAATAGGCAAGTACGAGAGCAAGCTGAATAGTTCTATGTCTAATGAATTAGCAGTTTTCATAAATACTTATAGATAGTTCCTAGTTGAGAAACATTGAATTAGGAAAAAGGACAATTTGACATCGTTACATTCATTAATTACGCTTTGAGTAATTATACTGAAAACCACACTTAGGCCACAACCCAAGGCATGTGATGTTTTCAGTATTCTAAAAAACCTGTCAAGTACGAGTGGTACTCGCACTACGAGGGTTCCACTCACATTTAGGCATTTATATTCCCTTTATTTACAAAATTTTAATTTTTTGGAATGAAAATAAATTGTCTACTACATATTTCACAGGGGCTTACTTAAAAAAAATTTTTTTAATGTGATATAACTACAAATTAACAATTTTCTGATTTTTTCCTTTACTTGTGTTGTGAAACTTTGCTTCTTGCCAAATATCATGATTCTAGATCGACGAGAAGTACGCTACAGCTCTGGTTTTGATTTATTTGTGAGTGTGGAAATATTCGGCATAAGTGGCCGTGTTTTTAGGATTCTTTCTGCTCTGATATCTGCTATAGCATTTTCTAAGGATGAATGGGAGTATTAATGAACGGACTTTAATTTATCGTTTCTCTTTCTTTGCCATTCAATAAGTTCTCTGTAGCTTTTTTGTTTTACCTAAAAAACAAAGGAGCTACATACAGGTACATAATTATATGAAGAAAACTTCCTACTTGTTACGTCAGAAAAAGGTCCACTGAGGAAAATACATACCATATAATTCTTTTAAATATGATAAAAAATTGTTAGTTTCTTACGTTATAATGATTTTTAAAGTCATATAAAAAGCTTTAAAAAGCTAAAATGTTTAAAATGTAAAATTATAGAGTAAACTAGGTAGTTAAGGAATATGTGATTAATAGACCCACTCTCAGCCAACAGAGAACTATTTTTTTCTCAATGCGGCTGACGACTGATACCAAGGATTTTAACGAATTAACTTTCCCTTTTTAATGAAAAAAATAATAAAATTTGTTTTATTAAAAAAATGTTATGCTACTCATTGCCGAATACTGGACAAAAACTAAAGAACACTGTTCTCTACGGTATTTAGATTAATTCAACATCTTAGCTCATCAGTATTTGCTCATGTGATAAGCAAACAGAATATTTCCATTTCTTCCTTAAAGTAGTAACTCTACAGTATTTGGATTAAATCACCGTCTCAGTTCATCAGTATTAGCTCATACGATAATCAAACAGAATATTTCCTCTTCTTCTAAAAACTATGAACGCTTGTCTATTGCAGCATGAGAATAGTTCAGCCAGATAATACAAAGTTAACCTTGGGTTGGTTTCAATAAGGCTTTTTAATTATTAATTTTTAAGTTTAATGTAGGATATCACCCCGCGTGAGCATTACCAGAGAGATCAGAATTTCTTTCTTTAAATCTATGAAACCAATGCTTAGTGGTGTCAGAGGAGAGTACGCCTTCATCCATCATTGTGAGTATATAATGTTTTGTTTCGCTAATTTTTCACCCTGAATTAAATAAGAATAAAATTAATTAACTTTCCCTAAGCTCTCTTAGAAAGACTTTCATGTTTTGTTTAATCTTTACTTGCCAAAACTTAGTGCTAATAGAACAGAAGATCAAACGGCAATCTCTTTATTCCCCAGAGATATATGACTTGAGAAAGGCTGCTGTTATCCACAATCGGATCTGTACTAATATTATTGCAGATATTTAATAAGTATCATAATTCATGATATCACAAAACTGTTTAAAGAAATAGTAAAGAGAGCAATCTCAATCAGATATCTTAACCTTTTCGTTTCATTGCCAATGATGAAACACCCGATTTAACAATTCTGACTGAAAAAGACAACGCAAAATAGTTCTTGGAAACATGTTCACTGAACCAATCCAAGCGTTATTAGAGAATAGATGTCACTGCTATATCTATATGCTGTCTTGGCTTCCCATGGGATAATAGTAAATGATTCATTGCTTATTAAAGCCAGAATAAAATTCAGACATGTTAACAAACATACAAGTAAATATAATCTTTATTAATAGGTGTTTGTAAAAATGGAGCTCTGACTCCTGGATACTCTTTCCCCATATACGAGATATCCTAATGAGCATATAAAGCCATTATGTAAACAAATAGAAAGAAATATTTTAATATTAAACAGTCCCGTCAAGGAATCCAATTGCACATAAATAAAAAAAAATATTTTAATACTCTATATACCTCATTTACATTAGTCATTTGACTCAGATGCAGACGAGGGTCCTTGTTGGTTCAATTATTGGCCACAATAAAAGTTTTAAAACATTTAACCAAAAAAAACTAATTTTATTTAATAATAATTATTACTGCAAGTACTCAACAATACTTAATTAATGAAAACTTAAATAAAACCAAAAATTCACTATCTCACTTACCCATTCACCTTAGCGAACAAATAACGATCGAGCCCCCACAGATGCCGACTCCCATTGACACAAATGAGGTTGCATTTTAACAGGTTATTTTCCAGCTGGTTTTTTCAAACTTTTGTGATATTTTTATTAAAACTAAACTACTAATTTAATTCTGTAACAATGTTTTAAAAAATATTTTACAAACTTAAATAATTTTTAATATACAACGCACAAATTATTATTAATCTTTTGCCACTTCTATATCTGTTTTTATAACTGTGGAATCTGAATTATGTAAAAATACTCTTTCTGGCAACTGGAAGATTTGTTGGTTGAAAAGAATGTTGATGTTCGAAATATTAAAAAGAAGTTTTTAAAAAATAAAACCAGAGGAGTTTTTAATCAAGATTTATTGAG